>CANNWQ010000057.1:0-664697 GCA_947532105.1 Athrips mouffetella | reverse complement strand
CTTTCATTCAATACAACAGCGACGACCAAAGGTCTTCTAAAAACTAGGATTTGGTTCGTGCAAAGTTCACTGTAGGATTTTGATAAGTGGTCTAACAAAATCCCATTTTTCAACTAGCCTGACCGAATCAAACCCAACAAATTGTATATTGTTCGAAAGCCTATTAAATAACCTTTCATTCAATACCACAGCGACGACCAAAAGTCTTCTAGAAACTAGGATTTGGTTCGTGCAAATTTCACTGTAGGATTTTGATAAGCGGTCTAACAAAATTCCATTTTTCAACTAGCCTGACCAAATTAAACCCAACAAGTTGTATATTGTTCGAAAGCCTATCAAATAACCTTTTATTAAATACCACAGCGACGACCAAAGGTCTTCTAGAAACTAGGATTTGGTTCGTGCAAAGTTCACTGTAGGATTTTGATAAGCGGTCTAAGAAAATTCCATTTTTCAACTAGCCTGACCGAATCAAACCCAACAAATTGTATATTGTTTGAAAGCCTATTAAATTACCTTTCATTCAATACCACAGCGACGACCAAAGGTCTTCTAAAATTTAGGATTTGGTTCGTGCAAAGTTCACTGTAGGATTTTGATAAGTGGTCTAACAAAATCCCATTTTTCAACTAGCCTGACCGAATCAAACCCAACAAATTGTATATTGTTCAAAAGCATTTTAAATTACCTTTCATTCAATTTCACAGCGACGACCAAAGGTCTTCTAGAAACTAGGATTTGGTTCGTGCAAAGTTCACTGTAGGATTTTGATAAGCGGTCTAACAAAATTCCATTTTTCAACTAGCCTGACCGAATCAAACCCAACAAGTTGTATATTGTTCAAAAGCCTATCAAATTACCTTTCATTCAATACCACAGCAAAGACAAAAGGTTTTCTAAAAACTAGGATTTGGTTCGTGCAAAGTTCACTGTAGGATTTTGATAAGCGGTCTAACAAAATTCCATTTTTCAACTAGCCTGACCAAATCAAACCCAACAAATTGTAAATTGTTCGAAAGCCTATTAAATTACCTTTCATTCAATACCACAGCGACGACCAAAGGTCTTCTAGAAACTAGGATTTGGTTCGTGCAAATTTCACTGTAGGATTTTGATAAGTGGTCTAACAAATTCCCATTTTTCAACTAGCCTGACCGAATCAAACCCAACAAATTGTATTTTGTTCAAAAGGTTATTAAATTACCTTTCATTCAATACCACAGCGACGACCAAAGGTCTTCTAAAAACTAGGATTTGGTTCGTGCAAAGTTCACTGTAGGATTTTGATAAGTGGTCTAACAAAATCCCATTTTTCAACTAGCCTGACCGAATCAAACCCAACAAATTGTATATTGTTCAAAAGCCTTTTAAATTACCTTTCATTCAATTTCACAGCGACGACCAAAGGTCTTCTAGAAACTAGGATTTGGTTCGTGCAAAGTTCACTGTAGGATTTTGATAAGCGGTCTAACAAAATTCCATTTTTCAACTAGCTTGACCGAATTAAACCCAACAAATTGTATATTGTTCGAAAGCCTATTAAATTACTTTTCATTCAATACCACAGCGACGACCAAACGTCTTCTAGAAACTAGGATTTGGTTCGTGCAAAGTTCACTGTAGGATTTTTATAAGTGGTCTAACAAAATCACATTTTTCAACTAGCCTGACCGAATCAAACCCAACAAGTTGTATATTGTTCGAAAGCCTATCAAATTACCTTTCATTCAATACCACAGCGACTACCAAAGGTCTTCTAGAAACTAGGATTTGGTTCGTGCAAATTTCACTGTAGGATTTTGATAAGTGGTCTAACAAAATCCCATTTTTCAACTAGCCTGACCGAATCAAACCCAACAAATTGTATATTGTTCGAAAGTTTATTAAATAACCTTTCATTCAATACCACAGCGACGACCAAAGGTTATCTAAAACTTAGGATTTGGTTCGTGCAAAATTCACTGTAGGATTTTGATAAGTGGTCTAACAAAATCCCATTTTTCAACTAGCCTGACCGAATCAAACCCAATAAATTGTATATTGTTCAAAAGCCTTTTAAATTACCTTTCATTCAATTCACAGCGACGACCAAAGGTCTTCTAGAAACTAGGATTTGGTTCGTGCAAAGTTCACTGTAGGATTTTGATAAGCGGTCTAACAAAATCCCATTTTTCAACTAGCCTGACCGAATCAAACCCAACAAGTTGTATATTGTTCGAAAGCCTATCAAATTACCTTTCATTCAATACCACAGCGACGACCAAAGGTCTTCTAGAAACTAGGATTTGGTTCGTGCAAAGTTCACTGTAGGATTTTGATAAGCGGTCTAACAAAATTCCATTTTTCAACTAGCCTGACCGAATTAAACCCAACAAGTTGTATATTGTTCGAAAGCCTATCAAATTACCTTACATTCAATACCACAGCAACGACCAAAGGTCTTCTAGAAACTAGGATTTGGTTCGTGCAAAGTTCACTGTAGGATTTTGATAAGCGGTCTAACAAAATTCCATTTTTCAACTAGCCTGACCGAATCAAACCCAACAAATTGTATATTGTTCGAAAGCCTATTAAATAACCTTTCATTCAATACCACAGCAACGACCAATGGTAATCTAAAAACTAGGATTTGGTTCGTGCAAAGTTCGCTGTAGGATTTTGATAAGTGGTCTAACAAAATCCCATTTTTCAACTAGCCTGACCGAATCAAACCCAACAAGTTGTATATTGTTCGAAAGCCTATCAAATCACCTTTCATTCAATACCACAGCGACGACCAAAGGTCTTCTAGAAACTAGGATTTGGTTCGTGCAAAGTTCACTGTAGGATTTTGATAAGTGGTCTAACAAAATTCCATTTTTCAACTAGCCTGACCGAATCAAACCCAACATGTTGTATATTGTTCAAAAGCCTATTAAATTACCTTTCATTCAATACCACAGCAAAGACAAAAGGTTTTCTAAAAACTAGGATTTGGTTCGTGCAAAGTTCACTGTAGGATTTTGATAAGCGGTCTAACAAAATTCCATTTTTCAACTAGCCTGACCAAATCAAACCCAACAAATTGTAAATTGTTCGAAAGCCTATTAAATTACATTTCATTCAATACCACAGCGACGACCAAAGGTCTTCTAGAAACTAGGATTTGGTTCGTGCAAATTTCACTGTAGGATTTTGATAAGTGGTCTAACAAAATCCCTTTTTTCAACTAGCCTGACCGAATCAAACCCAACAAATTGTATATTGTTCAAAAGGTTATTAAATTACCTTTCATTCAATTTCACAGCGACGACCAAAGGTCTTCTAGAAACTAGGATTTGGTTCGTGCAAAGTTCACTGTAGGATTTTGATAAGCGGTCTAACAAAATTCCATTTTTCAACTAGCTTGACCGAATTAAACCTAACAAATTGTATATTGTTCGAAAGCCTATTAAATTACTTTTCATTCAATACCACAGCGACGACCAAACGTCTTCTAGAAACTAGGATTTGGTTCGTGCAAAGTTCACTGTAGGATTTTTATAAGTGGTCTAACAAAATCCCATTTTTCAACTAGCCTGACCGAATCAAACCCAACAAGTTGTATATTGTTCGAAAGCCTATCAAATTACCTTTCATTCAATACCACAGCGACTACCAAAGGTCTTCTAAAAACTAGGATTTGGTTCGTGCAAAGTTCACTGTAGGATTTTGATAAGCGGTCTAACAAAATTCCATTTTTCAACTAGCCTGACCGAATCAAACCCAACAAATTGTATATTGTTCGAAAGCCTATTAAATTACCTTTCATTCAATACAACAGCGACGACCAAAGGTCTTCTAAAAACTAGGATTTGGTTCGTGCAAAGTTCACTGTAGGATTTTGATAAGTGGTCTAACAAAATCCCATTTTTCAACTAGCCTGACCGAATCAAACCCAACAAATTGTATATTGTTCGAAAGCCTATTAAATAACCTTTCATTCAATACCTTAGCGACGACCAAAGGTCTTCTAGAAACTAGGATTTGTTTCGTGCAAAGTTCACTGTAGGATTTTGATAAGTGGTCTCACAAAATCCAATTTTTCAACTAGCCTGACCGAATCAAACCCAACAAATTGTATATTGTTCAAAAGCCTTTTAAATTACCTTTCATTCAATTTCACAGCGACGACCAAAGATCTTCTAGAAACTAGGATTTGGTTCGTGCAAAATTCACTGTAGGATTTTGATAAGCGGTCTAAGAAAATTCCATTTTTCAACTAGCCTGACCGAATTAAACCCAACAAATTGTATATTGTTCGAAAGCCTATTAAATTACCTTTCATTCAATACCACAGCGACGACCAAAAGTCTTCTAGAAACTAGGATTTGGTTCGTGCAAAGTTCACTGTAGGATTTTTATAAGTGGTCTAACAAAATCCCATTTTTCAACTAGCCTGACCGAATCAAACCCAACAAGTTGTATATTGTTCGAAAGCCTATCAAATTACCTTTCATTCAATACCACAGCAACGACCAAAGGTCTTCTAGAAACTAGGATTTGGTTCGTGCAAAGTTCACTGTAGGATTTTGATAAGCGGTCTAACAAAATTCCATTTTTCAACTAGCCTGACCGAATCAAACCCAACAAATTGTATATTGTTCGAAAGCCTATTAAATTACCTTTCATTCAATACCACAGCGACGACCAACGGTCTTCTAAAAACTAGGATTTGGTTCGTGCAAAGTTCACTGTAGGATTTTGATAAGTGGTCTAACAAAATCCCATTTTTCAACTAGCCTGACCGAATCAAACCCAACAAGTTGTATATTGTTCGAAAGCCTATTAAATAACCTTTCATTCAATACCACAGCGACGACCAAAAGTCTTCTAGAAACTAGGATTTGGTTCGTGCAAATTTCACTGTAGGATTTTGATAAGCGGTCTAACAAAATTCCATTTTTCAACTAGCCTGACCAAATTAAACCCAACAAGTTGTATATTGTTCGAAAGCCTATCAAATTACCTTTTATTAAATACCACAGCGACGACCAAAGGTCTTCTAGAAACTAGGATTTGGTTCGTGCAAAGTTCACTGTAGGATTTTGATAAGCGGTCTAAGAAAATTCCATTTTTCAACTAGCCTGACCGAATCAAACCCAACAAATTGTATATTGTTTGAAAGCCTATTAAATTACCTTTCATTCAATACCACAGCGACGACCAAAGGTCTTCTAAAATTTAGGATTTGGTTCGTGCAAAGTTCACTATAGGATTTTGATAAGTGGTCTAACAAAATCCCATTTTTCAACTAGCCTGACCGAATCAAACCCAACAAATTGTATATTGTTCAAAAGCATTTTAAATTACCTTTCATTCAATTTCACAGCGACGACCAAAGGTCTTCTAGAAACTAGGATTTGGTTCGTGCAAAGTTCACTGTAGGATTTTGATAAGCGGTCTAACAAAATTCCATTTTTCAACTAGCCTGACCGAATCAAACCCAACAAGTTGTATATTGTTCAAAAGCCTATCAAATTACCTTTCATTCAATACCACAGCAAAGACAAAAGGTTTTCTAAAAACTAGGATTTGGTTCGTGCAAAGTTCACTGTAGGATTTTGATAAGCGGTCTAACAAAATTCCATTTTTCAACTAGCCTGACCAAATCAAACCCAACAAATTGTAAATTGTTCGAAAGCCTATTAAATTACCTTTCATTCAATACCACAGCGACGACCAAAGGTCTTCTAGAAACTAGGATTTGGTTCGTGCAAATTTCACTGTAGGATTTTGATAAGTGGTCTAACAAATTCCCATTTTTCAACTAGCCTGACCGAATCAAACCCAACAAATTGTATATTGTTCAAAAGGTTATTAAATTACCTTTCATTCAATACCACAGCGACGACCAAAGGTCTTCTAAAAACTAGGATTTGGTTCGTGCAAAGTTCACTGTAGGATTTTGATAAGTGGTCTAACAAAATCCCATTTTTCAACTAGCCTGACCGAATCAAACCCAACAAATTGTATATTGTTCAAAAGCCTTTTAAATTACCTTTCATTCAATTTCACAGCGACGACCAAAGGTCTTCTAGAAACTAGGATTTGGTTCGTGCAAAGTTCACTGTAGGATTTTGATAAGCGGTCTAACAAAATTCCATTTTTCAACTAGCTTGACCGAATTAAACCCAACAAATTGTATATTCTTCGAAAGCCTATTAAATTACTTTTCATTCAATACCACAGCGACGACCAAACGTTTTCTAGAAACTAGGATTTGGTTTGTGCAAAGTTCACTGTAGGATTTTTATAAGTGGTCTAACAAAATCACATTTTTCAACTAGCCTGACCGAATCAAACCCAACAAGTTGTATATTGTTCGAAAGCCTATCAAATTGCCTTTCATTCAATACCACAGCGACTACCAAAGGTCTTCTAGAAACTAGGATTTGGTTCGTGCAAAGTTCACTGTAGGATTTTGATAAGCGGTCTAACAAAATTCCATTTTTCAACTAGCCTGACCGAATCAAACCCAACAAATTGTATATTGTTCGAAAGCCTATTAAATTACCTTTCATTCAATACCACAGAAACGACCAAAGGTCTTCAAAAACTAGGATTTGGTTCGTGCAAAGTTCACTGTAGGATTTTGATAAGTGGTCTAACAAAATCCCATTTTTCAACTAGCCTGACCGAATCAAACCCAACAAATTGTATATTGTTCAAAAGCCTTTTAAATTACCTTTCATTCAATTTCACAGCGACGACCAAAGATCTTCTAGAAACTAGGATTTGGTTCGTGCAAAGTTCACTGTAGGATTTTGATAAGCGGTCTAACAAAATTCCATTTTTCAACTAGCCTGACCAAATTAAACCCAACAAATTGTATATTGTTCGAAAGCCTATCAAATTACCTTTCATTCAATACCACAGCAACGACCAAAGGTCTTCTAGAAACTAGGATTTGGTTCGTGCAAAGTTCACTGTAGGATTTTGATAAGCGGTCTAACAAAATTCCATTTTTCAACTAGCCTGACCGAATCAAACCCAACAAATTGTATATTGTTCGAAAGCCTATTAAATTACCTTTCATTCAATACCACAGCGACGACCAACGGTCTTCTAAAAACTAGGATTTGGTTCGTGCAAAGTTCACTGTAGGATTTTGATAAGTGGTCTAACAAAATCCCATTTTTCAACTAGCCTGACCGAATCAAACCCAACAAGTTGTATATTGTTCGAAAGCCTATTAAATAACCTTTCATTCAATACCACAGCGACGACCAAAAGTCTTCTAGAAACTAGGATTTGGTTCGTGCAAATTTCACTGTAGGATTTTGATAAGCGGTCTAACAAAATTCCATTTTTCAACTAGCCTGACCAAATTAAACCCAACAAGTTGTATATTGTTCGAAAGCCTATCAAATTACCTTTTATTAAATACCACAGCGACGACCAAAGGTCTTCTAGAAACTAGGATTTGGTTCGTGCAAAGTTCACTGTAGGATTTTGATAAGCGGTCTAAGAAAATTCCATTTTTCAACTAGCCTGACCGAATCAAACCCAACAAATTGTATATTGTTTGAAAGCCTATTAAATTACCTTTCATTCAATACCACAGCGACGACCAAAGGTCTTCTAAAATTTAGGATTTGGTTCGTGCAAAGTTCACTATAGGATTTTGATAAGTGGTCTAACAAAATCCCATTTTTCAACTAGCCTGACCGAATCAAACCCAACAAATTGTATATTGTTCAAAAGCATTTTAAATTACCTTTCATTCAATTTCACAGCGACGACCAAAGGTCTTCTAGAAACTAGGATTTGGTTCGTGCAAATTTCACTGTAGGATTTTGATAAGCGGTCTAACAAAATTCCATTTTTCAACTAGCCTGACCGAATCAAACCCAACAAGTTGTATATTGTTCAAAAGCCTATCAAATTACCTTTCATTCAATACCACAGCAAAGACAAAAGGTTTTCTAAAAACTAGGATTTGGTTCGTGCAAAGTTCACTGTAGGATTTTGATAAGCGGTCTAACAAAATTCCATTTTTCAACTAGCCTGACCAAATCAAACCCAACAAATTGTAAATTGTTCGAAAGCCTATTAAATTACCTTTCATTCAATACCACAGCGACGACCAAAGGTCTTCTAGAAACTAGGATTTGGTTCGTGCAAATTTCACTGTAGGATTTTGATAAGTGGTCTAACAAATTCCCATTTTTCAACTAGCCTGACCGAATCAAACCCAACAAATTGTATATTGTTCAAAAGGTTATTAAATTACCTTTCATTCAATACCACAGCGACGACCAAAGGTCTTCTAAAAACTAGGATTTGGTTCGTGCAAAGTTCACTGTAGGATTTTGATAAGTGGTCTAACAAAATCCCATTTTTCAACTAGCCTGACCGAATCAAACCCAACAAATTGTATATTGTTCAAAAGCCTTTTAAATTACCTTTCATTCAATTTCACAGCGACGACCAAAGGTCTTCTAGAAACTAGGATTTGGTTCGTGCAAAGTTCACTGTAGGATTTTGATAAGCGGTCTAACAAAATTCCATTTTTCAACTAGCTTGACCGAATTAAACCCAACAAATTGTATATTCTTCGAAAGCCTATTAAATTACTTTTCATTCAATACCACAGCGACGACCAAACGTCTTCTAGAAACTAGGATTTGGTTTGTGCAAAGTTCACTGTAGGATTTTTATAAGTGGTCTAACAAAATCACATTTTTCAACTAGCCTGACCGAATCAAACCCAACAAGTTGTATATTGTTCGAAAGCCTATCAAATTACCTTTCATTCAATACCACAGCGACTACCAAAGGTCTTCTAGAAACTAGGATTTGGTTCGTGCAAAGTTCACTGTAGGATTTTGATAAGCGGTCTAACAAAATTCCATTTTTCAACTAGCCTGACCGAATCAAACCCAACAAATTGTATATTGTTCGAAAGCCTATTAAATTACCTTTCATTCAATACCACAGAAACGACCAAAGGTCTTCTAAAAACTAGGATTTGGTTCGTGCAAAGTTCACTGTAGGATTTTGATAAGTGGTCTAACAAAATCCCATTTTTCAACTAGCCTGACCGAATCAAACCCAACAAATTGTATATTGTTCAAAAGCCTTTTAAATTACCTTTCATTCAATTTCACAGCGACGACCAAAGATCTTCTAGAAACTAGGATTTGGTTCGTGCAAAGTTCACTGTAGGATTTTGATAAGCGGTCTAACAAAATTCCATTTTTCAACTAGCCTGACCAAATTAAACCCAACAAATTGTATATTGTTCGAAAGCCTATTAAATTACCTTTCATTCAATACCACAGCGACGACCAAAAGTCTTCTAGAAACTAGGATTTGGTTCGTGCAAATTTCACTGTAGGATTTTTATAAGTGGTCTAACAAAATCCCATTTTTCAACTAGCCTGACCGAATCAAACCCAACAAGTTGTATATTGTTCGAAAGCCTATCAAATTACCTTTCATTCAATACCACAGCGACGACCAAAGGTCTTCTAGAAACTAGGATTTGGTTCGTGCAAAGTTCACTGTAGGATTTTGATAAGCGGTCTAAGAAAATTCCATTTTTCAACTAGCCTGACCGAATCAAACCCAACAAATTGTATATTGTTTGAAAGCCTATTAAATTACCTTTCATTCAATAACATAGCGACGACCAAAGGTCTTCTAAAATTTAGGATTTGGTTCGTGCAAAGTTCACTGTAGGATTTTGATAAGCGGCCTAACAAAATTCCATTTTTCAACTAGCCTGACCAAATCAAACCCAACAAATTGTATATTGTTCAAAAGCCTATTAAATTACCTTTCATTCAATACCACAGCGACGACCAAAGGTTTTCTAGAAACTAGGATTTGGTTCGTGCAAAGTTCACTGTAGGATTTTGATAAGTGGTCTATTAAAATCCCATTTTTCAACTAGCCTGACCGAATCAAACCCAACAAGTTGTATATTGTTCGAAAGCCTATCAAATTACCTTTCATTCAATACCACAGCGACGACCAAAGGTCTTCTAGAAACTAGGATTTGGTTCGTGCAAAGTTCACTGTAGGATTTTGATAAGCGGTCTAACAAAATTCCATTTTTCAACTAGCCTGACCGAATCAAACCCAACAAATTGTATATTGTTCAAAAGCCTATTAAATTACCTTTCATTCAATACCACAGCGACGACCAAAGGTCTTCTAAAAACTAGGATTTGGTTCGTGCAAAGTTCACTGTAGGATTTTGATAAGTGGTCTAACAAAATCCCATTTTTCAACTAGCCTGACCGAATCAAACCCAACAAATTGTATATTTTTCGAAAGCCTATTAAATAACCTTTCATTCAATAGCACAGCGACGACCAAAGGTTTTCTAGAAACTAGGATTTGGTTCGTGCAAAGTTCACTGTAGGATTTTGATAAGCGGTCTAACAAAATTCCATTTTTCAACTAGCCTGACCGAATCAAACCCAACAAGTTGTATATTGTTCGAAAGCCTATCAAAATACCTTTCATTCAATACCACAGCGACGACCAAAGGTCTTCTAGAAACTAGGATTTGGTTCGTGCAAAGTTCACTGTAGGATTTTGATAAGCGGTCTAACAAAATTCCATTTTTCAACTAGCCTGACCGAATAAATTTCCTTTCATTCAATGCCACAGCGACGACCAAAGGTCTTCTAAAAACTAGGATTTGGTTCGTGCAAAGTTCACTGTAGGATTTTGATAAGTGGTCTAACAAAATCCCATTTTTCAACTAGCCTGACCAAATCAAACCAAACAAATTGTAAATTGTTCGAAAGCCTATTAAATTACCTTTCATTCAATACCACAGCGACGACCAAAGGTCTTCTAGAAACTAGGATTTGGTTCGTGCAAATTTCACTGTAGGATTTTGATAAGTGGTCTAACAAAATCCCATTTTTCAACTAGCCTGACCGAATCAAACCCAACAAATTGTATATTGTTCAAAAGGTTATTAAATTACCTTTCATTCAATACCACAGCGACGACCAAAGGTCTTCTAAAAACTAGGATTTGGTTCGTGCAAAGTTCACTGTAGGATTTTGATAAGTGGTCTAACAAAATCCCATTTTTCAACTAGCCTGACCGAATCAAACCCAACAAATTGTATATTGTTCAAAAGCCTTTTAAATTACCTTTCATTCAATTTCACAGCGACGACCAAAGGTCTTCTAGAAACTAGGATTTGGTTCGTGCAAAGTTCACTGTAGGATTTTGATAAGCGGTCTAACAAAATTCCATTTTTCAACTAGCTTGACCGAATTTAACCCAACAAATTGTATATTGTTCGAAAGCCTATTAAATTACTTTTCATTCAATACCACAGCGACGACCAAACGTCTTCTAGAAACTAGGATTTGGTTCGTGCAATGTTCACTGTAGGATTTTTATAAGTGGTCTAACAAAATTCCATTTTTCAACTAGCCTGACCGAATTAAACCCAACAAATTGTATATTGTTCGAAAGCCTATTAAATTAACTTTCATTCAATACCACAGCGACGACCAAAAGTCTTCTAGAAACTAGGATTTGGTTCGTGCAAAGTTCACTGTAGGATTTTTATAAGTGGTCTAACAAAATCCCATTTTTCAACTAGCCTGACCGAATCAAACCCAACAAGTTGTATATTGTTCGAAAGCATATCAAGTTACCTTTCATTCAATACCACAGCGACGACCAAAGGTCTTCTAGAAACTAGGATTTGGTTCGTGCAAAGTTCACTGTAGGATTTTGATAAGCGGTCTAAGAAAATTCCATTTTTCAACTAGCCTGACCGAATCAAACCCAACAAATTGTATATTGTTTGAAAGCCTATTAAATTACCTTTCATTCAATACCACAGCGACGACCAAAGGTCTTCTAAAATTTAGGATTTGGTTCGTGCAAAGTTCACTGTAGGATTTTGATAAGTGGTCTAACGAAATCCCATTTTTCAACTAGCCTGACCGAATCAAACCCAACAAATTGTATATTGTTCAAAAGCCTATTAAATTACCTTTCATTCAATCCCACAGCGACGACCAAAGGTCTTCTAGAAACTAGGATTTGGTTCGTGCAAAGTTCACTGTAGGATTTTGATAAGCGGTCTAACAAAATTCCATTTTTCAACTAGCCTGACCGAATTAAACCCAACAAATTGTATATTGTTCGAAAGCCTATTAAATTACTTTTCATTCAATTTCACAGCGACGACCAAAGGTCTTCTAGAAACTAGGATTTGGTTCGTGCAAAGTTCACTGTAGGATTTTTATAAGTGGTCTAACAAAATCCCATTTTTCAACTAGCCTGACCGAATCAAACCCAACAAGTTGTATATTGTTCAAAAGCCTATCAAATTACCTTTCATTCAATACCACAGCGACGACCAAAGGTCTTCTAGAAACTAGGATTTGGTTCGTGCAAAGTTCACTGTAGGATTTTGATAAGCGGTCTAACAAAATTCCATTTTTCAACTAGCCTGACCGAATCAAACCCAACAAATTGTATATTGTTCGAAAGCCTATTAAATTACCTTTCATTCAATACCACAGCGACGACCAAAGGTCTTCTAGAAACTAGGATTTGGTTCGTGCAAAGTTCACTGTAGGATTTTGATAAGCGGTCTAACAAAATTCCATTTTTCAACTAGCCTGACCGAATCAAACCCAACAAGTTGTATATTGTTCGAAAGCCTATTAAATTACCTTTCATTCAATACCACAGCGACTACCATAGGTCTTCTAGAAACTAGGATTTGGTTCGTGCAAAGTTCACTGTAGGATTTTGATAAGCGGTCTAACAAAATTCCATTTTTCAACTAGCCTGACCGAATCAAACCCAACAAATTGTATATTGTTCAAAAGCCTTTTAAATTACCTTTCATTCAATTTCACAGCGACGACCAAAGATCTTCTAGAAACTAGGATTTGGTTCGTGCAAAGTTCACTGTAGGATTTTGATAAGCGGTCTAACAAAATTCCATTTTTCAACTAGCCTGACCGAATTAAACCCAACAAATTGTATATTGTTCGAAAGCCTATTAAATTACCTTTTGTTCAATACCACAGCGACGACCAAAAGTCTTCTAGAAACTAGGATTTGGTTCGTGCAAAGTTCACTGTAGGATTTTTATAAGTGGTCTAACAAAATCCCATTTTTCAACTAGCCTGACCGAATCAAACCCAACAAGTTGTATATTGTTCGAAAGCCTATCAAATTACCTTTCATTCAATACCACAGCGACGACCAAAGGTCTTCTAGAAACTAGGATTTGGTTCGTGCAAAGTTCACTGTAGGATTTTGATAAGCGGTCTAAGAAAATTCCATTTTTCAACTAGCCTGACCGAATCAAACCCAACAAATTGTATATTGTTTGAAAGCCTATTAAATTACCTTTCATTCAAAACCACAGCGACGACCAAAGGTCTTCTAAAATTTAGGATTTGGTTCGTGCAAAGTTCACTGTAGGATTTTGATAAGTGGTCTAACAAAATCCCATTTTTCAACTAGCCTGACCGAATCAAACCCAACAAATTGTATATTGTTCAAAAGCCTTTTAAATTACCTTTCATTCAATTTCACAGCGACGACCAAAGGTCTTCTAGAAACTAGGATTTGGTTCGTGCAAAGTTCACTGTAGGATTTTGATAAGCGGTCTTACAAAATTCCATTTTTCAACTAGCCTGACCAAATCAAACCCAACAAATTGTAAATTGTTCAAAAGCCTATTAAATTACCTTTCATTCAATACCACAGCGACGACCAAAGGTCTTCTAGAAACTAGGATTTGGTTCGTGCAAAGTTCACTGTAGGATTTTGATAAGTGGTCTATTAAAATCCCATTTTTCAACTAGCCTGACCGAATCAAACCCAACAAGTTGTATATTGTTCGAAAGCCTATCAAATTACCTTTCATTCAATACCACAGCGACGACCAAAGGTCTTCTAGAAACTAGGATTTGGTTCGTGCAAATTTCACTGTAGGATTTTGATAAGCGGTCTAACAAAATTCCATTTTTCAACTAGCCTGACCGAATCAAACCCAACAAATTGTATATTGTTCAAAAGCCTATTAAATTACCTTTCATTCAATACCACAGCGACGACCAAAGGTCTTCTAAAAACTAGGATTTGGTTCGTGCAAAGTTCACTGTAGGATTTTGATAAGTGGTCTAACAAAATCCCATTTTTCAACTAGCCTGACCGAATCAAACCCAACAAATTGTATATTTTTCGAAAGCCTATTAAATAACCTTTCATTCAATACCACAGCGACGACCAAAGGTTTTCTAGAAACTAGGATTTGGTTCGTGCAAAGTTCACTGTAGGATTTTGATAAGTGGTCTAACAAAATCCCATTTTTCAACTAGCCTGACCGAATCAAACCCAACAAATTGTATATTGTTCAAAAGCCTTTTAAATTACCTTTCATTCAATTTCACAGCGACGACCAAAGGTCTTCTAGAAACTAGGATTTGGTTCGTGCAAAGTTCACTGTAGGATTTTGATAAGCGGCCTAACAAAATTCCATTTTTCAACTAGCCTGACCAAATCAAACCCAACAAATTGTAAATTGTTCAAAAGCCTATTAAATTACCTTTCATTCAATACCACAGCGACGACCAAAGGTCTTCTAGAAACTAGGATTTGGTTCGTGCAAAGTTCACTGTAGGATTTTGATAAGTGGTCTATTAAAATCCCATTTTTCAACTAGCCTGACCGAATCAAACCCAACAAGTTGTATATTGTTCGAAAGCCTATCAAATTACCTTTCATTCAATACCACAGCGACGACCAAAGGTCTTCTAGAAACTAGGATTTGGTTCGTGCAAAGTTCACTGTAGGATTTTGATAAGCGGTCTAACAAAATTCCATTTTTCAACTAGCCTGACCGAATCAAACCCAACAAATTGTATATTGTTCGAAAGCCTATTAAATTACCTTTCATTCAATACCACAGCGACGACCAAAGGTCTTCTAGAAACTAGGATTTGGTTCGTGCAAAGTTCACTGTAGGATTTTGATAAGCGGTCTAACAAAATTCCATTTTTCAACTAGCCTGACCGAATCAAACCCAACAAGTTGTATATTGTTCGAAAGCCTATTAAATTACCTTTCATTCAATACCACAGCGACTACCATAGGTCTTCTAGAAACTAGGATTTGGTTCGTGCAAAGTTCACTGTAGGATTTTGATAAGCGGTCTAACAAAATTCCATTTTTCAACTAGCCTGACCGAATCAAACCCAACAAATTGTATATTGTTCAAAAGCCTTTTAAATTACCTTTCATTCAATTTCACAGCGACGACCAAAGATCTTCTAGAAACTAGGATTTGGTTCGTGCAAAGTTCACTGTAGGATTTTGATAAGCGGTCTAACAAAATTCCATTTTTCAACTAGCCTGACCGAATTAAACCCAACAAATTGTATATTGTTCGAAAGCCTATTAAATTACCTTTTGTTCAATACCACAGCGACGACCAAAAGTCTTCTAGAAACTAGGATTTGGTTCGTGCAAAGTTCACTGTAGGATTTTTATAAGTGGTCTAACAAAATCCCATTTTTCAACTAGCCTGACCGAATCAAACCCAACAAGTTGTATATTGTTCGAAAGCCTATCAAATTACCTTTCATTCAATACCACAGCGACGACCAAAGGTCTTCTAGAAACTAGGATTTGGTTCGTGCAAAGTTCACTGTAGGATTTTGATAAGCGGTCTAAGAAAATTCCATTTTTCAACTAGCCTGACCGAATCAAACCCAACAAATTGTATATTGTTTGAAAGCCTATTAAATTACCTTTCATTCAATACCACAGCGACGACCAAAGGTCTTCTAAAATTTAGGATTTGGTTCGTGCAAAGTTCACTGTAGGATTTTGATAAGCGGTCTAACAAAATTCCATTTTTCAACTAGCCTGACCGAATCAAACCCAACAAATTGTATATTGTTCAAAAGCCTTTTAAATTACCTTTCATTCAATTTCACAGCGACGACCAAAGATCTTTTAGAAACTAGGATTTGGTTCGTGCAAAGTTCACTGTAGGATTTTGATAAGCGGTCTAACAAAATTCCATTTTTCAACTAGCCTGACCGAATTAAACCCAACAAATTGTATATTGTTCGAAAGCCTATTAAATTACCTTTTGTTCAATACCACAGCGACGACCAAAAGTCTTCTAGAAACTAGGATTTGGTTCGTGCAAAGTTCACTGTAGGATTTTTATAAGTGGTCTATCAAAATCCCATTTTTCAACTAGCCTGACCGAATCAAACCCAACAAGTTGTATATTGTTCGAAAGCCTATCAAATTACCTTTCATTCAATACCACAGCGACGACCAAAGGTCTTCTAGAAACTAGGATTTGGTTCGTGCAAAGTTCACTGTAGGATTTTGATAAGCGGTCTAAGAAAATTCCATTTTTCAACTAGCCTGACCGAATCAAACCCAACAAATTGTATATTGTTTGAAAGCCTATTAAATTACCTTTCATTCAATACCACAGCGACGACCAAAGGTCTTCTAAAATTTAGGATTTGGTTCGTGCAAAGTTCACTGTAGGATTTTGATAAGTGGTCTAACAAAATCCCATTTTTCAACTAGCCTGACCGAATCAAACCCAACAAATTGTATATTGTTCAAAAGCCTTTTAAATTACCTTTCATTCAATTTCACAGCGACGACCAAAGGTCTTCTAGAAACTAGGATTTGGTTCGTGCAAAGTTCACTGTAGGATTTTGATAAGCGGTCTTACAAAATTCCATTTTTCAACTAGCCTGACCAAATCAAACCCAACAAATTGTAAATTGTTCAAAAGCCTATTAAATTACCTTTCATTCAATACCACAGCGACGACCAAAGGTCTTCTAGAAACTAGGATTTGGTTCGTGCAAAGTTCACTGTAGGATTTTGATAAGTGGTCTATTAAAATCCCATTTTTCAACTAGCCTGACCGAATCAAACCCAACAAGTTGTATATTGTTCGAAAGCCTATCAAATTACCTTTCATTCAATACCACAGCGACGACCAAAGGTCTTCTAGAAACTAGGATTTGGTTCGTGCAAATTTCACTGTAGGATTTTGATAAGCGGTCTAACAAAATTCCATTTTTCAACTAGCCTGACCGAATCAAACCCAACAAATTGTATATTGTTCAAAAGCCTATTAAATTACCTTTCATTCAATACCACAGCGACGACCAAAGGTCTTCTAAAAACTAGGATTTGGTTCGTGCAAAGTTCACTGTAGGATTTTGATAAGTGGTCTAACAAAATCCCATTTTTCAACTAGCCTGACCGAATCAAACCCAACAAATTGTATATTTTTCGAAAGCCTATTAAATAACCTTTCATTCAATACCACAGCGACGACCAAAGGTTTTCTAGAAACTAGGATTTGGTTCGTGCAAAGTTCACTGTAGGATTTTGATAAGTGGTCTAACAAAATCCCATTTTTCAACTAGCCTGACCGAATCAAACCCAACAAATTGTATATTGTTCAAAAGCCTTTTAAATTACCTTTCATTCAATTTCACAGCGACGACCAAAGGTCTTCTAGAAACTAGGATTTGGTTCGTGCAAAGTTCACTGTAGGATTTTGATAAGCGGTCTAACAAAATTCCATTTTTCAACTAGCTTGACCGAATTAAACCCAACAAATTGTATATTGTTCGAAAGCCTATTAAATTACTTTTCATTCAATACCACAGCGACGACCAAACGTCTTCTAGAAACTAGGAGTTGGTTCGTGCAAAGTTCACTGTAGGATTTTTATAAGTGGTCTATTAAAATCCCAATTTTCAACTAGCCTGACCGAATCAAACCCAACAAATTGTATATTGTTTGAAAGCCTATTAAATTACCTTTCATTCAATAACACAGCGACGACCAAAGGTCTTCTAAAATTTAGGATTTGGTTCGTGCAAAGTTCACTGTAGGATTTTGATAAGTGGTCTAACAAAATCCCATTTTTCAACTAGCCTGACCGAATCAAACCCAACAAATTGTATATTGTTCAAAAGCCTTTTAAATTACCTTTCATTCAATTTCACAGCGACGACCAAAGGTCTTCTAGAAACTAGGATTTGGTTCGTGCAAAGTTCACTGTAGGATTTTGATAAGCGGCCTAACAAAATTCCATTTTTCAACTAGCCTGACCAAATCAAACCCAACAAATTGTATATTGTTCAAAAGCCTATTAAATTACCTTTCATTCAATACCACAGCGACGACCAAAGGTCTTCTAGAAACTAGGATTTGGTTCGTGCAAAGTTCACTGTAGGATTTTGATAAGTGGTCTATTAAAATCCCATTTTTCAACTAGCCTGACCGAATCAAACCCAACAAGTTGTATATTGTTCGAAAGCCTATCAAATTACCTTTCATTCAATACCACAGCGACGACCAAAGGTCTTCTAGAAACTAGGATTTGGTTCGTGCAAAGTTCACTGTAGGATTTTGATAAGCGGTCTAACAAAATTCCATTTTTCAACTAGCCTGACCGAATCAAACCCAACAAATTGTATATTGTTCAAAAGCCTATTAAATTACCTTTCATTCAATACCACAGCGACGACCAAAGGTCTTCTAAAAACTAGGATTTGGTTCGTGCAAAGTTCACTGTAGGATTTTGATAAGTGGTCTAACAAAATCCCATTTTTCAACTAGCCTGACCGAATCAAACCCAACAAATTGTATATTTTTCGAAAGCCTATTAAATAACCTTTCATTCAATAGCACAGCGACGACCAAAGGTCTTCTAGAAACTAGGATTTGGTTCGTGCAAAGTTCACTGTAGGATTTTGATAAGCGGTCTAACAAAATTCCATTTTTCAACTAGCCTGACCGAATCAAACCCAACAAATTGTATATTGTTCAAAAGCCTATTAAATTACCTTTCATTCAATACCACAGCGACGACCAAAGGTCTTCTAAAAACTAGGATTTGGTTCGTGCAAAGTTCACTGTAGGATTTTGATAAGTGGTCTAACAAAATCCCATTTTTCAACTAGCCTGACCGAATCAAACCCAACAAATTGTATATTTTTCGAAAGCCTATTAAATAACCTTTCATTCAATAGCACAGCGACGACCAAAGGTTTTCTAGAAACTAGGATTTGGTTCGTGCAAAGTTCACTGTAGGATTTTGATAAGCGGTCTAACAAAATTCCATTTTTCAACTAGCCTGACCGAATCAAACCCAACAAGTTGTATATTGTTCGAAAGCCTATCAAAATACCTTTCATTCAATACCACAGCGACGACCAAAGGTCTTCTAGAAACTAGGATTTGGTTCGTGCAAAGTTCACTGTAGGATTTTGATAAGCGGTCTAACAAAATTCCATTTTTCAACTAGCCTGACCGAATAAATTTCCTTTCATTCAATGCCACAGCGACGACCAAAGGTCTTCTAAAAACTAGGATTTGGTTCGTGCAAAGTTCACTGTAGGATTTTGATAAGTGGTCTAACAAAATCCCATTTTTCAACTAGCCTGACCAAATCAAACCCAACAAATTGTATATTGTTCGAAAGCCTATTAAATTACCTTTCATTCAATACCACAGCGCCGACCAAAGGTCTTCTAGAAACTAGGATTTGGTTCGTGCAAAGTTCACTGTAGGATTTTGATAAGCGGTCTAACAAAATTCCATTTTTCAACTAGCCTGACCGAATCAAACCCAACAAATTGTATATTGTTCGAAAGCCTATTAAATTACCTTTCATTCAATTTCACAGCGACGACCAAAGGTCTTCTAGAAACTAGGATTTGGTTCGTGCAAAGTTCACTGTAGGATTTTGATAAGCGGTCTAACAAAATTCCATTTTTCAACTAGCTTGACCGAATTAAACCCAACAAATTGTATATTGTTCGAAAGCCTATTAAATTACTTTTCATTCAATACCACAGCGACGACCAAACGTCTTCTAGAAACTAGGAGTTGGTTCGTGCAAAGTTCACTGTAGGATTTTTATAAGTGGTCTATTAAAATCCCATTTTTCAACTAGCCTGACCGAATCAAACCCAACAAATTGTATATTGTTCAAAAGCCTTTTAAATTACCTTTCATTCAATAACACAGCGACGACCAAAGGTCTTCTAAAAATTAGGATTTGGTTCGTGCAAAGTTCACTGTAGGATTTTGATAAGTGGTCTAACAAAATCCCATTTTTCAACTAGCCTGACCGAATCAAACCCAACAAATTGTATATTGTTCAAAAGCCTTTTAAATTACCTTTCATTCAATTTCACAGCGACGACCAAAGGTCTTCTAGAAACTAGGATTTGGTTCGTGCAAAGTTCACTGTAGGATTTTGATAAGCGGCCTAACAAAATTCCATTTTTCAACTAGCCTGACCAAATCAAACCCAACAAATTGTATATTGTTCAAAAGCCTATTAAATTACCTTTCATTCAATACCACAGCGATGACCAAAGGTCTTCTAGAAACTAGGATTTGGTTCGTGCAAAGTTCACTGTAGGATTTTGATAAGCGGTCTAACAAAATTCCATTTTTCAACTAGCCTGACCGAATCAAACCCAACAAATTGTATATTGTTCAAAAGCCTATTAAATTACCTTTCATTCAATACCACAGCGACGACCAAAGGTCTTCTAAAAACTAGGATTTGGTTCGTGCAAAGTTCACTGTAGGATTTTGATAAGTGGTCTAACAAAATCCCATTTTTCAACTAGCCTGACCGAATCAAACCCAACAAATTGTATATTTTTCGAAAGCCTATTAAATAACCTTTCATTCAATAGCACAGCGACGACCAAAGGTTTTCTAGAAACTAGGATTTGGTTCGTGCAAAGTTCACTGTAGGATTTTGATAAGCGGTCTAACAAAATTCCATTTTTCAACTAGCCTGACCGAATCAAACCCAACAAGTTGTATATTGTTCGAAAGCCTATCAAAATACCTTTCATTCAATACCACAGCGACGACCAAAGGTCTTCTAGAAACTAGGATTTGGTTCGTGCAAAGTTCACTGTAGGATTTTGATAAGCGGTCTAACAAAATTCCATTTTTCAACTAGCCTGACCGAATAAATTTCCTTTCATTCAATGCCACAGCGACGACCAAAGGTCTTCTAAAAACTAGGATTTGGTTCGTGCAAAGTTCACTGTAGGATTTTGATAAGTGGTCTAACAAAATCCCATTTTTCAACTAGCCTGACCAAATCAAACCCAACAAATTGTATATTGTTCGAAAGCCTATTAAATTACCTTTCATTCAATACCACAGCGCCGACCAAAGGTCTTCTAGAAACTAGGATTTGGTTCGTGCAAAGTTCACTGTAGGATTTTGATAAGCGGTCTAACAAAATTCCATTTTTCAACTAGCCTGACCGAATCAAACCCAACAAATTGTATATTGTTCGAAAGCCTATTAAATTACCTTTCATTCAATTTCACAGCGACGACCAAAGGTCTTCTAGAAACTAGGATTTGGTTCGTGCAAAGTTCACTGTAGGATTTTGATAAGCGGTCTAACAAAATTCCATTTTTCAACTAGCTTGACCGAATTAAACCCAACAAATTGTATATTGTTCGAAAGCCTATTAAATTACTTTTCATTCAATACCACAGCGACGACCAAACGTCTTCTAGAAACTAGGAGTTGGTTCGTGCAAAGTTCACTGTAGGATTTTTATAAGTGGTCTATTAAAATCCCATTTTTCAACTAGCCTGACCGAATCAAACCCAACAAATTGTATATTGTTCAAAAGCCTTTTAAATTACCTTTCATTCAATAACACAGCGACGACCAAAGGTCTTCTAAAAATTAGGATTTGGTTCGTGCAAAGTTCACTGTAGGATTTTGATAAGTGGTCTAACAAAATCCCATTTTTCAACTAGCCTGACCGAATCAAACCCAACAAATTGTATATTGTTCAAAAGCCTTTTAAATTACCTTTCATTCAATTTCACAGCGACGACCAAAGGTCTTCTAGAAACTAGGATCTGGTTCGTGCAAAGTTCACTGTAGGATTTTGATAAGCGGCCTAACAAAATTCCATTTTTCAACTAGCCTGACCAAATCAAACCCAACAAATTGTATATTGTTCAAAAGCCTATTAAATTACCTTTCATTCAATACCACAGCGATGACCAAAGGTCTTCTAGAAACTAGGATTTGGTTCGTGCAAAGTTCACTGTAGGATTTTGATAAGTGGTCTATTAAAATCCCATTTTTCAACTAGCCTGACCGAATCAAAAACAAACAAGTTGTATATTGTTCGAAAGCCTATCAAATTACCTTTCATTCAATACCACAGCGACGACCAAAGGTCTTCTAGAAACTAGGATTTGGTTCGTGCAAATTTCACTGTAGGATTTTGATAAGCGGTCTAACAAAATTCCATTTTTCAACTAGCCTGACCGAATCAAACCCAACAAATTGTATATTGTTCAAAAGCCTATTAAATTACCTTTCATTCAATACCACAGCGACGACCAAAGGTCTTCTAAAAACTAGGATTTGGTTCGTGCAAAGTTCACTGTAGGATTTTGATAAGTGGTCTAACAAAATCCCATTTTTCAACTAGCCTGACCGAATCAAACCCAACAAATTGTATATTTTTCGAAAGCCTATTAAATAACCTTTCATTCAATACCACAGCGACGACCAAAGGTTTTCTAGAAACTAGGATTTGGTTCGTGCAAAGTTTACTGTAGGATTTTGATAAGTGGTCTAACAAAATCCCATTTTTCAACTAGCCTGACCGAATCAAACCCAACAAATTGTATATTGTTCAAAAGCCTTTTAAATTACCTTTCATTCAATTTCACAGCGACGACCAAAGGTCTTCTAGAAACTAGGATTTGGTTCGTGCAAAGTTCACTGTAGGATTTTGATAAGCGGTCTTACAAAATTCCATTTTTCAACTAGCCTGACCAAATCAAACCCAACAAATTGTAAATTGTTCAAAAGCCTATTAAATTACCTTTCATTCAATACCACAGCGACGACCAAAGGTCTTCTAGAAACTAGGATTTGGTTCGTGCAAAGTTCACTGTAGGATTTTGATAAGTGGTCTATTAAAATCCCATTTTTCAACTAGCCTGACCGAATCAAAAACAAACAAGTTGTATATTGTTCGAAAGCCTATCAAATTACCTTTCATTCAATACCACAGCGACGACCAAAGGTCTTCTAGAAACTAGGATTTGGTTCGTGCAAATTTCACTGTAGGATTTTGATAAGCGGTCTAACAAAATTCCATTTTTCAACTAGCCTGACCGAATCAAACCCAACAAATTGTATATTGTTCAAAAGCCTATTAAATTACCTTTCATTCAATACCACAGCGACGACCAAAGGTCTTCTAAAAACTAGGATTTGGTTCGTGCAAAGTTCACTGTAGGATTTTGATAAGTGGTCTAACAAAATCCCATTTTTCAACTAGCCTGACCGAATCAAACCCAACAAATTGTATATTTTTCGAAAGCCTATTAAATAACCTTTCATTCAATACCACAGCGACGACCAAAGGTTTTCTAGAAACTAGGATTTGGTTCGTGCAAAGTTCACTGTAGGATTTTGATAAGTGGTCTAACAAAATCCCATTTTTCAACTAGCCTGACCGAATCAAACCCAACAAATTGTATATTGTTCAAAAGCCTTTTAAATTACCTTTCATTCAATTTCACAGCGACGACCAAAGGTCTTCTAGAAACTAGGATTTGGTTCGTGCAAAGTTCACTGTAGGATTTTGATAAGCGGTCTAACAAAATTCCATTTTTCAACTAGCTTGACCGAATTAAACCCAACAAATTGTATATTGTTCGAAAGCCTATTAAATTACTTTTCATTCAATACCACAGCGACAACCAAACGTCTTCTAGAAACTAGGAGTTGGTTCGTGCAAAGTTCACTGTAGGATTTTGATAAGCGGTCTAACAAAATTCCATTTTTCAACTAGCCTGACCGAATCAAACCCAACAAATTGTATATTGTTCGAAAGCCTATTAAATTACCTTTCATTCAATACCACAGCCACGACCAAAAGTCTTCTAAAAACTAGAATTTGATTCGTGCAAAGTTCACTGTAGGATTTTGATAAGTAATCTAACAAAATCCCATTTTTCAACTAGCCTGACCGAATCAAACCCAACAAGTTGTATATTGTTCAAAAGCCTATCAAATTACCTTTCATTCAATACCACAGCAAAGACAAAAGGTTTTCTAAAAACTAGGATTTGGTTCGTGCAAAGTTCACTGTAGGATTTTGATAAGCGGTCTAACAAAATTCCATTTTTCAACTAGCCTGACCAAATCAAACCCAACAAATTGTAAATTGTTCGAAAGCCTATTAAATTACCTTTCATTCAATACCACAGCGACGACCAAAGGTCTTCTAGAAACTAGGATTTGGTTCGTGCAAATTTCACTGTAGGATTTTGATAAGTGGTCTAACAAAATCCCATTTTTCAACTAGCCTGACCGAATCAAACCCAACAAATTGTATATTGTTCAAAAGGTTATTAAATTACCTTTCATTCAATACCACAGCGACGACCAAAGGTCTTCTAAAAACTAGGATTTGGTTCGTGCAAAGTTCACTGTAGGATTTTGATAAGTGGTCTAACTAAATCCCATTTTTCAACTAGCCTGACCGAATCAAACCCAACAAATTGTATATTGTTCAAAAGCCTTTTAAATTACCTTTCATTCAATTTCACAGCGACGACCAAAGGTCTTCTAGAAACTAGGATTTGGTTCGTGCAAAGTTCACTGTAGGATTTTGATAAGCGGTCTAACAAAATTCCATTTTTCAAC
Organism: Athrips mouffetella; assembly: GCA_947532105.1. Classification (NCBI taxonomy): domain Eukaryota; kingdom Metazoa; phylum Arthropoda; class Insecta; order Lepidoptera; family Gelechiidae; genus Athrips; species Athrips mouffetella. Next base: position 639,926 of record CANNWQ010000057.1, on the reverse strand, counting down.
TAGCTTGACCGAATTTAACCCAACAAATTGTATATTGTTCGAAAGCCTATTAAATTACTTTTCATTCAATACCACAGCGACGACCAAACGTCTTCTAGAAACTAGGATTTGGTTCGTGCAAAGTTCACTGTAGGATTTTTATAAGTGGTCTAACAAAATCCCATTTTTCAACTAGCCTGACCAAATCAAACCCAACAAGTTGTATATTGTTCGAAAGCCTATCAAATTACCTTTCATTCAATACCACAGCGACTACCAAAGGTCTTCTAGAAACTAGGATTTGGTTCGTGCAAAGTTCACTGTAGGATTTTGATAAGCGGTCTAACAAAATTCCATTTTTCAACTAGCCTGACCGAATCAAACCCAACAAATTGTATATTGTTCGAAAACCTATTAAATTACCTTTCATTCAATACCACAGAGACGAATAAAGGTCTTCTAAAAACTAGGATTTGGTTCGTGCAAAGTTCACTGTAGGATTTTGATAAGTGGTCTAACAAAATCCCATTTTTCAACTAGCCTGACCAAATCAAACCCAACAAGTTGTATATTGTTCGAAAGCCTATCAAATTACCTTTCATTCAATACCACAGCGACTACCAAAGGTCTTCTAGAAACTAGGATTTGGTTCGTGCAAAGTTCACTGTAGGATTTTGATAAGCGGTCTAACAAAATTCCATTTTTCAACTAGCCTGACCGAATTAAACCCAACAAATTGTATATTGTTCGAAAGCCTATTAAATTAACTTACATTCAATACCACAGCGACGACCAAAAGTCTTCTAGAAACTTGGATTTGGTTCGTGCAAAGTTCACTGTAGGATTTTTATAAGTGGTCTAACAAAATCCCATTTTTCAACTAGCCTGACCGAATCAAACCCAACAAGTTGTATATTGTTCGAAAGCCTATCAAGTTACCTTTCATTCAATACCACAGCGACGACCAAAGGTCTTCTAGAAACTAGGATTTGGTTCGTGCAAAGTTCACTGTAGGATTTTGATAAGCGGTCTAAGAAAATTCCATTTTTCAACTAGCCTGACCGAATCAAACCCAACAAATTGTATATTGTTTGAAAGCCTATTAAATTACCTTTCATTCAATACCACAGCGACGACCAAAGGTCTTCTAAAATTTAGGATTTGGTTCGTGCAAAGTTCACTGTAGGATTTTGATAAGTGGTCTAACGAAATCCCATTTTTCAACTAGCCTGACCGAATCAAACCCAACAAATTGTATATTGTTCAAAAGCCTATTAAATTACCTTTCATTCAATCCCACAGCGACGACCAAAGGTCTTCTAGAAACTAGGATTTGGTTCGTGCAAAGTTCACTGTAGGATTTTGATAAGCGGTCTAACAAAATTCCATTTTTCAACTAGCCTGACCGAATTAAACCCAACAAATTGTATATTGTTCGAAAGCCTATTAAATTACTTTTCATTCAATTTCACAGCGACGACCAAAGGTCTTCTAGAAACTAGGATTTGGTTCGTGCAAAGTTCACTGTAGGATTTTTATAAGTGGTCTAACAAAATCCCATTTTTCAACTAGCCTGACCAAATCAAACCCAACAAGTTGTATATTGTTCAAAAGCCTATCAAATTACCTTTCATTCAATACCACAGCGACGACCAAAGGTCTTCTAGAAACTAGGATTTGGTTCGTGCAAAGTTCACTGTAGGATTTTGATAAGCGGTCTAACAAAATTCCATTTTTCAACTAGCCTGACCGAATCAAACCCAACAAATTGTATATTGTTCGAAAGCCTATTAAATTACCTTTCATTCAATACCACAGCGACGACCAAAGGTCTTCTAGAAACTAGGATTTGGTTCGTGCAAAGTTCACTGTAGGATTTTGATAAGCGGTCTAACAAAATTCCATTTTTCAACTAGCCTGACCGAATCAAACCCAACAAATTGTATATTGTTCGAAAGCCTATTAAATTACCTTTCATTCAATACCACAGCGACTACCATAGGTCTTCTAGAAACTAGGATTTGGTTCGTGCAAAGTTCACTGTAGGATTTTGATAAGCGGTCTAACAAAATTCCATTTTTCAACTAGCCTGACCGAATCAAACCCAACAATTTGTATATTGTTCAAAAGCCTTTTAAATTACCTTTCATTCAATTTCACAGCGACGACCAAAGATCTTCTAGAAACTAGGATTTGGTTCGTGCAAAGTTCACTGTAGGATTTTGATAAGCGGTCTAACAAAATTCCATTTTTCAACTAGCCTGACCGAATTAAACCCAACAAATTGTATATTGTTCGAAAGCCTTTTAAATTACCTTTCATTCAATTTCACAGCGACGACCAAAGATCTTCTAGAAACTAGGATTTGGTTCGTGCAAAGTTCACTGTAGGATTTTGATAAGCGGTCTAACAAAATTCCATTTTTCAACTAGCCTGACCGAATCAAACCCAACAAATTGTATATTGTTCAAAAGCCTTTTAAATTACCTTTCATTCAATTTCACAGCGACGACCAAAGATCTTCTAGAAACTAGGATTTGGTTCGTGCAAAGTTCACTGTAGGATTTTGATAAGCGGTCTAACAAAATTCCATTTTTCAACTAGCCTGACCGAATTAAACCCAACAAATTGTATATTGTTCGAAAGCCTATTAAATTACCTTTTGTTCAATACCACAGCGACGACCAAAAGTCTTCTAGAAACTAGGATTTGGTTCGTGCAAAGTTCACTGTAGGATTTTTATAAGTGGTCTAACAAAATCCCATTTTTCAACTAGCCTGACCGAATCAAACCCAACAAGTTGTATATTGTTCGAAAGCCTATCAAATTACCTTTCATTCAATACCACAGCGACGACCAAAGGTCTTCTAGAAACTAGGATTTGGTTCGTGCAAAGTTCACTGTAGGATTTTGATAAGCGGTCTAAGAAAATTCCATTTTTCAACTAGCCTGACCGAATCAAACCCAACAAATTGTATATTGTTTGAAAGCCTATTAAATTACCTTTCATTCAATACCACAGCGACGACCAAAGGTCTTCTAAAATTTAGGATTTGGTTCGTGCAAAGTTCACTGTAGGATTTTGATAAGCGGTCTAACAAAATTCCATTTTTCAACTAGCCTGACCGAATCAAACCCAACAAATTGTATATTGTTCAAAAGCCTTTTAAATTACCTTTCATTCAATTTCACAGCGACGACCAAAGATCTTCTAGAAACTAGGATTTGGTTCGTGCAAAGTTCACTGTAGGATTTTGATAAGCGGTCTAACAAAATTCCATTTTTCAACTAGCCTGACCGAATTAAACCCAACAAATTGTATATTGTTCGAAAGCCTATTAAATTACCTTTTGTTCAATACCACAGCGACGACCAAAAGTCTTCTAGAAACTAGGATTTGGTTCGTGCAAAGTTCACTGTAGGATTTTTATAAGTGGTCTAACAAAATCCCATTTTTCAACTAGCCTGACCGAATCAAACCCAACAATTTGTATATTGTTCGAAAGCCTATCAAATTACCTTTCATTCAATACCACAGCGACGACCAAAAGTCTTCTAGAAACTAGGATTTGGTTCGTGCAAAGTTCACTGTAGGATTTTGATAAGCGGTCTAAGAAAATTCCATTTTTCAACTAGCCTGACCGAATCAAACCCAACAAATTGTATATTGTTTGAAAGCCTATTAAATTACCTTTCATTCAATACCACAGCGACGACCAAAGGTCTTCTAAAATTTAGGATTTGGTTCGTGCAAAGTTCACTGTAGGATTTTGATAAGTGGTCTAACAAAATCCCATTTTTCAACTAGCCTGACCGAATCAAACCCAACAAATTGTATATTGTTCAAAAGCCTTTTAAATTACCTTTCATTCAATTTCACAGCGACGACCAAAGGTCTTCTAGAAACTAGGATTTGGTTCGTGCAAAGTTCACTGTAGGATTTTGATAAGCGGTCTTACAAAATTCCATTTTTCAACTAGCCTGACCAAATCAAACCCAACAAATTGTAAATTGTTCAAAAGCCTATTAAATTACCTTTCATTCAATACCACAGCGACGACCAAAGGTCTTCTAGAAACTAGGATTTGGTTCGTGCAAAGTTCACTGTAGGATTTTGATAAGTGGTCTATTAAAATCCCATTTTTCAACTAGCCTGACCGAATCAAACCCAACAAGTTGTATATTGTTCGAAAGCCTATCAAATTACCTTTCATTCAATACCACAGCGACGACCAAAGGTCTTCTAGAAACTAGGATTTGGTTCGTGCAAATTTCACTGTAGGATTTTGATAAGCGGTCTAACAAAATTCCATTTTTCAACTAGCCTGACCGAATCAAACCCAACAAATTGTATATTGTTCAAAAGCCTATTAAATTACCTTTCATTCAATACCACAGCGACGACCAAAGGTCTTCTAAAAACTAGGATTTGGTTCGTGCAAAGTTCACTGTAGGATTTTGATAAGTGGTCTAACAAAATCCCATTTTTCAACTAGCCTGACCGAATCAAACCCAACAAATTGTATATTTTTCGAAAGCCTATTAAATAACCTTTCATTCAATACCACAGCGACGACCAAAGGTTTTCTAGAAACTAGGATTTGGTTCGTGCAAAGTTCACTGTAGGATTTTGATAAGTGGTCTAACAAAATCCCATTTTTCAACTAGCCTGACCGAATCAAACCCAACAAATTGTATATTGTTCAAAAGCCTTTTAAATTACCTTTCATTCAATTTCACAGCGACGACCAAAGGTCTTCTAGAAACTAGGATTTGGTTCGTGCAAAGTTCACTGTAGGATTTTGATAAGCGGTCTAACAAAATTCCATTTTTCAACTAGCTTGACCGAATTAAACCCAACAAATTGTATATTGTTCGAAAGCCTATTAAATTACTTTTCATTCAATACCACAGCGACGACCAAACGTCTTCTAGAAACTAGGAGTTGGTTCGTGCAAAGTTCACTGTAGGATTTTTATAAGTGGTCTATTAAAATCCCAATTTTCAACTAGCCTGACCGAATCAAACCCAACAAATTGTATATTGTTTGAAAGCCTATTAAATTACCTTTCATTCAATAACACAGCGACGACCAAAGGTCTTCTAAAATTTAGGATTTGGTTCGTGCAAAGTTCACTGTAGGATTTTGATAAGTGGTCTAACAAAATCCCATTTTTCAACTAGCCTGACCGAATCAAACCCAACAAATTGTATATTGTTCAAAAGCCTTTTAAATTACCTTTCATTCAATTTCACAGCGACGACCAAAGGTCTTCTAGAAACTAGGATTTGGTTCGTGCAAAGTTCACTGTAGGATTTTGATAAGCGGCCTAACAAAATTCCATTTTTCAACTAGCCTGACCAAATCAAACCCAACAAATTGTATATTGTTCAAAAGCCTATTAAATTACCTTTCATTCAATACCACAGCGACGACCAAAGGTCTTCTAGAAACTAGGATTTGGTTCGTGCAAAGTTCACTGTAGGATTTTGATAAGTGGTCTATTAAAATCCCATTTTTCAACTAGCCTGACCGAATCAAACCCAACAAGTTGTATATTGTTCAAAAGCCTATCAAATTACCTTTCATTCAATACCACAGCGACGACCAAAGGTCTTCTAGAAACTAGGATTTGGTTCGTGCAAAGTTCACTGTAGGATTTTGATAAGCGGTCTAACAAAATTCCATTTTTCAACTAGCCTGACCGAATCAAACCCAACAAATTGTATATTGTTCAAAAGCCTATTAAATTACCTTTCATTCAATACCACAGCGACGACCAAAGGTCTTCTAAAAACTAGGATTTGGTTCGTGCAAAGTTCACTGTAGGATTTTGATAAGTGGTCTAACAAAATCCCATTTTTCAACTAGCCTGACCGAATCAAACCCAACAAATTGTATATTTTTCGAAAGCCTATTAAATAACCTTTCATTCAATAGCACAGCGACGACCAAAGGTCTTCTAGAAACTAGGATTTGGTTCGTGCAAAGTTCACTGTAGGATTTTGATAAGCGGTCTAACAAAATTCCATTTTTCAACTAGCCTGACCGAATCAAACCCAACAAATTGTATATTGTTCAAAAGCCTATTAAATTACCTTTCATTCAATACCACAGCGACGACCAAAGGTCTTCTAAAAACTAGGATTTGGTTCGTGCAAAGTTCACTGTAGGATTTTGATAAGTGGTCTAACAAAATCCCATTTTTCAACTAGCCTGACCGAATCAAACCCAACAAATTGTATATTTTTCGAAAGCCTATTAAATAACCTTTCATTCAATAGCACAGCGACGACCAAAGGTTTTCTAGAAACTAGGATTTGGTTCGTGCAAAGTTCACTGTAGGATTTTGATAAGCGGTCTAACAAAATTCCATTTTTCAACTAGCCTGACCGAATCAAACCCAACAAGTTGTATATTGTTCGAAAGCCTATCAAAATACCTTTCATTCAATACCACAGCGACGACCAAAGGTCTTCTAGAAACTAGGATTTGGTTCGTGCAAAGTTCACTGTAGGATTTTGATAAGCGGTCTAACAAAATTCCATTTTTCAACTAGCCTGACCGAATAAATTTCCTTTCATTCAATGCCACAGCGACGACCAAAGGTCTTCTAAAAACTAGGATTTGGTTCGTGCAAAGTTCACTGTAGGATTTTGATAAGTGGTCTAACAAAATCCCATTTTTCAACTAGCCTGACCAAATCAAACCCAACAAATTGTATATTGTTCGAAAGCCTATTAAATTACCTTTCATTCAATACCACAGCGCCGACCAAAGGTCTTCTAGAAACTAGGATTTGGTTCGTGCAAAGTTCACTGTAGGATTTTGATAAGCGGTCTAACAAAATTCCATTTTTCAACTAGCCTGACCGAATCAAACCCAACAAATTGTATATTGTTCGAAAGCCTATTAAATTACCTTTCATTCAATACCACAACGACGACCAAAGGTCTTCTAAAAACTAGGATTTGGTTCGTACAAAGTTCACTGTAGGATTTTGATAAGTGGTCTAATAAAATCCCATTTTTCAACTAGCCTGACCGAATCAAACCCAACAAATTGTATATTGTTCGAAAACCTATTAAAAAACCTTTCATTCAATACCTTAGCGACGACCAAAGGTCTTCTAGAAACTAGGATTTGGTTCGTGCAAAGTTCACTGTAGAATTTTGATAAGTGGTCTCACAAAATCCCATTTTTCAACTAGCCTGACCGAATCAAACCCAACAAATTGTATATTGTTCAAAAGCCTTTTAAATAACCTTTCATTCAATTTCACAGCGACGACCAAAGATCTTCTAGAAACTAGGATTTGGTTCGTGCAAAGTTCACTGTAGGATTTTGATAAGCGGTCTAACAAAATTCCATTTTTCAACTAGCCTGACCGAATTAAACCCAACAAATTGTATATTGTTCGAAAGCCTATTAAATTACCTTTCATTCAATACCACAACGACGACCAAAAATCTTCTAGAAACTAGGATTTGGTTCGTGCAAAGTTCACTGTAGGATTTTTATAAGTGGTCTAACAAAATCCCATTTTTCAACTAGCCTGACCGAATCAAACCCAACAAATTGTATATTGTTCGAAAGCCTATCAAATTACCTTTCATTCAATACCACAGCGACGACCAAAGGTCTTCTAAAAACTAGGATTTGGTTCGTGCAAAGTTCACTGTAGGATTTTGATAAGCGGTCTAACAAAATTCCATTTTTCAACTAGCCTGACCGAATCAAACCCAACAAATTGTATATTGTTCGAAAGCCTTTTAAATTACCTTTCATTCAATACCACAGCGACGACCAAAGGTCTTCTAAAAACTAGGATTTGGTTCGTGCAAAGTTCACTGTAGGATTTTGATAAGTGGTGTATCAAAATCCCATTTTTCAACTAGCCTGACCGAATCAAACCCAACAAATTGTATATTGTTCAAAAGCCTATTAAATAACCTTTCATTAAATACCACAGCGACGACCAAAAGTCTTCTAGAAACTAGGATTTGGTTCGTGCAAAGTTCACTGTAGGATTTTGATAAGCGGTCTAACAAAATTCCATTTTTCAACTAGCCTGACCAAAGTAAACCCAACAAGTTGTATATTGTTCGAAAGCCTATCAAATTACCTTTCATTCAATACCAAAGCAACGACCAAAGGTCTTCTAGAAACTAGGATTTGGTTCGTGCAAAGTTCACTGTAGGATTTTGATAAGCAGTCTAACAAAATTCCATTTTTCAACTAGCCTGACCGAATCAAACCCAACAAATTGTATATTGTTCAAAAGCCTATTAAAATACCTTTCATTCAATACCATAGCGATGACCAAAGGTCTTCTAAAAACTAGGATTTGGTTCGTGCAAAGTTCACTGTAGGATTTTGATAAGTGGTCTAACAAAATCCTATTTTTCAACTAGCCTGACCGAATCAAACCCAACAAATTGTATATTGTTCGAAAGTCTATTAAATTACCTTTCATTCAATACCACAGCGCCGACCAAAGGTTTTCTAGAAACTAGGATTTGGTTCGTGCAAAGTTCACTGTAGGATTTTGATAAGCGGTCTAACAAAATTCCATTTTTTAACTAGCCTGACCAAATCAAACCCAACAAATTGTAAATTGTTCGAAAGCCTATTAAATTACCTTTCATTCAATACCACAGCAACGACCAAAGGTCTTCTAGAAACTAGGATTTGGTTCGTGCAAAGTTCACTGTAGGATTTTGATAAGTGGTCTAACAAAATCCCATTTTTCAACAAGCCTGACCGAATCAAACCCAAAAAAATTGTAAATTATTCGAAAACCTATTAAATTACCTTTCATTCCACCACCACACCGACGACCAAAGGTCTTCCAGAAACTAGGATTTGGTTCGTGCAAAGTTCACTGTAGGATTTTGATAAGCGGTCTAACAAAATTCCATTTTTCAACTAGCCTGACCGAATTAAACCCAACAAATTGTATATTGTTCAAAAGCCTATTAAATTACCTTTCATTCAATACCACAGCCACGACCAAAGGTCTTCTAGAAACTAAGATTTGGTTCGTGCAAAGTTCACTGTAGGATTTTGATAAGCGGTCTAACAAAATTCCATTTTTCAACTAGCCTGACCGAATCAAACCCAACAAATTGTATATTGTTCGAAAGCCTATTAAATTACCTTTCATTCAATACCACATCGACGACCAAAGGTCTTCTAGAAACTAGGATTTGGTTCGTGCAAAGTTCACTGTAGGATTTTGATAAGCGGTCTAACAAAATTCCATTTTTCAACTAGCCTGACCGAATTAAACCCAACAAATTGTATATTGTTCAAAAGCCTATTAAATTACCTTTCATTCAATACCACAGCCACGACCAAAGGTCTTCTAGAAACTAAGATTTGGTTCGTGCAAAGTTCACTGTAGGATTTTGATAAGCGGTCTAACAAAATTCCATTTTTCAACTAGCCTGACCGAATCAAACCCAACAAATTGTATATTGTTCGAAAGCCTATTAAATTACCTTTCATTCAATACCACATCGACGACCAAAGGTCTTCTAGAAACTAGGATTTAGTTCGTGCAAAGTTCACTGTAGGATTTTAATAAGCGGTCTAACAAAATTCCATTTTTCAACTAGCCTGACCAAATCAAACCCAACAAATTGTATATTGTTCGAAAGCCTATTAAATTACCTTTCATTCAATACCACAGCCACGACCAAAGGTCTTCTAAATACTAGGATTTGGTTCGTGCAAAGTTCACTGTAGGATTTTGATAAGCGGTCTAACAAAATTCCATTTTTCAACTAGCCTGACCGAATCAAACCCAACAAATTGTATATTGTTCGAAAGCCTATTAAATTACCTTTCATTCAGAACCACAGCCACGACCAAAGGTCTTCTAGAAACTAGGATTTGGTTCGTGCAAAGTTCACTGTAGGATTTTGATAAGCGGTCTAACAAAATCCCATTTTTCAACTAGCCTGACCGAATCAAACCCAACAAATTGTATATTGTTCAAAAGCATATTAAATTACCTTTCATTCAATACCACAGCGACGACCAAAGGTCTTCTAGAAACTAGGATTTGGTTCGTGCAAAGTTCTATGTAGGATTTTGATAAGCGGTCTAACAAAATTCCATTTTTCAACTAGCCTGACCGAATCAAACCCAACAAATTGTATATTGTTCGAAAGCCTATTAAATTACCTTTCATTCAATACCACAGCGACGACCAAAGGTCTTCTAGAAACTAGGATTTGGTTCGTGCAAAGTTCACTGTAGGATTTTGATAAGCGGTCTAACAAAATTCCATTTTTTAACTAGCCTGACCAAATCAAACCCAACAAATTGTATATTGTTCGAAAGCCTATTAAATTACCTTTCATTTAATACCACAGCGACGACCAAAGGTCTTCTAGAAACTAGGATTTGGTTCGTGCAAAGTTCACTGTAGGATTTTGATAAGTGGTCTAACAAAATCCCATTTTTCAACAAGCCTGACCGAATCAAACCTAAAAAAATTGTAAATTATTCGAAAACCTATTAAATTACCTTTCATTCCACCACCACACCGACGACCAAAGGTCTTCTAGAAACTAGGATTTGGTTCGTGCAAAGTTCACTGTAGGATTTTGATAAGCGGTCTAACAAAATTCCATTTTTCAACTAGCCTGACCAAATTAAACCCAACAAATTGTATATTCTTCAAAAGCCTATTAAATTACCTTTCATTTAATATCACAGCCACGACCAAAGGTCTTCTAAAAACTAAGATTTGGTTCGTGCAAAGTTCACTGTAGGATTTTGATAAGCGGTCTAACAAAATTCCATTTTTCAACTAGCCTGACCGAATCAAACCCAACAAATTGTAAATTGTTCGAAAGCCTATTAAATTACCTTTCATTCAATACCACATCGACGACCAAAGGTCTTCTAGAAACTAGGATTTGGTTCGTGCAAAGTTCACTGTAGGATTTTGATAAGCGGTCTAACAAAATTCCATTTTTCAACTAGCCTGACCGAATCAAACCCAACAAATTGTAAATTGTTCGAAAGCCTATTAAATTACCTTTCATTCAATACCACAGCCACGACCAAAGGTCTTCTAGAAACTAAGATTTGGTTCGTGCAAAGTTCACTGTAGGATTTTGATAAGCGGTCTAACAAAATTCCATTTTTCAACTAGCCTGACCGAATCAAACCCAACAAATTGTATATTGTTCGAAAGCCCATTAAATTACCTTTCATTCAATACCACATTGACGACCAAAGGTCTTCTAGAAACTAGGATTTGGTTCGTGCAAAGTTCACTGTAGGATTTTGATAAGCGGTCTAACAAAATTCCATTTTTCAACTAGCCTGACCGAATCAAACCCAACAAATTGTATATTGTTCGAAAGCCTATTAAATTACCTTTCATTCAATTCCACAGCGACGACCAAAGGTCTTCTAGAAACTAGGATTTGGTTCGTGCAAATTTCACTGTAGGATTTTGATAAGCGGTCTAACAAAATTCCATTTTTCAACTAGCCTGACCGAATCAAACCCAACAAATTGTATATTGTTCAAAAGCCTATTAAATTACCTTTCATTCAATACAACAGCGACGACCAAAGGTCTTCTAGAAACTAGGATTTGATTCGTGCAAAGTTCACTGTAGGATTTTGATAAGTGGTCTAACAAAATCCCATTTTTCAACAAGCCTGACCGAATCAAACCCAAAAAAATTGTAAATTATTCGAAAACCTATTAAATTACCTTTCATTCAATACCACAGTGACGACCAAAGGTCTTCTAAAAACTAGGATTTGGTTCGTGCAAAGTTCACTGTAGGATTTTGATAAGTGGTCTAACAAAATCCCATTTTTCAACTAGCCTGACCGAATCAAACCCAACAAGTTGTAAATTGTTCAAAAGCCTGCTAAATTACCTTTCATTCAATACCACAGTGACGACCAAAGGTCTTCTAAAAACTAGGATTTGGTTCGTGCAAAGTTCACTGTAGGATTTTGATAAGTGGTCTAACAAAATCCCATTTTTCAACTAGCCTGACCGAATCAAACCCAACAAATTGTATATTGTTCAAAAGCCTATTAAATTACCTTTCATTCAATACCACAGCGCCGACCAAAGTTTTTCTAGAAACTAGGATTTGGTTCGTGCAAAGTTCACTGTAGGATTTTGATAAGCGGTCTAACAAAATTCCATTTTTCAACTAGCCTGACCGAATCAAACCCAACAAATTGTATATTGTTCGAAAGCCTATTAAATAACCTTTCATTCAATACCACAGCAACGACCAAAAGTCTTCTAAAAACTAGGATTTGGTTCGTGCAAAGTTCACTGTAGGATTTTGATAAGTGGTCTAACAAAATTCCATTTTTCAACTAGCCTGACCGAGTCAAACCCAACAAGTTGTATATTGTTCAAAAGCCTTTTAAATTACCTTTCATTCAATTTCACAGCGACGTCCAAAGGTCTTCTAGAAACTAGGATTTGGTTCGTGCAAAGTTCACTGTAGGATTTTGATAAGCGGTCTAACAAAATTCCATTTTTCAACTAGCCTGACCAAATCAAACCCAACAAATTGTATATTGTTCGAAAGCCTATTAAATTACCTTTCATTCAATATCACAGCGACGACCAAAGGTCTTCTAGAAACTAGGATTTGGTTCGTGCAAAGTTCACTGTAGGATTTTGATAAGTGGTCTAACAAAATCCCATTTTTCAACTAGCCTGACCGAATCAAACCCAACAAGTTGTATATTGTTCGAAAGCCTATTAAATTACCTTTCATTCAGTTCCACAGCGACGACCAAAGGTCTTCTAAAAACTAGGATTTGGTTCGTGCAAATTTCACTGTAGGATTTTGATAAGTGGTCTAACAAAATCCCATTTTTCAACTAGCCTGACCGAATCAAACCCAACAAATTGTATATTGTTCGAAAGCCTATTAAATTACCTTTTATTCAATACCACAGCGACGACCAAAAGTCTTCTAGAAACTAGGATTTGGTTCGTGCAAAGTTCACTGTAGGATTTTGATAAGCGGTCTAACAAAATTCCATTTTTCAACTCGCTTGACCGAGTCAAACCCATTAAATTGTATATTGTTCGAAAGCCTATTAAATTACCTTTCATTCAATACCACAGCGACGACCAAAGGTCTTCTAAAAACTAGGATTTGGTTCGTGCAAAGTTCACTGTAGGATTTTGATAAGTGGTTTAACAAAATCCCATTTTTCAACTAGCTTTACCGAATCAAACCCAACAAATTGTATATTGTTCGAAAGCCTATTAAATTACCTTTCATTCAATACCACAGCGACGACCAAAGGTCTTCTAAAAACTAGGATTTGGTTCGTGCAAAGTTTACTGTAGGATTTTGATAAGCGGTCTAACATAATTCCATTTTTCAACTAGCCTGACCAAATCAAACCCAACAAATTGTATATTGTTCGAAAGCCTATTAAATTACCTTTAATTTGACATATTAGCAGTAAATAAAGGTGTTCAGGAAGCGAGGATATGGCTCATTGAAATTTCATGTGATAGAAATGCTTGTTGGTCCCTAAAAAACATTAAATTTCTATTAAATTTAAATAGTTGACCTATTGTGTTGCATACTATTAGAAATTCCATAAAATAGGCTTTTATTTGATATGAGTTTGACCTCCAGATGTGACCCAGAAGGCAAGCTATCGGTCATCGAACTTTCTCGTGTTCATATTGACAGAATGTCGTTTAAATGCATTTTATGACTCTTTTTTAGGTTTTAGCGCTAGATTTTGGTTTGTTTTATCATACTTACTCATTTGCTACTTGATTTGAGCCCAATTAAGGCAGTTTTCGCATTTTTGAAAATTGACCTCCTCAATTTGGTCGGGTTATCAAATTCGTCTAACTTTTTCTGCTAACTTCACACCGGCAATTTTTAACCAATTCGGAACGGACTCCTACCAGCAAAGAGGATATAATAAAAACTGACGTTTACCAGCATAGTGTTGCCGGAAGCTCGTTTTAGTTTGTTCCGCTATTCTTTTCAAAAAGATCCCAAAAGTTCCTTTTTTTTTAAAGTAATTATAATTGTTTTGGTACCGAAACGAAATGGTAAAAATGGAATCTTTAAGGGTCCCATACAAAGCTCTGCCTGCAAGGCCCTGCTTGCAGTGCCACTGCCAATCGTACTTTGTGTGGGCATGCAGAGTCGACAAAATCGCTGTTACATCGGCCCTGCAAGACCACACACGGTACGATTGGCAGTGCGCACTGCAAGCAGGGCCCTGACGACAGGGCTTTGTATGGGCCGTTTCATGGTACGACTTCGTCTGTCTTTCTGTCACACTTACACAACTTGAAATTTGAAACAGTGTTAAAATATGATTGAGCAACTTTATTACAAAAAAAAAAATAAAAAAAAATATAGCTATTATTGTAAAGGAGGCCCTAATAGGGGGGCAAAATTTTAAATTGTCTTGACTAGGTCGATAGGGGATCATATGAAAGGGCTTTATTTATCTTCCAACAACCTTCATTGTAATGCAGCGTTAGCTATGTTAATAGAACCAAGAAAAAACTTTGATAGAAATTGGGAATAGGTAAAAATGAATGATTTTTTTCATTTGGGAAAAAAGTTACACGTATATCTCACTAGCCCCAAGAGAAAAATAGCGGACTATAACTCTATGTTCAAAACGTGAGATAATTAAGTGTTTTGTGAAAGTTCTGTTAAGTATATTTTAAGGTGTACTCATTAAGTATTTTAGAATTCCCTTATGTGACGTTTGCGATGCGTTAAGTGATTTTCCTTTTTTTTTTTTTACGTCCGAGTATCTATGACCAACCATCACATATGAACTCAAAGCCGCAGCTCTAACCAAAGCTAAAGCTAGGGCCGACAAAATCGCCGTTACATCGGCCCTGCAAGACCACACACGATACGATTGGCAGTGCGCACTGCAAGCAGGGCCCTGCAGGCAGGGCTTTGTATAGGCCGTTTTAGAAAGAAAATACTTTGATTGACGTAACACGTAGCGCGGCCAACGTATACTAGGCCCGTTTTACGTTTTCGTGAGTTTGCCGTTTACGACAAACGCTCGCCGGCGTACCGTCGGTTGTCAGTTCGAGCCGCTAACAGCGTTCACTCGTTGGCCGTGCTCTCATTTCAAACAAGTGCGTAAGGAGCAGATGGACCTTTTATTTTAAATAAGTAAAATAATTTTGTTTTTTTTTTGACTAATGTGGTGCAGTTGGAAATATAAATTAAACGGCCCATACAAAGCCCTGCCTGCAGGGCCCTGCTTGCAGTGCGCACTGCCAATCGTACCGTGTGTGGTCTTGCAGGGCCGATGTAACGTCAATTTTGTCGGCCCTGCATGCCCACACAAAGTACGATTGGCAGTGGCACTGCAAGCAGGGCCCTGCAGGCAGGGCTTTGTATGGGCCGTTATAGTCTCCGCGTCTACAGACCTACATGAAATGAGCCGCGCCAACGTGTGAACGCTGTCATTTAGCTTGCCGAGCCGGCGCGGCCAACGATTGGGCCAACGACTACTGGAGCTTAGTATTATATAGTCTAAGACTGGAGCCTTGACTGACGCGGTGGGTGACGCCCAGCGTTGCCAACCATGCGATAATTATCGTAATTATACGATAGTTGTAAGTCCTATACGATATAAAATAATAACAGAGTATCGCACGATAATTACACTGTTTTATACAATAATTTATGAAATATTACGATATTTTTGAGAACTTAATGTGAAGTGAACAATGTGAGCCTCAAAGCATTCAAAGACTAGATATATTTGATCAAAACATAGTCTATGGCCCTAATGGAGATTGAACAACGTTTACGCTGCAACTTCATAACAAACAGTAACTCAGTATTATGAAATTAGTAGCGTGAGTGGTTTTAGGGCTCGTGAGCGCGATTTGGAACGCGGCCTTTGCCTTATTTTGTTTCAAAAAGTATGTCTCTTAATTTTTACATACTCTAAACAAAACCTTACTTTTTCTAAATTACATGAATAAATGTATGCGATAAAAATACGATAATTTTGTGTGTGATTTGGGATAATTTTGGATTTGCACATTGGCAACACTGGTGACGCCACGCCACGCCATCCATGACATCCATTTTAAGTTTAACACCGGCAAGCAAGTAGGAAACGTTTAACGTTTACGCTTACGTTTTTATTACTTCCGTGTTTATTTGTGTTGTGATTGTTACCAAAGCTGACAAATAAACAGCAAAAATGAAGAAACAACAAAATTCAGACCATATTAGTAAGTAAAATTTTAAACAAGCTTAGCAATGTAGAAGGTAGATAGCCTAGCCTACTTACATAAATCGTACAGTAGCGCTTCTATAAATTCTTTTCACTTAATTTCCTGACAATAATAGACTAACTTGGTACAAAATCTGATCTAAGATTGTAGCAGTTTAGATTTTACAAGGATATTATCTAAGAACGTTGAATAAGCCAACCTAACGATTTTGATGATTGTTGTTATATATTTAGATATTACAATCAAAAGTAGAGCTTGACTGAATATGGCCAGTTAGCTAAAACTATAGGTACCTACCAAATAGTTAGATAGGTTTTTCTGGATGTCAAGGAAGCCTGATTGCAATTTCAAAGTGTTATTTGATCACAATATCAAACAATCCAAGAATTCTGATGTTCAGGTATTAATTTTCCTTTTTATTGAAGTTCAACATAGCATCCCATAAAACATCCACTGCAGGACGAAGTTCCCTCTCTATTCCCAATCTATTTTGATCAGAATTTTAAAGTTAACTGTATCTTAGGAACTATTAGTCCATTTCATTAATTTATCTTGCTAAAGGTTTGTAAGTATGTGTGTTTAATATTATGTCACATGCTTAGTTTCACTGGAGCTAACTGCTAAAAAAAAGAAAAATTCTTATTTTCCTTTTGTTAAATCATGTGTACATTAAATATTTTATTCATCGGAGATCTTTACTTTAAAAATGTTATGCAAAAAATATCTGTAATTTGATGATGCAAGAAAAGATGAGTTTTGAGTTAATTTGTTATCTGTGAAACATTTTTTCTCTATTACTCTTCTCTCATTTCATCAAGCTACCACTTTGACCAGCAATCATGGTTTGTTGACATCCTAACAAAGCTATCTAATTGTGATTTATAGAAAAATCTGTATCCCTAAATTATACTGATATCTTAGCTGGCCTATGGACTAAGATGCACATCAAAGGTGTAACAAAAAAGATGTTATAAGGTTTTTGATGTTCATAATTTGCCGATGTGGTGCGGGCAATGAATAGTACCAACCCATCTGTACCTGTGGGTGTTATATCGGAAGACTAAGAATTATGAACTGGAGGATGGGCATTATTATATCATCATCATGTCAGCCGAAAGACGTCCACTGCTAGACATAGGCCTGAATTATATATTATTAAATTTGTAATTGATTACTTGAAAACGGCTTTAACAATTTCAATGAAATTTAATAGACAAGAGTTTTTGGACACGAATAACCCGTGTGGTGCCGGCATAGAATAGTACCAACCCATACATACCCATGGGTGTTGTAAAAGGCGACTAAGAGTTATAAACTGGAAGATGGGCTGCAGCATCCTCCTGTGTATCATATCATCTTACTTACTGCGGTCTCCTACAACCGCAGCCGTAACGCTGACAAGCGAGGTGACTATGGTACTTCCCCTCCACATTTTTTCCAGCAAAAGCTAGAATTCTGAAGGGAGCTCCCTGTCCTGTAGTGGACATTTTCATGGGATGTTATGATGAAGTCTCATGTCTGGAAAAATATGTTTCACCTTTTTGAGCAAAGCTCGGTCGCCCAGGTACTATATTATTACAGCAAAAATAAAAGAATCCCTAAAATTAGCACAGTTTTTAGAAATTAAAAAAACTTTCAAACTAATTCAGTTTTAATGTCCAAAAATCGTCTTTATTGTTTTTAAAAATACTGTAGATTTATTGGACTCGCACTTGACCGATTTTTGAAAATGCTTGCCAGTTTTCTTTTTCTAAACAAAGTCACTAATAATTATTGTAAATTTATTTTTAAGGCCGAGGATGCGAGGACATTCTACCAAATACTTTTGAATCTGCCAATTATGATTCCTTTGAAGAGGTAAGTAAAAATTTATTCAGTTTTACCAAGTCTCACTGCTCATTGCAGGCATCTTCCGTGGCGCGCCAATGCGTTTTTACTAAGGCAGTTGAATGTCACGCATATCACACATAAATGCACAATTTGAAAAAAAAAAATTATTTGAGTGATTGATTGAGCACTAATCCCCAGAACACTTAAATCGTTTTGCGAAGAGGAGCCATAATTTTTAGGATACCTCGAAATGTAAAACCGGAAAGTACAGGAAGCAAGGGAAGTATGTCAAGATCGTAGCAGGTGGAGGACTGTGGTCTCTGCCTACCCCAACGGGAAAGAGGCGTGATGTTATGTTATGTATGTAAAACCGGCCAAGTGCAAGTCGGACTCGCGCACCGAGGGTTCCGTGCAAACTTGTAGGTATTTTTATTGCTAAAAGTTATGGTATTATATTTCAATTTATTTTTATTACCTATATGATGTTACTAAATATTTATGATTTTCGGATATTTTCCTTTATGTGTGTAACGTTTTATCGTTGCTTCATGCCAAAATTAAAGATTCTTGGTCAAATGAAAGTATCCTTTAGGTTTTGATTCCCTTGCGAGAAGTTGCGAGTTTTAAAATATGCGTCTCAAATCGCTATTTCTCTTGATTGCGTTGACATAGAAGTTTGAATTTGTTGTGTATTGGATATGAATTTCAATTTAATACCTCATGACTCATGAGAAAAGAGATAGTAAGTTTAAAATTAATAATTTTTTATTATCATATTATGTAACTAAACATTTATGCTTTTCACAATTTTTCCTTTATCAGTGCTATAAGACGTTGATATGTAACAAATTTCAAGATTTTGAGTATACAGCACAGAATATATAATAGTAAACAAGTTCACGGGAAGTACTCTGTAGGTTTAGATTTCCTTGCGAGTGACGAGAATTTGCGACTTAAACGGCTGATCTTCTAATTTCGTCGGCTCAAAAGTTAGATTTTTACACAGCTCCAAGAGACAGTTGATCTGAGAATTTGATATGAGTTTCAGCTTGATACTTCCACGCGTTCCTGAGAAAAAGGGTCTTGCCAGACAGATGGACAACAAAGTGAACTTATAAGAGTTTCATTTTTAGGGTTCCGATACCAAAATGGTAAAAGAAAGGAACCCTTATGGTGCGACTTTTGTCTGTCTGTCACACCTGTATATCTCAGCAACTACTAATGCTATCGACTTTAAATTTGGAATAGTTTTAGAATATGGTTGCCCAACTTAATTGCATATGAAAAAACCGGTCAAGTGCGAGTCGGACTCGCGCGCCGAGGGTTCCGATGTACTTATAGTATTTTTGGAAGCAATAAAGTCCATTTTCAGGACCGCAAAACTAACTTTGTTTGTAAAGGTTTTTTGCAGATTTCTGAAAAACTGTGCAACTTAGAAAGATCGTTTTATTTTTGCTGTAAAGTTTACATAAACTTCTGTCAACTGTAATTAATTCAGATTTTGCCTTACTCAAACTTCGGAGATAAGGGGGGGGGAATGGTATTTTTTTTGACATTTTTCATCATAACTTGAAAACTAAGAAACTTAAAAATATACAAAAATATATTTGAAAATGTACAAGTAAAGCCCTTTCATATGATACCCCACTCGACCTAGTAGCGACAATTTTAATTTTGGCCCCCCCTATTTTGACCCCCTTTACATTAATGTTCATACTTTTTTCAAACTTTTTTCATGTGCAATTAAGTTGGGCAACTATATTCTAAAACTATTCCAAATTTCAGGTCGATAGCATAAGTGGTTGCTGAGATATAGAGGTGTGACAGACAGACGGACAGACAGACAGACAGACAGAGCGGCACCATAAGGGTTCCTTTTTTTTACCATTTTGGTATCGGAACCCTAAAAAGGTGATAATTTGGGGCCCAAATAGGAGGGGCAAAATTACAAATTTTCGTTACTAAGTCGAGTGGGGTATCATATGAAAGGGCTTATATACATTTTAAAATATATTTTTGTATTTTTTAAGGGAGCCCAAATAGGGGGGGGCCAAATTTAAAATTGTCGCTACTGGATCGAGTGGTGGAAAGGGCTTTACACGTACGGTCAACCGCTTGTCGATAGAAACTTTTTCAACTCTATTACCACGCCATAAGGTCCAAAAGTGTTTCTACTGATGTGCGGCCGTGTGTACATTAGAAAATAAATTTTTGTATTTTTTTGGGACTCTTAGTTATCAAGTTATGATGAAAAATGTAAAAAAAAAAACCGTTCACCTTTATCTCCAAAGTGTGTGTAAGGAAAAATCTGAATCAATTACAGTCGATAGAAATTTATTCAAATATTATATAAAAAATAAAACAATTTTTCTATGTTGCATACTTTTTAAAAAAATTTGCAAAAAACAATTACTTACTAACAAATTTAGTTTTGCAGTCCTAAAAGTGGACTTTATTGCTTCCAACAACACTATAGGTGGTATATCGGAACCCTCGGCGTGCGAGTCCGACTCGCACTTGACTGGTTTTTCCTTTCGAGGTACAAAATGTTTGTTGCGGATTGGTGCCAAGACAAACTTATTTAAGTTAAAGGCCCATTTTTATTGTGTTTTGTAATAATTTTGTAATAAATAATGTGATAAATAAATAAACTTAAAAAGAACAGAACTCTAATAGAATAACTTTTTGTCCATTTGTTCTTTTCATTTTGTGTCTTTCTGTCTAGATTTTTTGTCACTCAAACGAGTAAAGATATCAAGTTGAAATTTTAATATCTATTATTGTCAATGGACCTTTAAAGCTGAGAAAATCTAAGTTTCTATAACAATACAATAAAAGAATACGGCTGTTTATGTCTCCACCTCCATACATTTGTGAATCAAACCAAAAGGGTAAGGGTAATCTATAGGGTACTGCATAGCATGAGCAAAGGAAAAAGGTTAAAAATAATTAAATGTTACAACTTCTCATATTATTATTAAATATAAAACAACATCGGTACTAATCGTTAGATGACGCCACTTATTTTTTAAAACGCGCTATAATGGTGATAGTACGAATTGGCCTATTATTTATTATTACTCGACGGAACAGAGGTGTATGCGTTTAGGGTGAGAGGTTGTTTGATTATTCGTTTGTTTGTGTATGCAAAATTATGTTTGCTATTATCTTAAAATCGGCTTGACCGATTTAAATATGGTTTTCAGAAATGGATTTATAATTTATCAATGATGGGTCGTAGATTTGAGTTGTGGCACCAAGACACCAGGGGGCGCTGTAATAATATTTTCTAAATAAGCGAATGTTCCCATTTATCTTCAATACGGTTTGACTGATTTAGATACGGTTTTTAGTAGAATTTATGATTTATCAGTGACGGTTCTTAGACAAGAGTTATGACGTCAACTCACTAGGGGGCGCTGTAATAATCATTTTTATTTACACTCATGTTCTTATTTTTCTCCAAAACGATTTGATCAATTTAGATTCGGTTTTCAGTAAAGAATTTATAATTTATCTGTGATTTGTCTTAGACTAGATTAATGGCGTCAACTCACCAAATAGCGCTGTAATAATCTGTAAAATAAGAACTCTCTTAAAAGTTAAAAATAAAAAGCAAAATTAAAAATTTTAAAAATGCTTACAATGATTGTAATTGAAAAAATATTAAGATTTTTAAAATACCCCCTACTTAAAAAGAAGAAAGTAAAGAAATAGTATGAAGAAAGTACCTAAGAAAATCTGTCGAGGGCTCGCGAGAGTAACTAGCTCGCATAGACTTCATATTGATTAAATTCTTTATTAATTTTTATAGGATACGGAATGCTAAGTCGGGGGGGGGGGTATTTTAAAAGTCTTATTTAATATTTTCCAATTACAACTGTCGTGTCTAAAATAAAAATTTGCTTTTTTCCTAACAGCTTTAAATAGAACCGGATATGTTTAAATACTTTTGAAATGGATTATAAGAATACTGATTTTGTCTTCAATAATATTTTTATAATTTTTTTAATTTTTGTTATAGAAATCTAACAATCCACTGAAAATGACATCTCTGCCACCATGTGACAAAGAAGACGAAACTCGTTCATCGACTCAACAGAATGCTGTAGGTAAGGTTATTAACTCTTTTAAATTTGAAATTGAACAAAAGAATGCTGAGCAGCAATCTAAAGGTAAAGGGGGTCGACCTCCAAAACGTAGGAGAGGACAAAAAAAGATAGATGAATGCAGTACTTCTAACATACCTTTCAATGGATTATCACGTGCGATCAACATTCAAAATGATAAGGCAATTGAAAATGTATTGCACCAAACAAAAACTAAGTTACAAAAAACTGTGGCACCTTTAAATGAATGTCACGTTTCAGAACCATCCTCTCCTTCAAGTGATGTCATTGATAGAGCTGCTAAATGTTCATCACAGCAATCGAAAGGTAAAATAGGTCGTCCTCTTAAACGTAAAATAGGTACGAAGTCGGGGATATATTCAAGTGACAATAATGTTTCCAATAAACAATTTGTACCATTTCAAACAACAACAAATAACTGTAAACTTGATCAACGAACTTACGCTGAGGTAACAAAAACACCTCCAGCGAGCCCATCCAAAAGTCAATTTTTGACACTTCCAGCATTAAAAAGAACGACAAAAAGTATGTCTGCTAAAAATGAAAAGACACATCTGCCAACCTAACCATTAGAAAAAAAAATAAAAAAACAATCTCAATCAAATATCTGTAACAATTTAAAACCACAAAATACAAAGATGTTATCTACGACGGTATCTGAATCTAAGAAGCGTAGCTATGCTGAGGTCACAAAAACACCTCCAATAGGAAGAAGAACAACCAGAAGCATGTCCGCCAAAGCTAAAATCGAAGACATGTCAACTTCGCAATCAAATCCAGACGCTTGTTTCAATCCGGAATGTATGGAAATTTCGACTACTACAAAACCCATCAAACGGACGTATAATAAAGTAAAAACACTTCCAATGAGCCCATGCACAACAAAAAAATTGCAATCCGATGCTGACAAATTGCAACCTTCCGCTATTAATAGGGTAGATTTAAGATTTAAAGTAGAACAAAAAGTCGAATCGTCTCAACCCACGAAAGAAAACAATATAATCGTTACAACAAACGATAATCAATCAAATCTTAGTCCGATAGGTGAGATACTACCATTTGAAGATGTAGAGGATTTTTTCCCAGGATACTTTCCTGGTACTGAAAATCCTCCGCCTCTTCCCGTTAAGGCGATACTTGCCGAAACGCAAGATCCTGAATGTGTAGCAACTGGTAGTTTTTCCCAAGGTAGTATACCTGGAAGCAGTAATTCTACTCAATGTGTAGTCATGTCTTGTATATCTATATGTTTTAAACAAGCTGTAAACTCTAATTTCACTACGCCATTAATAGATGATTTATTGTATTCGGGTGATGCAATTTTTTCTAGATATGTAGATCAGGTTTATGGAGGAGAAAACGTATTCCTTCTTCCTGACGAAATACCCGCTATTAGTGCTCTTGATAAATCGATATGTCGTCCTCTTAGGTGGGTAGAGAGTGGACTTTATCCTACGAGTGAAACTATGATTGATATTCGTTTACACGACTTGGTAAAACGACTTCATTATATATTCGCGAAATACGTTAATGCTGAAGGATTCGTGTTCGTAGGGTTAGGTGAAGCTTATGGTTTTTGGTGTAAGAAATCAGAAAACGTTGATGTTAATAACAATGGAGAGGACCAAAATCTGAAAATTTATAATGAGAGTTACTTTATGTTTAACTCACACGCCGTTACTTCTAGAAATGACACTATAATGACAAATGTTGATCCGGGACGGGCAAGATTATTTAAAGTTAAAAATTTAAATAGTCTTGCGAGTTTACTTTTGAAAAATGCTATCACGCTTATCAAATCTGGAGGAACAATTGATGAAAGACGTATCCAATATACGATTCACGCTATAACTTTGACATACGAGATTACTGAGATAATCAAAACGATAGACATTATTTCAGATTCTGATACCTCTTCAATTGTTGAAGTTAATAGCGCCGGCCGGCCACGTAAAGCAAAGAATGTAGGACGACCAAAAAATAAAGAAAACTCTCAATTGGTGGCACTTACAAAATCTGATTCTAATAAGCGCACCTATGCTGAGGTCACAAAACCACCTCCAGTAGGAAGAAGAACTACTAGAAGCATGTCCGCCAAAGCTAAAATCAAAGACCTGCCAACTTCGCAATCTGCAAGCACAAGGAAACAGCGATCCCAATCAAATGCAGACGCTTGTTTCAATTTGGAATGTACGGAATCATCGGTTAAAATAAAACCCATTAAACGAAGGTATACTGAAGTAAAAACACTTCCAATAAGCCCATGCAAAACAAGAAAATTGCGGTCCGACGCTGACAAATTACAACCTTCCGCTATTAATGGGGTAGATTTAAAAATTAAAGTAGAACAAAAAGTCAACAATATAATCATTACAACAAACGATAATCCATCGAATCTTAGTCCGATAGGTGAGATACTACCATTTGAACATGTAGAGGAACTTTTCCCAGGATACTATCCTGGTACTGAAAATCCTCCGCCTCTTCCCGTTGAGGCGATACTTGCCGAAACGGAAGATCCTAAATGTCTAGCAACTGGTAGTTTTTCCCAATTTAATATACCTGGAAACAGTAACTCTACTCAATGTGTGGTTATGTCTTGTATATCTGTATGTTATAAACAAGCTGTGAACTCTAATTTTACTGCACTATTAATAAATGAATTATTGTGTTCGGGTGATGCAATCTATTCTAGATATGTTGATCAGATTTATGGAGGACATAACGTATTTCTTCTTCCTGACGAAATACCAGCTATTAGTGCTCTTAATAAATCGGTATGTCGTCCTCTTAGATGGGTAGAGAGTTGACTTAATCCTACGAGTGAAACTATGATTGATATCCGTTTAGACGACTTGGTAAAACGACTTCATTATATCGTTCATTACTTCTTCGTTTTGTTTTTCATATGTGTAAGCAATAAAGATTTATGATTATGATTATGATTATGATTATATATTCGCGAAACACATTAATGCTGAAGGATTCGTGTTCGTAGGGTTTAATGAAGCTTATGGTTTTTGGTGTAAGAATTCAGAAAATGTTGATGTATATAACGATGGAGAGGACCAGAATCTGAAATTTGACAATGAGAGTTACTTTATGTTTAACTCTCACTCCGTTAATTCTAAAAACGACACTATAACGACAAATGATGATCCGGGACGAGCAAGATTATTTAAAGTTAAAAATTTAAATAGTCTTGCAAGTTTACTTTTAAAAAAAACTGTCACTCATATCAGATCAGGAGGAACAATTGATGAAGAACATATCCAGTATTCGATTCACGCTATAACTTTGTCGAACGATATTACTGAGGTGAACGAAACGGTAGACATTATTTCAGATTCTGATACCTCTTCAATTGTTGATCAAGGTGGCCGACCGCGTAAAGAAAAGAATGTAGGACGATCAAAAATTAAAGAAAACGCTCTGTTGGAGGCAATTACAAAATATACAAAAAAAAATCCTTTAGTGCATCGAAAATCGGTACAAAAATATTCATCTAGCAATCCTGATATAAGTAGAGAATCTTCACAAAAATATCGAAAGGAACATGAAGACAAGATCAAACAGTCGAAGAAAAACCAATATCGATCTTCAAATCTTGAACCACATTTACGTCGTACCGGCTTATTAGGTGAACGTTCAGATGCATCGTTAAATGATATTTTACTATTTACATTTGAAACGACTTGTTTGAGAAATAATTGTGCTTTTGTTTGTTCATATTGTCAGGCTCGTTTGTTTAAAGAAGAAAAAGGAGCCAAAATGTTCTGTTGCGGGCAAGGTAGATATAATATTTTGACCCTTCCAGATATAAGTACTGAAGATTTCTACTCAAATCCAATATTTTTGAGACGTATACGAGCATATAATAATTTGTTTGCGTTTTTAGCATTAGGTGTTTCTGGTGGATTTAAGCAACCTAATACTGGAGTAGCATTTTTAAAAATTCAAGGACGAACATACCATAGGGTATTTGATTTATCGTATAGGGAAACAAATAATCCTATTGCTATGTACATAGATGATGGCGAGGAAAGATTACGGTTACAACAAAACCAACAATTGAATCAACAAGTTTTAACCGAAATTACGACGTTTCTTGAGCGTGTTAACCCATTCATAGGCCATTTTCGTCGATTGAGTTTAGAACCATCGGACGAAGCGTATCTTATTTTTCAACGCACTAATAGGGAGACTCATGGAAATGTTATAGGTGATATGCCACGTGGATCTGAGGTAGCTGCAATTATAGCAACAGAGCGTGACCAGTACCAGCCTAAAAGTATTGCTATTTGGAAAGTTGGCGATGGTAGAGCTCATACAGTTGATATATTCCATCCATTGTATGAAGCATTCCAATATCCTTTGCTTTATCCTCACGGAGGAGCTGGTTGGACTATTACTACTTTAGATAATAACTCTAACAAATTAACACAAGACAAATACTACAAATACCTTTTGCTAGCGATTGATCGATTTGCTTATTTAGGACGGTTATCAGAAGAATGGTTAGTTGACATGTTCTGCAGAGTTGAAGAAGAACGCTTGAAATATATCCATTTGATGCAACAAAGACAATCAAATCTAAGAATTGCATCGATGGATGAAATTGCACGCGATCTAGCACGAGATGAAACCATTCAAGGCGATGATGGAAGCCCATTGCCTGGTAAAATTTATTTACCAAATAGTTTCACAGGTAGTCCTCGTTTTATGAAGACAAAATATATGGACGCGATTGCAATAGTTAATCGTTTGGGTAAACCGTCTTATTTCCTCACTATGACTTGTAATCCAAAATGGCCAGAAATTGTAGAAAATACGCCGCCTCATCTCAATCCACCATCTACAATTTGTGCTCGTGTATTTAAAATAAAACTGTATAAATTGTTACAAGATTTACGAAATGGAAATTGGTTTGGAGAATCTGTTTATATTCTTCATGTGATCGAATTCCAAAAGCGCGGATTACCTCATGCACATATAATATTTCGCGTAGAAGGTGGAGGTCCTGTGCAAACTCCAGATATTGATAGATTTGTTCGCGCTGATATACCTTCAGAACAGGATGGCGATGGTAGACTGCGAAATTTGGTTTTAAAACATATGATCCACGGACCATGTGGACCAAGTCATCGTACAGACTTAATTTGTTGGGATACAGAAAAAAATAAATGCCTAAAACATTTCCCAAAACGTGCTACCGATTTCACTTACACTGATGACAAAGGGTTTACCCACTTTAGGAGAAATCCTCAAAATACGGCTTTTATAAGATATAGAAACGTTAATGTAGAAGTCAATGACTTGTATGTTGTTCCGTACAATGCTTCACTTCTACTCAAATATGATTGCCATATTAATTTAGAAATTGCATCAACAAGGAAAATTGTCAAATATTTATTTAAATATATCCATAAAGGTCCTGATGAAGCTCGTGTTGCTGTTGTACCAGAAGAAATTATTAATAATGAGGTCGAAATTTACGCAACTAGGCGCTACATTGGTGCTTGTGAAGCTGCATGGAGAATGTTTGAATTTGACACTCATGGCCGTGAACCCACTGTAAATCAGCTTACGGTTCATCTAGAAGGACAAAACACAGTCCTCTTTAGGCGTGGAGAAGAGACACGAGCACTTTCTGCAGCGAAATCTGATCTTATTATTTACTTCCATAGACCAGAAGGTGCAGAATTTGATAGATTGACATATCAAGAATTTAACGAACAATATATTGTTCATACAAAAGAACCTTCTACCAAAAATGTCCCTATACATCCAATTAACATCTTAGACAGAACATATTATGTTACTAAGAGGCAACGTGGGCAAGCAGTCGCAAGATTGTTTTGGGTTGCTCCGAATCGGGGAGAACAATTTTATCTTCGTTTGCTATTGGCATCTTTTCCATGTCGTGGTTTTAGTGATCTGAAATCCTTAGGCGGAAGAGATTGCAATACGTTCCAAGCAGCTGCTCAAGCACTTGGTGTTGCTAATGATGGAGAAGAGTATGCAACATGTTTGCAAGAAGCTTCTACATTTTACACAGGAAAAAAATTGCGTAGTTTCTTTGTCCTTTTGATTACAAATGGTGCACCTGGTTCAATTTTGTGGACTGATTTTAAAAACTTGCTGAGTGAAGATTTTCTCGAACGTTTTCCGAATGACGAAAATCGAGCTCAAAACAAAGCTTTATTAGAGATTGATAGGCTTCTTAGAAAACATGGTTCACGCCTTGAAGACCATGGACTACCATCTGTTCACGATGAAAGTACAGAATATACAAGAGAACTTTGTGAATATGATCATGGAAGACTAACAAGTGTTTATGAACATTGGTTACCGTTGCTATCTAATGAACAAAAGGCCGTATTCGAGTACGTTGCTAATCTGTTAAATAATACCGCGGACGATGCATCAAATTCTATCTTTTTAGATGGTCCATCTGGAACAGGAAAAACATTGTTACTTAATACAATAGTTTCGTATGTGCGTGGTGTACTACATAAAATCGCTATATGCACTGCCAGTTCCGGTATAGCTGCTCTTAATTATGAAGGTGGTTGTACTGCGCATAGTATGTTTAAACTTCCAATTGATTTAATCGATGACTCTGGATACTGGAATCTTACTAACGGAACTCAACGTGCCGAGCTTTTACATAAATCAGCTCTTATTGTATTTGATGAAGCACCTATGGCCCACAAATTTTTGATACATATATTGGATCGATCTTTTAAAGATTTGATGAATTCTAATAAACCATTTGGAGGAAAGATTATTATCTTTGCTGGTGATTTTCGTCAAATTCCACCAGTGGTACCAAATGCTAGGTGTGCGAATGATATTCTTAATGTATCATTAAAAACGTCTCCTCTGTACGAAGATATGGCCAAATTCTCATTAAATAGTGCTCAAAGAACCAGAGAAGATGAAAGTTATTCAGAATTTCTTTTGAATTTAGGATCTGGTTTGTTACAAACTGAATTGATAAACTTAGGTAGCCATTCATTGTCGTTAATTAACATTGCAAATATATCAATTGTAACTGACCTGGAAGAGTTAATAGATTTCGTATTTCCTGAAGATGTCTTAAATGATCCGGATACTTGTGCCAACAGGGCAATTTTATCTACACATGTACAAAATGTCCACGAAATTAATTCAAATATTTTGAATAAATTAGAAGGAGAGATTGTACATTGCTATTCCATTGACAATGTTGATGCTGAACAGGCTGACCAATTCTATCTTGGCACAGACGTATTAAACAGCATTCGCGCCAAAGGTGTACCTGACTACGATCTCGCCCTTAAAGTAGGCTCAGTAGCTATGATAATCAGAAACCTAAGCTTCACTGATAGATTAGTTAATGGAACGAAAGTGGTGGTTGTTAATGTAACTCCTAGACTTATTACAGTTCGAAAACCAAATGATAACGAAACTTTTCTAATTCCTAGAATAATTTTTAAATTTCCTATGGAACCTAATAGCATAGTGGAAATATGTCGCAGACAATTTCCATTGCAACTCTCATATGCCATGACTATACACAAAAGTCAAGGGCAAACAATTGAAAAAGTTGGTGTAGACTTACGTTCTGATGTATTTAGTCATGGCCAATTGTATGTGGCGCTAGGCCGTGTCAGAAGCAGAGAAAATATTAGAGTTCTCATTCATAATCACAGGCTGTTTAATAACGTTCCATATGCTCATAATGTAATAATAAATGGACTCATTAATTAAAACTGCAATTTATTTTTTCTAGGATTATAAGTATTTTCAATTCAAAGGGATCAACTTTTTAATTCCGATGGTACTGATCGAGGAGCCAATATAAAATCTCTGCGTTCCCTCTCCCCGCGATATATAATTTATTTTTTTACTTCTTTGCATTAACCATCAGAGTCAAAGAAGTGAACCCAAACGATGCCCGTAATATGCTTCCGATGTCTATCTGTCTGTCTGACAGTCAGCTGTATCTCATGAACCGTAATAGGTAGATAGTTGAAATTTTCACATATTATGTATTTCTGTTGCCGCTATAACATACTTACAATATATATAAAAAAAAGAAGGGGGCTCCCTTACTAAAAACGCGTTTGTTCAGTAGTCCAGTTAATTTACGACAGTTTGTGTGGAGATAATGGATTAAATGCACACTAGCGGATAATTTATTAAATTACCTACCTGTAAAAACATTCAAAAATTTTAAACTACAGTAATCTCCAATATAACATTGATATTTTTAAAACCAGTATAAGGTGAACTCAATCTGTATAATATTTACCATGTAATACAGGTCAGATACTTATACTGATACTTTTACAAAAATATGTTTTTACAAAGTTATCGGATTTTATTATTTAGCCTATATTACTATTTAAAATTAATTTCTCTAAATGTGCATTTAATGCAACCTCATATCGTAGATTGACTGGACTAGGCAATTTTGCTCAATTTTTAACTCAACAAGTAATAATGAAAATTGGCTAAGTGCGTGTCGGAATAGCGCGTTTTTAATATACTTCTTCGTGACTGCGTGTCCATAACTAAGACGGTATTTTACCTTAGTGGTACGGAACCCTCGGTGTGCGAATCCGAGTAGCACTTGGCCGGTATTTTTATAATTTCAATTTCTAGGATCTCCTTCTCTTTTTTTTTATTTAGGTCCGGTGTTGATGATGATCGTGATGACAATGATAGTTTGATTTTCATTATTTAATATTTATGTGTAAGCTCCTAATGAAATAGTCAATATCATTTTAGTATGTTACTCAAACCAGACTTCCCATACAACATTTGTAAGGGAGGTCAAAAATAGATTTTCATATTTCAACCTATGTTCCTTGGGGAAAATTGTTCAATTTCATGGTCCGAGTGTCCAATTAATATACTAAAATTATATTTACTATTTCATTACGACCCTATAAAGGGTGTAAGAGACGGTTACCAAAAATTGAAAGAGCGTGTTCAGTTCACGAAACTGAAGAAATTGCGCACTGTTCAAACAGTTTTTATGGAGGTAATTTTTATTTTAATATTTCTTTTGGAAAGTTGTTCAGTTTCATTGTCTGAGCACACCTTATCCGTTTTCGGTACACCGTCCCTTACTCCCTGTATATGTGCAAATAATTAGGTATTTACTTTGATAATAGTTTGTACACACGGCCGCACATCGGTAGAAACACTTTTGGACCTTATGGCGTGGTAATAGAGTTGAAAAAGTTTCTACCGAGAAGCGGTTGACCGTACTTACTTGTTTGCACAGATATATAATGACTAATAAATATTTTGTTGAGAGATGGTAAAAAGTGATATGAATGAAAAACCTCTTGACAGTTTTATTAGTCAACGTGGTGATTTCCTGCTATTCAATACACTCATTGTTCTTTCTGAACAATGAATATATTGAACAGTTTGAAGATTGAATTCCACGAAGTGTTGATTTCCCTCTACACAATAAACTTACTGTTCTTTCGGAACAGTAAATTTATTGTATAAAGGTTGAAATCCACGATTTCACAAGTGTTGATTTCCCGCTATTCAATAAACTCATTGTTCTTCTTGAACAATGAATTTATTGAATAGTTTGAAGGTTGAAATTCACAAAGTGTTGATTTCCCTCTATATAATAAACTCATTGTTCTTTCGGATTGTTCTTTTGGATTGCTTGTCAACCCTAAGAAGTCTCAAGCCTTGATTATTGGGAGTCCGTACATGAGTAGGCAACTCGATCAATTAGATGTTCCTCCAGTTTTGTTCAATGGTACTTCAATTGATTTCACTAAAACCGCAAAGAATCTCGGAGTTATTATAGATTCTAACCTCTCTTGGGTGGCTCATGTAAATGAGGTCAGCAGGAAGATTCACTACTCATTTCATTCGCTCAAACGCCTCCAAAGTTTCTTACCTTTGAAAACCAAGATCTCTCTAGCTCAGTCCATTCTTTTCCCTATCTTTGACTACGCCGACTCCTGTTATCTTGACGCCACCGAGGAGCTTTTACACAAACTTGAGCGTCTCCAAAACTTGTGCATTCGATTTATATTCGGATTGCGCAAGTACGACCATGTGTCTCAATTCCGTTCTCAACTCAAGTGGCTCCCAATCCGTTTTCGCAGGAATACTCACATCCTTTCCCTTCTCTACAACGTCCTATACAATCCTAGTTCCCCTTCCTATCTCCGTGAGCGTTTTGCTTTCTCACGTCCTATTGATAAACCCTGTCGTCCCAATGTCAGAACTAGCCTATCTCTCCCCTCCCACCATTCCGATTTCTACTCCTATTCCTTCACTGTTCATGCGGCCAGGCTGTGGAATTCCCTCCCACACACTGTTCGTGACAGTCCGTCTATCGCTGTCTTCAAAAAACGAGTAAAAGATTATTACCTTTCTCTGTCTAAGTGATCCATATATTTATTTATGTATGTATGTATTTTTGTTTATATTATATAGGTATATATATAGATATGCATATATGTGTATATTTGTCTGTATGATTTTTATATTATTATTATTTAGTATAGTTTAGTATTATTATTATATTTATTATATATCGTAGTAGTTTAGGTATATGTGTATAAGTAGTTATTTTATAAATTGTGCACGTTTATCTGCCCCTTCCAGTGTCTTTTCTCTTGCCAAGGTCTGCTGGAAGAAATTTCCAAGCTGAAATAAGCAGCACCTGTTGTGTCTGTTCTCTAAATGTTTGTATTATTTGTATTTTTATGTGTACAATAAACAGTTAAATAAATAAATAAATGAATTTATTATATGGCCTAAAGGTTGAAATCCACGAAGTGTTGATATCCCTCTATACAATAAACTTACTGTTCTTTCGGAATAATAAATTTATTGTATTAAGGTTGAAATCCACGATTTCACAAGTGTTGATTTCCCGCTATTCAAAGGTTGAAATCCACGAAGTGTTGATTTCCCTCTATATAATAAACTCAATGTTCTTTCGAAACAATGAATTTATTATATAACCTAAAGGTTGAAATCCACGAAGTGTTGATTTCCCTCTATACAATAAACTTACTGTTCTTTCGAAATAATAAATTTATTGTATAAAGGTTGAAATCCACGATTTCACAAGTGTTGATTTCCCGCTATTCAACAGATTCACTGTTCATCTTAAACACTGAATTTATTGAATAGTACGAAGGTTGAAATCCACGAAGTGTTGATTTCCCTCTATATAGTAAACTCACTGTTCTTTCAGAACAATGAGTTTATTATATAGCCTAAAGGTTGAAATCCACAATTTTTTAAGTGTTGATTTCCCGCTATTCAATAAACTCACTGCTCTTCTTGAACAATGAATTTATTGAATAGTCTGAAGGTTGAAATCCACGAAGTGTTGATTTCCCTCTATACAATAAACTTACTGTTCTTTTGGAACAATAAATTTATTGTTTAAAGGTTGAAATCCACGATTTCACAAGTGTTGATTTCCCGCTATTTAATAAAGTCACCGTTCTTTCGGAACAATGCATTTATTAAATAGTTTAAAGGTTGAAGTCCACGAAGTGGTTGATTTACTTCTATATATGATCCTAATGAAATAGTGAACATTTTTTTAATGTGTCACTCAGACCATTAAACCGAACAACTTTCAAGGAACATGGGTCGAAATACGAAAATCAATGTTTGTCCTCCCATAGACACTGCAATAGCAGTTAGCGCTTTTGTATTAGAGGTCAAATTTGTTTTTTCGTATTTCAATCTATGTTCCTTTGGGAAAATTGTTCAGTTTCATGGTCCGAGTAACATACTAAAATTATGTTCAACTATTTCATTAGAATCATAAATAATAAACTCACCGTTCTTTCGGAACAATAAATTTATTATACAGCTTAAAGGTGGTATTCAATAAACTCACTATTTTTTTCGGAACAATGATTTATTGGGTGGAACGGTTGAAAAATATGATCTAATTTCTTTAAAATTTTAATATCTTATTAACTATTCAGAACAGTGATTTGAAAAATATGATCTACGTTTTTAAAAAATATTAATATCTTATTAACTATTCAGAACAGTGATTTTATTACCTTTAAGTTGTGTTTGTGTTGTATTTGTTTTATGATAAAAAAACTTGCCGTTCTTTTAAAACAATTATGTTTTGTGTTATATTTTGAAGCGACTTTGATGTCAATTTGATAAGCCCAAACCATTAGCTGCCGTTATTCATAATCTAAGGCCCAAACGTATTTTTGAAGAAAAAAAACATCACAGTTTTGGTCCTGGCAAATTCCCTGCGCGTAGTTTCCAAAATTTTTGGTCAAATTTAATTAAATTGACATAAATCATTCAAATCATAGCATTTTAGGAGATTGTTCAGTTCACGATCCAAACTTCGGTTATCTACCTCTCAGTGATTTTTTCTTAGTTGTTGCTTTTTGTTTTTCCTACGTGGCGCCATTTTTTTTTGTGAGACGACGTATTCTTACACAATCAAGAGAATATATTTTTTTTACTTGACATATGACTGGTAATTTCTGTGTTAATAGATGCATATATTAATAGATGTGTGACAGTGGAATATTAAATGGGTTCAAAACATAATGGTTTTAATATTTTTATATGTTTCTCAGTTTAAAATAAATGATTGATTTTGGGACAAAAGATTTAGAATTCCTTTTGAAATTCCACTACACTGACGTTTTTTTTTATATAAAGGGTGTAAGGAACAGGTTTCCGAAAACTGAAAGAGCATAGTCGTAGGCAACGTAACTTTACGAATTTCAGTGAATAATATATTCGGTTAAAAAAAATATCACTCCATACAAAGTTCCAAACTTGATTGGACAGTTTGCATTGAGAGGCCGATTTTTTAAAATTTTGTGAAAGTTTTATTTGCTAAGATACATTGACTGAGCATGCCCTTTCAGTTTTCGGAAACCTGTCCCCTACACCCGTAGATCCAACTCCTTTTGGTCTACCAAAGTGTAATGAGGCCCAATACACCTACAATAATTATGCACAATATCCTTAATGGGTAACGCTATTGACCGTTTGTAAGTAATAAACGTGTCAGTTTAAATAAAATAAAAAATTGTACAATAATTGATATTATTGTAGGTGCATGGGCCATCTAACGTGGATTAGGCCTACAGGGGATACCACTTAAAAAAAAACGCTCCAGAACTTTACCTCACAGGGCTTGTGCACACATAACGCGCGATTTCATCACTAAAATCGTGTTTCGACGGTAATTAAAAATCGCGATGTGCTCAGGCCCAAAGGTGGTGTGGAAACAAGTTCAAAGCAATGGGAAAAAGCCAAAAAAATTGTCAAGTTTAAGTAATTTTGTAAAACTTAAGTTTTTTTTGTACTAAAAGTCAATATTATTTACTGACACTCCAAAGTCATTACTACCAGTCACAGCTACAACGCCTCACGTAGAAAATCTTATTAATCAACGCAAATTGCCCAGCTACTTTCCAGCTCATGTTAAAAGAACATTTAAATTCAAAGTTTGGGCAGCTCTGGTTTATTTTTATTTAAACATTAATTTACAAACAGAACACATTATACTTAGAACTAAAATGCATTGATAAACTCTAATCGGGTTTGGCCCAATGACATTTGGAGCTATGTGATTAGCAAACGAACAACATCGTTTACTTAAAAGGATAGGATGTCGTCGATCAATACCTTAGATGCTTGCTCTTATCATCACAGGATTATTGAGGGAATTTAAACTGGCATGACCGTCTACCATCTTCACCCAAAGGTCATTGAAATGTTTAGATTAGTAAAACTCCTTTAAATTATTTTATTAAATAATATTGATTCCAATTTTTTAAATACGCCTTTGATACTTTATTTTCTCAAAGAATACCTACTAAGTACAACAATTACTTTGCCTTATTCAACTGGTCTAACATATCAAATTATTATGAGGTACCTATTTAAGTAGATATTTACGAAGAAAATAAAGTATTGACGACGGTCCTAAGCCCGTGAAAGTATGAAGGGAAAATTGGACTCTGTTTAGTTACGTACAATCAAAAACAAGTGGAGGACGGTGCCTAATGCAACGTGACAAGCTTCACGTGCTTTTGTCTGTACGGTCAACCGCAAGCCAGTGGAAACTTTGCAACTCTATGACCATGTTATAAGGTCCAAAGTGTTTTACTGACACGCTGTTGAATGTATTTATACCTACTCTAGGAAGACATGAGTAGTTCTATTTTTTTTTTCTTTCAGGAGCAGGTCACACATGTGAAGACTTAAGGGGTTGATTAGAGTTAAATAGGTAACAACCCTTTCTAACAAAGGACAGAAAAAACGTATTATAACGGAGCGGATTTGCGCTTTTTTTTATTTTTTTTACAAAAAATAATTATAAAACAGCTATATGATAATGCATAATATATTGAATAATGTGTAAAAGTTTTAGCATCATATATTAGTAGATACTTAAGAAAAAAGGTTAAAAAGGAGAGGTAACTTTGGATTTTTTTAAATGTTGTTAGTCGTGTTTCAGAGTCAGAGTCATCAATCTTCTTGGGAAGATTTCGTTTAAAAAACTATTCAACTGACGCGTATTCAACTCTTATTAGCTAACGTCGAGCGATCCACCGTGCGTGCCATTTAATTGTTCGCCTGCTCAGAGAACAAAGAGTAAGTCCAAAGAGCGCCAAGACACATCCAAGCCTTAAGAAAAAAAAAATACTAAGTTAAATGATTAGAATTATTATTATTCAGAACGAAAACTCAGGTAGATACGAAACAAACTGAGTAGCTATAACTATAAGGAAATTATTTTCCTGTGTTAATATTCAGTTTAATAATCTCATTTTTGCCATTATCTACAAATCTTCAAATCATCTAAGGCACAAACAATAAATGTAGGCATGCAACTGTCTTCTGTCTCGCAGCTATAACCATTGATTCCATGCAGGTTAAGGTGTACGTACAATTTACGTATCCCGATAGCCACAACACCTCACGCGGGCTGCTCGCAGCCCGCGCACCCACGCGACCTCTAGTATTTTATATAAAAATGCATATGAAGAGTTAATTCAAAATGATAAATTTTTATTTCTTTTTAAATTTATTTATTTATTTATTTATTCGTTACAAATATGCATACATACAAAAATACAAATCTTTCATCTTTGTTATATCTACATATATAAAAGAAGAAGGTGACTGACATATCAACGCACAGCCCAAACCGCTGGGTCTAGGGATTCAAAATTTGGCATGTAGGTTCCTTATGAGGCCTAAGAGTGCACTAAGAAAGGGTTTTACAAAATTCCACCCCTAAGGGGCTAAAATAGGGGATGAAAGTTTGTATGAAAGTCCGTCAGTTTTGAAGTTAGGATCTTCAAAATTTGTATTTAGGCTGACGACTAAAAATTTATATTTACATGTCTCAGGGTTTTTGAAAATTCGACACCCTTAATGGTGAAAAGGGGGATGAAGTTGAAAATTCTTTATTTTTAAAGTAAAATCCACATAATTTATTATTTAGGCATAAATGATGTAATTCTATGCAACGTTCATCACTGTTATTGAAATTCCACCCCAAATTCAACCCTTAAAAAGGGAAATGGGGTGAAAAAGTCTAAAAACCAATATGGGTATCGATTGTATGGTTTATCGAGTCGCTGATTACGAAAACTACAACAATTTTGAAATCCAACGTAGTGGACGCTAAATACCATCATTCCCTTGGAATGGGGTTGGGGTGCGATAGGGTTGAAATGTTAATACGAG
Source organism: Athrips mouffetella (assembly GCA_947532105.1). Lineage (NCBI taxonomy): Eukaryota > Metazoa > Arthropoda > Insecta > Lepidoptera > Gelechiidae > Athrips > Athrips mouffetella. The sequence continues at coordinate 601,964 of CANNWQ010000057.1, read as the reverse complement.
TATGGGTGTCGTTTGTATGGTTTGTCGGGTCGCTGATTACAAAAACTACAACAATTTTGAAATCCAACGTGGTGGACGTGAAATACCATCATCCCCCTGGGGATGGAGTTGGGGTGCTATAGGTTTGAAATTTTTAAAAATCAATATGGGTGTCGTTTGTATGGTTTATCGGGTCGCTCATTACGAAAGCTACAACAACTTTGAAATCCAACGTGGTGGACGTGAAATACTATAATCACCTGGGGATGGGGTTGGGGTGCGATAGGTTTGAAATGTCTAAAAATAAATATGGGTGTCGTTTCTATGTTAGGGATAGTGGTTAAATTGGCGTTAGGGGTAGGGATAGGGAGAGGTAGAGAAGTAGAGAGGTAGAGGGAGGGGAAGAGGGAGGGGGAGAAGGAGGGGAAGGGGGAGAGGGAGGGAGAGGGTGGGGGGCAGGGGGAGAAGGAGGGGAAGGGGGAAGGGGAGGGAGGGGAGAGGGAGATGGAGGTGGAGAGGGAGAGGGAAAAGGAGAGGGACAGGGAGGGGGAGAGGAAGGGGGGAGAGGGAAAGAGAGGGAGAGGGTTTTAGTTTTTCTTAATTACTTCTGCGAATTGGCTCTGTTTTGAAATATTACATAAAGGTGTCTCTCATCTCTCTTTCTACATTTGTTAGGTTAAGTGACAAGTTTAAGGCATAATACTGCTGCTAAGTTCTTCTGTTCTGAGTAATTTAGGAGTAACTTCAGCTGGATCTTGAATTGTACTCATTGTTTTGCGCAGGGTTAGTCCCGTTTTTCCTTAGTTTAAAATTACCCCGAAATGACGGGAAAATATCTCATTGCTTCGGAAAACCGGTAACAACATAAATACGAAAACCACGCGAGCGAAGCCGCGGGTAACAGCTAGTTATAATATATATTAAGTGAGAAAGTAACATTTCATGTCTATAAAAACGTAATTAATTTTAAGTACCTACTTATATTAGTAGCAGAATGAAGAATTATTTGATACCTAGTAATAAAATGACATTATTTATAATTATTAAAGATGTATTTAAAATAAAGATTCAATATAGTCGAACTTTTAACAAAATTAACCTACACAAACTAGTTACTAAAATGACACGTAAAAGAAATGACCACATGACCAGGAATCTATTTTAGATCTAATATTGTGCAACGATGAAAATTATGCTAATATAGGAAACAGTGATCATGAAATACTGATAGCAACTCTTCAAGTTCAGATAAATACTACGCAGGCTCGTCGCCCAACTCATTTTTAAGGCCGACTATCAGCTGATATCTCAAGCACTAAATGAACCCATCAACCTCCAAACCAACGATTGTTGTACCTTTAAGAATAAAATAGACAGTGCTGTTCTTCAACATGTACCTATAAAAAAATGTAAGAAATCATAAAATTTAAACAAACCATGGATTGGACAGCAAATTATAAAAAATTACCCAAGAAAAAAAGAAACTGATAAGAGTGATGCCTCATATCGAGAATACCGGTCAGTTAATAACAAAATAGTGAGCCTGGCTAGATCGACAAGGATAAATTTTGTAAAAAATATTTTTTAAAAGGCTCCTAAGGAATTTTACAACTCCATCCGCCAGGAGATAACTTCAAAAATTTCTATACCACCGTCACTTAGAAACGAAAACACACATCTAATTACTTATCGTTAGATAAGAAAAATTTGCCAATCATTTTGCCAAACAATTTGAAAAATCGTATGTTCGGGAACCAGAAAATGTAACCATTCCTACACCAAGTGTTCCTTGAGTCTAAAATGTATATATATTCTTTATTGTGCACAATAAAACAAAATGTATATCTAAAATGTAATAGAGAACATAGAACTTACATCAGACAATTAAAAAGCGAAAACGATTAGCACATTCAAAGATGATACTGCTATGGGCCCTGATAAATTACCAGCTGAACAACTCAAGAGATGTTGCCCTACCATATCTGCAACCTTGGCTCAAATTATGCAACTATCCTTCGAACAACATGAACTCCTAGATGACTGGAAAGAAGCTATTATCACACCCATCTATCAAAAAGGTGACAAACTTGCTGCCGCTAACTATCGTCCAATCATAAAAAAAAAATGATAAAATGTGTTTATTTTTTTTCTTCTACAAACTTTAACAATACATATAAACTAAGCCTTACACTTGGAACTATTAGTGTGTAGAAGACAGGAGCCTAAACTAGGAAACCCTGTGTCATAGGACTCCTGGTCCTTCTCCCACGGATGACGATACATAAATAAGGCAGCCAAAATTAACTTACATTTAAATAGTAGTTTTGTAAAAGATAATAGTTAGTTTTTGACAAAAAAATATAAAGAAATACAGATACAAAGCTAACCAAACAAAAAAGGAACTAAAGCTTAACCTTAAGTTCGTGTGGGAAAGCGCGCGTGCGCGCATGTGTGTTTGTGTGTGTGTGTATTTGTATGTATGTAAGAGTGTGTTTGTGTGTGTATGTATGTGATCATGTAGGTGTGTATGTAAATGTGAGTGTTTGTGAAAAATTATATACGACATTTTACCTCAAAATTGTTTTATTTTAAAGTCAAAAGTAGTTTCTCAGTGTTTTCATAATTTTGTGACAATAACCATTTTAAAATTCTAAATTTACACTCTCGCCTGGTCATGCCATGTATATTTAATAATTTTTTAAACAGATTATACAAACGGCCCCCTTGAAAACAGAAAAATCTGTTGGTTAACATCGTATTAAAAGGGGAATTTTGACAAATTATATAGTTGCGTCTTTTCTGTGCATTTGGATGGTCAGATATATATGGTACTTGGGAATGCTTTTTAAGAACCGTTGCGAGTATGTATAATTGCCTGACAGTTAACACTTCACAATCTCTAAACAACGCCTCTGTAGGATATAACCGCGGTTTAAAGAAGCTTACTTTTAAAATGAGCCGCTGTGCACGCTCTAACTCCAGGACATGGGATTTTGCAGCACCACCCCAAATGGAGATACAATACGATAAAATCGATTGGCACAACGCTATATACACTGTTTTCACCAGTTTTTCTTCAGCTACGTGACGAAGTTGACTGAAAATATACGAAAGTTTTCGTATTTTCTGAGAAATGTTTGTGATGTGATTCTGAAATGTAAGACGGTTGTCAACTATAACCCCAAGGTATCTAACAGACTCTGATCTCTCAATGCATGGGCAAGCACAACTTACAGTCCTACTACAATTGTCATTGTGAGCAACTATATCCATCTCTGAGACTGCTGGACCCGGTGTACCTCTAATCGAGAAAAGAAGATACTTTGTCTTAGAGGCATTAAGGGTAAGACAATTTTTACTAAGCCAATCGCAAACCTGATTAAACCCTTGCTGAGCAATGTTAAAAACTTCATCCCACGTGTTGCCGTGAAAAGTAAGTGCTGTATCATCAGCATATGAATGAATTTTGCAATTATATATATTCATTCTACACAACTCATTAATATAACAAAGAAACAAGGTAGGTCCTATGATACTTCCTTGCGGCACACCGAAACTTATTTTTGACTCTTTACTAATAGTTTTTTCAATTCTGACGCACTGCGTTCGATTTGAGAGGTAGTCACGGAAAAGTGATAGCTGTGTGCCTCTAATGCCGATCTTTTCAAGTTTTGATACAAGTATGGGAAAAGAAACAGTGTCGAACGCTTTAGCTAAATCTAAAAATATGGTTATACACTTCTTTCTTGAATCTAGTAGGTTTACAACGTTGTTTGTTAAATCATGCACGGCGTCATCGGTAGACTTCCCTAATCTGAAACCGTACTGTGAATTGGACAAAATTTCCTTCATTTCTAGATATTTAATTAATCTTTTGTTTATTATCTTTTCAAAAACTTTGGAAAGCGCTGGCAACAGTGAAATTGGCCGATAATTATTAACACTGTTTCTTTTCCCACTCTTGTATATTGGCACAACAATAGATTTTTTCAATGCATCTGGGAATACACCTTGCTGAATACTACGATTTATGAGATCAGCTAGTATAGGTGATATGAAATATTTGATTTTCTTCAAAACTGCCGTCGTTATTCTATCCACACCAGCAGAACACTCGGATTTGAGATTGATAATTATTGATTCTACCTCCTCTGGTGATGTTTCAAGAAAAACAAATGATTCACAAGATGTAGCACTGTTTTGATTGTTACTGTCAGTGGAAGACGCGTTAACCTGGAAATGTTTCGCTAGTTCTGCACCAACATTCACGAAAAATTCATTGATAAAATTTACGGAGGCTTCTTTTGTGTCACATATTGTAACGTTGTACGTTATTTTAAGTTAAAAATACTAAAACGGAACGCATTTAACAGCGACTTAACTGCGCGTGCGCCTATATCGCACCGGCAACGGTCATCGGGACCTTGAGGCTTGACCTTTCTCGCAGTCGCCCGTATAACCATTGGAGTAGACGCACGCTAGCCTGTCTGAGCGTTTCCCGCCATCAGAGCGCAATTAATACCATTCTATAATTTTATTTTTAATAACATACATTTTATGTCTTAAATTTTATCAAGTGATCATTATAAAGTGCTTTCTCAACCCCACATACTTGGGTAAGTGTTGAATATTGCATTCTTTTTGCTACAAGGCCAAATTAGCGTAAGCCGTATTTTAAGTTTTAAAATATCCGTATTGATCTTTAATCATGCGTAGTGCGTATTTTACACAGCGTAATCATAATTTTTATTTCGCAAATCATTGTTACCATGTTTTCTTGCTTCCATCATGTAGTACCCACTTATTGTGTCATTGTATTTAATTTTCATTTTTTTAAATTGCACATTAATTGCATTTGTTAAATATTGCATTCCGTTCTGATTGTGACCACAGCCACATTACAATACCGTAGGGTGCTTTTCTGCTTTTGCCCTGTGGTTCACAATCGACGGAAGGCAATGGAATGTGGATCGTCGCTTACACGCGCCATTTTCTGATCTACTTCAGGGTGTCAGCTTAGGGCTGAATATTATGCAACCTGGTCGGCATCGTGCGACCTGCAGCCGAACGTTATCTTCGGGTTCCCCTGACAGACGCCCACCGCAAGAAACTCCTGCCCATTTCCGTCCACCTCGTCGAACGTCGCGTGGCTCCAGGGACGGACTCAGGAGAGTACCCGTTTACATCCCTGCGTACGTAAAATCAGGCGGCCTTAAATTCACCCACGACCCCGAATTTGTTTTTTATTATAAATTAATTAAAATTAAATTCTTATTTTTTTTTTAATATTGAAGGCCATCTTTTTCTTAATTCTCCTTTAGAATTAAGGAGATAGGTTTCACTGGCGCCCTTAACTTGTCATTATATTGGCCTGATTTTGCATTCGTAGGTGGTATTTGTATGTGTGCTTGTTTATTTTTTTTTATTTTTGTGAAACGTTTTTATTTTGTTTTTTATTTTTGGTTGCCAGCAACTAAGGTGTACCAGATATTTTAATTTAGTTCTTTTTATATTTCACTTGATTGAAATTCAGGAAAATATTGTAATTTTTTTTGTTACTAAGTTCAACATATTTTGTGTACCCCTTTTTATGAAGGTAGTTTAAAAAAAAAATTTTTTTTTTTTCTTCGTTTTGTAACGGACTTTTTTTCTGTGTAACTCTCATTGGGTATCTAGGTACACACTAGTTGCAATATTTAATGCTTGTTTTGATTCTTTTGTTGTTTTGATTTCTGTGTTTTTATTTTGAGTTGCTACATTCATCATTAATCAACTTTTGCGTACAACCAAAACGTTACCGTAGATTTCATTATTTTTTGTAACAGAACTGAATTTTATTGAATTGTTTTTTGAGTTTGGATGACTTTATTCAACACTGACCCAAGCAATTAATTTTTTTTTTTTTTTTTTTTTTTTTTTTCTTAACTCCGCCACTTTTATCATGTCACACCCAATTAAATTTGCGTCTTTGACAAAAAGTGAGCTGGAATATGAGGTGTCCATTAGAGGCGACAAACCAGCTAGTACCGTTGCAGAACTTCGTAAGCAAATTGCGACCTCTAGTAAAATTTTACCATCTGAAGAATTATTAGAGAGTACCTACACGGACAAAGACGATTTGTTAGGAGTCGGTGCTTCGTTAGATCGTGTTAAAGACAGTTTGGATTCAAAAGTTTTGGATGTTAACGAAATTTTACGTATTGAAAATATTTGCAATCACGTATATCATCGTTTTAAGCGCATTTCTTGTGACGAAACTTCAAGGCCACAGTATGATTCGTATGTTCTCGCTTATAAACACTTAACGGAAAAGCTTCGAGCTGCGAAAGCTGAAGCAAAAGATCCTTTTAACGCAGTTCCCGATTATACAGGTGCTCCTATTAATATATCCGTAACTTGTGATCGCGGCAATTCTTCTGATATGTCAAAATTGAAATTTGATGGTAACACATGTGTGCGTGCGTTCATTCAACGTATTGACGAGTATCTTACAGCAAAAGGCATATCAGATGATAAAATAATGCAGAATTTAACGGAAATTTTTACTGGACATGCTTTACATTGGTTCAGAAGTATCAAGGATCAAGTTTCAAATTTGAAGGAACTTGCTTCTACATGCTATGGAACAAAAGGCACGTTATTGTCCAAGGTGCCGCTCTGATACCCATAATGTTAGGCAGTGCACGGCAGACAAATCTGAGATATTTTGCTTCTTGTGTGGACAGAAAGGTGTTAAGACCCCGGATTGTCCGGCCTGCGCTATAAACCGGCCTTCGTCTTCAAAAAACTAAATAAGTCGAATTGTCTCAATCAGCATAAGTCACATTTTGACGCTGACGAATGGAAGGCCTGGGTAAAAATAGTTAATCTATTCTTTCATTCCTACCAGATTGAGGCAATTCGACAAAATAAACCAATAAATGATAACAGGCCATACGCCACTATAAGAATTAATAACATATTAATAAGTGGTCTCCTTGATTCAGGTTCAGCTGTCACAATACTAGGCAACGATTCTCAAAAACTGCTAGTCGATTCTGGTTTACATATGATCAAGGGGGACTTTATTTCTCTGACAGCAGCTTTCGGTCAGTCTCTGCGTAGTATCGGTTATTTCAACTTGCCAGTCCAATTCGAGGATCAGTTTCATGTTATTAAAGGCTATGTAGTACCAGAGGTCAACAGTAACCTCATATTAGGGATTGATTTCTGGAGGGATTTTAAGCTATTCCCAAAATACATTGACAGCATCAGTCTGTCTGGTGATGTTTTAATGGTTTCTCGCGTTGATAGTCAAAACTCTCGCCTCGATGGCTATGACAAGCTTGACGTTTCGCAAAAGAAAGTGGCTGACAACATCATATCTCAGTTTGAGGACATTTCTGCCGAGCGAAAGGGCCTTGGCAAGACTCAAGTCATCACACACCATATAGATACTGGTGATTCACCACCTATACGACAAAGATACTATCGGTTGTCACCGGAAAAGCAACGTATTCTGACGGAACAGGTTGACGAAATGTTAGCTCTGGATGTGATTGAGCCTTGCGAAAGCCCTTGGTCCTCCCCAGTCCTCATTGTGGACAAAAAGAACGGTCAGCCACGTTTCTGCTTAGACAGTCGTAAATTGAACTCTGTCACTAAACGGGATGCCTACAACCTACCGTATGTGTCAGAAATCCTAGATAACCTTCGCGACGCACGCTACTTATCTAGTATCGATTTATCTAAGGCGTTCTGGCAAATACCTATCGCGGAAGAGGACAGGAATAAAACAGCGTTTTATGTGCAGGGCCGTGGTACCTTTCATTTTAAAAGGACTGCTTTTGGTCTCACTAACGCACCAGCTACGCAGCAACGTTTAGTGGACCTCTTGTTCAACGAATTTGGTAATAGCGTGTTTGCATATCTTGATGACATCATCATCGTTTCGCCGGACTTTAATTCGCATGTATCCTTATTGCTGCGAGTCCTTGAGAAACTGAAGCATGCCAACCTCACTGTAAACCTTGAGAAGTGCAAATTCTTTCGCAGTGAGCTCAAATACCTTGGCTACGTGGTCAATGACCAAGGATTGCACACTGATCCCGAGAAGGTTGAGGCCATTCTAAATTACCCGACTCCTTCAAGTCGCAAAGATTTAAAACGTTTTCTCGGGACTGCAACTTGGTACCGCCGTTTTGTGCCCAATTTTAGCACAATTGCTGGTCCTTTGAACAAGTTGACCACGAAAAAGAAAGGTGCCCCACCATTTCAGTGGACGCCAGAAGCGGATTCTGCCTTTCATAAACTTAAGGAACACTTGATTTCCTCTCCTGTTCTTTCTTGCCCGGATTATAACAAGCCATTTGAAGTCCATACCGACGCAAGTAACTACGGTATAGGTGGTATGCTCACGCAGACCATTAATGGTAAGGAGCACCCGATTGCGTATATGAGTCGCTCCTTAACAGCGGCAGAACGCAATTATAGTGTGACAGAGCGGGAAACTCTAGCGGTCATAGTAGCTCTCGAGCATTGGCGTTGTTACATTGAAAACGGTAAACCATTTACAGTATACACAGACCACAGCGCCTTAAAGTGGTTCCTCACTCTTAGTAATCCCACTGGTAGGTTGGCTCGTTGGGGTATTCGTTTATCAGCATTCAATTTCGAGTTGAAACATCGACGAGGTTCTGACAATGTCATCCCTGACGCACTTTCGCGTGCTGTTCCTGTTGGTGCCATTTCATCGGCAAACCATTTTATCAAGACCAATGACTCTTGGTACAAAGATATTTATAATGGTTGTTTACATCAACCCGCAAATTACCCAAATTTCCAAATTAAAAATAACGTCTTGTTCCGGTTATGTAAGAACAAACATGACCTTACTGAGGAATTCGCGTGGAAAGAAGTTGTTCCAAGTGAGTTACGGGATGACATTATCAAGGAAAACCACTCCGAGCCGACAGCAGGACACTTAGGTATCTTTAAAACCTATCATCGTATTTCTCTGCTCTATTACTGGCCGGGGATGTATAAAGATGTTGTCCGTTTCGTGAGTTCATGTGATAAGTGCCTTACGTACAAGTCACAAAATCATCAGATCTTGGGAGAAATGGGTCGTCCAAAACAATGCTCACGACCATTCCAGATGATTTCAATAGATCTCATGGGTCCTTTACCTGTGACTCGCAAACAAAATAGCTACATTCTGGTCATAACGTGTTGCTTTTCAAAATTTTGTTTAATTTACCCAATTAAGAAGGCCACTTCAGCAGTCGTGAAAAAACTCCTTGAAGAGGGTGTCTTTCTTGTGCATGGCGTTCCTCAAACCATTTTTCTCGACAATGGTAGCCAATTTATAAGCAGCATGACTAAAAACCTGTTTCAGTCGTACAACATACCTAACATCTTCTACACACCCAAGTACACTCCACAAATCAACACTGTAGAACGCTACAATCGCACGATCATTACTTGCATCTCAACTTTCGTGGATGATGATCATCGCTCATGGGACATTTATATTCCAAAAGTGCAGTTCGCGATTAATAACTCGGTGAATGAGGCTACAGGTTTCACACCATCTTTCTTGGTATTCGGAAGGGAGTTAGTTACTTGCGGTTCACATTATGTTGACACTGATCTTGGTGACGAAGTCATGTTTTTGCCGCGTGATCTATACGCAGAAAATAGAGGATGCTTAACATCTATCTTTGACAAAGTGCAAAGCAAATTGTGGAACGCACATTTAAAAAATACATCACATTATAACCTTCGTCGTAAACATGTCGAGTTTAATGTTGGTGACGTCGTAATGAAGCGCGCTTACGTACTAAGCGACAAGGACAAATATTTTAGCAAGAAGCTAGCTCCGAAATTTTTAAAATGTAAGGTTATTGCAAAGAAGTCTCCTCTAGTTTATGTACTACAGGACATGTCCGGAAAGAACATAGGCACATGGCACATTAAAGACTTGAAATTGCCAGGCCTGAATGTATAAACGTTACTTTTAATACCCTGTGTGGTGTCGGGGTAGAATAGCACCAACCCATTTCCTCCCGTGGATGTCGTAAAAGGCGACTAAGGGTATACAAGAACCAGTCTAAACATCTATAGACTTATTTTGTAACACATTTGGGTCGTTAACTTCATTTAACTTCATTTAACTTCATTAATTTTTTTTTCTTATCGGGTACAATGGTTTAGTGTTTAATTCGAAATAGTTGCAAATAAACTGCACGTTATCACTTATCATAACTGCACCTCGTTATTTTATCATCTTTGCCATTCGAAAGTTTTATGAGTGTGGAAACTCGTTACGTTATAGCGGTTCCCTTTTGTCGATGGAAGTGTGCGATAGGAATTCATTATAATTCTTACTGCTGTTTAAGTGGATGAAGAATGTGTGTTATGAGTGAATGGTGATGTACGATAGATAGTCATAAAACTAGCGATCAGAGGGCTTAAGCGGATTTTATTTTGAAGAAATAAAATCCTTTCCGTAACGAGGGGGGTAATGTAACGTTGTACGTTATTTTAAGTTAAAAATACTAAAACGGAACGCATTTAACAGCGACTTAACTGCGCGTGCGCCTATATCGCACCGGCAACGGTCATCGGGACCTTGAGGCTTGACCTTTCTCGCAGTCGCCCGTATAACCATTGGAGTAGACGCACGCTAGCCTGTCTGAGCGTTTCCCGCCATCAGAGCGCAATTAATACCATTCTATAATTTTATTTTTAATAACATACATTTTATGTCTTAAATTTTATCAAGTGATCATTATAAAGTGCTTTCTCAACCCCACATACTTGGGTAAGTGTTGAATATTGCATTCTTTTTGCTACAAGGCCAAATTAGCGTAAGCCGTATTTTAAGTTTTAAAATATCCGTATTGATCTTTAATCATGCGTAGTGCGTATTTTACACAGCGTAATCATAATTTTTATTTCGCAAATCATTGTTACCATGTTTTCTTGCTTCCATCATGTAGTACCCGCTTATTGTGTCATTGTATTTAATTTTCATTTTTTTAAATTGCACATTAATTGCATTTGTTAAATATTGCATTCCGTTCTGATTGTGACCACAGCCACATTACAATACCGTAGGGTGCTTTTCTGCTTTTGCCCTGTGGTTCACAATCGACGGAAGGCAATGGAATGTGGATCGTCGCTTACACGCGCCATTTTCTGATCTACTTCAGGGTGTCAGCTTAGGGCTGAATATTATGCAACCTGGTCGGCATCGTGCGACCTGCAGCCGAACGTTATCTTCGGGTTCCCCTGACAGACGCCCACCGCAAGAAACTCCTGCCCATTTCCGTCCACCTCGTCGAACGTCGCGTGGCTCCAGGGACGGACTCAGGAGAGTACCCGTTTACATCCCTGCGTACGTAAAATCAGGCGGCCTTAAATTCACCCACGACCCCGAATTTGTTTTTTATTATAAATTAATTAAAATTAAATTCTTATTTTTTTTTTAATATTGAAGGCCATCTTTTTCTTAATTCTCCTTTAGAATTAAGGAGATAGGTTTCAATATATCCAAAAGTTCAAAGGCACTTTCTCTTGGCTTTTTCAAATTCGTTACTGACTTAATTGTATTCCATAATTTTTTATTGTTGTTTTTGGCAGCAAGTAATTCACTTTTTTCATACTCACGTTTACATTTTTTAAGAACATTGTTGCAAAAGTTTCTGTACCTTTTGTATGTATTTTTTAAAATATCATTTTGTGGTTCCTTCTTTAATTTCGCATGCATTTTGTCCCTATTTCTGATGCACCTCAATAGCCCAACGGTTATCCATGGTTTTAGTGTGATTTTGTTTCTTGGCAATTTGATGGTTATAGTGCTATTGAAAGTTAGGTTTTGTAAGTGCATTATTAGTAAATTAACAGCTCTGTTGAGATCATTTTCTTTGAGAACATCATCAAAATTTATATTCTCACAATCTTTTGCAAGGTTATCATAATTAACCCTAGAAATAATATTGTTTTTTCTTGTTACAGTTTTATAACAGTTTTTAATACAAAAAAGAATTGCTTCATGATCCGTTACAGATGTTTCCAGAATCAAGGAAAGAGATGATAGTTTTGTTTTCAAAACGACATGATCGAGACAACTTTTGTCTCTAATTGGTACAAAGTATGCTGGAATCATGCCATGGAAAGCTAGTAAATCGAGATAAGAAGCCGTTTGTTGGTTTGATTCTGAAATATTAATATTTATGTCTCCGACTAACAATATATTTTTGAACCCTGATAATGTTACCAAGACAGTTTGAAGTGACTGTAAGAATAGTTCTAAGTTACTGAAGCAGTGAGGTCTGTACATTGCAATGATAGCCGTGTCTAAACCAAGCTTCACTAGTATACAATTCGCCTCCATTATTTGAGGCTCTTCGACTGAGACAACAAGACAATTTTTAACCAACACCACTACCCCATCATTTTGGTTATAAGATTTTGTAGTGCTATAGGTCGAGTAGCCGTCCAGAGCAGGTAAATTAGTTACACAGGACAACCAACATTCAGACAGAACTATAAGATCACAATTTACTTGTAAACGAGAGAGCATGGTGCAGAAACTTGAGAAATTTTTATTAATACTCCTTATATTTTGTTGGAGAATTTTAAGATATAATTCGGGTGCTTTTATAATGTCTTTGCAGTGTTCTGGTTCACAGTTGTACGGTACAGAAACCCGAAATTCATCAATATTACACATTAATTGATTTATATCAGCGAATTTTATTTAAATATAATAAAAGCATCATAATGTCCGGAACTCGTGAGCTTAAGTGAAAAGGTACGTATTAACTAATTATGGACTTTTGTATGTGAACAACGGAAAAAAGGAGGAAGCCGCAAGAATTTGTGCCAGAAAAGAGGTAAACTATTATCAATTTGAGGTAAAAAGTGCACTTTCTGTGAATATACAACTATTAGGGCGTGTTTAATAGTGTACAATGGGTATGTGTGTGTGAGGTATGAGTCGTGTAAAGTTGTTGCATAATAAACATTTGTCACAAAAGCAATAACTACAGTAATACCTAGAAAACGAAGCAAAAATGTTAAAAGATGTTCAAAAGCACATATTTGCGTTCTGTAAAACTTACCTAGTCATTTTTTTATGCGATGAAGATCTTGTTCAGATTTTAGTCGAATCGCTGGATCACCTTCTTTCTTGCGTAGGTATACGGCGCCTGGAGTAGACCAGCAGAATTGATATTATTTTATATTAGGAAATGAAGTTTCTTCATTTTGGGTGTTAAGTGGTCTGACAGATAGATATGCGTAGGTGGGCCAGTAAGTCCCAGATGACTGGTGCTTAATCTGTTGTTTTTGTTTTCCTTATTAAAAGACTTCGCCGAGTTTAACATTTGTTCTTTTAAGGGAACGGATTGTAATTCCAAAATAATAGGCTTTTTTGTTTCGGATTTATAAAAACCTCTGTGCACATCTTTAATGTCCGAAAAGCTAATGGGAGAATTTAGGATTTCTCCAAGTTTGACTGCTATGTTACACAAATCTGTTTTCGTTTCTGTCTTGTTACCAGGTATATTCCGTAACTCTACTGAAGAAACTCTGTGCGACCGTTCCAGACTTTCAATTTGATATTCAAGCAGAGAAATACGTTCCTTATCTACTTTTCTGCTCTCCGCAAGCACAATTACTTGATCAGACAAATCATCGTATTTTTTGGACAAAAAGTCGATAGATTGAAGTATCTCGGAATTTTGTTTCTTAATTCCTTCTATTTTCTCCAATAATGACTCATATTTTTTGTCGTGCTTGTCAGACCACTCCTTGAACATTTCTTCAAATTGTTGTTTGAATAACTGTGGGTCAAAGTTATCAGGGATTCCCGATGGTCTATGAGTAACGTTTCTCTTATCAGCCGTAGAGGGAGTTGTTCCCACTGACTCCTTAGACGTCATATCTTGCTTATTAGGAGAATGATTAACTGGCATAGCAGCCGAGAGCTAAATAAATAATTTCAAAAATACGCCAACAAAATTTGTGCACTAACACGACGTAAATGTAGTGGTAATCCAAAATAAGGCCGCCTCCGGAATTGAACAGCGTAACTCCAAACTAGTGCCGCCGCCGCGCTATGAAACAGCTGCGCTATTTTACGACGTGTCGATCAAGTTGCATGGCCCAGCGGCATGCGGCGTCGCCTCACACGCAGCGCGCACCGAGTTCGATCCTGAGCAGCGGTGGCACAGAAAATATATTTGTGCTTTCGTGACAAATAATACCCACACTCACTCACGTGGATCCGCTGACGTCACAGCCCTCGTACAGTGAGCGAAAGAAAGGTCCGAGTTGTCACCAATACGGCCGCGGCTTGTAATGACGAAGTCACTTGGACAGAACAGGAGGCACCGAACTTTGGAATTATTTAAATAGAATTAATAAAATTTCGAATTTAAAAGACGGGTCCGTAACCGAAACACACGTCCACTAGGTAAGCGATCCGAGGAGAAAGAGGAAAGAATCAGCCTTACCTGTATAGTACGCAAAGAGATGGAGAAGATTATAGCTAAAGAAATGAGGAAATTTTTGGAGATGGAGAATGTTATAATCGAGAAACAACACGGATTTGTGCCAAAGAGATCTACAGTAACCAACATGCTTTGCTGCCTTGACAGATGGACTCAGAGCTAGAACAATCATGAACCTACAGATGTTATCCACTTGGATTATGAGAAGGCATTTGATCGAGTCAGTCAGTAATTTGTCAGTCAGTAATTTGTAAACTTGAACATTTTGGGATTCGTGGTGATCTCCTCAAATGGATAGAGAACTTCTTAACAGGAAAAACATTCGTGTTAGAATTGGAGAATGTTTTTCTGAACCACACAATGTCCTTAGCGGTGTACCACAAGGATCAGTGTTAGGACCTACTCTTTTTGGTATCTTCCTGATAGATAGATAGAAGAACTTTTCCTAAAGGTCTACAAAATTTATGTTCGTCCCTTGCTAGAGTACGAATTTCAAATATGGAGTCCATATTTTCAAAAGGACATCAACCTTCTTGAAAAAGTACAGAGAAGAGCTACAAAAATGGTAACCTGCCTTCGAAACCTGGCTACGAGCAATGCTTAGCATCGCTAGGCCTAACCACATTAGAAGAGAGAAGTAAACGTGGAGATCTTATTGAAACATACCGGGTGTTAGGAACAACCTTCCGAATACTAAAGGGGCATGATCAGTCAACAACATGGAACAACTTTCAGTGAACAAATCTTTCAGGAAAGACAAGAAAATTCCGCGTCTCCATACAAAATTGTAAACTTGATCCGGCAGTTTGTATGTAGACGCGGATTTTTTTTTTCGTTGACTGATCACGCTCCTGCAGTATTCGGATGGCTGTCCCTAAAAGAGATCCACAAGGCGAGAGTGAATGGAAACGTTGGAAGGGGAAGGCCTGGCGAACGTACCAGGACCAAATTCAAGACGTTCTGAATAAAGGCCAGGTTAAAAGTACCCTAAACCGACGAGCATGTATGAAAGGATTGATGAAGGTTCAGGAAGCAAGGGAAGTATGTCAAGATCGTAGCAGGTGGAGAACTGTGGTCTCTGCCTACCCCAACGGGAACAAGGCCTGATGTTATGTATGTATGTATGTATGTCCCTAACACCCGGTATAAGATATTAACTGGTTGCAACAATGTGCCAAAGCTTGAAAAAATCTTTGTCATGAATGAAAACAAAAACCTGCGTGGACACACTATGAAACTTTCACACTACTCGAGTGCAAGAAATCCTCGGTACAATTTACGCATTCTTTTTTTTTCTTATAGTTCTTGTAAGAGAAGTATACTACAATTATATATCATTGTAAACTAGGTTTAATAAACTTCACATAAATGTTTTTTGTGGTTGCAATATATAAGGTCTTCAAAAAATATGGCAGTTTATAAAAAAATTATGTATGTGACTTATTACTTTTCGTTAAAAATATTATTTCTTCAATGAAATTATACATTTTAAGCATCGAAAATGAATTCCTTGTGTTTGTTTTCCCTGAAAACAATACCACACAAGCCCTAGTAGCATTAACTGATCCGTAAAAAAACAATAATAATGGTGCGTAATTCGCCCCCTTCTAACCCCTCACACCGCACATGGGATGAATCTGATTTCCCTCCCAATCGTTAAATGATCGTCTATTGGCACCCTATCCACTGGTAGAAGATTTATGTTTTTTACAAGCAGCGCACAATAATGCCCTTATATCGACCTACGATCTTTAACTATGTGGCACAGCAGACGACAGACTTTTTGTTCTGACAGTCCGCCAGTGTGGCCGGTACTGCAATTATTTTCGTATTACTATAGTCATTGACATGAAAAAAACGCTCCGTTTCTATGCGCGTATTTTCCAAAATCTTTAATTTGGAAAGAAAAACAGCTTGAATTCAAAGAATTAATCACTCAAAAAGGTTGTTCAGATTGATTTTCATTTAGTTTAAAACATAGAGAAACTTTTAAACTTGTTATATTTGAATTTTATTCTGATAAAAACTATAATTTTCGCAATACCGGCCACACTGGCGACAATGTCCGTGACTGCCCGCGTATGTCCGCCCCTTCATCTGCTGAGCGCCTATATGTGCATTCAAATTAGTAAGCTTACGATAAAATTATGTAACCTTTTCTGTCTTTAACTTTGTGTGTCAATTTCTTAAACAAATTGTACATGATGTAAGAGACAGCAAACCGAATACTGAAAGGGCATGATCAGTCAACGTAACTGAACAACTTCAGCTAATAAATCTTTTAGTAAATGAAAAAAACATCGGGGTCTCCCTTCATACAAACTGTCCAACCAAGTTTGCAATTTTGTACGGAGAGGCTGATTTCTTTTCATTTCCTGAAAGTTATATTCACTGAAGTATATGTTCAGGTACGTTGACTGATTATGCCTTTTGAGATTTCGAAATGCCGTCCCTTACACCCTACGAATCTTACAGCCCATATATTCTGTGGCCTGGCTCTATAAACTACGCCATTCATGTTGATGCGGTTTTCACTATAATGCAGAGTTAGAGAGTGCTAATGTGAATACGCGCCATGAAGTTTCTGGCTGTGACTTCATACAAAAGTATTGCAAATCCTTCCCTTATAATTTCATAAAGTATAGTAGGTATAAGTGAAATTTGCTCTCCTCTACAAGAGATCCCCTAGGCGTGAGGTGTTTAGATAAATCGAACGGGTTGTTATTCTTATAGACATTATGCTCTAATGAATCTATTTGTACTTACGATTGAGTATCAGTAAAATATGATTGCGTATTTTGCAACACAGGCAACGGCGCCTCTCGAGCGATGAACGAAGCTTCATCTGCTGTCAGATCTCGCTAAAAATACAAAATCAAAAGTTGAAAAGTTAACAGAGGCTGTTGCTTATAATTTTATAGAACCTTTGCTGAATTTCGCCGTTTCACTGTAACAATAACATCTCGTTCTCTCCACATTATTTACGAGAGTGTAATAAACAATTTGTTAGTTTAATACTAGTTAAAGCGCAGGCGCAGTGCGGCAGGCCTAAGAAACGCTGGCTGGACGTCGTGAAGGCTGACATGAGGGAGAACAATCTCACCACATAGGATGCCACAGACCGGGCAAAATTAAGGAAATGAAGCCGGAAAGCGGACCCTAGCAATAGGCTGGGATAACGCTAGGCAGAAGAAGAAGAAGAATACAAGTTAAAGCGCCCGTGGCCCAGTGGTGGTTGTTTCTTCTTTCTACTTCTTATCTTACTGAGCCTAAGCATCCCAATGCTGGAAAAAGGCCTCTCTCTCTTCCCTCCATTGGTCCCTCCCTATCCAAAGCCTTCTGTTGCCAAGCCTTGCAAAAGCCGTTGAGTTCATCGCGTCATCAGCGCCTAGGTCAGCCTCGACGCCTGTCGCTTTTTGTCTAATCACAAAAGTTAAATAACATGAACCAATAACATTGTACACATGTGTCGTTGTAACATGTATGCTGAGAAAGTAAAAGTAGTAAAGGTAAATAAAGTTAAATAAACCTACAATAGTAGTTTTATTTGTCCGATATTCCGAGATAAAAAACTAATTTGTCAATCCAATTATAAGGTCCATATTTGGCCTTGTCCGGCTAACAGACGATTTTAGCAGTTGTGTTGGTCTGGAATAGTCTGGATGCATTTTATTTTTCTAGTCTGTACTGTCCCACTGCTGGGCAAAGGCCTCCCCCTCGTCCCTCCAACCATAGCGGTCCTGAGCGAATTCCCACCAACCGCGTCGGTACGAGTCTAAGTCGTCACGCCATCTTTTTCGTGGTCTACCCCGACTGCGTTGGCCATCGTGCATATTCTGGATGCATATTTTTTATAAAGAACTGAGAGAATTCGGAAGCACATGATCTCTTGAATTATTTAAAATTAAACCCGCAATTAGCGAAAGCCAAAATATTGTCGCTTTGGTAATTATATTAAAGCCGTTTTTCCCTTTTATCAGCGAGACCAGCGAACCAGGATCGTGAATCTTGCGACCATTCGTGACTCTTCCGCCATTCGTTCTGGTTCTCTGAAAGCTTTTCTAGCTTGTGCTATTGATATTGCAGGCTTTCATTTCTCGCTTCGCGATCTTTAAAACGCAACACTGCTCTAGATAGCTAATAAATAAAGGCATAATAAGGACTTACTTTGGAATTAAGAGAATAATTGGTAGCAATGGAATTTCTCATCGGATCCTGTATCTCGTTGGTCTGTTTGTTCATCTTGTTGGTGATGGAGTCTATAGCGATGGAGTGGCGGCCTATTTTTTCTGATGCTAGACCTAGACCAGACATGGAAGGTGCTTCTTCTGTTGAGCGACCTGTCATTTCGCCAGGGTTGAAGGCAGTCTGCAAACAAGCAGAATATAATAAAGAATCTGGTCAAGTGCTAGTTGGAGTCAGAAGCTTACAAATAAAAGGTGTTACAGAGAGTGTATATCAAATCTGAAAAATGTAACTTATCTTATGAAACTAAACGAGTTTTCCTAGGGAAAATTAGTCTAAATACGAAAAAAAAACCGGTTAAGAGCGAGTCAGACTCGCGCACCGATGGTTTTAATAAACCTGTAGTATTTAAAGAAGCAATAAAATCCATTTTTAGGACCGCAAAACTAAGTTTGTTTGCTTTTGTTAAGAAACTTTGCTACTTAGAGAGATTATTTTATTTTTACTGTAATATTTACGTATACCTCTATCGCCTAAAATTAATTCAGATTTTTGAATGGTATTCTTTTAGACATAACTTGAAAATTTTTAGGGATTCGAACTAAAATTGAAAAAATGGAACCCTTACGGTGCAACTTTGTCAGTCTGTCACACCTGTTTATCTCAGCAACTACTCAAAAGAATTAAAAATAATATATTGTAAATGGGCCCAAATGGAAGAAAATTATAAATTGTCGTAACTAAGCTCATAGTTACAATTTAAAATTTTCCTCCATTCGGGCCCCATTTACAATTAGTAGGATCACTAAGGCCCAGCTTGTAAGGGGTACCTTGCACCTAAACCTGCTGGGATGAAACCTGGCAGGAGTCAAGTACATACGTATAGGTAACATATTAAAAGTGGTACACCCCAGCAGGACGCGACTGATATGCACAGTGGGGCATAATGTCGAAAATGTGTAGTTTTTTACTAGGTTGAAAACTGTATCTGTTGAACCGACATAGGTAGCTGGTTGAAAATTTCACAGAATATGTATTTTTAAAATAAATATATCACCTTAAAATAAAAATTTTAAGACATAAGGAGGGTCGCCATACAAGAAACGTATTTTTTTGTTTTTTGCTCTATCGTCAGACCGGTTAGTAATTCGAGTGTCAAACTTGGTATAAGTATAGTTCACTAAAATGTCCATTTGGGCCCCATTTACAATAAAAAAAAATTCTTTTGAGTAGTTGCTGAGATAACAGGTGTGACAGACTGACAAAGTCGCAACGTAAGGGTTCCATTTTTACTTTCAAGCGGAGCGAGAAAGGTATTGTATTCGTGAAAAAAAAAGTTTTTCTAATTTTCTCAAAAATGTATTCTATATCACACACATCATAAAAAACAAGTCTCCCAAAAATGTCCGTCCGTCGGTCGGTCGGTCCGTCGGTCGGTCGGTCTGTCCGTCACGCTTTGGCCTAGCGGCTAAACGAATAGTCCGATTGACACCATATTTGGAATTTAAGAGTTTTATGCAAATTCATCGAAGGGTTTTGAGTGGTTTCTTGCTGGCTCTCATTTTGAGGGTAGCTGTCATACAGCGAAAATGAAAAATTTTAATTTTCGCAAAAACGGCTCATAAAATCTTGATGAAACTTTGCATGACCAAGCATCTCCATGTAAGATATCATGCACCAGTATCAATTCATCTGTGTAATTTCATATAAGGGATGTTCCTGTACCACCAAAACGTAAATATGTGATTTCCCCAAAATTGGTTCCATTGAGTTTATTAAAATTCTCTATAATATTAATCCTAGATTGGTTGTCTACCTGACTGGATATTATTTATGATTTTTTTCAATAAAATTTAGTACACAGGGTGTACCAAAAACTGAAAGGGCTCAGTAGACCAAACTGAACAATTATCCATAAGAAACATGTGTAGGGAAATTAAAAAAATGTGCATGCAAGTATCCTACGGTAGTATCCATTGATCTGTGAAAATTCATATAAAGGTGTTCCAGTACTACCAAAAGTTAAACATGTGATTTACTCGAAATCGTTAGAAGTTTGTTTGTTTTAATGTTTGACAATTTGAATTCTGAATTGATCTGTATATTTCATTCGAACTTTTTTTTGGAAAAACGTAAATAAAAGTTTGTATTTCCATACTATGTGTATGGCATTACAAATTTAAGTTTGCGGTTGATAGTTTTTCTTGAGTATTGTGAGAAAGTAAGTGCAGTGCTGCTGTACCATTTATTTATATTTTAGTTCGGAACCCTAAAAATTACCTACCCCTCACACAAACAAAATGTACCTACTATTTACCTACCCACAGTTTCTATGGGATTTTTTATATGTTCCATGGTAAAATTCTTTCAGTTTCACAGGATACACATGCTTCAAGGTGGCTACCTATATCCTTTTTGTTATCAATTGTGTCATCAGAAAACAAAAAGTATTATTTTAAGAACCACATAAACTATGTTTGTATAGGAGTTTGTAAGTCAAGTACTGTGTGTTACTAAGACCGTTCAGTTAATGCGTGAACAGTGAGCCAACTTACTGATTTGCTGAAAGACATATTTCCAACACTGCTTGCCTCTCCAAAAGCTGCAAAAGTAAAGATAAATAGCTACGTAAAGGGTGTAGGGACAGGTTTCCGTAAAATGAACGGGCATAAGTTGTTCAATTAGTTCAGTCAGTTAATAGAAATTAAAAATAAATCGGCCTCTTTGATTGAACAGCTTGTATGGAGGCCGATATTTTTTTCATTTCCTGAAAGTTGTTCAGTTACGTTGACTAATTATGCCTTTTTAGTTTTCGGAAAGCTGTCCCTTACACCTAAAAATTATATTAAAATAACTATTTGAAAGATAGCTCAGATAGCTCAGTCAAGGGATTGTTTAATATTGTGTATTTAGAGACAAGGTCTTATGCAATCCCTAATTTACATTTTCTTTTTTAAGTTTCTAAGTTCATTTGATATCAAACTATGTAAATCAGAAACTATTAATAGAGAGAGATAAAGTACTAATAGATAAAAAACACCTAGACACCTAGAATTATCAAACAAATGTTTAGAACTGGGTGTGATTAAACGCATCACCAATGCCCATGGCATAATCATACAAGACAGAGTCAACCACACGAACAGGCCTGGCAAGTAATTCAGTGGTAAAGTAAGTCAGTGGTATTGAATATAAGTAAAGCCGCGATTACACCTGCTTGAATTTGACGACTGAATAAGAAATCTACCTAGAAGGCTACGTTGAAAAAGACGTTTGTGAATTCAGAGTTCTAGCTAGGAAGCTAAGTAGAAAAAGTGCCTACTAATACAGTTGCTGAATAGTGATGTTCCGATAGCGATAGTTTCGCTGTCGGTAGTTAATCTTGAAATACAGTAACTCTGTTGAATAGCCTTATCGAAAATAATTATTGTACAATAAAATGCTATCGATTGTTAAAAAATGGCTGATACAACCTAAAGACAAATACAACCGATAATTGAAAGAGGAAAAAATTACAGACAAACTTATTTGCGGTCTTAAAGATGGGCTTTTATTGCTTTTAAAAATACTACAGGAATATCGAATCCCTCGAAGCGAGAGTCTGCCTCGCACTTGACCGTTTTTTTTTTAATATAAGTATATTTTTGTTCGATATGTTGAATTAATCATTCGCACTTGGACATCACTAAACATGCTAAGTCCCTAAGGAGTTAGAAGGTTTAGTGATGTGAAAATTTTGCGAATGATTAATTCGAATCGAACAATTTGTCCATGCAAAATAAAAATAAAGCAATATCTTGGTTTAATAATAAGTACTAATAATAAACTTAAAAAATTCACTATAAAAAAATTGTATACGACTGTTCGGTTGAGTCAAGGAGTGATCACAGCTAGCTGGATTCAAATTTGGCATACATTGCTCGTTGAAGTAAGGATAATGCAATAACATAACAAAGCCTCCCAGCAATGTATGCCGAATTAGTCTTTGAATCCAGCTAGATGTGATCGTGGCTTTAATAGGCTGACAATGCATTTCCGTGATGTTTTTATTTTTATTTACCTTAAATGGACAAATGAGACCTGAACATTGCCGTGCCAAATCTTATGAATGAGAGTATTTATGATCAAACAAAAACAATGGCTGTGGTAAATGAAGTGGATACATTTTTTCTCTTTTTCTAGTCTTGCAGGTGCACATAGTCATTCACCGTAATTGAACACCTTTCAGTAAATAAAACTATCAGCCTCTTCAATACTCTTCATATAAAATTGCAAATGGACAGTTTAGCCACGATCACATCTAGCTGGATACAAAGACTAATTCGGCATACATTGCTTGAAGGCTTGGTTGTGTTATTGCAATATCCTTACTTCAACGAGCAATGTATCCCGAATTAGTCTTTGAATTCAGCTAGGTGTGATCGTGGCTTTTTTGTGGAAAAGAGGATTATTTTAATATTTTCTGAAAGTTTTATTTACTGAAAATTATTCAGTTACCTTGACTGACCACGCCCTTTCAGTTTTCGGAAACCAGTCCCTTAGACCATGTATTGGTCAATTTAATTTCGATGCGAACACGGAATTAAATTAAAATTAATCATTCGCACTCGGACATCACTAAACCTCCTTACTCCCAACTTAGGAAGTTTAGTGATGGGTAAATTTTGCGAATGATGATGAACAACTTGTCGATAAAAAATAATTATTATTCATGGTGTAATAACAAGTATTAAAAAAAATTTTAAAATTCACTATAGATTACCATCGATACTTGAAAGGTTCAGATATTTTCTATACGACTGTTCAGTAGAGTTAATAAACCTGCTTTGCGACAAAAAAAATCGTAAAAAGAACTAGGTAAAGGAGTGATCACACCTAGCTGAATTCAAAGACTAATTCGGCATACATTGCTGGGAGGCTTGGTTATGTTAATTGAAATATCCTTACTTCAACGAGCAACTCTACACTGCGCGTGGCTTGACACGAAGTACGTTGGTCGGTTATTTAGTATCGATTATTACCGGTACTTTTAAGAATTCGATATTCTCGATATTTTCTATAGGAATATTCGGTAGAGTTACTGTATTTTTAAAATTCAACCATCGATCTCGTTATCGCAGCAACACTGATTCAATAATTTTCAAAATTTACGGTTTGGTTAGGTACTCAATCAATCGCCAGTTAAAGCGCGACGGAGTCAGATGTGTCCGTGTAGAATACTTGACTAGTGCAACACTGTTAGTTTTGAATATAGCGGTCTTTAATTGTTTTTCTAGTAGGAGCGCTTGTTTTAAGTAAAAAAACCGGCCAAGTGCGAGTCGGACTCGCGCACTGAGGGTTCCGTACCACCACATAAACATAATTGTATTAGTTGAAATTTCAGTAAGTTAATGTGCTAGATTTTTTGAGTCCGACACGCGCTTGACCAAATTTTATTATTATTTTATAGCTTATGCACTATAAACATACCAATTTTCAAGTTTGTAAGTGTTCCCGTTTTTAAATAGAACTAAAACAAAAATCGCCTCAGCGACCATCCAACTTGACCCCTCTCTTATATGAATGTTCTTGAAACGGAAGCTCACCACAATTGGTTATCATTAGTTGTGAGAAAAGTTGTAATATTTAATGATTTCAGACTTTTCCCATTATTTGTACTGTGAGACCTAGCTTCATGCCAAATATCATAATTTTAGGTCAACGGGAAGTACCCTGTAGGTTTTGCATTTTTGAATAAATGTATGGAGATGAGGACATAAAATGCTATATCTTTTGATTGCGTCGTTGTAAAAAATTGAAATTTTCAGATCTTGTGTGGTTCATGGATTTTAATATGTGGTATTAATTTCAACCTGATACCTTCACCCGTTCGTGAGATAAAGGGTCTTGACAGACAGACAGACAGACGGACAACAAAGTGATCCTATAAGGGTTCCGTTTTTTTCTTTTGAGGTACGGAACCCTAAAAAGTATACCATCAGTTATACTTTTTAGCCATTATTTTTTGTTCGACAAGTTGTTCGATTCGAGTCAATCATTCGCATTTGCCCATCACTAAACCTCCTAACTAAGTGGCTTACTATGTTCCGATGTCATTTTTTGGTGGTCATTTCCTCCGAGGCGAGTTCGCCCGGTTGGGCATTTCGCCCGAAAGTATTCATTGTTAGTCGAGGTCTTTTAAAACCATATCCAAAAGATAATGAGAAACTATGGCAAACAATAAATAAACTTACGTACAGAAAAAAAAATCCAAATAAGATCAATAAACTTCTAGATAAAAAGAATTGACTTCAGCATTTTGTTACTGTAAAAATATCGTTGGCCGAAAATATTTTACTTAAGACTGCACCACGTAAAAACACCAAAACGGCAATCACGGTTTAATATTGCTTACATATTTAATATGATTTTTTTTAAAACCATTACGATTACGCCATACATTTTTAGTATGACCGCGCGAAGTCTAATAAATAGCTCTGACACGCGGCCGATACCCACAAGAGCTCGAAGTGAGACCACGTCAGTTTGCACCGCGACGCGCCAAAATTATGGATCGCGTTTCAACGTATACACATTCTCTGCTTTCATAGTGTAACAAGGTAACTTTGTTTATTACTATTTTCTAAAGTAAGATATTTCTTTCCTTGTATTTAAAAAGTGTTTGTTTTAGAGAAATGGGGAAGCGCAAAGATAAATATTATGTATCCCGTCAAAAATTCAAAAAATATCTATTCCTTTAACCAAGTAAGTACCTACTTATATACCATACCTAGGTAGTTTTGTTTTGTGATGGGTGACTGGTGATGAAGGGTAGGCGGAGGAAGATAGGTAGATGATGGGTCAGAAGGGTTATCAGAGTAATAGATTTTCGGTACGTAATTGATGTCCGGACGAAGATGGGTGACCGGTGGATGATATTGATGGGTGACCGGCGGAAGACGAGTCAATGGTAGATGATGGGTGACCGGTAGATGATGGGTAATCGGCAGTGGTCGGAATAGGTAGAGCTGTTTAGGGTCGATGATCGGAAACTTGAACGTGCTGCTTGCTACATTATTTCGTCAGATCTGTTAGATTTTCCTCTTGAGACGGATTTCCATGGCATGGATTTTCGAAATAAGACTACCTTTTGATCGTTAGTATGTGTCCTTTGATCTTTCGATCACAAAAACAACGAAATGTACAACGATGGCACAGATTTAAATGGATTACTTTTTTAAAAGAAGCAAACGGCGCCAAACTTAGGCAGGAAACAGGCTACATTATTTCGTCAGGTCTGTTAGATTTTCCTCTTGAGACGGATTTCCATGGCATGGCTTTCCGAAATAAGACTGCCTTTTGATCGTTAGTATGTGTCCTTTGATCTTTCGATCACAAAAATAACGAAATGTACAACGATGGCACGGATTTAAATGGATTACTTTTTTAAAAGAAGGAAACGGCGCCAAACTTAGGCAGGAAACAGGCTACATTATTTCGTCAGGTCTGTTAGATTTTCCTCTTGAGACGGATTTCCATGGCATGGCTTTCCGAAATAAGACTGCCTTTTGATCGTTAGTATGTGTCCTTTGATATTTCGATCACAAAAATAACGAAATGTACAACAATGGCACGGACTTAAATAGATTACTTTTTTTAAAGAAGCAAACCGCGCCAACCATAGGCAGGAAACAGGCTACATTATTTCGTCAGGTCTGTTAGATTTTCCTCTTTAGACGGATTTCCATGGCATGGCTTTACGAAATAAGACTGCCTTTTGGTCGTTAGTATGTGTCCTTCGATCTTTCGATCACAAAATCAACGAAATGTACAGCGATGGCACGGATTTAAATGGATTATTTTTTTTAAAGCAAACGGCGCCAAACTTAGGCAGGATGATAGTTGATGACTGGATCACTGATGATGATGAAAGGATGATGAGTGATACGCGGATTATAGTTGATGAGTGGATCAATGATGATGAGTGATGCGCGGATGATAGTTGATCAGTGGATGAATGATGATAAGTGTATGATGAGTGATGCGCGGATGATAGTTAATGAGTGGATGAACGATGATGAGCGGATGATGAGTGATGCGTGGATGAGTGGATGACTGATGATGATGAGCGGATGATGAGTGATTTTCGGATGATAAGTGATGCGCGGATGATAGTTGATCAGTGGATGAATGATGATGAGCGGATGATGAGTGATGCGCGGATGATTGTTGATGAGTGGATCAATGATGATGAGTGATGCGCGGATGATAGTTAATGAGTAGATGAATGATGATGATGAGCGGATGATGAGTGATTTTCGGATGATAAGTGATGCGCGTATGATAGTTGATCAGTGGATGATGAGTGATGTGTGGTTGAGTGGATGAATTGTGATGATGAGCGGATGATGAGTGATTTTCGGATGATAAGTGATGCGCGGATGATAGTTGATCAGTGGATGAATGATGATGAGCGGATGATAAGTGATGCGCGGATGATAGTTGATGAGTGGATCAATGATAATGAGTGATGCGCGGATGATAGTTGATCAGTGAATGAATGATGATAAGTGGATGATGAGTGATGCGTGGATGAGTGGATGAATGATGATCAGCGGATGATGAGTGATTTTCGGATAATAAGTGATGTGCGGATGATAGTTTCTACCACCATGTCATTACGAGTAAGTCTAAAGTGTTTCTACTGACGTGCTGTTGAGTATACAAACTTGAAGAGCTGTTCCCTGTCGCCCCTCGCTTCCCCTCGAGTAACCCTCCGTTATACAATCGTTGCGCTGAGCTATATTAGTAGAGTTCATTAAAAATACCTTGAGAGAAAAAAGTTCCATTCAAAACACAGTTTTTTAAAAGGAGTCGTTTCCTCCGAGCGGGCGAGAACGCGTCTCGGGTGAAATGACGCACTACGACTCCGCGTGGACTGCGCGCATGTGTGTGTTCGATCATACGCACACTACTGTTGCTTCCGACTCGACGCGAAAACTAAACAGTTTTGATCCTATACATTTTTTTATGAAAGGGACAACTGATTTAGACATGAATTGAAAATTTTGTCAGGATTACAAAGTATCTCTTTTAAGGAAGTCTAACAAAATTATGGACAAGTACAAGGTGTCAAACAATCTCCTGAAAACTTCATTAATGGACTCATACCATGAAAAATTAACGATTTTCACCATACATACATCTATACACAACAAAAAAAAATGTTAAAGTGCGAGTCGGACTCGCGCATCGAGGGTTCAGATATACCTACCTGTAGTATTTTGAGAAGCAATAAGGTCCATTGTAAGGACCGCAAAACTAAATTTGTTTGTAAAGATTTGTTGCAAATTTCCAAAAAACTGTGCTACTTAAAGAGATTGTTTTTTTTCTGAATTATTCACATAAACCTCTATGGACTTTAATTAATTCAGATTTTTTCTTCGGAAAACTTCGGGGATAAGGAAGGGGTAATTTTTTTAAACTTTTTTCATCATAACTTGAAAACTAAGAGTCGTTAAAAATATAAAGAACTATTTTGGAATGTACAAGTGAAGCACTTTCATATGATACCTAACTTGACTTAGTAATGACAATTAAAAACTTTGACCTACCCATTTGGGCCCCCTTTACAATAATAATAATATTATAATTATTTCAATTGCAATAAAGTAAGACAATCGTATTCTAAAACTACTTCTACTACTAAATATAAAATTATAAACGAGTTTTTAGCTTGCTTTTCAATTTATTTTAAGGTCATTAAAAATACTCATAGAAGCCTTTATACAAAGTATCTGAACATATCAGTCGCGCTATAAAGTGTACCAGCACAGAAAATATACGTATAGCACAACTAGTGAACTGAGGGCTCCCGCACACGACCGAGACTATGATCCCTACTATGTTGATGTTCCTTAATAGTGATGTACAATTATTTCAAGAAGCAACAATCGAAATATTCGAATGTACTACTTAGTACTATCCAAATAATCTTTTATCATTCAATTGTTATTTTTCATTGGAATCATTATTCGCTTTTCGTACGATTTTGAATGAACAATTTATTCTAACTAAAAGAATGAATAAAGCACTCAAATTCTTTGTGTTTAATTGACTGGTGCAACCTAATTTTAATTCCTTGTTTGTTTTTTAGTATACCGGTAATTCTGTGGTTTTTTTTGTAGTTATTCTAGTGTTTTTCTATACAACATAAATTAGCCATTATATATATTTTCCGTACGATGAGGTGTTCTATTCGTATTGGCCCTTCACTAAAGTTCCTTTCTGCGTTGCTTACTATGCGGCTTACTCAGTCAGTGACTTACTAAGTTCCATCTTTCTACCTTCCTTTCCTACGTAGGAGACTAACTGACTTAGTGTGTGAATTCAGTCAGGTGTGATCGGCCCTTTATTAGATCACCACCATTTCGAATTTGGTTTTTACAGAAGCTTTTATTTTTCTTTATTTTTTTTTTCTAAAGTAATATACCTATTAAATAGACATTAAGTAGTACTGTTGTGCGTGAAATAGCTCCATACATGTGATCTGACCACCCATCTGCAAGAGTCGCGGTGTCCCCATCAGAAATAATAAGTAAGTACTACTGTTCATAACCCAACAAGCCTTATTTTTCTTGGCATACAGGACCCAACAGCTGATCAAAGGCCTTCCCCAGAACTTACTATTGGTCATGATTGCCACACCATAGCTTTGTAGGTACTTATTTGTAAACTGATTGACTTAAATTTTTTGGCAATCGGTCATTGTAAGCGGAAACAACCATTTACGCCAACCTGAAGTTAAGAAAAATATCTTACTCCATGAAATTGACCAGTAAAAAAGTAGGGACGAAAATGAGTTTTAAAAGACACAAAGCTGCACAGAAAAACAACACAAAAGCTTAACAAAAAGTTAGGTAGCACGATAAAAGATGTAAGGTAGAAGGAATATACTTTTATGGTATTTCTAGTGTTAAGAGCATCATAGGCAAAAGCCATAATTAAAAACCGGCCAAGTGCGTGTCGGGCCACGCGCAATATAAGGTTCCGAAGTTTTTTACGATTTTTATCGCAAAGCAGGTGTTGACTAAGTATGTCATAACATAAAATTTTTACATCCTTATACTCAGCGAGATCCTAATGCCTGATTGCTATTGCTATTTTCAGTTTTTCAGCTATAGCTCATTAACCTGTCAAGCCTACTTAGCTTTGATAGTTTTACTTTTAATTTCATCATATATGCTACCACTATGATTTTTTTCACATTTCCATTAACTACCGTTTAGCTGGCAGAGGGGGACACTCGACTCCAACAAAATATTGCGCTTTCAAGATGAATATTTCGCAAACGGATCCCAAAATCAAAAAGTGATCTTCGCACTCACATTATTTTTAAAAGACCTATCCAACGATACCCCACACGATGGGATAAACAAGAAAAAAGAATTCACCCCCTCTTTACTTATAGGGGAGGTACCCTAAAAAAAATATTTTCTTAGATTTTATTTTACCACTTTTTCAGCATGAATGAAATACATATCCATACAAAATTTCAGCTTCCTCGTACGAAGGGTCTCTGAGCTAAGCCACGGACAGACTGACAGACAGACGGACATGATGAAACTATAAGGGTTCCTTGTTGACTACGGAACCCTAAAAAATGGTGTTTTGTAGAGAAAAATTGTTTTTTACCTTCCACACGATCCAGATCAATAATTCCTAAAGAAGACTCATACCGGGCAGATGAATATTCTTGGCTTTGTGAATTAGTCTGAGCTGAAACTGAAACATTTTCAAATCCATACCTAATTATGTAGGTAAAATTATGTACCTATTGATGACATTGGTTTAGATAATCACTTTTACCTGAAGACATTTAAATAACTTTAAATAGGTATTCATTTTAATGGTCCTGAAAGTAATAATTTCTAGATAATAACGACTAGCTCAAGATCAGCTGATCTAAAATTCTTTTTTTATTAACAGTACCTACTATATGACTGTGTATTATTTAAAAATATGATGATTTTACATGAACTAA
This sequence comes from Athrips mouffetella, assembly GCA_947532105.1. Classification (NCBI taxonomy): domain Eukaryota; kingdom Metazoa; phylum Arthropoda; class Insecta; order Lepidoptera; family Gelechiidae; genus Athrips; species Athrips mouffetella. The sequence goes on along the minus strand of CANNWQ010000057.1, from coordinate 571,277 downwards.
GCATGAACCTGTGCATGAACTAAGAAAATTATAACACGACGAACACGACTTACATTTTCACCTCCTCATCCGTGAGCAGCAATCTTTCCATATTAAAGGACCTTCCTTCCGCTAGATTTATCAGTCTCTGAATTTTCTTCGGAGTTAAAGGGTTATCCATTTCTAAAGCCTATCGACACGCACGATACGAATAATGGACAAATAACAAAATTATTAATAATTGGAAGAATATTTCGTTATAATTTTTAAAAATATTTTGACATTTCGATTTTCGATGCCTAACGGATGTGTCTAACAGATTTGCGTTTATAAAGTTATTTTTACTTCGGCTTTTACTTTAATTAAATACCACCGCGTGCCCTGATCTAAGAAATAAAATATGTTTTCATTTAAAATTGAAGCTTGTTTTTACATTTTGACTCTTTGTAAGCTAATATTCATTGAAAATATGGCATGTTTTCAGTGTGCTAAGTCTATTGTAATTACCTTCGTAAAGACATCACACAAGTGAATGCACAGAGTAAAAATTAATAAGTCTTGGAAGAGGTACTTAAATGTAAAACGTATCCAGTTGCAGACCGACTAGGGTTATCATACGTTAAACAAAAAATCAAGAAATCTACAAAAATCTAAATTTAACAATAAAAGAAGGTAAATGATCCTTCATATCATTTTATACGTGATTTTTTGTGCTTTTCAGGATTGCAACTGACGGAAACCATACGAGAAATTCCTTGTTCAACAAAGGAAACCTGAAAAACTGTCTATACCCGCTTGTTATATAAATAAATAGAAAAAATTGGTTTAAAATATTAGGTATTTATTGTTACTCAAATTATACAATCGGTACACAAGCAGCTAAATCAATACAACTAACCAATAAAAACACTTAGCAGATACACCTTACTTCTCCAAGCTAAAGTTAGCAGTAGATAATCATTCTTTTAAAATTTTCAATCATTAAAAACTGCTTGTGTGTAGGTACTTATTTAAAAACATATTACTTATTTATAACAATACGATCAGAGCGAACAATGTAGGTACTCAGTGACGGCAATACATAGATTTAAATGTTTAAATAAAAAATTATTCAATCAAATTTTCTTACTAACATGCACCCAATTCTTTAGTCATTTAGTACTGTTTAAACTTAATATTGTATGCTTAATTAACTTGTGTGTGGCCCAGTTAGCGGCAAGGCATTAATTTCTTTGTTTAGTCTGATTTGCTCGTTAATTGCCTTCCAGGCATCCTCTTTTTCTTTTTTAGTGACTGACCTTTTCTTCTGTTTTGCAGCAACCATCTTCTTGTAAATTTCAATACACTCTATAAATCCACTTGGTCCAATTGCTTCTTAAGATTAAGTCTGATCATCTCCTGTTTGCATAGTTGTATGAGGTTCTTAAGGTTACGGCAGTTGTCTTTTCTGACTGCAGTCAATTCAGTCTGACATTTCTTTATCTCTGCTAATATCTCATCATCAGCTGGATTGGTTAATGGTGGCAAATCCTCAGGGTCTAGAATGCCCTGTTCAACTAACTCCTTCCTTAGACATTTCTCTAAAGTAAGGGAGTTCTTGATAACTACTCTTTGTGCTAGTATTCTGTTTTACTTTGATATCAGGTACTTCATATGGCATCACATTTTCTTCCATGAGAGCTGAAACCAGTCTTTGAGTCAATGGGCCTGTAATCATATTATTTTCTCCAGTTTTCTCAACTTTTTTGCGTATGCTTGAGGCATCTGGAGACATGCTAGATTTACTTGTTTTATTTGGATTCCCAGCATTTTGATCTTCCGCTAAATGCTCATCAGCCCACACCTCAGAATAATGTTTCCCAAGTGGAGGAATTGGAGGTAGTGTGGTATTGCTGCTCTGTGCCAGCAAAGACTCCAAAAACTGTCGTGGGAATTCTAATCGTAAGGGAGAATCCAAATGATACGACAAATTAAATCCCTTAAATATGATGTTTATTGCTAACTAAATTTATATACAATACAATAACGAACAGAGGCGGACTCAGAGGTCGACCCAAAATGACCGTTACCAATATTCGTTACCACGGAAGGTATGTATGAAAATGCCCTTTAATGTATCTTGATTGTATCTTGATTCCTGGAATGCACCAGTTTAGAAAATGAGTGACGGTTCTCGTTACGTGGGTTTCGTGTCCGTGGTACAATCCGCCCGATGAATGTGAGAACATTCAAGGGAGTCTCACCTACCTTTGATTGCTACAACGGCACACGAAACCAGAGCAGATTTACAAAATAAAATACTAAATGATTGATACGACAATGAGAAAACCGTTACGACGCGATGACGTCATTTTGAAGAAATGAATAACGGTCGTGTGACGGTTATCAAAATAAAACGGCATCTTGCCACTGCTTTTAATGAATGCCTTGAATAATTACAATGCTATAGCATAAAATACTACTTCCAATTATTACATACCACACGAAATATTAACAAAAGATCGAGGATTACCTACGGTTGACGGAAAGAAAGAATCACTACGAAATACTCTGATAGTTTATTAAAATTATGTTCACACTTACCCAAAAAAAGAGTGGGATCCTAGATCACTTTTAAAATTATAACTATTATATGATAATCCGGCACAGCCGGCAGAAATGGCCGCGGAAAGCGCGCGGACGTAGGTGTTACCCTACAAGCGAACGACGGCGGAATGGCCGAGTGCTCCTCAGCGCCGTTAGTTAAAACTCGCTTCGGCTAGTGACGCGCCATCGCATATTTCTCGAATTGAGTCTGCCTATTTGCTATCCTGTGCGCATTGACTGGGTCTTTAGACTTTCCTGACAGAAAGTATACGCTACATTACCTCCTCTCCCCCCTGTAGGATTTGATTTCCTTAGAAATGAAATCCGTAACTTCTAGCTTGAAATTTCCACTAAACCCTTGTGTTCCGCCTTACATACTTCCTCATTCATACAACCTACATTATGGCTATATCATAATAAATTAAGATAATGCCCTACACTCACAAAACTAAAGTCTTCTGATTCTTTTGTTCTGAAGACTTTGCGGAAAAATTCTGTGCTAAAATATTGCTACTGTAGGTAATTGGTTGGAGTTGTTTGTCCCAGTAAGTGTGAATACTATTTATTTTATTTACAATATTTACAAGTTATTTGTGTCAGCAACTTTAGGTACTAATTCGTATTGACAGTGTATTATTGCTTGATAACGTAAGAACGGTAACATAGGGCAGAGCCAAATGTATTGGGCCCATGTTCTTCTTCACGACATGTTCCAGTTGGGATAGAGCCAAGTACCTTGGGCCCAACTGAACCTTCCTAAATAGTCTGACGTTCTGTCTGCGGTAAAGCCACTTTTCTAATGGACGCAGACATAACATAAAAAATACGAAACTCTTCTTGCGTATCAATTGGGGCAGAGCCAAGCATATCTTGGACCCAATTGACACGACCACATCCTCTAAGCGTCCTGTCTATGGAAGAGCCATCCTTTCTGATGGGCACAGACAAAACAAAACAAATTCTCACAAGAACCACTCTTGCTATTTCGTTACCGTTTCGTTGACGAATAAATTGTAAAAATCGTATAAATCGTTTCGTTAAATTGATTTAAGAAAAAAAAAATCGTTGCGTTTGCTGACACAAAACAAAAAAAATCCTATTCACCTATTTCTTTATCGTTCCTAACTTATGTTCTACGCGAAGACTTACGTTTGAGTCTATTTACTATTTACAATTTTCAGGTCTTTAATATGCCAAGTACCGAGATCCCTTCCAGACATGTCTTCCAAGACATAGACCAGCGGTGATTTCTTACCTGTTATGCGACACTGTATGTATTTAGGAGCTAGTTTTTTACTAAAATATTTATCTGCCGAGCTCTGATAATACGTTCTCTTCCATACAATATCATTGACATTAAATTCTGCCTGCTTTCTCCTAAGGTTATACCTCGTTATGTTTTTGTTATGCGCCTGCCATAACGCGAACTGGACCTTGTTAAATATAGCTGCTAAATGACCGACATTATCACAGTAGATGTCACGAGGCATGAAAATGATCTCCTCGCTCAAGTCTGTGTCTACATAATGCGAACCACAAGTTACTAGTTCTCTGCCGTAGACTAAGAATGACGGTGTGTATCCGGTTACTTCGTTTACCGAATTGTTCATAGCAAACTGTATTTTAGGTATGTGGACGTCCCATGTTCTGTGATCGTCTTCTATGAAGGTTGATATGCAAGTAACGACTGTCTTATTATATCTCTCAACTGTATTCACCTGAGGCGTATATTTGGGTGTGAAATAAACGTTAGGTACTTTGTACTTTTGGAAGAATGTCTCCAAATTTCTACTTATGAACTGGCTTCCATTGTCTAAAAAGATTGTTTGTGGTATACCATGGGCTAAGAATACTGAGTCTTCTAGTGCTTTTATCACTCCATCTGCTGTTGCTCTTCTCATTGCGAAGAGTTGACAGTATTTAGTGAAACAGCATACTACGACTAGCAAGTAGGCGTTCTGCTTTCTACTAGTTGGTAATGGTCCGACAAAATCTATAGATATCATTTGAAATGGACTTGAGCATTGCTTAGGCCTGCCCATCTCACCCAACGTCGCGTGATTTGGTGCTTTATATGACAAACAAGTAGAACAGGTTGTTACGAACTTAACTACGTCCGCGTGCATACCTAGCCAAAAATAGCGTAGCGCTAAACGAAGATAAGTTTTATGTATTCCTAAATGTCCTGCAGTAGGTTCGCTGTGATTCTGTGATATAGCTTCATTGTGGAGTTCCCTTGGTACTACTTCCTTCCAAGCAAACTCACTCGTCAATGAACACTTGTTCTTAGATAAACGGTAGAGCTTTTCATTTACTATTTTGTAATTCTCGTATGCGCCTGGGTTTTCCCGAACGCTCTTGCACATCTTGTTATACCAACTGTCGTCAGAATTAGTAACAGTTGTCAGCGCTGCGACCGGAACGGCGCGCGATAAGGCATCCGGTATAACATTGTTTACTCCCCTTCTGTGTTTTATTACAAAGTTGAATGCAGATAACCGTACTCCCCATCTAGCTAACCTCCCTGTGGGGTTACTCAAGGAGAGAAACCACTGAAGTGCCGAATGATCTGTATACACCGTAAATTGCTTTCCATTGTCTAGATAGCATCTCCTATGTTCTAAAGCTATGATAACCGCGAGAGTCTCACGCTCGGTTATGCTGTAATTACGCTCTGCTCCATTCAAGGACTTGCTCATGTATGCTATTAGTCTCTCTTTACCATCAATGGTCTGTGTTAACTTGGCCCCAATGCCATAATTACTTGCGTCGGTGTGCACTTCAAAAGGTAAGTTGTAATCTGGACACGCGAGGACTGGTGCGGTAACCAGACACGTCTTCAATTTGTTGAATGCTTCGTTAGCTTCAGACTACCAACTGAAGGTCGCTGATCCTTTCTTATTTGAAGTCAATTTGTTTAATGGTGCTGCTAATGTGCTGAAATTCGGTACGAACCGTCTGTACCATGTCGCAGTTCCCAAAAAACGTTTTACTTCCTTCTTTGTTGTAGGTGTGGGAAATTTTACTATCGCCTCCACCTTCCCCGGATCTGTACGTAACCCTCGTGAATCGACCACGTATCCCAGGTACTTTAGCTCTTCGCGAAAGAACTGACACTTCTCATAATTTATTGTTAGGTTTGCTGACCTTAACTTTTCGAGCACGCGTAGGAGTAAAGAGGCGTGTTCTTCAAACGTTCGAGTGACTATTATTATGTCGTCAAGGTATGCAAATACCCTCATATCAAATTCTGGCCCAAATAGATAGTCGACCAGCCTTTGCTGTGTCGCTGGTGCATTGGTTAATCCAAAAGCTGTGGTTTTAAAACAGAAAATACCCCGACCCGGAACGTAAAAAGCTGTCTTCGGTCGATCTTCGTCTGCGATGGGTATTTGCCAAAACGCTTTTGATAAGTCTATACTACTTAAGTATTTGGCATCGCGAAGATTATCAAGAATCTCCGATACATATGGAAGATTATATGCGTCTTTCTTCGTGACTGCATTTAATTTACGACTATCCAAACAGATACGTGGCTGTCGCGTGGAGGTCGCCGTCCCCCCCGTGGATGAACAAGTCGTGTTCGTGACTACTCTGTGTTTTTTAATTCAAATTAATTAATCATGCCTCCAAAAGTTGCTGATACTATGCTAAAAGAAGTTTTAAAAATAGTGACAGTGTTGTCCGAGAAGGTGACTGACCTGGAATCCAAGATAAGTGAACAAAATATCATAATTTCACAACACACTCAAACGATACGCGAGTTAAGCGGCCATATTATTAGTTGCGAATCTACCTCCACATCGCAACCCAAAAATGTGGTCACTAAAACACCTCAAGTACAGCAACAACGCCCTGTACGCCACGCACGTCTTAAAGCAAACTTAGCATTAAACACTGCAAGAGAACATAAACCTACAAATAAGGCAATTACACAAAATATATCGTCCCCGAACGAACTCGACACAAGCCGGAAAGAAACGTCACAAGGTGGGGCCACGAAATCGCCGGAAGTTAATTTAATTCACGACAACACCACTAAGGAACATTTTGCGTCTATTGACGACGAAAGCAATAGGCAAGGATGGAAGAAGGTGGAAAAAAAGAAGAAATCAAAGAAGAGCAGTGCCAGAAGGGCTGTTGTAAAAGGAAATGGGTCGGTAGATACGGACCTGCAAACAGTCGAACGCGTGAAGCGTTTACATGCCTGCTTCTTTAAACCGAACACAACTGCCGATAATCTTCTGACTTTCATGAAGAAAAAGAACTCGTCTGATAGTTATCTCGTCGATCAAATCAAGCTGAAACATAATCACTATGCATCTTTTAGCATCACGATCCCGATTTCAAAATTCGAATATTTTATGGACCCGAAGATTTGGCCACCTGGTACCGAAATAAGTGAGTGGTTTCACCGCAGCAACCGACGAGCGGAGCGCTCGTCACCCAAAATCGCTGTCGCCACCGATTTCAGGGCCACACCGCAATCACAAAAGAATATTGCGCATACCGCCAGTAGTGGATAATTCACAGACGTGTATTAATAATCGCTCACAATCCAAATACGAGACTTTACTTGTTTGTCATCAGAATGTTCAATCCCTAAATAATAAAACTTCTAGGCTAGAAGTTCTCCTGCGTAATGAATTAAAATGTGACGTACTGGCACTGACCGAACATTGGTTATCACGCAGTTGTTTAGATTGCATACATTTCAATGACTATAGACTAGTATCTTCTTATAGTCGTACCCACCTTCTATACGGAGGATCGTGTATATATGTTAAAAATAATTTAAAGGCTGTTGATTTACCTGATTTATGTAATATTTCTGTCGAGCAATATTGTGAAATATCTGCAATTCAATTAATTGACTATGATGTTATTATAATATGTTTATATAGATCTAACTTGACAGAAATTTCTAGGTTTATGCCTATTTTAGAATGCCTGCTTGACAAGGTCAATGATCTTATGAGCGATTGCGTAATAGTTGGAGATATGAATATCGACTGTTTAAGGTCGAATTCAGATTTCAAGAACCTAAATGACACGCTTAGAGCTCTGAATTTTATTAACCTTGTTAATTTTCCGACGCGTGAGACTGAATACTCTTCAACCTCACTAGATCATATGTACACAAATTGCGAGGCGGGATCGGTGACCGCCGCACCGATAATATCGAACATCGGTGATCACTACGCGGTGCGCACCCAGCTGACGTGCTCGCGCGCGTCCCCGCCCCCGCGCACGCGCCTCGTGCGCGACTACACCCGCGCTGCCCGCGCCGCATACGATGCTGCTATTGGAAGCGTTGATTGGGACGAACTGTGCGCTCGTTACACCACGGTGGATGAGTTAGCGGATCGTTTGTTTAATGTATTATGCAGCCATTTTGAGACATGTTTCCCTTGTAAACAAAAACCTGTTGTCAATACAAGTAAAAGCTGGATATCCCAAGATATTGTTAATATGAAGCAACTGTTGTTTGGAATCATAGAATTAGGAAAAATATTTCCTAATAACACAGATTTACAGGCTAAGATACTGGAATACTCACATAATTACGACAATAAAATTCAAAACGTTCGAACAAATTACTTTGCACGTTTGATAAATAATAGCGAAAACATTTCTAAGTCAATGTGGCAAGTAGTTAATTCGCAAACCGGCAAGTGTAAATTAAAATCAACCTTCATGGACCTGTTAAAAAAAGATGATGGAACCGACTTTGCCGACAAACAATCGTTACTAGATTTTGTAAACGCACATTTTGTAGATTCCGCACGCGCGTGTGGCGCCCCCGCCGCTAACTCCGCGCACTCGGCCCGCGCGCTCAGCGCCACCTGTCCCCCGGCCGACGTCTCTCTTCGGATAACACCTTTCACACCACATGAAGTATTTACGATTATAACTAAAAATATCGCAAAAAAACCTACAAAAGATATTTACGGAATCTCAGTAGAACTGCTGAACTTAATAGCATGTAATATTTGCTGTCCTCTCTCTGAATTATTTAACAGAGCTATCAAACGCGGGATCTATCCAAAGAAGTTCAAAGAAATAAAAGTTTGTCCTTTATACAAAGGCAAGGGTAGTAAAAAAGATCCGGGTGCATATCGCCCCATATCTATTATACCTGCTATAGCAAAGGTATTTGAAAATGGCTTAACATCTCGCCTGACAACTTTCTTTACCACAATGAACACCCTATCTGATAGGCAATATGCATACAGGCCAGGTCGCTCGACGACCATGCTAGCGCGTAGAGTTGTACGCAGCGTGCTGGAGGCAAAAGAGGCAAAACAGCACGTGGCCATTCTTCTTTGCGATCTCTCTAAGGCCTTCGACGTAGCCGATCACAACATTCTATCCGCAAAGCTGGATCACTACGGTATTCGCGGTCCTGCCGCAAAACTTCTTGTAGATTTTATGCGTGACAGAAATCAATACGTGGTTGCAGACTCCGGAACGTCGCGGTCCTGCGGAATGTCAGCGGAGAGGGGTGTGCCACAAGGCTCGTCCTTGTCCAACCTCGCGTTCTGCCTGCTTATGAACGACTTGCCTCTAGCGATCGCAACTCGCAGTGCTGAAATCTTCCTGTATGCTGATGACGTTGCGGTAGTGGTGAAAGAGTCCAGTATCGATTTACTTGAAAGAAGTCTAAATGACGTAGCTGAAAGACTGCTGCATTGGTTTAGCAACAATGGACTAATCCTTAATCTTTCTAAAACACAGTTCCTTCATTTTAATCTTTCTAGCCGCAGTTACCGTACCCTTTCGGTGTGCGTTAATGGCGTGTCAGTCAAGCAGGTTAAGACCGCTTCTTTTCTAGGCTTCACTGTCGATCAGGGTCTGACGTGGGAAGCGCATATGGACAAACTGTCTAACAGACTAGGTAGCGCCATATTTGCCCTAAAGCGTATCAATTCATGCCTACCTGAAAAGGCTGTTTTAACATGCTACTTTGCAGTAATACAGTCGACTATACAGTATGGTGTAGATCTTTGGGCTCGAGGAGCGGACTGGGAGCGGGTGTTTCGCACCCAAAAACGCGCTGTGCGGGCGATTGCCAAAATCCCTAGTGATGTCTCAGCTCGTCCATTCTTCATTAAATATAAAATAATGACAGTACCTTGTCTTCTTATCTACCATGTGGCCTTATACGTGTGGGATAACATACATTTATATACGGTGCGAGGAAACAGGCGCATAAACGTACGCAACTCTAGTGCGCTTGATGTCGTGAAGCACTCGCTGGAAAAAACTGCCCGGACAACACATATCATGGGGCCAAATGTATTTAACAAATTACCAGATACAATAAAATATGCCTCTAGTAAAAATACTTTTAAAGCCAAGCTCAAAGCCTGGCTTGTCGAGCAGGCATTCTATAGTTATAAAGAATTTGTAAATTATAAACAACTACACACCTTTGTAGTGAGATAATAATATTATTATTGTATTTTATCATGACTTGTAATGTTAAATTACCAATAAATTTATCTCTATCTCTATCTCTGTCCATTCTTCTTTTGGGCGACGAGGACTGGAGAGGACCATGCACTCTCACAAGGCTCGATGACGTCCAATGCGAGCATCTCATCCACTTGTTCTGTTATGATGCGCTGCTTCTCAGGCGACAGTCGGTAATACCGTTGCTTAATTGGTGGAGAGTTCCCCGTATCTATGTGATGTGTTATGACGTGAGTTCTTCCTAAACCTTTTTCTTCTGCTGATATTTTCTTGAACTTCCCCATTATGATGTCCACGATATGCACCTGCATCTCGTTTAATTGTTCAAACGGTACAATATGTGAATCCGTTTCTGCGTTCAAAACTGTCAGTGGTGCCCTCTTAGTTGGTTCAGTTGTGATAGAGCCAATATACTTTGGACACAACTTGAACAACCTCCAGAAATCTACGCCTAAGATAAGTGAGACCTTTATCTCTGGTACCACAAATATTTTTATGAAACGTAACTTCTCATTGAATGTGACTGGAACATTCATGTAACCACTGCTGGTTATCTTTTGTCCGCCGGCTGCTATTATCGTTATGTTGTCGTTTGACTGCATTTCTAATCCAAGATTTTGCAATTCTTTATGAGCGTTATTTCCAAGGATTGACACCGCTGCTCCTGAATCTAATAGACCAGAGGCTGGTACACCATTTATCATGATATCTATGTACGGCCTGTTATCATCTAACTCTCTATTCGTTAGGATCGCACACACCCTATTAAACGTTAAAAAATTTCTAATGAACTTCAGCCACTCCTTCCATTCCTGTTCATTATGATGCTTATTTTCTATTTGTGCGCAATCCTGCCTATTTAGTTTTTTGGATTGCGCGTATTCGCTTGACAGCTAGGGCAATCACCGTGGCGGTAACCAGGACGTCCGCAACGGAAGCAAATAATGTTTCTATCCGCTGGGCAATTACGCAAGTTGTGATCATCGCTACGACACCGTGCGCAGAATTTATTCTTTGCATTAATGGTAAAGACTGGCCGTGCATTAGCTTGTCTGTTATGGTTATAAGACATGTTGTGGTTACTTGTAGTATTATAATTTCTTAATGAGTTGTGATTATTTGGTGTGAACTGTTTAAAAACTTCATTGCCTTGCTTCCTCGCGTTATAGTAGTTCGCGTTTGTATATGATCTGTTATAGTTTTGCCCTGTACTACTATTATTCTTCTGGTCTCTGACATAGTTGTGAGTATGATTTTTATCATTCCCATACTGCTTACTGTATTGCTGACTGTTAGTGAAGTTATTTGACTTCACGCCTTGACTTGAGCCTGCAACTCCGCTATAAGCAAACTCTGGTGCTAATGTACATGCTGTGACCTTCGGTGGTTCACGAAAACTCGTCATTCGTGACTGTATTGTCTCATAATTCTTGCATACTTGACGTAATGTTTCAATATCTGCAATCTCTCCCGCTGAACTGATTACACTCGCATAGCATGGCCGGATATTGTGCAATAATATTTCTAGTTGCTCAGCTTCCTCCATTTTCCTGTCTAGTTGATTAAACAACTCCGACATAATTGAAATATAGATTGTAATATTCTCATTTTCCCCTTGTGTACGTGCCCTTATCTCTGCCTGCAGACGGTAGTCATAATCGACTACTCCAAAACTGTCTTTTAACCGCTCGCATACTTCTTCCCAAGACTTCACGTCGTCTTGTATGCTACGATACCAATGGAGCGCATCTCCAGTAAATATCTCGGTGGCATACGTATGTACCTTACTTGATTGTATGCTTCGCGCTGTTTTATGTTCCTCTACACGCTTAATGAAAGATCTAACACAAGTTTTACCATCATACTTTAGCTTAGACAACTCCTCACTTTTCCCGCAGTTCACAAAAACCTGCACCTGCTTATTGTCCTGACCATCTCTATTATCTTTAAGATTTTTAGCTTCCGCGATTGTGTTTATTTGTTTGTTTGTTGCTTCGAAACGTTTAATGCAATCATTCAGAGATGCTTACGCGTCCTCATCGTTTGTGCATTCAATGCGTGATAAGCGAAATTGTAAATGCAACGCGAGATTCTGTGCTCGTTTTAAAATTTTACTATCATAAGTAGTATGCAATTCCAGCAATTTATCCTGCAGTTTTTGAATCGATTTCGCTGCTTGTTTGATGTCTGCAGTCGTTTCCAATTGCGAATACAGAATCGAATCTGAAGGCAAACCTTTATATGTTTTTACGATTTGTTTACGTAATGCTTCTACCGTGGTTCCCGGATCGTCTCCGCGTATCGCGACCTCATAAGTTAATTCCTCCTTTTGTAAGGACAAAAACTCAATCTCACTCATTTTAAGCTGTGCTACTAAATCATTAAGTCAACAAATTTAGAAAAAAAACTAAGTTATTATGATTATCTAATAATTATCAACAAAGAAAAAGGTTGAAAGAAGTTGTTGCTTCTTTAAAGTCAGTGTCGGTAGACACTGTGTTTTGAGACGACTGATGTTAGGTCTCGTGTGCAGTTGTGAATACTGGCTCCCTTACCCTTGGCAACGGTTTGGGCAAGAGGGTGGTACTACCCCAGGCGAGCTTGCACAAGGCCCTACCACCTCGCGAAGATAAAATATAGAAATGTTTAAAAAATGAATTATTAATTAAAATGAGTGAGCGTTGGTAGAAGAAAAATAATTACTGCTCTTTGGGTAAATGTGAACGTACCCTAATATCTGCTCCGTTACAAACACTAACCTAACAGCGTTATTTTTTTACAACCTTAAAATTAAAAAAATATGCACACGTAACGAAATAATAAACTTTGAGAAAAAAAAAACACAAAATTATTACAAAAACCTGGAACGAAACACAATATTTGATTTGATGCGTGATGGTCTAACTATAATTACAATAAAATATATTCCAAGAAAAACGTTACCAAAAAAAAAAATCCCTGATTACGACCCTGTCACACATCAAATCAAACAAAAAAAAAAAAAATAACACTTCACAAAAGAAAGAAATTGTACCGTGCATGCAATCAAAAGAAACCAGTGACAAATAAATGGTAACCTCGTTCATACACACAAAAAAAAAACACGTTGAGGCGCCACTTTGTCGTGGGAATTCTAATCGTAAGGGAGAATCCAAATGATACGACAAATTAAATCCCTTAAATATGATGTTTATTGCTAACTAAATTTATATACAATACAATAACGAACAGAGGCGGACTCAGAGGTCGACCCAAAATGACCGTTACCAATATTCGTTACCACGGAAGGTATGTATGAAAATGCCCTATTGAAAATAACACTAGTAATTTTTAAATATAGACAGAGGGCGCGGCGACGTAAACAACGTTTTTATCATAGCTCCTTATTTTTAAAGTGAAATAAGTGCAAAATCGTCATAAAATCGATCTAAATGCTTAGTTATCAACATAGTTCAGTGAGTGCTATCTTTTAAACAACAAAGTTTGACCAAAACACCAATCTGAAGTAAAAAACAAACAAATAAAGTGCAGAAAATCATCGGTCATAGCAAACAAATAATTCAGGTCACAAAGCAAGTCAGTGATTAAAATAACAAAATAATACCGAGAACTAACTATTGTGATACACAGTGGATCATATGTAAGTACAATCAGTGAAATTCTAGAAGAAGTTAATTATCATAACCTATAAGATCTAGTGAGAAGATCATAAGTGGCGGCATCTACAATTTTTCATTAGAATCACCTAAGCTCACAAGGTATCGATCGACGCTTCGTAAGACTCACGCACGCACGACTAGTCTGCAGTGAAGCGGCGGAGCAAAGCCACGTATTAGTACCGGGAAAAACACATAGAGGGCGGTAAGATGTCGGAACTAGAGAAATTACTAAAAGAACTGAGAACTGACATAAAAAAAGATTCCATAGAATCACTGCAAAGGCTTGAAGAAAGAATTACAATGAAAATTAACGAAAAAATAGACGAAAAATTCGACTCGATACAGGATGATCTAAATAAAATAAAAGAAAGTAATGCTGATCAAGAAAAAAGGATTTCCAACATGGAAAAACATATAAGACAGAGAAATATAATATTTTTTGGAATAAACGAAGGAGAAAAATCATATGATGAGCTGGAAAGGAAAATCTTAACGACGCTAAAAGATGAACTAAACATTGAATACGATGCACTGGAACTACAGATGGTTCGGCGAATGGGAAAATTCGTGGAAAACAAAGTGAGGCCTATTGTTGTAACCTTAGCAACCTATGGCAGAAAAGTACATATACTGAAGAATAAAAAAAATAAAAAATCAGAACACATATACATTAAAGAAGATTTTCCCCCGCAAATCCTAGAAACTAAAAAAAATCTGCAGGAACAAATTAGAAAAGAGAAAGCAGCTGGAAAAATAGTCCATCTACGTTATGATAAACTAATAGTTCGAGAACCGACCAAGAAAAGCAACGGCCTAGAAGGAGAAAGAAAATATAACAGGAATCAAAAAAGAATACTAGAAACAACACCACCAAACCAAAGGGAAAACGCTCATAGGCAATCAACACAACATCAAGTTTGTAAAAAAAATAAAATACAACCAAACAAAACATTTTTTTTTTTTTTTTTTTCATGTGCCATCTCCATCCCGGAGGTCGGCGACCATTTGTCTGTATATGTCTCTGTTTCCTGTCATACGAATGATATTTTCTGTGCTCTCCATCTCCAACCAGTCTCTTATATTTTTCGTCCACGAAGTTCTTCGTCTTCCTCGACCTCTTCTACCTTCGATCTTTCCCTCAATCAATAATTTTATAATGTTATATTTTTCATGTCTATAAATATGTCCAAAATACGCTGTCTTCTTTTGTTTAATTGTTCTAAGTACTTCTAAATTTTTATTCATCAATTTTAAAACTTTCTCATTTGAAATTTTGTCTGTCCATTTGATTTTAAGCATTCTACGGTATAGCCACATTTCAAAGGCTCTTATTTTATCTGTTGTGCGCTGTTTTAAAGTCCAGCTTTCAGAGCCATACATAAGAATTGGTAGTATATAACACTTAACCATCCTCCATCTAAGTTTGAGATTTATGTTTCTATTGGTCAGTAGTTTTTTCATGCTCTGAAAGGTGTTTCTTGCAATCTCAATTCTAACTTTGATTTCAGTTTCTGGTTCCCAAGTCTCATTTAGCCAACAACCAAGATATCTATATTTTGGAACTTTTTCTATGATGTTGTTACCCAAATATAATGGTGAAGATTCTGTGGAGTTTTTGCTGATTTTCATGAATTTAGTTTTATTTGTGTTTATTTTTAATCCGTATTCCAAAAGAGTATCATTTAGTTTTTTGAGTAAGATTTGAAGGTCGTTGAGGTTATCAGCTAATAATACGGTATCATCAGCATATCGAATAGTCTGTATCCGTTTCCCGTTCACACGAATGCCCAGCTCAAGATCTTCAAAAGCTTCTTTGAATATTGTCTCTGAATAGAGGTTGAATAAGCATGGCGACAGGACACACCCTTGCCTAACACCCTTTTGTATCCCAATTTCATTAGTTAAGATGTTATCAACTTTAATTTTTGCTTTTTGGTTCCAGTATAACGTCTCGATAAATCCTATGTCTTTTCCATCTATTCCAATACGTCTAAGCATTGAGATAAGTTTTTCATGTTTAACATTATCAAATGCCTTTTCAAAGTCTATGAAACATGCGTGTACGTCCATTTGAACATCAAGGCATCGCTGAACAAGAATTTGGATAGACACTAAGGCATCCCTAGTTCCCAACCCTGTTCTAAAACCAAATTGTGTTTCACTAATATTCTCTTCTATTCTGGTGTGGATTCTGCCTTGAATAATTTTCATAAATATTTTCAAGAAGTGGCTCGTAACGCTGATCATTCTGTAATCGCCGCATGACTTGGCATTAGCTTTTTTGGGTATTGGTGTAAATATGGATAAAAGCCAGTCGTTAGGGAGCACATCGTCAGTATTATATATGTGGTTAAATATCTTAACTAATTCTTCTAAGTTGTATTCATGCAATAGTTTTAAAATCTCCACGGCTATTCCATCAGGGCCTACCGCTTTTCCTCCTTTC
The DNA here is from genome assembly GCA_947532105.1 of Athrips mouffetella. Classification (NCBI taxonomy): domain Eukaryota; kingdom Metazoa; phylum Arthropoda; class Insecta; order Lepidoptera; family Gelechiidae; genus Athrips; species Athrips mouffetella. The sequence goes on along the minus strand of CANNWQ010000057.1, from coordinate 555,131 downwards.
ATGCGGCGTAAGGCTGAGACAAGCTCAGATTTAATAATGTGAGGACCGTTCCGTTCATCCTCGATTCTCGGATCTGTCGGCTGACGGTCATCTTTAAATAGGTCCTTGACATACTCTTCCCAGATCTTGCATGCTTCCTCTTCTTCCAGAACAATTTTACCTTCTTTATTTAGTAACGCGCTTGGTGCTCTTTTTTTCTTATTTATATTACAAAATTCTTTCACTTTTTTATGTAGATTACAACTGTCGTGTTTACGTTGTAGTAGTTCAATTTCTTTACATTTATCCATTAACCATTCTTCTCTTGCTATTTTTATTTTGTAATTAATTTCTATATCAATTCTATTATATTTGCCTATATCCGTGTTTTTACATTCTCTCCGCTCATCCATTAATTGCATTATTTCGTTTGTCATCCACTCTTGATGTTTCTCTCGTTTATCACTACCCAGTTCTTCTTCTGTAATGGTTTTTATTTTTGATGATATATTATCATACTTTGTTAAAAAATCGGTCTCTTCCACGCAAATTGGTTTCATACAGTTATTAAGTTTCAGGCTTATAGATCGTTTAATTGTTTCATCTTTAAGTTTTTCCAAATTAACTTTGACACTGTTTGTTTTAGATTTAAGCTTTTTTAGTTTGATTCTTATCGATGCAACAAGAGGGTTGTGGTCCGATTTCACATCTGCTCCAGGGTAAGTTTTGACGTTGATTATAGAATTTTTAAATCTGTCGTTTATTGTTATAAAGTCAATTTGATTTCTGACAATATGTGATGGTTTGTCGGCAGGTGATCGCCAAGTGTATAGACGTCTTTCAGGGTGTTGAAACCATGTGTTGGTAATAACCAGGTTATTTGCAGTACAGAAATCTACGAGCCTATCACCCCTCTCATTTCTGACTCCTAGACCAAAATTCCCTACAATTTTCCCGTCTTCTCCTTTACCTACTTTAGCATTTAGGTCTCCCATCACTATAGTGATGTCTTGTGTTTTAACCGATTTCAAGACTTCATCAATCTCCTCATAAAATTCTTCAATTTCTTGGTCATTACTATCTGCAGTGGGTGCATAAACTTGTATAATATTTAGATTAAAGGGATGAGCATTTATTTTAACCATCATGCATCTATTTGAGTAGTAAATCACTTTAGAAACATACTTTGTTAGATTTTTCATTATTAATATTCCGACACCATGATGGTTTGATTTTAGATGGGCGGCATTTCCCGAATAGAACAGTGTGGCCTCGTCCTTATGAATTTCTCCACTGTCTGCTAGCTTTATCTCACTAAGTCCCATTATACCTACGTTAAGTCTTCCCATTTCCGCTATGACATTTTCTAATTTCCCTGGTTTATTCATTCCCTTGACGTTCCATGTGCTGCATTTTAGACAATCTTCCTTTTTCTTCTTTACAATCTTCATACTATTCGCATTAATTTCTTCGCCAGTTACTAATTTTCCATCGATGAGCCCGGCCACTCTTCGACGCCGAGCACTAGTCGGATCGCACAGCTTACTGATGTTTTCGGTATTTGACATGACATAATGGTTGTACTAAGGGCAAACATAGTGTAGTGGGACCCCAATCTCCTTCCACACCAGACATTTTAGGAGTTATTTAGGCTCCAAGGCCGCTGAAGCCTCTTCCAACTGGTTGCCCAGCGGGGAATGGTTATACCGCCATTAACTCGGTCGCCAGAGCCCCGTCCGTTATCTAGCAGGGAGCACCACGGTAACTGATAGTTCGCCGCCGCCTTACGGCGCGTGCAGGTGGGGTTGACATTTGGGCCGGATGAGGTGTTATGTACCGTTCTCCCCTTACTCCCCCTAAACAAAACATGGACAAACCAAAACCCTATGGAGAAGTTTCTTAATTTTCACACACCACTTTCTTCAGATACCGAAGAAAACCCCTCACCATCGAAAGACTAGCAACTAGGACAGCCACTCCAAACAGCTATTTATGCCGCACCCTCAAAAAGCACAGAACACAGAAACATAAATTTAATTAAACCTCCCCCAGTACGGCTAGTAACCGCGGGGGTAGTAAACGACAACCCTCCAAAACCGCAAAACTCGAATAAATACTACATTGCAACATTTAACCTTCGATCATTGGCAAACGAAGCACGAATTGTCGAACTAGAGTATGCAATATCCAAAATTAAATGGAACATTATTGGCATATCTCAGGTAAGAAGAGAAGGATATAAAATTGAAGATAGGGGTAGCTATGTACTCTACTACTGTGGAATAACCAAAGGAGAAAAAGGCGTTGGTTTTCTCGTTAAAAAACAAAGTGACACGATCGTACAAGACTTCATCGCAATATCTGACAGAGTAGCTTTGCTGCAAGTTAAAATATGTGGAAAATTATTTAACGTGATCCAAGTTTATGCACCGACTGCTGCTTCTTCAAATGAAGATATAGAAAACATGTATACTGACATAGATAAGGCTATGAGTAAATGCACACATAATACAATCTTCATGGGAGACATGAATGCAAAAATAGGATATCCTAAGATGAACGAAAAATTAGTGATGGGAAATCATGGCTATGGGAGAAGAAATAAAAGAGGAGAAAGATTCATAAACTTTTGCCTTCAATACAAACTGAAAATTTGTAATACTATGTTCAAAAAGCCAGAAAAACTAAGATGGACCTGGTTATCGCCAAACGGAAAGTCAAAAAACGAAATAGACTTTATAGCCACAAACATCCCCAAAAACGTGCAAAACCTGAACGTGATAAGTAAACTGCAACATCCTAGCGATCACAGACTGGTCAGAATAACTATTAGTATACAAAACAACGCAAAATCTCGAGCACAATTTAGAAGCAGAATCAAAGCAGACACAGAAAGTAATCATACACAACTTACCTCTCTCGCTGACTCCGAATGCGAAGAAAACATACAGAAATTAAATAACAGAATAGAGACAACACTAAAAAACGGCTCAAAAGAATCCAAAAAAAATTACACTAAAGTTAAGCATAAAGAAATAATATCTCAAGAAATAGAAGAACTAAAGACGCAGAAATACGCACTCAAAAATAAGAAAAATAAAACCAAGGAAGAAAAAAGAGAGCTCAGCAAGCTATATAGATTAATACATAAGAAGATAAAGAAAAATATAAGAAACCGTAGACTAAACACTATAAGTAAATACCTAGAAGAAACAGGAGGAGTAAAAAAAGCATACAAAAGGATAGATGATACAAAACACGTTATGGCGAAACTGACGGATATCTCAGGAAAAACTGTCACACATAGACGGGATCTAATGATGATAGCTACTAACTTCTACAAGGACCTGTATGCAGACGCAAACAAGAATAAGGAAACCCTTACCAACACAATGAACAACAGCCGTTCGGTACCACCTTTCATGGAGAGCGAAATAGAATTGTCAATTAAAAATCTGAAACCAGGAAAGAGCCCAGGACCGGATGGGGTAACTAACGAAATGATAAAGGCTGGAAAAAACGATCTAGTAAAACCCCTCACGAAGTTATTTAATCTTATTCTGTACAAAAAAGAATTGCCGGAATCATGGACACTTTCAGAGATATCTCTTCTGTACAAAAAAGGAGACCCAAAATTAATAACAAATTATAGACCTATCAGCATAATGTCCTGTATATACAAAGTATTTGCATCAACTTTACTTAGACGCATAACTAAAACTATTGACGAAAATCAACCGATCGAGCAGGCAGGCTTTATGAAAAATTACTCCAGCATCGATCATATACATACACTTAAACTGATCATAGAAAATTACACAGAACATGACCTACCGCTATACATAGCTTTCATTGATTATTCGAAAGCTTTCGATTCTATATCGCATAACTCTATTTGGCAAGCACTTACAGATCAAGGAATTGAATATGACTACATTGAACTAATAAAAACAATTTATTCTAAAAGTATGACTAGAGTACGACTGGAAACTAAAGGACCAACATTTCAAGTAGAGCGAGGTGTAAAACAAGGAGACCCTCTTTCACCGAAGTTATTTATTGCCGTATTGGAAACCATCTTCAGAAAACTTGATTGGAAAGACATGGGCATCAACATTAATGGCGCGTATCTATCACACCTGAGATTCGCAGACGACATCGTCCTCATCTCGGAAAAACCTGAAAAGTTGGAATACATGCTAGAGACTCTTAGTCATCAAAGTAAAACTGCTGGACTACAAATAAATAGAGAAAAAACAAAAATCATGACAAACAGAGATAAAAAACCAATTTCAATAGCGTCAGAACCGATAGAATATGTTGAAGAATACTTATACCTCGGCCACCTCATATCATTCAAATCATGCACAGAAAAAGACATAGATAGAAGAATAAAGAATACATGGAATAAATACTGGTCAATGAAGGAAATATTCAAGGGACCTTTACCAATAAAACTAAAAACAAAAGCAATGAACATATGTCTGACACCTTGCTTAACCTATGCATGCCAAACCTGGCCACTAAAAGTCTCTCACCTCAACAAAATAAGATCATGTCAAAGGGGAATGGAACGAAGCTTTTTGAACATTAAATTAAAAGACCGGATCAAAAGCGCATCTATTAGAAAAAAGACAAAGGCAAAAGATGTAGCCAAACAAATCCTGACCCTTAAATGGAGGTGGGCTGGCCATATTCAAAGAGTAACGGATAGCAGATGGTCACAAACCGTAACAAATTGGTACCCAATGTATAAAAAGAGGAGACGAGGGAGACCACTGAAAAGATGGAAAGACGACATAATAGCAATAGCCGGAAAAAATTGGCATAGAGTGGCTCAAGATAGAGAAAACTGGCACAATTTGGAGGAGGCTTTCACCGCAAAAGGCGGCCCTTACACCTAACAAAAACTAACATAATTTTTAAGAAACAAAACTAATAAAACTAACATATACAAATAAGAACTCATTATTTTAAGAAATACTGTAGACAGATTCTTTTGTAAGGGAAAAATAAAAGCTATATTATTATTATTATTATTAATTTTTAAATCAAGTAGATTATTACAGTCTTTACACGAAACTAAAGAGCAGGGGTGGTTCCGTAAACCCTACGTTTGGTGATTGAGCGAGATTACTACGAAAGTCCGTTAATTATTTATCACTGTGCTTCCTTTAAAATAAGACTCCCCTGGTATGTCCGGTCTTGCGTAGACGGGGCGTGACCGCGTTCACCGCGGAAGGTCACGGGTGAGCTGGTCGAGTGGCGGGACCCGCAGATGCTCAGGTTGGCACAGCTGTAGTTGTAGCTTAGCTTCGTAGTAGCTGTAGCTTAGTCGTAGCTAGGTTCTAGCTAGGTTCTTTGTTGTATCTTGATTGTATCTTGATTCCTGGAATGCACCAGTTTAGAAAATGAGTGACGGTTCTCGTTACGTGGGTTTCGTGTCCGTGGTACAATCCGCCCGATGAATGTGAGAACATTCAAGGGAGTCTCACCTACCTTTGATTGCTACAACCGCACACGAAACCAGAGCAGATTTACAAAATAAAATACTAAATGATTGATACGACAATGAGAAAACCGTTACGACGCGATGACGTCATTTTGAAGAAATGAATAACGGTCGTGTGACGGTTATCAAAATAAAACGGCATCTTGCCACTGCTTTTAATGAATGCCTTGAATAATTACAATGCTATAGCATAAAATACTACTTCCAATTATTACATACCACACGAAATATTAACAAAAGATCGAGGATTACCTACGGTTGACGGAAAGAAAGAATCACTACGAAATACTCTGATAGTTTATTAAAATTATGTTCACACTTACCCAAAAAAAGAGTGGGATCCTAGATCACTTTTAAAATTATTACTATTATATGATAATCCGGCACAGCCGGCAGAAATGGCCGCGGAAAGCGCGCGGACGTAGGTGTTACCCTACAAGCGATCGATGGCGGAATGGCCGAGTGCTCCTCAGCGCCGTTAGTTAAAACTCGCTTCGGCTAGTGACGCGCCATCGCATATTTCTCGACTTGAGTCTGCCTATTTGCTATCCTGTGCGCATTGACTGGGTCTTTAGACTTTCCTAACAGAAAGTGTACGCTACAAAACTTAATATCATCCAATATGACTGGTGCACAGTATGGTTCAACAGAATTCCAGAATTTGTATGGAATATTATTTTTAGGCAAGGCAAACTGAGATAGCTCAAGTTTGACAGAATTATCAGAGTTTGCAAGGTCTGCTGAATAGTTGTGAGATGCTCCAGAAGCACTGGAAAAGTTTTTGAACTTTGGAACTTTTGGTTGATTTGAGAGTTTTGTGTATTCTTTGGTTTTTGATAACTTAACTTCTGGAAATTTTCGTTTTACGGGATATTGTAACTGCTTGCCAGCAGCTTTACCTTTCTTTTCTCTCTTTGACTCATTTGTGTCTATACTTTCTGTCTCACTTTGGAAGTAGTAGTCAAAATTCCCGCGATGGCCATTATGTACATAAACATAAGTATACATATACAAGCGTTACAGATCAGCGTTTCAAGAACATTGAACTTTTTCTTTGTAATTATTTAGAAAGTACGTTACAACATTTATAAGTAACGCAACTTGTTATAGTATGTGCGTTGTAACCTCTTTTATACAATCTATGTTTTTGTGTTGGCAGTGACTGTTTGTTTTATATTGTCAATGTCTTGTCGTAAAAATTCTTCTGTTATGAAATTTTCGTATTGTTGTAATATATTTTAACTTCGTTTATATATGATCTTTCCCTCACTCCATCACCTGCTAAATACTCTGCAAAAACCGCCTTCTTTAAATGGTTATGGTCCCTTGATTGCCTAAGCATGGAGTTAAGTAAAATTTCGATTTCAAAATTTGACGGATCGAATTGGATTCCTTGGAGGTACCGTATGTGTGCTTTGCTGCGTGGCATGGACGGCCTCATGGATATTGTAGAGGGAAAAGTCAAGAAGCCACAGAGGCCTGCAGCAGTCGGTGGTGATGCCGATAGTGTGGCTGCATCAGCCTTGGCTGATTACAATAAACGATTAAGTGAGTATCTTAAGTTGGAGAGTACTGCACTTCTACTTATTACCAATAACATTTCGGACGACACACTGGACAAAGTTTTAAGGTTCTCACACCCTAAAGATGTATGGGATGAACTACATAGGCTCTACAACGGTGCGAATGACGACCGTATGTACGATGTTTGTATGGAGTTCTTCAGATTTAAGAAAGACGTCAATGATGACATCGCAACGCATGTTTCTAAATTGAAAAACTTGTGGCATAGTTTGAATATGGAGCTTTTAAAAGAGGACCAGGGAAAGGAACTCCCAGAACTTCTTTTAATCTGCAAGATATTGGATACTTTGCCTGAGGAGTATTTTTCATTTAAAGCAAGTTGGATGTTGATGTCTAAGAAAGAGCGGACTGTGGAGAACATAACAAGCCAACTATGTGCCCATGAGAGAGCGCTGTCAAACGCCCATGGAGGAATGGAAGGCACCAGTAGTGGAGAGGCGCTGCTTGCAAGCGCATCCAAGAAGAATGCAAAGAAGTCGAAACCAAAGAAGACGTCAAGTGGGACAAATAAAGCAATGACCAAGGAATATAGGTGTCATATCTGTAATGAAGTAGGTCACTTTAAACGAGATTGCCCCAGAACTGTACAGAAAGAAAGAAATGGAAGAGGTAACTGTGATGCAAGCAATCTGATGCTGCTTGAGATCAATCTGGCGGAATGTACGACTGATCGTGAGCATTGGTACGTAGATAATGGAGCTACTCACCATGTCACGATGCGGGACGATCTTTATGAAGATTTCACACATTTTGCTGAACCTCATACAGTCACAACAGCTGATGGCAAGATGGTTAGAGCCATAGGAATGGGCTCTATATGCTTCAATGCTATAGCCGGTGGAGTATTCTTTCTGCGAGACGTCTGGCTGGTTCCGAGCATTAACAAGAACTTATTTTCGGTGCTTGCAACCCAAGATAGAAATCCGAAAAGTTTGTTCAGGTCACGTGTAACATCATGTTCCATGATAGTAGATGGAAAGGTTAAGGTGACTGGTAAAAGACAAAGGTATGGTGGGCTTTACGAGCTAGAGTGTAGTGCTGTACGACCTAGAGGTGCAGCTGTGAACGCACTTGATACACTGCAGCTCTATCATGAACGGTTTGGCCACCAGGATAAACGGCATATTAAGAGTCTGGTTGAGCATGAGCTTAATATCAAGATTAAAGGTAGTGGTGAATTGTGTGAAGGTTGTATCTTTGGAAAGACACACAGGCGGAAATTTGGAGTGAGAGAAAAAGCTTCAAAGCCTGGGGAGCGCATTCATTCGGATGTTTGTGGTCCATTCCCACCATCTTTTTCGAGATTTAGATATTTTGTACTCTTTAAAGATGAGTTTACACGTTTTCGATATGTTTACTTCTTAAAAGAAAAGTCTGAAGTTCCGGAGAAGCTACGACAGATGCTGGCTGAAGTAAAAACAGCAGGGCATTCCATCAAAGAGTTTCTCAGTGACAATGGAGGTGAATTTGATAACAAGAAGGTCCGGAAAGAGCTAGCATAATATGGAATCACTCAAAGACTTGTTATGCCATATACACCGGAACAGAACGGGTGTAGTGAAAGGGAGAATCGCACAATTGTTGAATGTGCTAGGTCATTGATGTATGCACATGAAGAGCTACCTGAACGATTGTGGGCTGAGCTGGTGAAGACAGCTGTTTACATTTTGAACAGAACAGGACCAACTTGCATTGACCATAAGTCTCCGTTCGAGCTTTGGTTGGGTAAAAAGCCACAGATCAAACACATGAGGGTAATAGGCTCAACGTGCTATGTGCATGTACCTAAACAAAAGAGAAGAAAACTTCACAAGAAGGCCAAGAAATGCTTACTTGTTGGATATGATAACGATGTTGGCTATAGGCTGTGGGATGTTAAATCGAACACCCTAGTCAGATCCAGGGATATCACTTTTGATGTAAAGCCTATTCGAACGCAGATGAACGAAAAGGATTCAAATGAGATGGGTGAAGTTGAGATTCCTTTGTTTGTGAGAAGGGAAAATGAAGTGCCTAAAGTTTCTCCTAGTACTGTCGATCAAGCAGTAATTACGATCGATGAGGAAGCAAGAGCTTCACAGAACAATCAAAGGATTATTGAAACTCCAGGTTGTTCAAGCAACAATAATGATTTGAGAAATGATAATGTTGCTGAAAATGCTGAATCGGAAGTTGAGTTCGATACTGCACACGAAGAATCTATTGAATTAGAGGGGGTAAATGTTGATGAAATAGATGAAGATTTTGAGCAGTTAGCGTGCAGAGTGCTGCGAGATAGAACACTATTAAGACCACCTGAAAAATTCAAAGATTATGTCATGATATCTACGGATGGATATATCGAACCAACTTGTTACAAGGAAGCAGTTTCCTGTAACGAAAGAGAGCTTTGGATTCAAGCTATGAACAGCGAAATTAACTCTCTGAAGGAAAATAAGACATGGATCTTAGAGAAATTGCCCAAGAACAGAAAGGCAATACCATGCAGATGGGTTTATCGCGTGAAGCTGAATGCTGATGGTTCAGTAGACAAGTACAAGGCCAGATTGGTTGTTAAAGGTTTTCGCCAGAAGAAAGGTGTAGACTTTGATCAGACTTTCAGCCCTGTAGCTAAAATGGCGACTGTCAGAGCTGTATTCAGTATAGCAGCTAATGAAGGCATGAAAATGTGTCAGTTTGATGTATCAACCGCTTTTCTTTATGGATCCTTATCCAACGAAGAAATTTACATGAAGCAGCCAGAAGGGTACGATGATGGATCTGGAAGGGTTTGCTTGTTGAAGAAAAGCTTGTATGGGTTAAAACAAGCTCCTAGGTGTTGGAACAAAAGGATTCTTGATTTCTTCAAGGAAATTGGCTTCGAAGTCAGTGAAGCTGATCCCTGCCTTTTTAAAAGAGAGAAGGGTAACCGGAAGCTGATCGTAGCTCTGTATGTTGATGACGGGCTGGTAGCTGCATCGGATCAAGAGCTCATTGATGATTTCCTGAACGAGCTGAGGCAACGTTTCAAGATTACGACGAAGCCTGCATCCTATTTCCTTGGGATAGAGATTTCAACTAGAGAAGGTGTTGATTGTGGTGTCAAAATACATCAGACAGCTTATGCAAAGAAAATTTTGAAGAGGTTTGGCATGGAAAATTGCAAACCTGTCACGACGCCGATTGTGAAGGACGATGTATTACCTCAGAATGTAGACAAGAGGGATGACTATGTTCTTCAGAATTATAGACAGACTAGCTGTTACCCGCGACTTCGTCCGCGTAGATTTTATAAAAAAACAGAACTCGAACTTAATTGAAACATATTTTACGGAGCGCTTATCCTTCTTGATCCCTACGTAAAAGATGCATTTGTACTTATCCAAGTTGAATAAATGCATCTTACTACAAACTTAATTATCTTTTGATTTTATTTAACTGGTAGGTAGTGCGGAATTTTCATTGTCAACCGTTACAGGCGAACTTAAAAAAGAAGGCAATAAAGGGAGTGAAGTGAATGGGTAGCGAGGAGGTATTCATAAAAGTAAAAAAGGTCCCTATTCCTCCCTATCTATCCTTTTGTATCCCCCCCCCCTACATTCCCACTCCCCCTCCCTCACCCTCTACCACTCTCTCTTCCTCTCCCTTGCCCCTCCCTCTTCCCCCCCTCACCCTTCCTTCCCCCTCCATTTACCCCCTTCCCCTCTCCCCATCACCCTCCCTTTCCCCCCTCGCCCTCCTCCCCTTCCCCTCCCTTTCCCCCTTCCCCTCACTCATCCTCCCCTTCCCCCTCTCTCTCCCTCTACCCCCCCTCCCTCTACCCCCTCCCACGCCCTCTACCCCTCCCTCCCCCTTTCTCTCCCCTCATTTTCCCCTCCCTTACACTCTCTCCCTATCCCTCTCCCTCTCCCTATCCCTGACCCTACCCCTATCCCTGCTTCTACCCCTAACGCCATCTTAACCGCTATCATACAACTGACACTCATATTGATTTTTAGACATTTCAAACCTATCGAATCCCAACCCCATCCCAGGGGTGGTGGTATTTCACGTCCACCACGTTGGATTTCAAAATCATTGTAGTTTTCGTAATCAGCGACCCGATAAACCATACGAACGACACCCATATTGATTTTTAGACATATCAACTCTATCGCACCCCAACCTCATCCCCAAGGGATGATAGCATTTCACGTCCACCATGTTGGATTTCAAAATTGTTGTAGTTTTTGTAATCAGCGGCTCGATAAACCTTACAAACGACACCCATATTGATTTTTAGACATTACAACCCTATCGCACCTCAACCTTATCCCCAGGGGATAATGGTAGTTTACGTCTACCACGTTGGATTTCAAAATTGTAGTAGTTTTCGTAATCAGCGATACTTAGTTGAATAAAAAAAGTCCCATCAAAATCGGTTAAGTAGTTTCGGTGTGCTGTAGCAGATACAACCCCGCTAGAGTATTATTGTATGTGTAGATTCCCACGGGAATGAGATATTTTCCCGGGGTAAAAAGTAGCCTATGTCCGTCTCCAAGTTACCATCTATCACCATACCAAATTTCATCAAAATCCGTTCAGCCGTTTAGGCGTGAAAGAGCAACAAACAAACAAACAAACAGACAGACAGACAGACAGACAGAGTTACTTTCGCATTTATAATATTATAGTATATAGTATAAGTATAGTATATAGTATAGTATATAGTATATATAGTATATAAATAGTATAAAAGTATAAAGTATAATATAATATAAATATAAATAGTATAAAGTGTAATAATACTAGCTGTTACCCGCGACTTCGTCCGCGTAGATTTTATAAAAAAACAGAACTCGAACTTAATTGAAACGTTTTTTACGGAGCGCTTATCCTTCTTGATCCCTACGTAAAAGATGCATTTGTACTTATCCAAGTTGAATAAATGCATCTTACTACAAACTTAATTATCTTTTGATTTTATTTAACTGGTAGGTAGTGCGGAATTTTCATTGTCAACCGTTACAGGCGAACTTAAAAAAGAAGGCAATAAAGGGAGTGAAGTGAATGGGTAGCGAGGAGGTATTCATAAAAGTAAAAAAGGTCCCTATTCCTCCCTATCTATCCTTTTGTATCCCCCCCCCCTACATTCCCACTCCCCCTCCCTCACCCTCTACCACTCTCTCTTCCTCTCCCTTGCCCCTCCCTCTTCCCCCCCTCACCCTTCCTTCCCCCTCCATTTCCCCCCTTCCCCTCTCCCCATCACCCTCCCTTTCCCCCCTCGCCCTCCTCCCCTTCCCCTCCCTTTCCCCCTTCCCCTCACTCATCCTCCCCTTCCCCCTCTCCCTCCCTCTACCCCCCCCTCCCTCTACCCCCTCCCACGCCCTCTACCCCTCCCTCCCCCTTTCTCTCCCCTCATTTTCCCCTCCCTTACACTCTCTCCCTATCCCTCTCCCTCTCCCTATCCCTGACCCTACCCCTATCCCTGCTTCTACCCCTAACGCCATCTTAACCGCTATCATACAACTGACACTCATATTGATTTTTAGACATTTCAAACCTATCGAATCCCAACCCCATCCCAGGGGTGGTGGTATTTCACGTCCACCACGTTGGATTTCAAAATCATTGTAGTTTTCGTAATCAGCGACCCGATAAACCATACGAACGACACCCATATTGATTTTTAGACATATCAACTCTATCGCACCCCAACCTCATCCCCAAGGGATGATAGCATTTCACGTCCACCATGTTGGATTTCAAAATTGTTGTAGTTTTTGTAATCAGCGGCTCGATAAACCTTACAAACGACACCCATATTGATTTTTAGACATTACAACCCTATCGCACCTCAACCTTATCCCCAGGGGATAATGGTAGTTTACGTCTACCACGTTGGATTTCAAAATTGTAGTAGTTTTCGTAATCAGCGATACTTAGTTGAATAAAAAAAGTCCCATCAAAATCGGTTAAGTAGTTTCGGTGTGCTGTAGCAGATACAACCCCGCTAGAGTATTATTGTATGTGTAGATTCCCACGGGAATGAGATATTTTCCCGGGGTAAAAAGTAGCCTATGTCCGTCTCCAAGTTACCATCTATCACCATACCAAATTTCATCAAAATCCGTTCAGCCGTTTAGGCGTGAAAGAGCAACAAACAAACAAACAAACAGACAGACATAGTTACTTTCGCATTTATAATATTATAGTATGGATGGATAATATATATATATATATATAGTAATATAGTATATAGTATATATATAGTATATATAGTATATATAGTATAATAGTATATAGTATAAGTATATAGTATAAGTATATAGTATATAGTATGGATGGATAGTTGGGGCATTAGCCTACTTAATGGTTGGAACAAGACCCGATATTGCTTATGCAGTAAGTGTGGTTTCTAGAAGTTTGGAGAATCCAACTGAGATAGATTGTGTTAGAGTGAAACGCATCTTGAGATATCTACAGTATTGCCCGGATTTTGGTATCTTGTACAAAAGGAACTATAAAAAAGGGATTATAGAATCTTATAGTGACGCTGATCACGGTGGAGACTTCAACACTGGAAGGTCAACATCAGGTGTACTGTGTATGTATGCTGGAGGACCTGTCTCTTGGTTGAGTCAGAGGCAGCAAAGTGTTGCAATTTCGACAACTGAAGCAGAAGTAGTTGCTGCTAGCGAAGCTGCTAGAGAGTGTGTATGGCTGACTCGGCTAATTGGAAACCTAACTGAGCTTAAGGGTTTACCTGTTTTGCAAGTGGACAATGAAGCTGCAATAAGATTAGCTGAGAATCCAGAGTTTCACCGTCGAACAAAACATATAAGGATTCGTCATTTCTTTGTACGAGAATTGGTGACGACTGGAGAGCTACTGGTAAAGAAGATATCCAGTGAGCTACAACTGGCAGACTTGTTTACTAAGCCTTTGCCTAGACCCAGGCTTCTAAAGCTACTTGAATTGTTAGGCTTACAACGAGAGAAGGTGTTATAGTATGTGCGTTGTAACCTCTTTTATACAATCTATGTTTTTGTGTTGGCAGTGACTGTTTGTTTTATATTGTCAATGTCTTGTCGTAAAAATTCTTCTGTTATGAAATGTTCGTATTGTTGTAATATATTTTAACTTCGTTTATATATGATCTTTCCCTCACTCCATCACCTGCTAAATACTCTGCAAAAACCCCCTTCTTTAAGTCAACTGACTATCTTATTCTTTGCAAATAATTAGCTAAAATGTAAAATTCCACAAAATGATAAAAGATCCACGACAAGACAAAATGGCGTTAAAAACACAGACTACTTAGATGATACTGACGTCAGTGGGTAGAAACTTCCATACCAAAAAAAACACATATGGTGACAGTTGAATGTCATCTACAACACATAGAATCTAAAATAATGATGACTAATTGCCCTAATCTTTCGACCTCCCTTTATGAAATACTCCCTAAAGACATCCCCCTTCCTGTCAATTATCCACTAACACTTGTACCTTCCTCCTTTGTTAAAATTCTAAGTAAGTTTATTAAAATAAATAATATTAAATTATGAATTAACCACTAATACATATCTTGTGTTGTCCCCTCTATGTTTAGCTTGGATTTAATCAGTTGAAGTCCTAAACCTGTGACTCTGCCTGACCGATCATCTGCCAGTAATTTTCGGTTATCTTCTGCACCTTGTCGATGGCGGAATCATCGTTAGTAAAAACGATGGAAGCCAATAACTAAAAAGAAGAAGAAGATCAAAAAAATATAAACGATTTGGAAGAAAAGCAACATTTATTTTTTTCTGTTTTCTAACTTCTTGTTTTTATATTTTACAACAATCTATTTTTTTCAATATTGGAAAACTCCCTTCTGAAAATAAAAGTATGTTATTTTTTATGTATCGATTTACAGATAGACGTATGGTATTTTTTGGTACAAATTTTTAGTTCTTGATGGTAACACTGAAGAAATCAATATGTCCGTTTGTTTTTACCAGGTTTTTACTCGGTTTTTCAATTTCTGGGATTGTATATGAAAATCATTTACTGTTATTTACGTAGAGTTAACCACATTTGTTCCTCCGTTAAATACATTTGTAATACTGTGTGTTTATTTATAAATAAATAAGAGACAGAGACTCCAGAAGAAGAAGTTACTGTTACTAATTGTCCTATTTACAAACAAGTTTTAATGTTAAGTGGTCATCGTGGGCATCAAAATGCCAAAGATAAAGAATCGCAGAACTTGCGAAATATGTGTCAAAGGGGCTCATTAGGCCAAACCTTTGTTTATTGCCAATTTCCCTCTATACGAAAACCGGTAAGTTTCTTCGGCTTGAGTTTCTTTTTCACCGTAATTAAAACTATAAATTGAAGTTACCTTTCTGTTTACCCATATTGCAAAAATTGCAAGCCTGAGTAGCGCTTCACATTTGCAGTTTTGGTGTATACGACCAAAACTGCAAATGTGAAGCGCTACTCAGGCTTTTGATCTAAGGCAGATTGACAATTTCTTTGAAGTTGTTGGTGTGGCCAATGAAAAATGCTGGTTACATAGATCTTTGCAATTTTGACTTTTGGGAGCTAAAAAGCCCAACTTTTCTTTCAAAAGTCTAAAAAATTTCTATATTTACAGCTGCAAAGAATGGGTGCGACTAACTGGCAGTCAAGACCTTGTTTATGTACCAATTGAAAATTTAAACAGCATTAAACATGTATGCGGAAATCATTTTAAAAAGAAAGACCTGAATAAACATGGAAAGATACTATAGAAGCGTGCTGTATACGATGCACAAAATAACTGTGGCCCTGTCATTGATGCGCAGAAGTCAAAAATGTGCAAAAATGGGCCATTTTTTTCTTCTGCGCATCAATGACAGGACCACAGTTATTTTGTGCGTTGTATACCTTGCCTTAATTAACAATTTCCTCCACTAAGCAGTGAACAGATGTCTGGATTTCCTTGCCATTTATGTAAGTAATTCTCTATTTGTCAGCTTTTTTATCATTTCCAGTCTTATCTTCACAGTCTAGAGGTTAGAGTCTATAGGTAAGTCCAGTCTAAACGTTAAACAATTAGGCTTTCAATCCGGAGGGTTAATTGTAGGATGGATCACCTCTTGTCTAACGAGTAAGATAATTTGACTGGCCCATTGGTGTGGTTGATAGTGAGCCTGCCTTCTGTGCAGTGGGCCGCTGATTCGATCCCCACCCAGGGCAAACATTTGTGTGATGTATGCAAGTGATTCGGTGTCTGAGTGTTATTTATGTATATATGTTTGTATATCAATCTCTGATACCCATACTATACGCTCTGCCTAATTATAAGAATCATATGACATTGTGTGAAATGTCCCCCAATTATATTTTATGTTTATGATATATTCAGTAATTCGGAAGGCACATCTATTCAGAGAAGTGCTTATTTAGTGAGCCATGTCATCTCATCACATGCTAATTTATTATAATTATTTCAGTTGTTTCCTCAGAAGATTGGGGTGGTAGAGATCTACCTCCTAGCGGTCCACCCCGGGCAACGGCGCTGCGGGACATCACGTTCTGTGGCGACGGCTGAAGGTCTCTCTCAGCGGTGGTAGGCTTCGGCCGCCTGGCTCGCGACCAACCTCCCGCCGGAGCCCGACGCCAAACAGCTTGTCTGTGTTCCGTCGGTGTGCGGGAGTGCCAGTGCCACTGGGGGATCGGAGGTGGTCAGTTGCGTGGCTTAGGATCGGTCTTGGTCTCTAAGCAAGTCTGTTCCGGGTAACTCATACTGGAGGGTAGCGGATCCGAGGCACGGTCTCTGCCGTTGGCCGACCGCAGGTAGATGGGGGCCCAAGTACCACGAAAGCCGACGTGGGAAAGGCTGCCCCGCCAACTAGAGAAAAATCCTGGAATGCTCCGTCGTGCCAGCTGGCGACTGGACGGGAGGACCCGACGGCTATTTCAGGGGGGCTCGGGCGTCCCCGCAGTCTCCAGGTGAGTTCCCCACTGGTCAGATGAGCCGAAGAGTTTCATTTGATAACCAAGCCGCGTCTCGACCAGTTTCCGTTTCCCCACAACAACAAACTCCCAAATGAAAAAGTCAAAAAAGAAAAAGGTATACAAACGGCGGCACTTCCTCCCACTAAAAGTGCACCTCATTAACATCCGGGGGTTGCACTCCAATCTCGATCCGGTCCACTTCCACCTTGAGACCGAGAAGCCGCACCTATTCTTTTTAACGGAGACGCAGATAGCAACGCCGTCAGACGTGGCGTACCTCAACTACCCGGGTTACTCGTTGGAACACAAGTTTAAAAAACGAGCCGGGGTCTGTGTGTACGTCCGCGATGACATTTGCTATCAGCGTCTCCGTTGCTTTGAAGATTCAGGGTCATCAACACTGTGGATTCTGGTGGACACCGGCATAGAGAAATCTCTCTACGTCGGTGTCTACCGGTCACACGGCGGTGACCAGGAGACGACTAGGCTCTTTGAGCACCTGTTAGAGAAGGCGGATTGTGCCCAACAACGGTACCCAACAGCGCAGCTTCATTTTCTGGGGGACTTTAATGCCCACCACAGCGAGTGGTTGTTCCCATACCAGAAAACTGACCATGCTGGGAGAGAGGCGCGCAGGTTTGCATTGTCGCTAGATCTCACCCAGCTGGTGAATGTAGCTACGCGGGTGCCCGATGTAGACGGACACACGCCCAATTGCTTGGACTTACTGCTGACTACAGATCCAGACAGGCACTCGGTGTCGGTATCAGCCCCGCTGGGAACATCCGACCACTGTCTGGTGAAGTCCGTGTCGATCAGCTCTCCTCCAGATGATAGCCCGAGAGGCACGAGGTGAGTTTGGCGATACGAGTCAGCAGATTGGGATGAGATGCGGCACTTCTTTGCATCCTACCCATGGCAGCCAGTGTGGTTTTCTTCGAGCGATCCCTCTTGTTCAGCTGAAGCGGTTGCGGATGTGATACGGCATACTATATTCCGTTCTCCGACATACCGCTCAGTCACAAAGCCCGACCTTGGTTCAATGCGGACTGCGCTTGCGCTGAAGCTCGAATGCAGTCCGCATACCAAGCCTGGGTTCAAGCCCGTGATCGCAAAGTTCGAGCTCGACGGGTTCGCGCGAAGACAAAGGCATTCAATTATGCTGCAAAGTTCTGCAAGAGGGTGATACGAAAGGCACGTTACGATCATGTCAGTCGTATAGGGACCAAACTTGCATCCTACCCCTCTGGTAGCAAACAATTTTGGTCCCTATCCAAATCGGTCGAAACAAACTTCTGTCGTCCTACATTACCTCCCCTGCTAAAACCTGACGGGTCGCTAGCTCACTCTGCAACAGAGAAAGCAAATTTATTTGCGTCTCTATTTGCAAGCAATTCTCGTTTAGATGCCGGCTCTTATCAACCACCAACGATTCCTCGCTGTGACTCTTCGATGTCGGAGGTCTCAATACACGCAAAAGAGGTTCGTAGAGTACTCCGAAGCCTAGACGTGAACAAAGCAAGCGGTCCTGATGGAATACCAGCAAAAGTCTTGAGAAACTGTGCGCCTGAGTTGTCTCCTGTGCTAACACGTTTGTACCGCCTCTCTCTAAAAACAAGAACGGTGCCAAAATCTGAATGCAGTGCTAAGAACTTTATATTAATCGGTAAGTGAACTTTATTTTAATAACTATTAGTCTCCGAGTGGGGTGACAAAAATCTGGTGAGTTTCAACGCCACCAAAACACAGGCGTGTCTGTTCACCGCCAAAAGGAGTCCGTTCAATCTGGCTCCTACTTTTCGAGGTACAACTGTACCAGTTACCGACAGCCTCGAGCTACTTGGCATGAAGTTGTGTGCAAATCTGAACTTCGGCGCTAACATTGAGTCAAAAGCCCAAACTGCGGCAAAAAAGCTGGGCATCCTTAATAAGGTTAAGCGTTACTTCACTCCTGGTCAGCTTCTAGTTTTATATAAAGCCCAAGTCTGATCGTGCATGGAGAATTGCTGTCACCTTTGGGATGGCTCAGCCAAATACCAGCTAGCTGCACTTGACTCGATAGATCGCAGCGCCAAGAAGCTCGTTGGTGATGAGATGCTGGTGAAAACCAAGTTTCACAGTCTGGCCCACCGTCGCATAGTTGCATGTCTGTCGGTCTTCTACAGATTGTACTTCGGAGAGTGTGCTCTAGAGCTCCACGAGCTTATTCCACCATCTCCCTTCTACCATCGGGAGTCCAGACGCACCGCAGGATATCACCTTTACTTGGTTGATATTCCGCACATTCGCACAAAGCGCTTTGAAACATCTTTTATAATGCGCACGGCTAAAGAGTGGAATTCTCTGCCTGCGTCTGTGTTCCCGAGTTCATATAACCCGAATCTATTCAAGTCGCGAGTGAATAGGCTTCTTCTGGGTAAGCTCGTTCCGTCGTTGACCTCATCTCTGTCTTCAAGACTAGATCGAGGTCAAGAGTGAGCCCATTTTCAATAAAAAAAAAAAAAGATACACTGTCAAAAGCAAAGAGTTGCAAGGACATAAACAAATCGATGTACCTGCAAGAAAGTTGATCGCCATTGTAAGTAACACGGCCCCAACAAATTTCAATGTCAGCCACTTCAAATACAGAGCAACCAGCACCGGGTAAGCAACCACTTTTAGTTGACTTCAAAAAAACAGGATTTTTTAAAAATTGCAATTTACTACAACTTAAATTAAAAAATAAAGAAATAATAATTAATTAAAAACATATCAACAAACTTCAAGACTAAAAAAAGAGAAATAAAAGTTTTTGTGGTTAGTGCCAGAGTAGTATATTTATTGGGAAGTCTAGATCGCCCTTAACCCCTGTCGATTGTCCGCTTCGCCGCTTCTCTTCGCTCCGCGCAATCTTCAGGGTTTAAAAGTGATCTATACTATCCCAAAATATATCAGGTTTAGAAAATGATAGTTACCGTAAATATACGAGAGATTGTATGACGAAACGGAAATAACTCATAAATAGCCGTTTCTTTTTCAGATCGATAGATTATATTTCTAGCATATTTTTTAAAAGAATCCATCTAAATTATCCCCATTTATTTAATTATTTTGCCGTCCAAAAAGTATAAAAAATGTTACTGGATTAGTTTTTATTTACGGCTTGTTGCGTATTTGTATTAAATATGAATTCGCCAAAAATAAAAAAGATCTTCTTTCTTTTTTTTCAACTTTTATCAAACAATATCAAAAAAATATCATCCTAACCAAAAAAAGTAATAGAGCTGTTTTGCTTTCTTATATAACTAAAAATTATTGTAATAAGCACTTAGTTTTTTTTTTTTTAAATCCAACACAAAATGTCTACAGAAAGTGGTTTTCAAAGCTTTTTTGGAGTAGGTATAGCATTTTCATGAAAAATATACGAATCATCTACATTTAAGAACAAAAAAAGGTTTAGTTCAGTTTTTTACTTTGACCTTTAATGGTTAATAATTAACACAATAATTTCAAGTTTTACAAATATAAATAGAAATTTTTTATATTTTAATGTTGGGTTAAAATACATATACGTTTATCTCTTACATGAAGTATATTCTTGTCTATTACTATTTTTGCCTAAGCTTTGTAACGGGACGGAATGCCCGATACGGAATTACACGAAGAATATAATGGAGTACATTGTATTTTAGGGGCCTTAAAATGAGTAATAATAAATTTGAAATCTTTATTATAATTAAGCATAGATTTCTGTCCAAATCGTAAATAAAATAAGGATCGAATAATGGATGCTGCATTACTGCTTAAAATAATTGCTTGAAAAAGTTCGTCTAAAGCCGCGAATCAACGCGTAATAAAACCTCCTTGATTCGAAACTACTTGTCAAATAGGAAATAGGAATGTGTGAAGGAAGTGGGTAGAGTTTTTGATTGCCGTTTTCTGATTGGTCGAGGAGAGTGAGTAGCGTGATCTCAGAATTCAACTTAGAATTATGGAACTGACTGCATCGGGCCGGCGCATTTCTGGGCCGGCGTTGCAAGCAATGGCGGACATTGCAGTGAAAACACGTGAGAAGAAAATCATCAAGGACCAAAAACGTCGAGAGATGCCGCAGCGAATCAAGATTTCTACAAAAACTCACAACCAAGCTAAGTGTTTAAGAGATTTTGCCACTTTAAGAGTAAAATTAGGCTCAAAACTCGATTTCATATTTCAATTACCTTACAATTTTATTTTGTCTTATTATAGCTGAACTACAGGGCCCTGGCGTTTATAACGGAATTTGAGTAAGATCTAAAACGGTATTTAAAATGTAGCCTTTTATTCAGGGGTAGGCAGGGCTTCTTAAACTCTTAGTTGATCTCAATTTTAAACTATAGAAGGAGGAGCAGGCTACAAACCACTTGCAGTACATCAGTATGAAACGGTTCACACGTTGACCCGTGTCTGTTTCAACAAATATTACAAATATCTTGTACTTAGACATCGCCATGTGCATGTCGGTTACATGGGAACGTTGCCCCATTTTTCGTGCAGGCGTTTTCTTAGATTTAAAACATGAAATGTCTTATGAATGTTGCAGTAAACAATCTTTAAAACACCTGAAGCAATTGGAATGTAGAAGTGGTGTTATGGTTGAACAATTGTTTCGGGACGGTGGAATTGAAGTAAACAAACATTGCGTCATCGCGGTCGCAAGCGGCGTGAGCGCCGGTTGGACCACGAACAGTTCGTGTACCGGCTTGAGCGCGATTCGGACTTAGTTGGACTGGCTTGGGCCGTAAAGAACCGTGTTAGTCGCCTGAACACAATTCTGACTCGGTTAAATCCGGCTTGAGCGATGCTGAAACAAAATAGAAAGTATAAAAAGGCGAAGGTAGGTAGGACGGGGAGATTCTTCTTCGTGCGCCCGAGCAGATCGGAACGGCTCTTCAAGGTATTTTCTTAATTTTATTTTAATCAGTGTGTTCTCATAGGAATAGGCTTTCGGTTCGATAAATCGTAAACCTTGTCAGTGTAGACACTGCGACGGTGTTGGAGATTCAGTCGCCCAAGAGAAAGATGCGAGGGTCCATCACTATGAACAGTGTTGTAAATCATACTTGATCGCGCTACGAATACTAGAATAGGCTATCGATTCGATAAATCCTAAACTTTGTCAGTGTAGACACTACGACGGTGTTGGAGATTCAGTCGCCCAAGAGAAAGATGCGAGGATCCATCACTCTGAATAGTGTTGTAAATCATATTTGATCATGCTACGAATACAGGAATAGGCTTTCGGTTCGATAAATCGTAAACCTTGTCAGTGTAGACACTGCGACGGTGTTGGAGATTCAGTCGCCCAAGAGAAAGATGCAAGGATCCATCACTATGAACAGTGTTGTAAATCATACTTGATCGCGCTACGAATACTAGAATAGGCTATCAATTCGATAAATCCTAAACTTTGTCAGTGTAGACACTACGACGGTGTTGGAGATTCAGTCGCCCAAGAGAAAGATGCGAGGATCCATCACTCTGAATAGTGTTGTAAATCATATTTGATCATGCTACGAATACAGGAATAGGCTTTCGGTTCGACAAATCGTAAACTTTGTCAGTGTAGACACTGCGACGGTGTTGGAGATTCAGTCGCCCAAGAGAAAGATGCGAGGATCCATCACTATGAACAGTGTTGTAAATCATATTTGATCGCGCTACGAATACAGGAATAGGCTATCGATTCGATAAATCCTAAACTTTGTCAGTGTAGACACTACGACGGTGTTGGAGATTCAGTCGCCCAAGAGAAAGATGCGAGGATCCATCACTCTGAGTAGTGTCGTAAATCATATTTGATCGCGCTATCGATAGCTGGGTAGGGTTTCTGCCTGAGTATATTACAATCCGATTGTTAGCATGTCCATAAGCCCGTTAGCTCTTGAGACTGCTTCGCGTCGTGCGGATTCTCTAAGCAACCGTCTGCTTGATGTCAATTCAGTGTCTGTAACATATAGATTTAACGAAATTAAGACAGTGCACCGGGTGTCTTTTGCCTAAGTTTTGGGGTTATATTGAGGGAAGGAAACGACCTACAGAGGACAAAAGAGGCCACAGGAAGCGAGCAGCGTGGAGCCGGTCACCGTGGAGGCCTAGGGACAGGCTTCTGACCAGCGGTGGACCTTCTCCGTCTCGCCTAGAGGGAGAAGCTAATCATCTAACGAGGACGGAAGAAGCCGCAGAAAGCGAGCAGCGTAGGTCCGGTCTTTGCAAAGGCCTAGGGAGAGGCTTATAACCAGCAGTGGGCGTCCACTTGAGAGGTCATATCAAGGTTTGATCGAAGGAAAAACGTGAGTAATTTTAAAACTACCTTGTCGTTCACACCATGTCTTATCTATTTTTGTGCTATTCAAATCGCGATATGTGTCAAAAATGCTTATAAAAGACTGTAGAAATCGTCCTAAATTCGGTGACTATATTAAAATGTATATTCTGGTATATTTTACGGGGTTGTTCAAGGCCTTATGGCACAGCAATAGAGCTGAAGGGTTCATAGTAATGTGGGTAGACTGTACAAAGTGTTTAAAGATCTAATTTCTGTGATCTAGTCTATCAGTGCAAAACTTGCTTGCTTATCGAAAGAATGATATTTCTATGCTAAAGTTTGCCTATATTTTGGATAAACTTATTTTTCTCTGACTGAAAAGCCTGTCGGGAGATGAACGTTATAATTTTGTTCTGTTAGTATAAAAATAGCTTCAAAATCTGGATCACATGAAATCTAGTTTTTTAATTGATAAAATGAGACACCAAAGGTCTTTTGTCATGCAGTGGACGTACCGGGTTTAATATTATAATAAATCAAGGAAAGAGTTATTTCCTACCTTCATCTAACTTTATGAATTCGCCTAATTCTGATGAATGATTGAGATGGGAATGTGTCTTATCTAGTACATACTTACCTTTTGCTAAAATTGCTGTGTTCTGTGCATGACATATTAAATCATGCCTTCCTTAAATTTAAAAGGGGAATTTTCTTACAAGATGAAATCAAAAGCTTGATAATAATGAGTCCTGTATTTAAGGTGAAGCAGAGAGCTAGCCTGAAGTGGTCTCTTTTCTGTACTAAAAGAAGGCAGATTGTCCACATTGTGCAGATCGAATTATCATTAAGCCTAGCTATCGTACTAGATGCATAGTCGATTGTGCGTATGAACGTACTGAAATAATGCTTTCTCAATAAAATACATTTGAGCTAAGAGGACGGGAAAGATAAGGAACATTCCCTGATCCTTGCGAGATTCTAAAATAATGTTTCTCAGGTTCACATATAAGAACTAAATCACTTACATATTTTCTAAAGTGTTGCTTTCATTGTTCAATGTGTTCTTTTATTGTTCAGATTTAATTATGACTGACTTGGGTCTTGGACCTTGACAAGTAAATGTAAATTCATGTAAATAATTGTTCCAAAAATTCCGCTTATCTATTGTTTTGCTAAGAAGATGAAACTGTATTTTATATGTGTATATATTCCTATAAGATCTGGATTGCGGGACAAGTCCAGGTTTCTTTTGAATCCTCCTCTCAATCTTTCTATTGTGACATGAAAAAACTACAAACTTACTACCAGACAAGATGGACGGTGTAAAGAAATATCCCTTGCTATTTGTTTGCTCAAGTATATCTAGAGTAGCTTCATAAAGCGGAATTGGATAGGTATGGCAGAGAATTATCCAGTCAGGAGTCGAGATTCATGAATGACCGCGGTGGATTGGGGCGGTCATTTCCCCCAAACAAATGGGGGACCATGATACCTATCAACTAGCTAAAGCATCTTTTCTTCCCTTACATTGATTCTCTTGGATCTCCCTAGAAGTCAGTCATAGTTTATAGATACTAGTTCATAAAACCACCCTCAACCATATAACCTCACATTCTAATTATCTTATTCTATGTTCTTACCTATTCTACATACTTACTCCATGTTTCTTTTGTCAAGTTCTTGTTGTTGCAAACACTTCAGACGTTGGAGCGTAAGCTCATACTAGGATAGGTAGGCTTTAGGAGTTAGGTTAGTATAAGTCATGCTCTCCCTACGGATCCAGCTGCACCTTGGCCACTGCGTTAGGTCTTAGGCCACTAGAACGATCACAAGCCAAATTATTCATTATAACAGGGTTTAATAGTAGGGAACAATTTTGGGTAGTGCTATTTTGTTTTCCTATTCTATGCGTTGGATTTAAATAAGTTAAAACAAAAAAAAAATCAAGTCAGGTTAGGTCGTGTCTCTATAGCAAGTAAGTCAGAGTAAGTAGATAAGTAAAGTTAGTTATAGTAAGAGGGGAGTTAGGTAGGATCGAGTTAGGTGGGTAGGAGAGTGACAGTCTGGTGCCGTGAGTCATGATGTGAAGTCAGGCTTACAGCTAGGGTGAACTGTTACAAGTAGGAAGCATGGGAGCTGAGCATCCGATTCCAGCAGGGCTTCCAGCTTCAGACAAACCAGTCCCTAGCAGCCGGCAAGACATCAAGCAGGCCAGTCCAGTCGCAGATGGGTATGAAATTTTGTTTTCTCTACCCGACCAAACCAGTATTTAACAACTTTCTTAGCCAGGTAAATTGTTTGAATGTATCTATTTTCTCCAAGATCCTATCTTTAATCGGTTTTGCCAGCTACAAAAGATATAACACTAATTGAGAGTTCATGCTACCCTCATAAATTAATATAATATAAAACCTTAGAGGGCTGTTTATGGAAGGTCTTTTTGGTTCAAGATGTCACCATTGTATGAAACAGATATATCAATTACTAGATAAACTAATCTTCCTATTTACCACGTCTACAGGCCAAAATACAAGGCCTGATGGCCATCGAATTTGTTGGGAAAAATAAAACCCACGTATAGACTTGATACACCGAATTGGGGTCTCGCTATACATAAGCAAGTTCGAAGTCCCATTTGATCATGGAAAACATTGAAATATTTTTAACTATATCTTAATATTAGCGGATTGAATTAAGAGGACTGGAAGTTTAGCAGCCCTTCCCACTATTAAAATAAACTAAAATTTTCTCATAAAAAGTTAAATATCAATCTTGGAGAAGGCTAGATATGCTATTTCCATGTACCGTTTACAGCCATCGGACCTACCTACTTCCTATTACACACAAATTATTTACTTCTATATTAATCTATGCATTTAATCTAGGAATTTATCTACTCGACTTGTGAACGGTTCTGACTAAAAGAATTTCTAGGGTTACATTGCCACGGTACAAAAGTAGGGTTCCTAATAGACGAAGCTTTGGCCATTTTATAGATCAATACAGACTTATACAGATTTTATAGGAAATTCAGAATAAGCATTAGGAAATGTTAGGTCAATAGTTAGGGTTCCCTTTAGGTACAGTGAGGATAGTTAGAAATTTAGGTATTATCATATACAGATTACATTACAGATTCATCATAAACTTATAAACTTACATTCCTCTTAATAGTAAAGCTATTAGAATCTTTAGACTGTTACAAAGTGTTGCTTGGGTTCGTGCCCAGGATAGGAACCTAGTAAGCTGTTAGGGTTAGGTAGCCTCTTACAAGGTGGTGCCGCGAGCCATGATATAGAAATAGCTTAGAATTTTTATATTAATAGCCTTTAGGCTAGGTAGACCAGGGATGATCTGGCTTCGAGCTACATCCTACGGTGCAGTTACAAAATGGTTAGCCATGACCATGATAAGATTTTGGCTCGTACCGTTACAAAGTGCGAGCCGTGACCAGTATATTTTAGAATCTATGTTACTACGGATATTATTTTAGAAGCAGGTTTAGCTGTTACAAAACGGTGCAGTGACCAGTCATGAAGCTGGCCTTCTATGGCTAGCTCTAGGCATTTTCCTAAATGGTGCCTTTTACCAGAATAAGAATCTTATGTTGTTATGGATGTTAGTTTTAGTTATACTTAGATAGGGAAAACTTAGATTTTGTTTTGGTACGCTTATTAGACTTACTATGAAGAATGCAATACATTATTTTAGCAATAAAACCAGGTATATAATATAGACAAACTGTAGAACCTTTTAATGTTACTGCGGCTGCTATTTTAATGTTTACTGACAACACTTATTCTAAAAGCTGTAGTAAGTATTGAATATTATTGTAATTATGAGAAATTGGGAATTGCTACTTTGAGATAAGTACTTACTTGAGTAAATGATAACACTTCAAAACCCTTTATTTAAAAATAACATCACAGGGTTAAACTATTCATTACATAGAAAGGTATTTCAAACATTTTACTTTTTTTATTTTAAATTTTGGTAAACAGGAATACTAGTTGCACTTCAAAACTAGGCTAGCTAGAGTCTAGGTCTAATTCTAGCATAAAAGGTAGTGGTTTTGAATTCTGTAAAGTTACTAGGGATAAGTAAAATAAATAATATCATCTCTATCACTTACTATAATGGAGTTTACAGACTATTTAGAATCATTTGATACAGCTGTAGGATGATTTTAATACAAATTAATTTATAAATTATTTCAATCGGAAACTGTTTGGGTTTATTTGGCAAAGATATACCTACTACAAACTTTTATGTTATTGACTTGACCTAATCAAATTATATTAGTAGTGTTTTGACTAGAAATTACTGAGATTTACAATGGTCAATATTATGGAATGATAACACTCTAAAATGCTAGTTTTAATCAAATAAAATTACATCAATTGTGTTTATTTACATAGCATTATAGGAAACACTCAATTTAATACACAAATAATCAATTCATTTTAACTTCATTTGTGTGCGACAAAAATATCAAATTCTTCTGTTATGGGAGTATACATTCATTTGTATAGATTCATATTGCACGGTTGTAGAATCTGTAATCCATTTCTCTTGTAACTCAAGGTTATCTGAAAAATAATAAAAAACAGAACCTTAATTGATAAAAAATTTAAATTGTAGTTAATGGGATAATTATATGTCTTTAATTAAATAAACAGTAGTAAAATTTGATGTCATTACATAATAATCATTCCATGAAGATAACCATCGCAGGCGGAGAATAATATCCAGAATCTTAATCATATGAAGTAAAGTATGGTGACATCATAGTTACTAGCGGTATCATGGAAGATTGTAGATAACTGTAGAATGTAAAATGGTAAGGCACACCGAGGGACGTTGCTGCCTATCTTTCAGTTAGTGTTTTCTTAGTCTTCCTTTTGAAACATCCATGGAAGGGATGGATTGATTTTAAGTATTATATTGCCAACAAAATATAGATGGTACTTAATTGTAAATTTATTTATTTACTTACTTTTTAGGGTTTGCCTACAGGTAATACTCATAGACTTGACTCTTAATTATAAATATTCAATTTCTTTAGAGTTTTTGTATCTAAGACTTTATAAGGGATAGACCAGAATAGTCTTAGTTTCGTGTGGTCTGAAAAGACATACAAAGGGTTAGGAAATGGTTATCTAACAACATAATGTAAATTTGTAGTAAAATTGTCGAGATATGAGATCCATTTTTACCTAGAACTTCCTTTCGCATATATAAACGATCACATATAGATCGGTGGAGTAATATATCAGTAGATTTTGATGTTGTGATTCTGAAAAGGTTAGATGGTAAAAATACATAAACACATTTCAAGTAGAAAAATTTAGAGCGATATGATCTTTATAACGAACCTTTGACTAATCGAGAACATTAGGAACAAACTTCACTTTAAAGGAAAAAATCAATTTTTCAAGTCATTAATAGGATCAAAAATACATTTTCGAGTTTCTAAAGGAATGTTGCCAGAATGGGTATTTTAAATTCAGTAGATATAATGTTTTATTTTAGTATTTTCATTTAAAGGTAAAACTAATAAAAATAAGTACAGATTTTATTATGTAAATATTTGTTTAATATTCATTTAAGCAAAAATTACAGCACAGGTAATTTTAAATTCTTACCATGACAGCATATGCGCGTTTACTTATTTTGATTTAAATTCTATTTCTATTGATTGAATTATTTTTTTTGTTGATTGCATTGTAAAACAATCATAAGATATAAACAAACAGTAGGGTAAATTCAGTCTTAAAAGTTTTTAAATGAATTTCTTTCAGATAATTTATCAACTTTTTTTTAAAGGAATCTAAATACAATAGGAAAAGTGATAAAAACATGCAGGATTTCAAAAATTCTGGCAATACTGATGTTGGTGACTTGACAATCTAAGTTGACAGTTAGAGTATCGTTCGAAAATCTAATAATTTATTAAAAAAAGGTTGTAATATTTATGCTAGGTTTACGGGAGGTTCAAAAATTATTAGGATTTAGGTTAGCTATAGTTTATTTTTACGATAAAAGTATATTGGGTGATTAGGATTTAGGATAGGAAGTTTTAGTTGAATGTATGGGTCTGTTTTGATCTGTGACGTGGCTGTTATTACAGCTACAAAGTGCTGTCCGTGAAGTGGAAGTCAGAACCGTAACTATAGATTAGGTAATAAAGTCAGAATAATTAGGAATAGTAAAACGGATATAGGAAATGGTTTAGTTAAATTTAATTAAGTCATCTGAAACATCGTGACGTTTATGTTTCAGGATTAACTAAAACACTTTTAAATATTTAAATATACTCAAATAAATAACTGAAAAAAGAAAGAAAAATACTAAAGTAACCTAAGAGGATAAGACACGGGGGGTTGTGGATTTTTGAAATAATCATGGGAAAGGTTTATGTATGAAAACTTTGGCTCTAAGAAACAAGTAGTTAAAATAAAAACATTATTTAATTAGAATCTGACTGTTTTAAATTTAAGAACAAATTGCTTGATTGTTGAATAATTTTGAATC
The DNA here is from genome assembly GCA_947532105.1 of Athrips mouffetella. Taxonomy (NCBI): domain Eukaryota; kingdom Metazoa; phylum Arthropoda; class Insecta; order Lepidoptera; family Gelechiidae; genus Athrips; species Athrips mouffetella. The sequence continues at coordinate 525,288 of CANNWQ010000057.1, read as the reverse complement.
TTTTATAAAAAAAAACGGAAATATGAAATAATAATAAAAGTTATTCGGCTATAAAAATTAATAAGAAAGACAATTCGTGTAATTTGTAGAAAAGAAGTATTCGGAACGCACCTCAAATTTGACAACTAATTTTTGAACGAAAGCGACAACAAAACAAAACAATTTCAAGGGAATATCGAAGTTTATTTTTGAGTTTTGTAAAAAAAAAACGTGGAAAACATTAAGTTTTAGTAGATTGTTATTAACTGTCTTAAGTTATTTTTTTTTGTGAATTAAGTGAATTGTCAAGAAGAAGTAAGTAAAAGTTACTTCAAGAAAATGAAAAAAAAAAAGAACATTCAGTGAATTAAAATTGGATAGAGGATTTTCAGTTTCATAAAAAAAGGGTAGTTTCATGAAAATATTATAAAGTAAATCAAAATATAGGATAGAAGTCTTCTTAATTATTAAGTTTGTAACGTTCTTACTGACGAAGTTTCAAATTGAATTTGGGGTTTGAGTTAATTGAAATTCTTATACAGAACATTAGAATGGAAAGAGAAAAAAGCGCCTATGAGTTTCAAGTATGGAAATTAGTAATTATGCAATCTAAGAAATACAAAGTTAGTGAGTTAAACTAGGAAATAAATTGATTTGATACAAAGTACCTATATTAAATTGTCTTTATTCATAAAATTAAAAACCGGTAATTTCTTCATAGTTAGTAAAATTGAATTGAGGAATTTATGATAAGAGTAAAACAAACTTATTTATAACAATTTTTGCATAAAATAATTGAAACAAACCGAATGCTATTGTAGAAAATTTACCCTATGGTAACAATGAAATTATGATATAGAAGTAGTGAATAGCTCAGTTTCATCGGAATTCGGTATTGGCATATGAGGAGTTAGGTCAATAACTTATTTAATAGACCTAAAGTTGGGATTTTTGAATATTAACCTTTTGCGAACAATTGTACAGTTTTGGCTAGATGACTAAGTTAGAACAGTTAACGGGGGGTTGGAATAATGCTTGTGTGCTACACATTTGTTGTTGAATGCAAATGTTATGATAAAATTGGGGAAAGTAATTAATTAAATTTGGGGATTCATACAGAAGTTTGATTAGAGACAATTTATTTATACCAAAGTATATTATATGACATACACAAATTATAATATAACGTGTTGAATGTATGTTTAAATTTTATTTTGAATTCATAAATATGTTTGTTGCTTTAAAGGTGAGAATATACAGTAGGGCTCTAAGTAAACTTTAGATAATAGTTAGAAAAAAGTATACAAAGAGAAAAAAAATATATATTATAATAAGTAGAAAAGGAAAATAATTTTTGATCTTCAGAGAGGAATAGTTAGTGGGAGAAATAGGAAGAGAAAAAAGGGGGTCTGTAGCCAGTTTTCAAGTTTAGGGGTTTCGTTTTGACTTGACTTAATTACTTTAGTTCAAATAAGGTTGAGACTAAAGAGATTGGCGTATGGAGTGGGGTTGGAAATGATGAGATGTATTTACATAATTATTCTAATTCTGTATGGGTAGTCGTTAATTCGGTTCCGGCTAAAAGTAAAATTTTATTGGGAAGGTTTGATTGGATAACCTAGCAAGGTTAATAAAATAAAATGTAATATAATAAAATGTAACAAAATAAAATTAAATAAAATGTGATATAATGAGATGTAATATAACAAATCAAATCAAAAATATATAAAAAAAAGGGGTCCTTATTTATGAAAAAAAATTACCATTTAACATACGTTATAATATTAGTAATTTCGCTCGTAGGTAAGTTTAAGCGTAGTTTTTGGAAGGATAGGAAAAAAAATACATTTAGATTTTTTTTTTTTGGGTACGGATTCAATTATGCGTAGGAACTTCATGCACTTATGGGGCGTAAGACACGTATGCGTAATTATAAATTTAATTAGTACAGTAACTGAAGTTCTGATGTCACCGGACATTCTTAGGTAATTTTAAGCGTACTTTTCCTTAGATGGGGCTAGGGATTTTGTTAACTTTTGATTTCGTTAACTTTTGATTGAGATTCGGGAAACATCAGCTGTATTAATTATTTTCTTCACTTTAGGGTCTTTTAAGTAAAAATTCGAGGTTATGGTTTTAGCTGAAATGTACTTTAATTGGGTAGTTAAATTACGACAAAGAAAGATACTCCGTCGGGGTTGAGTGATACAGGTGTTCGTAGGTAAAATTCTTATTAGGTATTTCAAATATTTTTGTAATAAATTCTTGTTTGTGTAGAAATTTTTGAAATTTATTTGAATTTTGCTGTTTAGGTACGGGTAAGCTCGGCTGTGGGCAGGTAATGATGGCTCGGGTAAAAAGTGAATTTCAATTGAATAGTAAAAAGTTTCGTAATTCACGGTTAAATTCTCGGTCAGTTATATAATTTATCAATGTAGACACCTAGATTGTGTTGGAGATTCAGTTGCCCAATGTGAAAAATGAGAAGATCCATCACTTTTGAAGTGTCGTAAAACAATTTTGATTGCGTAAATAGAGCACTATAGGAAAGTTTTGAGAAAGAGAGTTCGATGATTCACCTTTAAGGTATTGTGCTAGACGACTTGTTTACACGTGAGTAATCCGTTGCGACAAGCTGTCGAGGAGTTTTATTTGAAAGGATCTTTGGGGGACTGACACGTAAGTCCTTGGAAATAAAGATGTTTTCTTAGGAATCATTTTGATTTGTGGACGGACTTATAGCCGCATTCCCAACCTTCCTGGCAAAATACTTCTTCCATTTCAAATAAATTTGTATGGTGTAAATCGAGGGTTGATGGGGTAAATTTACAATTGGTGTTATGTTTCTCTTGTGAATTATTGCATCAGTTGCGCTTAGGAGTTAGTAAACTAGACATTGTAAGTTATTAGGCCAAAAGAATCGACTAAGAGTTTTGGGGAATTTAAATTATCAATAAAATTTTGCGTGGCGCCTGTGCGTTATCTGAGCGGGTTCCACCTAGTAGCATAATCGATTGTTTATCAAACGTTTCATTGGGGAGACCAGTGGTTCGTAGTAACAGCGTAAAAGAGGGAGGAGAGGATGAAACAAAAGGTTGTATGAAGATTGTGAATGGAATTGACAAATTGGCTTATGCGTAGCAGCATGTTTATTCTAAGATAATGCGTAGTGATGATTAATTGTATGGAGGGTTGCAATGAACTAATGAATACTCGACCGGTGGAACAAAATTTATTGACTGTTGACCCTGTACATTACACTTACAACGAAGTATTTATGGGATCATAGGTGCTAGGTTAATTTTAAGAGGCATTGGGTACGAAAGTTACTCTGATGTCTAATAAGAGTGTTGATGTACTCCCTGTAAATAACTTCTACTCTACACGAAGCAAACAGCTTATGCAAATTTCCCCACACTGCACATGCTCCAAAACAGAAATGGAAGCGATATTGAGTCAAGTAATGGACTTCGACTGTTGGTTATATAACAGTAATTTAGAGGACAGAATTAAATATAATCTTGGCGGGGGTGTTTCTACTATCCGGGGGTAAAATCTGAAAAACAAAAACAGTTTTGCTCTTGAGAGAGGAGAGGTTAGAAACTCTGACATTCGGTCAAGGGGATCTCACAAATCTGTTCCTTGTAGAGGTATTGTTTGGTTCGTAATACTCGACATTTCTGGGGTATAACCAATATGTTCGTGGGTTAACTCTTGAACTCTTATTGAAGACATTTTTCTTTTGGTTTAAAACTTACACTACAACAGGATCTACGTGTGTTCACTTTATGGGTTAAAAGTTAATAAATGTTAGGTTATCTTCGTGAAATTCAAATGGTGGAAAATTTGCTCCGGGGACGCATATGCTCTGCGCAAATTTTGGGGGTTGGATGTAACGGGACGGAATGCCCGATACGGAATTACACGAAGAATATAATGGAGTACATTGTATTTTAGGGGCCTTAAAATGAGTAATAATAAATTTGAAATCTTTATTATAATTAAGCATAGATTTCTGTCCAAATCGTAAATAAAATAAGGATCGAATAATGGATGCTGCATTACTGCTTAAAATAATTGCTTGAAAAAGCTCGTCTAAAGCCGCGAATCAACGCGTAATAAAACCTTGATTCGAAACTACTTGTCAAATAGGAAATAGGAATGTGTGAAGGAAGTGGGTAGAGTTTTTGATTGCCGTTTTCTGATTGGTCGGGGAGAGTGAGTAGCGTGATCTCAGAATTCAACTTTGAATTATGGAACTGACTGCATCGGGCCGGCGCATTTCTGGGCCGGCGTTGCAAGCAATGGCGGACATTTCAGTGAAAACACGTGAGAAGAAAATCATCAAGGACAAAAAACGTCGAGAGATGCCGCAGCGAATCAAGATTTCTACAAAAACTCACAACCAAGCTAAGTGTTTAAGAGATTTTGCCACTTTAAGAGTAAAATTAGGCTCAAAACTCGATTTCATATTTCAATTACCTTACAATTTTATTTTGTCTTATAGCTGAACTACAGGGCCCTGGCGTTTATAACGGAATTTGAGTAAGATCTATAACGGTATTTAAAATGTAGCCTTTTATTCAGGGGTAGGCAGGGCTTCTTAAACTCTTAGTTGATCTCAATTTTAAACTATAGGAGGAGGAGCAGGCTACAAACCACTTGCAGTACATCAGTAGGAAGCATGGGAGCTGAGCATCCGATTCCAGCAGGGCTTCCAGCTTCAGACAAACCAGTCCCTAGCAGCCGGCAAGACATCAAGCAGGCCAGTCCAGTCGCAGATGGGTATGAAATTTTGTTTTCTCTACCCGACCAAACCAGTATTTAACAACTTTCTTAGCCAGGTAAATTGTTTGAATGTATCTATTTTCTCCAAGATCCTATCTTTAATCGGTTTTGCCAGCTACAAAAGATATAACACTAATTGAGAGTTCATGCTACCCTCATAAATTAATATAATATAAAACCTTAGAGGGCTGTTTATGGAAGGTCTTTTTGGTTCAAGATGTCACCATTGTATGAAACAGATATATAAATTACTAGATAAACTAATCTTCCTATTTACCACGTCTACAGGCCAAAATACAAGGCCTGATGGCCATCGAATTTGTTGGGAAAATAAAACCCACGTATAGACTTGATACACCGAATTGGGGTCTCGCTATACATAAGCAAGTTCGAAGTCCCATTTGATCATGGAAAACATTGAAATATTTTTAACTTTATCTTAATATTAGCGGATTGAATTAAGAGGACTGGAAGTTTAGCAGCCCTTCCCACTATTAAAATAAACTAAAATTTTCTCATAAAAAGTTAAATATCAATCTTGGAGAAGGCTAGATATGCTATTTCCATGTACCGTTTACAGCCATCGGACCTACCTACTTCCTATTACACACAAATTATTTACTTCTATATTAATCTATGCATTTAATCTAGGAATTTATCTACTCGACTTGTGAACGGTTCTGACTAAAAGAATTTCTAGGGTTACATTGCCACGGTACAAAAGTAGGGTTCCTAATAGACGAAGCTTTGGCCATTTTATAGATCAAAACAGACTTATACAGATTTTATAGGAAATTCAGAATAAGCATTAGGAAATGTTAGGTCAATAGTTAGGGTTCCCTTTAGGTACAGTGAGGATAGTTAGAAATTTAGGTATTATCATATACAGATTACATTACAGATTCATCATAAACTTATAAACTTACATTCCTCTTAATAGTAAAGCTATTAGAATCTTTAGACTGTTACAAAGTGTTGCTTGGGTTCGTGCCCAGGATAGGAACCTAGTAAGCTGTTAGGGTTAGGTAGCCTCTTACAAGGTGGTGCCGCGAGCCATGATATAGAAATAGCTTAGAATTTTTATATTAATAGCCTTTAGGCTAGGTAGACCAGGGATGATCTGGCTTCGAGCTACATCCTACGGTGCAGTTACAGCTTTATTTCATTTTAAAATTTAAATTTTAGGTGCATTCGTAAATGAAGTGTCTAAAAATTATATGTAAGTAAGATATATACAAAAAAAGAAAAAAAAAACTCGCTAATAACATAATAGTAATTAAAATAAAGTTCACTTACCGATTAATATAAAGTTCTTAGCCCTGCATCCACTTAAGTCACTTTGAACATCCACTTAAGTCTATCCACTTAAGTCACTTTGAACATATCATAATTTTTTATGAACAAATTATATGTGAGTCCCAGATTAACCGGGTCCTGACTATACCAGGCCTTAACAAAAATGGCACGAATAAATTTGTTTTCGGTTTTTAACTTGCATCGATTTTTTTTAATTTTCACCCAAAATTTTCTCGAGGCCCAGATCGACCGAGCTCTGGCAAAACCAGACCTTAAAAATAAGTTTTTTTTCTCGATCAAATTTTTGGGGTCAAGAAAAACTAAAATATTGTTTCAGACCAGCCAAAACCTGGATTAACCAGTTTTCGTAATGCAAGAAAAAAACCATATAAAACTAATGATACGTCCGCGATCGTAGACACTCTTATGGGACTGCACTAAATTGATGATCTAGCAAAAACAGTCGTCAGTCGCCACGTGCAAATCACCGCATGCGAGTCGCCGAGTGCTAAACTGCTGATAAAGATGATTAATTCTGAGTTGCCTTGTGAGCATTTCATTGGCATATGATATTTTAACAAGTCTATGTTTTTTACCCGGATTCACTTGCAACAAGTTAAAAATGTGTAAAAAATAAATGATTTTATCAGGTTGTAGTCTATACTACTGTCAAATATTATTATGTTCTATTTAGCGGTTTAGCCTTTAAAGTATATAGTTTTGATTAATCAGTTAATTACCAAGGTTATTTATCCAATTTATCATCAATAGACCAGAAGTGATTAAACTAACCAGTGGTCAAAGTGCCTTCCGAAGCAACAAAACGCACTAACGTAAATAAATAGCTAACATCACTCAATCATGAGTGCTTTTTACTTCTTAAACTAATTTAGTCCCTGTAGTTTCGTCAAATAAAACAAAAGAACATTTAATGTTGTTTCTTTAAAACCTTATGAAATACATAACTACTTACTTCATACAATTTCCAATTTAACTAAAGTACTTTAACGTTCAATGTTCATAATTTATAAGTACTAAAAAAACTACCCATTTCATCATCATTGCAACATTCCATGAAATATCCACTACAGGACATCCCTGTCTCCCTCCAGAATTCTAGGTTTATGGTTTGCACCGTGGACCGCGGTTGTAGGTGACCGCAGTATGATACACAGGAGGATGCTTCTACCCATCTTCCAGTTTATAACCCTTAGTCACCTCTTACGACACCCCCAGGTATTTATGGGATGGTACTATTCACACACACACACAGACACATTTAATTCTATAAATTTCATCGTATGAGAGGGGTCAATTCCTGTATAGTCGCTAAAGAAAATCTTAAAATTTGTTACCTGAATTAGGTAGCTATTAACTGAAAAAGAAACAACAACACCCATATTACCATAAATAAAACCATCGGCTTAACGTACCTACCGAAACACTCAATCATCTTACTTTTCTGACAGTCAAGTGAATTTACCTGCAATGTCCTAACCAAACTGAAGACTGTTTCACAAAATGATTTTTGTGTTTGACAGTGGACCTATTGAGAATCGAATTTTACACCTCCGGGTCAAGAGCCGAGCGCCCCAACTATTAGACCATGAAGGATGTTAATAGTAAAATTAAAATAAAATACTAATAACGTGCTTTTTCGATCATCAAGTAGCCTTATTCCGGTTTCATAGAGTTAACTATCTGATCTAGAGGATTTATCGAGAACACTTGTTTTTACACAGAGCGAACCAGACCCATTCTTAGATTAAGCTTTGCAACGCTAGCCTACCTTTATCAACGTGCCGAAGAAACGCTTCAGTTGATGCGCCACTAGCGGTCACCCATCCTTGTCTGACCACTGATAACATTGCTTAACTTTTTGAAACCATCTTCAGAAAAGATCATTATTTAATGCTCAGTTCGAGAATCGAACTCGTGTCGCAATTTCAAGCTGGTGATTAACCATTACACCATAGGAGGACTTTTAAATTGCGCAACAGAACGGGCGGCATCGGAAATGCCGATCTAAAAGAAAATTTTTGCAAATTTTCGGTTACATGTAATTTGATCGATTTGTTTTTCGTATCGATTTGCTGATACAGATAATATTTGGGTGTGATTGATTTTCTTTATGTGTGCGTTGTGTATTCTCTATACGTGAAAGGTGTATATAAGCTGGCCGTTATTTTCTAAATTCAACCACAACTCATCGGGACTTCGGAGCTCAGAAGTGAATACCTGTCTGCAAATCAAGCTTGCCTCCTGCTGTCTGCCGCCTAGAAGAGGATTGATGCCCACCTAGATAGCAGCTGCTATCTACTGACCAGAAGTGGATACAACCTGCCTGCAGTCTGCCGCCCACCTGCTATCGACCGCCTGCCCAAAGCCTGTCTTCAAGTGGATACCTGCTTACCTGCCGTTGATACCGCCCACCCGCAGTCTACCGTTCAGAAGTGTCGTCCGCCCTCTGCCGCCCACCACCTGTCTCCTGCTGCCTGTTGCCAGCCTGCTACCTGAATCTTCATAATTAAATTCAAGTGCTACAAGATAATGTTCGTGAGTTTTTAGATTTTTTTATGATTTAATTCAAATGAATGCTCTTAATCACTTCATTTATTTACTTATGTCTTTTTTTGTTTTGTTAATAGGTCTGAAGGAGACTATAAGAAGAGAGGCGCTTCTAGCGTGTGGGACACGCCTGGCTCTTCATCTGAGGAAGAATCTATAAGGTATTTATCTATTTAAATACTCGTGTATATTTCATAAGTTGTCTTTTAATAGCTTTTTCTTTAAATTTAATTTCTTGTTTCAGTCCACCTCCATCCAAGCAAAAAAAAACAAAAAACATCGAGTCCTGCTGCAGTAGTGGTGGGAAAAGGCAAAACGAAGAAAAGCGAAAAGAAAAAAGAAAGGTTTGTATTTTTACTCACATCATAAAGCTACTACACTGATAAACCATTATGATAGTCTTAATCCCTTTTTTCTAATCTACCACTTAGAAAATTAGCGCAATAATAATAAAGTCTACCCAAAGTAATTGAACCGATCAACTGATATTTTTTTATTGTGATGTATGTTTAATTGAATTGTTTGTTATAGCAAATCTGCGGCACTAGAGCTGTTTGGTGAGGAGGAGCCAACCAAAGACCACGTCCAGCCGGTGTGGTCATCCCTGACTCGTCGGGTGGCGGGTGGCACCCTGCGAAACAGCGCGGTCCTCGACGGCGGGAAATTTTTCGTGGAAGTGCGTGTTTACAACACAGAGGAAATCAGGGGCGTGACTGATTACAAAGAAAGATACGAGAAGGCTACCGTGGCCAAACTGCATGTTGAAGTTACGGCAGATGATCCTATATGGGCTTTAACAAAAAAAATATTTTCTGAAGGGAAAAAGAAATTTAAAGAAGAAGCCATTTTTTATCAAAGTTGTAAGAAAAAGTGATTTCTTTTGCTCTTCAGAAAATATTTTTTTCTTTTTATATTTTTAGTGTTTAGTTTACCTGGTATGTCACTTTCTTTTTTAAATAATAAAATTGGGATAGTATAAGTAATAAATAAAGTTTCCTTTTTTCGGTACATAAATTCGTTTCTTCATTTTTTATATATAAATTCAGTATACAAACATTTTCTAATCATTATTTAAGAAACATATATTTTAAAATGAATAAAAGGAATACTATACTTTGCTCGGTTTGCGATAAATCTATAGATAGTAAAGCTTTTGCAGGTCACTTACGTAGCCTTGCTCATAAAAATAAGTTAACAGTATCCATAGACGATGGCATAGAAAAAATTTGCTCAGCCTTCAAGGGACGTATTGCGTCATACCGCGTGGATGAGACACGCTCGCGTACATGTGATACCTCAGCGGCGCGCACATCTGTACCCGCCTACCTGAGTTCCATAGCAGCTCGTGTGCGTCGGTTGGTAGACGCGGCGCTTGCTATACATACTAACTTAAAAGTGAACTTTGAGTTGTTTATTAAAGTTATTCAGCCTAAAGATGATACTATGGAAGTCAAATCTTTTGCCACAGAAAACATGTCTCTTCATAAAACTTACAGTTTTGATGAAGTTTTTCAGAAAATTACTAACAGTCTCAGTACTAAAGTAGAGGAATTCCAGGAAAAAAACAGTGGGTGGTCTCTTTTAGATATTTTGTATCTGGAGGTAAACATCAATAAGTTTGCTCCTCTCAGAGGTTCTTGTTTTATTGAGTTGCCAAGTAAAATTAAATCAAAAAAATCTTGTTTAAATATAAAAAACAATGATGAATACTGTTTCGCATGGACGGTTATGGCTTCTTTATACCCTACAAAAAATAATGCAAATCGCACCTCGCCTTATCCTCATTTTAGTACAAAGCTCAATTTACAAAACATGACATTTCCAGTTTCTCTTTGTGATATAAAATTTTTTGAGAAAAATAACCCAAACATCAGTATTAATGTATACGGTACAGAAAACAACAAAATTACTGGACCATTATATAAAACACTAATTCGAAAAGAAAATCATATTAATATGTTGTTCTTACAGAAAGGTTTCAAGTCACATTATTGTCTCATAAAAGATCTTAACAAATTGATTAGGAGTCAAATGACGAAGCACCACGGTAGAATATATTTTTGCGAAAGTTGTTTGCTGTTTTTCACGACAGTTCAGCAGTACGAAAGTCATACTTGTGGAGGCGTTGCGACTATTTTACCTGATGAGGGCTCTTTTCTGCAGTTCAAAAATTATCAACACATGCAGGATTTACCTTTTGTGATTTATGCCGACTTTGAAACTTTTTTACAACCGTGCAATGAGAATAAAGGTGCTCATACTGTAAATGTACAACAACATATACCTGCTGCTTTTGCATATTATATCGTGTGCAAACATGATAGCTCATTAAACCGATTAGTAACTTATCGAGGTAGCGATTGTGCATCTAAATTTGTAAATAATTTGCAAAAGGATGTTTTAAAAATTTATTTATCTATTTTTTTTTTTTTTTAATTTTTTTTATAATTTATTTTATTTGAGGAAAAAATATTAAATCCAGCCCCCATAGTTTTTGGTGAAAAACAAAAGCAGGATTTCGACAAAGCCGAACGATGCTATTTGTGTTCTGACTTACTATTACATGACAAAGTTAGAGACCATTGTCATTTTACGGGTCAGTATAGAGGTGCAGCTCATTCCTACTGCAATATCAACTTCCAATTACCAAAATTTGTACCTGTTTTCTTTCACAATTTATCAGGTTACGACTGCCACCTGTTTATCCGTGAATTGAGTTCTACGCCAGGTATGATTAAAGTGATTCCAAAAAATAAGGAAAACTACATTTCATTCACGAAATTTATTCAGGTAGAAAATGAAAAATTTGTTGCCGTACGATTTGTAGATTCATTTAAATTTTTAGGTACAAGTTTAGATCAATTAGCAAAAACTCTTGATCCTGAAGATTTTAACTATTTAAAGAAAAACTGCAATGACTATAAGGAGTTCAGTTATTTATGCCGAAAGGGTGTATATCCATATGATTACATTAATAACTGGAAGTCGTATGATGAAACTAGTTTGCCCGATAAAAATCATTTTTTCAATAAACTAACGAATGAAGTACTTTCTCAAACTGATTACAACCATGCTAAGGAAGTTTGGAGGTACTTTAAAATTAAAAATATCGGCGAGTATACCGATTTATACGTGAAAAGTGATGTTTTATTTTTAGCAGACATTTTGGAGAAATTCCTCAAAACTTGTAAAAAAATTACATATTAGACCCGGCATTCTACTTAACAGCGCCCTCTCTTAGCTTCGACGCCATGTTATTGAAAACAAAAGTTCAGTTAGAACTCATAAATGACTTGGAAATAATTCGAATGATACAGAAAGGTATACGGGGAGGTATCTGTTTATGTCCTCTTAGATATGCAAAATCTAACAACAAGTATCAATCCGATTTTGACTCCACTCAACCTAACAATTTTCTAGTGTACATTGATTGTAATAATCTCTATGGATATGCAATGTGTAGTTATTTACCGCATTCTGAACTTCATTTGCTCAATGAAGAAGAACAAAATCGGCTACAGATTATGGATATCCCTGATGAAAACCAATTCGGTTACATTTTGGAAGTCGATTTAATGTACCCTGAAGTTTTACACGATTTACACAACGACCTTCCATTTTGCGCTCAAAATTTTATTCCCCCCTGTTCAAAAACCAAGAAGCTTACCCCGAATTTGTTTGATAAATATAACTACGTTATTCATTATATTCACCTCAAATCTTGCATTAAAAATGGTCTGATATTGAAAAAGATCCATAAAGTGATAAAGTTCAAACAAAGTCCTTTCTTAAAAAAGTATATTGATTTAAATACAGAATTACGTCAAAAATCCACTTCATTGTTTGAACAGGATTTTTTCAAATTATTGAATAATAGTATATATTCGGAAAAACTTTAGAGGACACCGAGCGTAGGGTTGATGTCAAATTGGTTAATAAATGGGAAGATTTGCGCAATAAAACAAAAAAACAATACTGTGCGCAACAACTTGTAGCACGTCCTAATTTTCACAGCGCTACAGTTTTCACTGAAAATCTTGTTGCAATTCAGTTGAACCGTGAAAAAGTTGTGTTGAACAAACCGATATATATAGGTTTTTCAGTTTTAGAGTTATCTAAAACTCACATGTATAACTTTCATTATTCAGTAATGAAAAATTTTTACCAAGAAAAAATATCACTTTGTTATACAGACACTGACAGTTTGTTATATTTTATAGAAACCGAAGATTTTTATGCAGATTTGAAGTCAAACTATTTAAATTACTTTGACACCAGTAATTTTCCGTTAAATAATGCTTTTCATATAGTCCCTAGAAATAAAAAAGTTCCTGGACTTTTTAAAGATGAACTAGGCGGAAAGATTTTGTTAGAATTCGTTGGTTTGAGGTCAAAATTATACAGCATTAGAACAATTGATAGTGAAATCAAAAAAGCAAAAGGCGTTAAAAAATCAGTAACAAAGCAATTAAAGTTTAAAGACTATACTGAAGTCTTACAAAGTGGTAAAATTGTAAGAAAAAAATGCTTTCACTTTAGATCAATCAAACACACCCTTTTTTCTCAAGAACAAAATAAAGTAGCCCTATCTCGTAAAGATGACAAAAGGTTTATTTTAAAAGACAATATAAACACAAAATCTTGGGGTCATTTTACCATTAATATATAAGATTGTATATGTTTGTATATTGACTTTTTTAGATTAAGTTTTGTTTAAGTTATGCATGTTATATATTTTAAGCTTATGGTAATGGGTATGTAGTAAAATTTATTTTAATTTGGTAACTAATTTGTTTTAGTTATCTAAGGTTTATATTTTAAACAATAAATATGGTTTTTTAAATGTACTGATAGTTTTTTTTTTATTCACCCCAACCTAACTTAATATCACCTAAAGGTGCAACAAACAGGGTGATTAAACGATACGAATTGGCATTATTCATAATGTTGAAGTCTAACTCCTAAAACCATTCGTTTTGTTACACCCTTTTTGATACACATTAGCTCAGTTTGTTCATTTAAAAAAAAAAAAATACCTTTTGCACAACACTTGAATACGCTCATGTTTGTATCACGCGCTGCGATGACATCCGACACCTCACAGGCTGCACTGTTAATGAACTCAACTTGTCTGGACATGAAAATGCATAATTGCATGAACTTGTTATGTAATTCCGCTTCTAGCTTTTTGCGACGCTCATTTACTATTAGCTCGCGGCGCAGTTCAGTCCTGTAATGTCTAATTCTAAAAATAATTTTATTGCTGATTGTAGTGAAGATGAACAATCACCTCAATTAATAGTGCGTCTTGAAATTGGTGAATATATTAGTTCCAGTTACAGAAAAGTTTACAAAACATTATTAAAATCATCTCATCCTATTAAAGAAGAAAATAAGAAGACCGACCAAGTACTGCAAGACACGGTGAAATTATTTAATTTGATTACAAGGGAACTTCGGAACAAGTGCCTTAAAAAAGTAAGTGCTTAGTATGTAAGCAAATTGTTTATTTAGTATGAAGTTTATGAATTTAATATAATATTTTCTATTGTTACAGCTACTAAACATTGTTTTAGAAGAAGAGGAGTCACGTGATACTGTTGATGCAATACTTAGAAAGTAGCTATACGTATCTAAGCTGTAAGTACACTTCTTAATGGTGATTCGTTTAAAATAATAAAATATAAAATTTGCCCTAGTAATATATCTTTTATTGTTTTAGGAAATATGGCTGCTGCTCAAATTGACTTGGAGCAATATGCTCAAGATCCTCTAGCAGATTATGAAGAAAGATTTCCATTTCCGACCAGTTATAGTCCAGTGCAAGAGAAACCGCCGAAGAAGAGGAAGATTACTCAGGCTAAACGTCATTGTGCTGATAAAAACAAGATGGCAGCTTCCTGTGTGAGGATTAAGGGCGAAAAAGGTGGTCGTCGTTTGATAAAAATAAAAGTGTTCGATCTATCTGCCAACGGTTTAACTTCGGACCCAGTCGGCACTGAAGAAGATAATGCATTATTAAGTGCTCAGTATATCGTCACATCAACAGGATATGATGAAATTTTGGAGCAGACCGAAGATTTGGTGAATAAAATATCTAAGAGTTTATGTAACAATATGTAAGGATAAGTGTGTACTTATTAAGTTAAATACTTAATTTTTTCTATGATGTTATTTGTTTATGTTTTTATAAAATAAATTTAATGAATCTTACTTTTTGTTTTATTTACTTATCTCTGTTAAAAAGGTACTTACATATTTTTTCTATCTTACAATGTAGTTTTAAATTGTAAAATTTAGTAAATAAGTAAAGACAATAAAAAATATGCAAGTATCTAACTAGAGAATAGGTTAGTAAAAAGATAAATAATTAAACAACGGCATTTTTTAGAATAACATTTTTATTTTGATTATCAAGAAAACAAATCAATCTGGTTTAAATTATTTTCAACATACCATTTTCTAATACATACTACATTTTTTAAAGCGCAAATTTCATGACTTAAACAATTAAAATTAGTCTTATAATTATAATATTTTTTATGAAGACATGGTATATTAGGACATCCTTTCGTTGCAATATCAATAATTTTATAATTATTTTTACATAGCATTCTATCTAACCAAACAATTTTTTCTTCGCCCTTAACTATGATTTTCTTATTTTCTAGATATTCTTTAATGAATCGTTCAAATTCTCTATTATCGATATTACCTTCACTCCAATAGATACCATGATTTTTTTCTATCCAAGATACGCATCTCTTTTCCTCTTTGTTCAATTTTGTATAGGGATAAGGTGGTTTAATTAAAAAATTTTGAGTATGTTCTTCACTTGCAATCGCAAATTCTTTAAGAATAAATTCGTTATTAATATTCTTAAAACCTTGAACATCAATAATTAAGACATTCATGATATTTTTTTTAACTAAATTAGTAAGAAGCTTATATTCCACTATACAGTCGTTGAAAATTAAACAGTATGCCGAAGTTTGATCAGGAATTGCTGAATTGCTTTCTAATTCAACGCGTACGTTAACAACAGGTCCAGTTTTTAAGTTTTCACTTTGTCTTGAACAATCTATGACAAACAATGGCGTTAAATCTTTAAATTGCTTTAGGCTTAGAAGCGGTTCTACTCGTTCACGTCCGTAATACGATTGCTGAAATCTAGCATATTGTTCGTATAATAAAGCAATTTTATCATCAGAAAAATTTATGTTGAGACTTTCGTACGGAAAATATGTAGAGTTGAGATATACTTTTACATCACGCAAGTTACAATGATCAAATTGGGACATATCTGCACTTCCATTATTTTTTCGGTTTGTTTGTAATGCTATAATTACGAAACGTGGCTTTTCTATTTGTGAAGAAGTTTTTACAGACCATGTATGTTTGGTTGTCTGAGGCAATAACGGATATTCATATAAATCCCAATTTCTGAATGCTACTTGTATTGCACGGTCTTTGTCTAACAACCTAAGTAAGTTTATTCTCTCCTTGTCAGATACTTTTACATGAGGAACTCGCCACACTATTTTATGAATATCAATATCGTTCACAACGTCGGTAGTACCAAGTTTCATTGCATTTAGGTTAGTGTTACTGCGTAGTAGGATAAGTTCATGTTTACAATTGATTATAACTTTTTTATAATCTTCTGCGAAACCCAGTATATTACTTAGTGGAATAGATGCTGAAAAGTTTCCATTATGTACATTTTTGGTACCATCAATATCCCATCCCCATGCTTTGGACATTCTTGATTCATTTTCATTCATTGATAATAAAGATTTAATGGTTGTGGTTATACCAGCATTCTTTATTTTATCAATTTCAACTCCACTGTCTTTGGTGGAATTGTTCACAACATTAACGGTACCTTCTAGATATAGCGTACTTGCCGATGGTAATACATATAAGTCTTGCTGATTGATTGGAATCCGAATTTCATCATTCCTGTTGAAGCTAGTGATATAGGGTTTTGTACGAATGATACTCGATACTGTCAATAGAATTATCATAGCTGGGTGTACTAGAAATGTTTAATATATTCATTTTAGGAGTCCAATAAGTTTAAGAAATTTCTTGTTTTCTTTTTTTAATTTTATTCTTTTTTTAGTTGTTTTCTTTTGAATAGCGCAAGGAGAACTTGTGATTTTCTTTTGAGGTGGTGAGTATTTATGGCTATAATCAATCATTTCGTTTTATGTGTAAATAAATTTGAACTTTTTCTCCCCGTAAATCAACTAATTTATTATTCGCATCCAATATTCTTATATTAATACAGTTAATATTATTTCGGTTGACCGGAAAATAAATTAAGTTTCTTGGTATTTCTATTATCCGATAACCTGGTGGTACATTAGGGGCAAACTCATGAATAATATGACTTGATTTTCCATTAATAAATGATCCACTCACTACCACCGTTGTTGATAAAATGTTGGCTGGTAACTGTGCTACATGCAATATATTGGCTTTTAGAGTTTGATTGCCAAACCCTAATAGACTACCAAGAGTGTTAGGCTTATCAAAATAAATATCTTTTGAGCAGATAATTGATATTTTTAACGTATTATTGTTGCACAATAATTTGAAAGAAGCATTCTGAATTTCACTTTTCAAGTAGTCACCTATATCTTCAAGTTCGTACGTGCCTTCTGGTAATTCAATAGTTTCGTTGTCCCCATAATAAAATTTGTTATTACTATGATTAATATTAGGAAAAGAGTTGAATGTACAGAAATGTAACAATGCACATTCATATCGACCTTCTAGTTGTAAAGAAGGTGAGTACGTAGTTGACAATAAAGGCTGGTTCCCAGATATAGACAGTGTGAGAGACATTATATAAATGAAACGAACAACATCACTGAATACTTATTTATACAATTTTATTGTATCTGTCTATTTATTTTACAAAAATTACGTAAATACCGAAGACATAAATGTCCACAGTTAACTGTATCATATGTTTGATATTTAATATAGTTATAAGAAATATTTTGGTTGTTAAGATAATTTAGTAACTCTAAGGGACGTTTTAAGTCACCATAGCTATCAAAATATTCGCAATAACTATTTAACTTAACGTAGGCTACCCAATGAGTTCCTTTATTTGTAGAGTGGTCTAGATTTATAATTCCACATTCTTTACTAAATGGGCATTTTGGTAATTTATCTCTCATGAAAACACCTCGAAAGTAAGGGATATCTTTTGCATTTTTTTAAATGTCCAAATTTGTAAGAGAACGATTCGGTAGCCTTTTTATTAGTTTTTTGATTTTTTTAAAAACAACCCATCCCCTTTTTTATACGGCATAACATATAGTCCTTTCCCTATTGGTATGGACTCTACTGCCTTATTATGCCTTTCAGTCTCACGCAAATTTTGCTGAGCTGATTTGTAATCATTTACAGTTTTCGCAATACCTGCAGCGCCTCCAGCTAAACTCCCTAGAGCTCCGTGTGCTGCTGATCGATTGCTATCGATTGTTTTAATATTAATAATTCAGTTGTCCACATGCAGATGAGCATTTAACATCGAACTTATAATTAACATTTACTTAATAAAATATTGTTGTGAATCTGTGTGTGTTCTACTCAACATCTACTACTAACATCGCGGGCCCATACATCTCTTTTTGGTCCTTCGAAGCAACAGGTATTTAGTGTATTTTGTACTTTTTTCACGATAGCGGATCGGTTCGCCGGCCTCCCACAAGCGGGTCTCACCGGTTGAATTGAGAAGTCGCACATGTCGTGTTAGGGGTGCAAGTGCACTGAATATCGAACCTGTGAACTGTGGATTTTACTACAACTGCCACTATCAACATCAAACTACTTAACTGCGGTAAACATCAAACTATAACTTACGCCGCTTACATCGAACTAACTTTATTGAGAAATCATTTAACATCAACTACAAGCAACAATGTCGGAAATTGACCTACTTATTGCTTCGCAAGTTACTGCCTTCAATAACCTGAACAAGACTTGTGCTGACTACAAGAAAGATGGTTCTGTGAAGAAGACCTTACCTTATCTGGAGAAACGTTTGAACCAACTTTACTCTAACTGGGATGTGTTCGAGGTAAACCATGAACTTATTAGTAAAACTGGAGTGGTGGACATTCCCTACTTCCGGGATCAGATTTTTACGAAAGCCAAAATCATGTACGAAAATACTTTGAGTGATATCCGGAGTCGGCAGGAGACTTTGAAAGCAGCGGCTGCGGCCTTGAACGAAAACAAATATACCGAATTTATATTTCAAGACGTATTGTTTGAAGCACCGGCCCCGGAAAACGGCGATAACTCTGAAAAAATTAAGGAGCTTTTACGTCATCAATCCTGTAACTTTAAAGCTTTCGCAAGAGTCGTGTCGAAAGCGAACTTCACTTCCGGGACGGAAAAATGGGAGCTAGAAGATAACTTAAACATGATGAAAGGCAAGTGGGAACAAATCGAGAGGCTTCACTGGCAGCTTGACTACATTTTAACCGACGACGGGAAGGAAGGTAAAGAATACAGAGAAAAATACGCCCGTGTTAGATTTTCATCTAACATTGAATTTACTTCATTTATAAGTAAGAGACTGTGAAGCTAGTATAGTTATATCTCAATGGTACCGAAATAAAACTAATCTACATCTAACATTGAATTTACTTCATTTATAAGTAAGAGACTGTGAAGCTAGTATAGTTATATCTCAATGGTACCGAAATAAAACTAATCTAAGAAATAAAAACAGAGCGTTATGTATTTACTAATCATTTATTTGAACTTCATCTAGATTGGTTGCCTAAGACTTTATATACCTCAATATATGTATATTGGAATTAGTATGAATTTACAAACTACATGCTGAAATTATATTTAAATGTATATTTTATACTTTTATACCTTAAGTATATAAGAGAATTATGTTTATCTATCCAAAATAGATAAAAACCCTCATATACAATGTATATAAGAAATGGCTGTAAGTATATAAGCCATCATAACATAGATTCGGCAAAACCCCCAAACTACATAAAAACCCCTTAAATACATAGTTTATATAAGAAATTACTAAAGTATATAAGCCTTTATTATATAGGTTTGTCAAAACCCCCAAGTACCTAAAAACCCTTATATACATAATGTATATAAGAAATTACTGCAAGTATATGAGATATCATTATAAAGATTCAGCATTTATATACCTAAAGTATATAAGCCTTATATACTTTACACACAAGGGAAATATAGACAAGTAACAACAAATAAAATATATATGAGGAAATACTTATCTTATTTACCAGGAGAGGGGACGTCTTGCCTCGACCAGAGCTCGAACCAAAGTGTCGTAATTCTGGCGCACTGCGTCTTTTATAGGCTGTCCCCACCCGCAGCCGTTACGAACACGTGTTTCTTTCGAACACATGCTGTTTATGAACAAAGAAACACGTGTTGTTTACAATTTTATAACGTAAACACATCCTACCTTCATATAATATTTCGTGATTCGGTTTTATAATTAATAAAAATATGTTATCTATGTATACATTTTGGTTTTAAAACAAGATAAAGACACAATTTAACGAATATTTTAAAACACAATTAATTAAATATCTAACACGGCCATACTGACAAGTACTTCGTTCTCGAAGTACGTACCTAAAGTACAACTTTCGTTTCAATTTCAAATTATGTATCTACTATTTATTACACAGTTAATGAATCACTTTTTAGTATTGTTACATAGTCGATTTATCTTTATCTGCGTAAATATATACATTTTATTTTATAAGCCGCAGTCAATGGCACAGGCATCACTTTAGAAATAAAAGCACAGCCACAGGCATAACCACAGGCGTCTTTAAGCCACAGGTATAGCCACAGGCACAGCCTCAAGTACTGCCACAGGCACAGCCACAGGCACAGCCACAGGCACAGCCACAGGCACAGCCACAGGCACAGCCACAGGCACAGCCACAGGCACAGCCACAGGCACAGCCACAGGCACAGCCACAGGCACAGCCACAGGCACAGCCACAGGCACAGCCACAGGCATTATAAATCTTATTTTAGAAGAAATAAAGAAAAAAGGAGAAAAAATTATCATCGACCCATTCACCTGGCCAGTATCGAAGTTTATCTTCAGAAATTATAACGTTTCTTTGACCTGTGCCTCGTATTTATAACGGTCATTACATAGAATTCCAATTATTTCATAAGGACCCCTAAACTTTGGTCTAAGTATTTCGTAACGCCGATGGTCTTGATAGACGTTAACAGTGTCACCAACATAATTTTTATTCCGCCGTACCGCATCAAAATGTTGTTTAAACTTCTGTGCTACTTCTCTTAACCGATTCTGAGCAAGCTCACGGTCTGCTTGTACATCAAAATTATGTCCAGAGGCAGCGTCTTCACCAAGAACTTCATTAAGACGCGCCTGAACACACGGAATGTTCGAGTTTCTCCTTATCAGCAACCGCGTAAGAGAGAAACCGGTTGACTTATGAATTGTGGTATTCAAAGGTAGTTTTACTTTAAACAATTCGTTCGGCCAATCTGACAGATTATTACACTTTGTAGTAAGCATATTAACTACAGTAGAAACATATCTTTCAGCCTGACCATTTCCACGGGGAGTCCCTGTAGCAATCATATGGTGTTCTATTTCTAGATCTCTAAATAAATTTTATACTAAATTCGAACTGAAGTTTGCTCCACGACCTGTAATAACGACCTTCTTGAGGCTTCCACGTCTCGTACCAAGTTAAAGCAGAGCCCTTCAGGGCCTTACCTGCTTTTGCAACCTTCGCAATCCCACTCCAGCCAAATTCTCCTGCAAGCTTGTCAATGTTTTCACACCAAACAGCTGCACCGTTGTCACTAGTGGCCGGGTCGAACGTCGGTAGTGCCACGTCATCCTGGCGACGGTTGCTGGTTAGGGCATCTCGAATGGCAGTAAGCAAACTTTGAACAGCAGACTCATCCATTTTGGTAATCCTGAAAATATAATAATTTTAAAATTGCATCGAATCCTATCCCACTTCTGATGTTAGATTTATAACATCTAAGATTGAATTTACTTCATTTATAAGTAAGAGACTGTGAAGCTAGTATAGTTATATCTCAATGGTACCGAAATAAAACTAATCTACATCTAACATTGAATTTACTTCATTTATAAGTAAGAGACTGTGAAGCTAGTATAGTTATATCTCAATGGTACCGAAATAAAACTAATCTAAGAAATAAAAACAGAGCGTTATGTATTTACTAATCATTTATTTGAACTTCATCTAGATTGGTTGCCTAAGACTTTATATACCTCAATATATGTATATTGGAATTAGTATGAATTTACAAACTACATGCTGAAATTATATTTAAATGTATATTTTATACTTTTATACCTTAAGTATATAAGAGAATTATGTTTATCTATCCAAAATAGATAAAAACCCTCATATACAATGTATATAAGAAATGGCTGTAAGTATATAAGCCATCATAACATAGATTCGGCAAAACCCCCAAACTACATAAAAACCCCTTAAATACATAGTTTATATAAGAAATTACTAAAGTATATAAGCCTTTATTATATAGGTTTGTCAAAACCCCCAAGTACCTAAAAACCCTTATATACATAATGTATATAAGAAATTACTGCAAGTATATGAGATATCATTATAAAGATTCAGCATTTATATACCTAAAGTATATAAGCCTTATATACTTTACACACAAGGGAAATAT
Source organism: Athrips mouffetella (assembly GCA_947532105.1). Classification (NCBI taxonomy): domain Eukaryota; kingdom Metazoa; phylum Arthropoda; class Insecta; order Lepidoptera; family Gelechiidae; genus Athrips; species Athrips mouffetella. Next base: position 502,893 of record CANNWQ010000057.1, on the reverse strand, counting down.
AGACAAGTAACAACAAATAAAATATATATGAGGAAATACTTATCTTATTTACCAGGAGAGGGGACGTCTTGCCTCGACCAGAGCTCGAACCAAAGTGTCGTAATTCTGGCGCACTGCGTCTTTTATAGGCTGTCCCCACCCGCAGCCGTTACGAACACGTGTTTCTTTCGAACACATGCTGTTTATGAACAAAGAAACACGTGTTGTTTACAATTTTATAACGTAAACACATCCTACCTTCATATAATATTTCGTGATTCGGTTTTATAATTAATAAAAATATGTTATCTATGTATACATTTTGGTTTTAAAACAAGATAAAGACACAATTTAACGAATATTTTAAAACACAATTAATTAAATATCTAACACCCGCATGGAGAATATGTACGACGATTTACGGAAGAAGCTAAACCACAATATTTGGAACAACTCGCATTATGAAAAAGCTACCCCTAAGATTGTTATTCCCGATTTCTATGGTAATTACAATCAGTGGGCAACCTTCAAAGATCTTTATGTGGAGAGCGTGCACAACAACCCGCTGCTCTCTAATGCACAAAAAATGCAACATCTGAAATCCAAATTAAAGGGTGAGGCTGAAAAACTGGTTCAGCATCTCGGCATTAGCGCTGACAACTACACATCGTGCTGGGAAATTATCACGCATCGTTTCGACAACAAACGGCTTTTATTTACATCGTACATAAATACCCTTCTAAACCAACCCGCCATACAGCAAGCAAGCGCCTCAAGTATAAGAAAACTTCACGATGTTATGCAAGAATGCCTTAACGGACTGACAAATATCGGTATCGACATCACTACTTGGGATCCAATTATTGTACATTTGCTCGTTCAAAAATTGGACAGCGTAACTTACAACGAATACATGAAAGATCTTAAAGACCCGAGAGATTTGCCTGACCTTGAAGAGTTTTCTACTTTTCTCGAGTCAAAGTTTATGGCACTCGAAGCACTACAAGGCGGCTCTAACCAGCGAACATCAAACTCGAGTAAACATCAAACTTTCAACAAGCCGCAAAATAATATGCAGTCGTCTTCGTCACGCAATAATTATTATCAGAAAAATTATAACGCGCCGAGGTCGACGAACTATAACAAGCATCAAAACTCGCACAAAACCTTCTTTGCGACAGTGAAAACCTGCCCTGTCTGCAAAGCCGACCATGCCTTAATGCTATGTCAGAAGTTTTTGGATATGAACGCAATAGCGCGTCGTGACACAGTTCGTAACTTACAATTATGCAAAAATTGTTTGTACAGTCACGGAGAAAAACCGTGCTTCTCACGAAAGAAATGCAAGCTGTGTCACAAGTCACATCATACTCTCATGCATGAATCAGAATCTGAGCAACCATCCCGTAGCGGTTTTCAACAACCAGCTACCCCGCATTCAGTACACAACTGCACAAACGAAGAGAAAGAAGTTTTGTTAACGACTGTACAACTGAAGGTGAAAAATATAGACGGGGAGTTTATCAATCTTAGAGCTTTACTTGATCAAGGCTCGCAAGTAAGCCTTATCACTGAAGATGCGGCACAACGTCTCAGATTACCGCGCCGGAAACTTAGCGCCGTGGTGTCTGGAATCGGCAGTCTATCAGGAAACTGCAAAGGGTCAATCAACTTAGAATGCAAGTCTATTCATTCTGACTATACATTTAAAACTGAGACATTGGTGATGAACAAATTGATAAATAACTTGCCAAGTACGTCATTCTCTAAGGACAACTGGCACTACTTAGAGAACTTAAAATTAGCCGATCCGCACTTCAACGTGTCGGGCCCAGTTGACCTACTTTTGGGCGCCGATATTTATTCAGAGCTATTACTAAGCGGAGTCATGAAAAGCGAAGATAACCAGCATCCAGTGGCACAGCAAACCAGAGTTGGGTGGATTTTGAGTGGAAATGTTAAAACATTTAACTGCCATGTAACCCTTAACGAGCTGGAAAATATGACACGCTTCTGGGAAATCGAAGAAATCCCAAATAGCACAACATCAACTAGCGAGAACGATTTATGTGAGAAATATTACACTGAAACCACAAAGAGGCTGCCTGACGGGAAATATGTGGTACAGATGCCCATGAAACCAGAGTACGAAGCGAACTTAGGGCCTACGAAACCACAAGCCCTAGCCCAATTTCTACAGCTGGAACAAAAAATGCGGAAAAACAAGGAACTTGAAACAGAATACAAGAAATTTATAAACGACTACATTACTATGGGGCACATGAAACCTGTAACAAATTTGACCAAAACAAAGGGGCAAGTCCACCTACCCCAACACGGTATCTGGCGATCTGAGTCTACCACGAGCAGGTTAAGGGTAGTTTTTAATGCATCACACAAGACAAAAAGCAACCATAGCCTGAACGATCTGATGTATACCGGCCCGAACCTACAGAAAGACATGCTCACCTTACCTATAAACTGGAGAGTTCATAAGTACGTTTTTACTGCGGATGTAGAAAAAATGTACAGACATATTTGGCTAAATGAAAACCAACAAAATCTTCAAACGATCTTCTGGAGAAATTCGCCGCAGCATCCCTTACAAGAGTGGCAATTATGCACCGTGATTTACGGCACAAAATCAGCGCCTTATCTCGCTATGCGCACGCTACACCAACTCGCACGAGATGAACAAGCTAACTACACCGAAGCGGCAACGGTCCTGCAAAACTATTTTTACATGGATGACCTTGTCTATGGGCACGATGATCTGGCGGCTGCAAAGAAACTGGTCACAGACTTGATCGAACTCCTGAAAAAAGGGGGATTTAACTTAAGAAAATGGACAAGCAACGATCGAAGAATCCTAGAACATTTAACAGAAGAACAAAAAAGTAACAACAACACGATCAACTTCAAGAACGAACAAGAAAATCAAAACACGACTAAAACATTGGGTATTAGCTGGAACCCGATTGATGACTCATTTTCATTTCGATGCAAACTTACTGAAACAAACAAACATACGAAGCGAACTGTACTAGCCGACATAAGCAAGCTCTACGACCCACTTGGATGGCTAGCACCGATAATAATAAAAGCGAAGATACTTTTCCAAAAAGTTTGGGCTAGCAAGATAGAGTGGGACGAAAGCCTACCAAAGGAGTTGCAAAAGGAATGGGAGGTTTTTAGAAACGACCTACATAACATAAACAACATTAAACTTCCGCGTTGGCTACGCTGCACTGAAAACAAGCTCGAGATACACGGGTTCTGTGACGCAAGCGAGAAAACCTACGCCTGCGCTGTCTACAGTCGCGTGACAAACGAAAATGGCGAATACATCATTAATAGCTGCAAAAACCAAAATATCCCCTCTGAGTAAGAAGGTCCCAATTCCTCGATTGGAATTACTCGGGTGCGGATTACTCGCCAAATTACTGGAAAAACTAAAAAACACCCTTACTTCAAAGGATTTAAAAATTCAATGCTGGAGCGACTCAAAAGTAGCGTTAGCATGGATTAACGGCAACGTAAACAAATGGGAAAGATTTGTTGCCAACCGAGTGACCGAGATAAGAAACATTATTCCGGCTGCCAACTGGTCTTATGTGAAAACAGACGACAACGCAGCTGATTGCGCTACCAGAGGCCTTCTACCCTCTCAACTTTTACCCTTCCAACTTTGGTGGGAAGGACCACAATGGCTGAAAACAAATAACATAGAAAAAACTTCGCAAAGTGAAACATTAACAACTAACGAAGGCTTAAAAACTAATTGCTATGTGATGAAACATGACACCGTCGAGAGCGAAATTGTAAATTCATTATTGAATAAACACAGCCAACTAAAACGCGCAACACGAGTGATCGCTTGGATATTACGCGTCGTATCAGCATTGCGTAATACTAATAAGCAAGTGTTGACCGACTTGAGCGAAAAAAGGGGAGTTATAAATTTAACGCCTCAAGAAGTAAACCGAGCATCAGAACTTATTATAAAAAATATACAAAGCCAACATTTTGGCGAAGAAATTGAGCGTTTGAAGAAGAATTCAAATATCTCGAAAAAGAGTAACTTAATAAAACTGACCCCTTTTATCGACGAAAAGGGATTGCTTAGAGTTAAAGGGCGCCTGACTAACTCAATGTTGCCACCTGAATCGAAACATCCTATTATCATTCCCGCTAAAGGAAGGTTAACGGAGCTTCTCATCCAGGAGGCCCATCAAGAAACTCTCCACGGCGGTGCACGCCTTTGCCTCGCTTTTTTACGGCAGAGGTTTTGGATCATTGGCGGAAACAAAACTTTAAAGAAGCAATTACGTCAATGTGTAAGATGTCATCGTTATAAGCCGCACCGGAACGAGCAATTAATGGCTGATTTACCTAAAGTACGAGTCACGCCGGCGCGCCCGTTCAGCAACACAGGAGTGGACTTTACAGGTCACGTGGAGATAAAAATAAACAAGGGACGTGGAGTTAAGACCTGTAAAGCTTATATCGCCATTTTTATATGCATGGTGACTAAAGCGATACACCTAGAACTGGTGTCAGATTTGTCAACACAAACATTTCTCGCCGCTTTCAAACGATTTAGTGCAAGAAGAGGTACACCAAAACATGTATACTCGGACAATGGAACTAACTTTGTGGGCGCAGCAAAGGTCCTACAAGAAGATTTTCGACACAACAAAACATTCAAAACTTCAGAATTCTTCGACGAAATGACCCAAATGTCAGTAGAGTGGTCCAGAAATGCCCCCCTGTGGGCTTCGGCTGGAGGGATTTGGGAATCGGGGGTGAAGGCAATGAAGTACCATCTCAAGCGCGTACTCGGGGAACAAAAACTTACCTTTGAGCAGTTCACCACACTCCTAGCTCAAATCGAGGCCTGCTTGAATTCACGCCCGCTCTGCCCTCTGTCGGAAGACATAGATGACTTGGAATACTTAACGCCTGGTCACTTTCTCATCGGTGGACCGCTGCTATCACTCCCACAAGAAGAAGAAGAGTTCAACCAATATGATCTGAGAAACAGATGGAGATTAATAGAGCAAATGAACTTACACTTCTGGAAACGCTAGTCGAGTGAGTACCTCCATGAAATGCAAATGCGCTGGAAATGGCAACGCCCGGAGAAAAATCTAGAAGAAGGAGACGTTGTGTTGGTAAAGGAGGAAAACTTACCGGCTGGGAAATGGGCTCTCGGAAAAGTAACAGAAGTTCATCCGGGAAGTGACGGTCACGTGCGAGTAGTATCTATCAAAACAAAAAAGGGAAACATCAAACGACCCATAACTAAGCTTGCACCACTGCCGAAACAACAAGAAGAGCACAAACATCCTCAACCAAGCTCAAACAAAAACATAAAAACTCCGAAAAGAAGCCTTTTTACATTATTAACAATGATACTTATGATGATCGGAACCGTAAGCTCATCACCGACTGTGAACTACAAAATATCTCCCATAGATAACAACAAACCAATATATTTCGATGAAGTTGGACAGTTACAGCTTATACATGATGAGTGGACTTTGTTAGTATACTATAACCTTACTACGTATTGGCAAACAACAGACAAACTAAGTACCTACATATATAATATCGACAAAATGTGCAATCGTATGGATAAAATGGATTATACGCCGTGCAGCGCAATCGTCAACCAACTACGTCACGAGCTACGTCATCTGACTGAGTATAACTCGTTACTTTTGTCGCACCATCTACAACGGCAAAAACGAGGCTATTTTGATGGAGTCGGAAAATTAGCGAGAACGTTATTCGGGGTTCTAGATGAAGAGTTTGCCACTAAGTATGAAAACGACATCAACATCTTACAAAACAACGAAGACTATCTTTTACAGCTTATGAAGAATCAAACTGTAATAATTGAAGCTGAAAATAACATAATAAAAAAGAGCGATAAATTCATGAACACGCAATTCGACATTATGCATAATTACATGAACAAAATTGAGAACAAAGTCGAAATGCTGTCTTCAGTAAATAATGTCAATTCGGCTTCGATTACGGCGACACTTATTATAAATAATTTGGAACGAATACAAAGAATGCTATTAAACGCATTGTCAGATATCTATAAAGGCCATCTGGATGTCTTCTTATTTCCTGCATCGCAACTTATTGATCAGCTGATGAAAATAAGAGGAAAACTACCTAGAGGATTATCTCTGCCTGTTAAGGATATACAGGAGGATATTCAGGAAATCTATAAACATCTATACGTCAAGGCAAGGATAACTGATAACTTTTTGTTATTCGAGATACATATTCCATTGATAAACGAAGAAGAATATACAATCTACAGAGTAATCCCTATACCATTCAAAAGGCAAGGCCAACTGAAAGTAGTTCAACCATCATCGAACAAAATCGCCATCAACTTTGTACAAAAGTCTTACATAATCATGAACGATAATGACGAGCATCACTGTACTACGTACAGCCGAGATAAGTTTATATGTATGGCGCGCCAACCCGTCTATAGCTTACACGACAAGAATGCACCATGCGAAGTAAACGTGTTTAGTCAGCAAATGCCTCAGACACCCCTATCATGCGTCATAAGTGACGTAGATTGCAAGGACACTTGGACTCAACTTCATAAACCGTACTGGTGGCTGTTTACGTTCTGCGATAAAAATATAATGAACATTATATGCGATGATCAAGTTACACCGATTGTTATTGACGGGATTGGTGTGATTGCACTTAAACCAAAATGCATCCTTCAGAAAAACGATGCTACTATATACACCTACAGTCACTTGGGTAGCAGAATGACGTTAAACTCGGAAATAGAAGTACCAACGCTTAATACGTCAATAAACAACATTTTCGACTTAAATTGGAAAAATAAAGAGATTAACATTACAGAAAAGAAAGCCCTAACTTCAACAGATTTTATGAAAATTCAGAAACAATTAGCATATCAAAAGGAAAAAGAAAGGTGGCCTATAACGACAGGATTGAGCGTCCACGACATTTATCACTACTCGATAACATCTTTTCTAGTAGGAAGCGCACTAGTGACAGCTCTCGTTATATGGCTCAAAAAGAAATGTAAGAAAGAAACGGAAAGACCCACAGAAAGAAAAAAGAATCAGACCGTGGAGATAGAAATGAAACAGATAAGGGGGCCGGCGAAACCACCACGGCAACCTATCTACACCAAACCGACTGAGAAAATACAGAGAAGTAGAGATAACCGGTTCACCTTCCGTGAAAACTCAGACGCTGACTCGGTAGAATAACATATCAATAACTAAATATTTCTTGCTTTGTAATGAATGCTCATTTGTAATTATTATCTTTAATTTCTGTTAATTAACTTTATAAAAACTTAGCATTATATACTTCTCTTAAAAACTAATTTTAACTTCACTTTTCCCTCGGGAGCATGTACGGTTAGCACCGAACAGTTTTCTGCTGCGTTGCGCCCTAGTTTCCGTGTGCTGCTGATCGATTGCTATCGATTGTTTTAATATTAATAATTCAGTTGTCCACATGCAGATGAGCATTTAACATCGAACTTATAATTAACATTTACTTAATAAAATATTGTTGTGAATCTGTGTGTGTTCTACTCAACATCTACTACCAACATCGCGGGCCCATACAGGAATCTTACTGTAGGTTTGGTTCAAATAAAAACAATCAATATTTTTGTGTCGTCCCATTGCAAAAAAATCTCTAATATTATTTTGGTTTTCACATGCAACATCATCAAATATTATTACAGAATCTGATTTAGCGTTTTTCGGACTTAAAACATCTTCGTTTTCATGGTATTTTGCAAAAGAAACTCCAGTTACTTGTTTAAGTACGTTTTCTAAAAATATGTACTTTGGTTGATGCAGAGTTTTAGAATACACGTATACATTTTTAAACCGCAATCCATTTTCATGTAAAAGAAGACCTAACATGAGATTAGTTTTACCGCAATTTGATGGTCCACAGATTAAACACCGAATAGTGTTAGGCAGAAGCTTCCCATGAATGTAAGTATATTTTATTTGGTCAGGACAAATTTTTTCTACACTTAACTTTTGCGGTTGCTTCACAAATTTCATTTTCATTAAAACGTTTCAAGCTCCTGATATTGACTGATTGTATTCAGAAAGCACAGTCGTATTTAAACTATTATCATATCATCAATTGATATACTGACATATATAAATCGGAGCTATCCATAGATGAAGCCAGATGATCGGCGGATAGAATGGTAACGATAATTTTCAAAACCTGATATATATTTATTTATTTTTATTTTATTTATTCAAATATACGGAACACCAACACTATACATAACAACACATTATTATAGTATCAAGACATTATAGAACATTTCAGTTATGTACAGAAATAATAGGTGAGCACATCATTCAACCATTTCAACCTATAAATGAGTGAAACAAATTATCATAAAATTTTCAATATAAGTTACAAAATAATAATAAAATAAGATAAGATAACACAAATCCTTAAATACGAGTTTAATCAAGTGATGTCAGTAACCTTGCCTAATATTAAGTTTCTAAAAGATGACAAAGAGTCATGAAATATATCTATCTCTGGCTTTTCCGACTGGACAAAATTATACTCGCTGCAGATTCGATTTATTGGAGAGTTTCGACCAAGATTTGTGCGACAGAAGGGAATAGAAAACATTTTGGTATTGGAATAGCGAGGTATTTTATGCGGAACACTCAAACAGATACATGCCCGGATCTCGTCGCTATCGATATGACCATGTAATGCCTTGTATAGAAAAGTGAGGTCAAGTATTCGTCGTCGTTCATGCAAGGAAGACATATTAAAAAATGCAAGACGCTGTTGGTAGCTGACGTGATGCGATATTCCTGAAGATATAAATGCTAAATGTCTGGTAAAAGCTCGTTGTACGCTTTCAAGTCTTTGAGAGTGCACTGCATAGCAAGGGCTCCAAGATATAGACCCATATTCCAAAACGCTACGAACGAAAGCATTGTAAAGAATGATCTTCGACTGGCATGAAAACCCTTTTGTATTTCGCTTAAGAAATCCAAACATTTGCGCTGCTTTTGTTACAATTTTATCGATATGCGTTATGAACGTTAACTTGCTATCGACCACAATACCCAAGTCTCGCATTTCAGAGACTTCTTTTAAGACATTTCCATCAATGTTGTACGAAGTTGGAACGACCTTTCTTTTTCTACTATATTTGATGTGATAGCATTTAGTGACATTTAGCAACATTCCATTCGCATCGCACCAAGTTTTTATGGAATCAAGATCCTCTTGAAGGAAGCTTTGATCATTGCTATTTGTGACTGGCATGTAAATCTTGAGGTCATCAGCAAATAAAGAAAAATGACTATGTTTAATGGCATATGAGATGTCATTTATGAAAATGAGAAATAGGATGGGACCCAAGTGTGAACCTTGAGGAACTCCAGATTTAGCAAAATATGTATGAGATTCATATCCTTTCACAGATACAACTTGCGGTCTATTTGCCAAGTATGACTCAAACCAGCTCAGTAACGGGCCTGTGACACCGCAAGCCTCTAATTTTAACAAGAGTAACGAGTGACTGACCTTGTCAAATGCACTACTAAAATCTGTGTAGACTGTATCGACTTGTAATCCTCTGTCCACATCTAGCATTAGGTCTTTAAATGCTAGAGTCATGTTAGTGTCTACTGAACGGCCTTTTCTGAAACCATGCTGGTGAGTTGACAATAAAGGATCGACATGCCTGGCAAAGACTGGATATAAGAGTGATTCAAACAGTTTGGCGGCGCAAGATAACATCGATATCAGACGATAGTTATTTACATCACTACGATCCCCCTTTTTATACACCGGGATGATCCTAGCTTTTTTCCATCCTTCTGGAAACACTCCATCCCGCAGAGAGCGATTGAAAATTAATAAAAGAGGAGTGACTATGACTGTTACACACTTTTTGATGAAAAAAGGAGGAACTCCATCTGGGCCCGCTCCTTTCGAGACATCTAATGTTTTAATTTTTTTAGTTATATCATTTGTGTCAAAAGTAACTAGAGAAATCGCGTCATTAGGATATATTACGTCACAATTGGTGATTGAAGTTGTGCTATATACCGAGGAAAAATGATCCGCAAAAATACCAGCTATTGACTGACCATCTCTCGCTGAGAGAGGTCCTAAATGCATGTCTAATGGTAGCGATTCATGATTATTTCGTCGGCTGTTTATGTAATTCCAAAAAACCTTTGGGTTGTGTTTTAATGCAACTTGTATTTTATTTTTATATTGTCTGTGACATCTACGAAATAAGTTATCACAACGATCCCGTAGTAGGTCAAACTCCAATTCGTCTCTTGGATTATTATATTTCCTAAAACGCACGCGAATCTTGTCTTTGAGTTTTAACAATCCAATAAGCTTATTATTGAACCAACATGGAACTTTTGAACTCCGAGGTCTGCAGCGAGGTACAAATCTGTCAATTGCTAGATTTATATGTTGGTAGTAAATTGAGATCATATCATTTACTGTACCACAATTCTTAAATTCAAAATCCCAGTTAACCGCTTTAAGATAGGTAACAATGTTATCATAGTCTGCCTTGTAAAAATTATATCTTTCTTGAGCCTTTGCCTTGAGCCCACACACTTTAATGTTTTCTACGGTATACGGTCTACGAGATGCGGGTCCTATATTGGGATAGGATAGATCACTCTTAAACCCTGACGATTGCGCGGAGCGAAGAGGAGCGGCAAAGCGGACAATCGGCAGAGGTTAAGGGTGATCTAGACTTCCCAATAAATATACTACTAACGTGTTAGCACAGGAGACAACTCAGGCGCACAGTTCCTCAAGACTCTTGCTGGTATCCCGTCAGGACCACTAGCTTTGTTCACGTCTAGGCTTCGGAGCACTCTACGAACCTCTTTTGCGTGTATTGTGATCTCCGACATCGAAGAATCACAGCGAGGAATCGTTGGTGGTTGAAAAGAGCCGGCATCTAGACGAGAATTGCTTGCAAATAGAGACGCAAATAAATTTGCCTTGTCTATCGCAGAGTGAGCTAGCGACCCGTCAGGTTTCAGCAGGGGAGGTAATGTGGGACGGCAGAAGTTTGCTTCGACCGATTTGGATAGGGACCAAAATTGTTTACTACCAGAGGGGTAGGATGCAAGTTTGGTCCCTATGCGACTGACATGGTCATAACGAGCCTTTCGCATCACCCTCTTGCAGAACTTTGCAGCAGAATTGAATGCCTTTTTCTTCGCGCGAACCCGTCGAGCTCGAACTTTGCGATCACGGGCTTGAACCCAGGCTTGGAATGCACACTGCATTCGAGCTTCAGCGCGAGCGCAGTCCGCATTGAACCAAGGTCGGGCTTTGTGACCGAGCGGTATGTCGGAGAATGGAATATAGTATTCCATCCCCTGCCGTATCACATCCGCAACGCTTCAGCTGAACAAGAGGGATCGCCCGAAGAAAAACACACTGCCATAGGTAGGACGCAAAGAAGTGCCGCATCTCATCCCAGTCTGCTGACTCGTATCGCCAAACTCGCCTCGTGCCTCTTGGGCTATCATCCGGAGGAGAGCTGATCGACACGGACTTCACCAGACAGTGGTCGGATGTTCCCAGCGGGGCTGATACCGACACCGAGTGCCTGTCCGGATCTGTAGTCAGCAGTAAGTCCAAGCAATTAGGCGTGTGTCCGTCAACATCAGGCACCCGCGTAGCGACATTCACCAGCTGGGTGAGATCTAGCGACAATGCAAATCTGCGCGCCTCTCTCCCAGCATGGTCAGTTTTCTGGTATGGGAACAACCACTCGCTGTGGTGGGCGTTAAAGTCCCCCAGAAATTGAAGCTGTGCTGTTGGGTACCGCTGTTGGGCACAATCCGCCTTCCCCATCAGGTGCTCAAAGAGCTTGGTCGTCTCCTGGTCACCGCTGTGCGACCGGTAGACACCGACGTAGAGAGATTTCTCAATGCCGGTGTCCACCAGAATCCATAATGTTGAAAACCCTGAATCCTGAAAGCAACGGAGACGCCGATAGCAAATGTCATCGCGGACGTACACAAATACCCCGGCCCGTTTTCTGAACTTGTGTTCCAACGAGTAACCTGGGTAGTTGAGGTACGCCACGTCTGACGGTGTTGCTATCTGCGTCTCCGTTAAAAAGAATAGGTGCGGCTTCTCGGTCTCGAGGTGGTGATGGACCGGATCGAGATTGGAGTGCAACCCGCGGATGTTAGTGAGGTGCACTTTTAGCGGGAGGAAGTGCCGCCGTTTGGAAACCTTTTTCTTTTTCAACTTTGTCATGAGGAGTTTTTGTTGTGGGGAACGGAAAGTGGGCGAGACGCGGCTCGGTTATCAAATGGAACTTTTCGACTCATCTGACCTGTGGGGAACTCACCTGGAGACTGCGGGGACGCCCGAGCCCCCCTGAAATGGCCACCGGGTCCTCCCGTCCAGTCGCCAACTGGCACGATGGAGCATTCCAGGATTTTTCGCTAGTTGGCGGGGCAGCCTTTCCCACGTGGCTTTCGCGGTACTTGGGCCCCCTACTACCTGCGGTTGGCCAACGGCAGAGACCGTGCCTCGGATCCCGCTACCCTCCAGTATGAGTTACCCGGTACAGACTTATCTAAAGACCAATACCGATCCTGGGCCACGCAACTGACCACCTTCCATCTCCCAGTGGCACTGGCACTCCCGCACACCGATGGAACACAGACAAGCTGTTTGGCGTCGGGCTCCGGCGGGAGGGTGGTCGCGAGCCAGGCGGCCGAAGCCTATAGTAAGGGAGGTGAAAAATATTTCGCTATATGATTTGCACGTATTTCATATCGCTAGAGATGATAGTTTAGATTATTACAAATTGATTTGGTTCAGTAAAGTTTTTCTGTCCGTCGCTGCGTTTTTGAGTTTCAGATTTTCAAAAATGTAAAAAAAAGAAGGGTACTAAATCATTTGCTCATGTCTGCCAATGGAGCTGCTGGTCAGACACATCCTAAAAATTAAAGAAATCGAAGAGGCAGACGTATAGGGCTCTGCATTATCACGGGAAGTACTAGTAAATATGTAAAAAAAAAGGCTCTACTAAACCATTTGCTCATCATTCTAGTTGCTTTTATTCGCTTCATTTGGTTTCACTGAAGACAGCAAAAAATTGGCAGACGATTTACTCACTGATTTTAAGAAATATTATTTTTTATAAATTCGTACTAAATCAATCATATCCCCAATATAGGGTGCGTCCTAATTCACTTTCTTCTTTCAAGTAGACAAGGCTTATAATGAACGCGGGTGGGGGCGCTGGCTTGTATAAGAAGAACACTCAAAAGTGACGTTTCACAAGGTGGCGGTGTTAGTTCCTTTTTTTGCCACGTTCATAATAAGCCTTGTCGCACTTGTACATAGATAATTTCGTTTCACTCAGAAAAAAATAAACACCGGAAAGAAATTATTCATTGATTTTAAAAACCGGTAATAAATTGCGTAGGAATGGAACGCTAATTAAAAAGTTGATATCTCAATGGGTCCCCCGCACACGTTAAATCCGTGATCCGCGATCCTGCGATCCGCTGAGATGCAGCTATAAGAAAGAAAGAGAAAGCTATAGGACCATAGACTAGGTGTATCTATGGTGTGTCTATGGTCCTATAGCTTTCTCTTTCTTTCTTATAGCTGCATCTCTACCGGATCGCAGGATCGCGGATGTTACGTGTGCGCGCACCCAATGTGTGAAGGAAACGTCGGGTGCCCGCACACGTTAAATCCGCGATCCTGCGATCCGGTAGAGATGCAGCTATAAGAAAGAAAGAGAAATAATAATGATCGCGAAGTCTGATCGCGAAACTGTTTAACCATGTGCGTGGACCCAATATCGTTCTTATCCATAGAATACATGAAACAGAGTTAGAAAGGCAATGCTGAAAATTTTGTACGGGAACCGGTGTCGCCAGTTTGCACACATTTACACGATAAATTATATTTTCACTACATAAAAAAACCGCTAGCTATTTGTCGTCTACTGGTGAATCGAAAAAGTCAAAAGAGCCAAATCCAAGCAATCAAAAATTTTCCGTATTACATTACGTTATAACATTATTTTCAAAAACGTCAAAATCTGACGTTTTTGGGTAGATAAAATGTGGCCATACTAATAAAGTTTGCACAAAACGGTTCAAAAAGTATCCATTGGATCTTTCTTTGTTTTAACTTTCCTTTTAAATATTTCCCTAACAATATATTTATAAATTTGTGCAACATTATGCATAATACTTAAAAAAATAATTTAGATTTTTCTTTACTGAAAATAGAAAGTTAGCGATTTTGAAATATTAAATTGTTGTGTTATACTGGTATCATTATTGTGCAAATGCTAGGGATGTATGTTTCATTGGGCAAATTATCGATAAAATGGAGTATTGTACTCTGGATTACAACTTTTCCACGAAACATAGGTTTGTTTTAGATTCGTACAGCTTGCAATAACTAACTCTAGCGATGGCGGTTAATGCGCAGAACACAAAAAACGAGTCGCGGGGGTGCGCGGCGTATGGTGGGGGAAGGACTGCGAAGCGTTCATTGGCTCTCCGCGTGTCACCATGCGCAGAAACTAATCGTCACGCTAATGTTAGGTTGTGCAAGCTGTTTTATTTTTTATATCTCACTAAAATCACAGATTAAATAATACTAAACTAACGTTTACAGATCCGATTCTCAGGCGGCGGGGTGAAGAAGGACGTACCTGATGATAGGGAATCCAGGCGCTGGTTCTTATTAGAGGTCACACTGCATCAATCAATCTTTACACAAAACATTGTAAATTCAAAGTCACTTTGTATTATACACAGGTGTTTTTGTCGTTTTAGATATTATTTTCATGAGAACAGAATTGCGCGCGCGGCCATTGCTTTTTCATTGATGTTTCAGGCAGGTACGGAGGGGGGGGGGGGGAAGAGAGGGAAGGAAAGGATGCGTTCTTAATTAGTTTTATTGTGTTGTGCATTGCCTGGAAACGCATCATAATAACTTTTGTTTGAGAAGCCAAGTATTTACTTACACCTTGTATACGAGTTTTAGTTTTATACTCATTCTTTATTAGGCTTTCGTACCGAAAGGGTGAAAAACGGGACCTATTGATATGCCTCCGATGTCTGTCTGACTGTCAGTGGGCTGTATCTCATGAACCGTAATAGGTAGAAATTTGAAATTTTCACAAATTGTGTATATCTGTTGCCGCTACAACAACAAAATTTTGTTTGAGCTGTATCTCATGAACAGTAATAAATATATAAATTAAGTGTGGCTCCGATACTAAAGACCTTTTTTAGGCGATTTTTGTTTATGCTCTATCTTAAAAACGGGAACACTTGAAAACAAGAAAATTGCAATGTTTATAGTGCATAAGCTATAAAATAACAAAAAATAATAAAATCTAGTCAAGCTCGTGTCGGACTCAAAAAATCTAGCACAGGAACATACTGAAATTTCTAATACAATCGTGATTATGTGGTGGTACGGATCCCTCGGTGCGCGAGTCCGACTCGCTCTTGGCCGGTTTTTTATTAGAAGATCCCTGCGTGTAAATATTCTTCAACAATAAAATAGATCATGAAGCATTGTTTTGTTTTATTATTTACATGATATTTACATTTTTCTTATTTATATCTCACTAATATTATAAAGATAATTTATTTTAGTTTGAATTTTAATATGTTTGGATGTTTGTTACTCTTTCACGACCCAGCCACTGAACAGAATTTGATTAAATTTGGCAGGAATATGGACTTAGACCTAGAAAAGCATAATATCTACTCTTTTTTTGAATCCCACGCAAATGAAGTCGTGGGCAACTGCTAGTCAGCAATAAGAAGAACCAACAAATTAAATTAATATACCAGTAAAGACGTGTGTGGTAAAGTTGGTGTCCCTCCGGGAAGTGATTTCGGTTTCTAACAGGTATAGCGTATAGCAAGAGGCTTTAAATTTCTTCTTTGTGCCGAAAAGATGATGTCACTCTCCAAAAAGTGTTTGGAGCAAGTAGAACTTGTTTTGGTGGCTAACCAATCTTTTTGCTCTGTGGCATCGATCCATCTTTGCTTTTCTTTTGGATCACCTGGGTAGCTGCCAAAAATCTCTTTCTAAAGTTGGGATTTAGTATGAGTGCAAACAATTTTTAATTTTTTAATTATTAAAAAATTATTGGTTAACTTCAAAGCTAAAAAATATATACAAGTAAGTATTCAACATTACAGGAATAATTCCAGTATACAGAAATTTATCGATATCGTTGTATTTTTGGAAGCACTTTTGCTCTGGTTTCGACCGGCTAAAAAATATTTATGTTTTAACAAATATAGTGGATAAAAAGGTATTCAAAATGGTTATCGGTGGTACAATAGGCCTCCATTTTGCTAATTTTTATCTTTGCTGTGAGCTCGACGTGATAATATCGCACAAAACGGCATTTTCTTAAAAAATACGTCGCTGCTTTTTACGCCATTGAGTCGGGCAAATGACTGAAGGGGTAATTTTGAGGTTTTGACGTTTGTTTGTCCTACGGACCTATCCGTGGCAGGCGGGGCCCGCCTACTTCGCCTTTCTAACTCTGTTTCATGTATTCTATGTTCTTATCACAGATTAAATATACTTTCGAGTGGTAGAAATGTTCAAGGGTAGAAATCCAACACGGGCTCTACACGACGAGCCGCAAACGGCGTTCACACGTTGGCCGTGCCTTTATTTCAAATAAGTGCGTAGGAGCAGAGGGACGTTTTATTTTATTCTAAATAAGTAAACATTTTTTTTTTTCAAATATGGTGCAGCTGGAAACAAAACTTAAAAGCAGAGAATATCGCTGCCGCTGAAATATAAGAATATTTCAGCGGCAGCGATATTCTCCGCGTATACGTCCATCTTGCTTGCTTGACAGACCTACACGGAATGAGCCGCACCAACGTGTGAAAGCTGTCAACAAGCTTGCCGAGCCGGCGCGGCCAACGATTGGGCCAACTTCTACTGGGTGCTCAAAACGAGTGGGTCAGACCCATTGACGTAAGAAAAACGCTGCGCTTCTAACGCCCCCTGGCGTAGTTTCCAAAATCTTTGGTCAGACAGAATTCACAGGTATAAATATTCAAAAATAGCGATATCACTGATTCGTATACGAATCTTGCCAATACGAACGCTTCAAAACTGCGTCTCCTGAGACTGCAACTGTCTTTGATTGATGTCATCCATTCAAATCTTGACAGAACTTTGAACAAATTAACATGAAAAAATTATGTATCAAAATACCAGCCAGCATCTTACTAAAAAGGTTGCTTTGAAAGTAGCCGATGCTTTAAAAAAAAAACCGGTCAAGTGCGAGTCGGACTCGCGCACAGAGGGTTCCGTACCACCACATAATCATAATTGTATTAGTTGAAATTTCAGTAAGTTAATGTGCTATATTTTTTGAGTCCGACACGCGCTTGACCAAATTTTATTATTTGTTGTTATTTTATAGCTTATGCACTATGAACATACCAATTTTCAAGTTTGTAAGTGTTCCCATTTTTAAAATAGAACTAAAACAAAAATCGCCTTCGCGACCATCCAACTTGACCCCTATCTTATATGAATGTTCTTAAAACGGGAGCTCACCACAATTGGTTACCATTAGTTGTGAGAAAAGTAGTAATATTTAATGATTTCAGACTTTTCCCATTATTTGTACTGTGAGACCTAGCTTCTTGCCAAATTTCATAATTTTAAGTCAACGGGAAGTACCCTGTAGGTTTTGCTATTTTGCATAAATGTATGGAGAAGAGGACATAAAATGCCATATCTTTTGATTGCGTCGTTGTAAATATTTGAAATTTTCAGATCTTGTGTGGTTCATGGATCCTAATATATGGTATTAATTTTAACCTGATACCTTTACCCGTTCGTGAGATAAAGGGTCTTGACAGACAGACAGACAGACAGACGGACAACAAAGTGATCCTATAATGGTTCCGTTTTTTTATTTTGAGGTACGGAACCCTAAAAATAAAAAATCAGAGGCACAGTAAATACATGGGCTTATCAGGAGTATGGAAACTAAGCCTAATTATAACCGACTTCAAAAAAGGAGGAGGTTCTATGTTCCACTGTATGTATTTTTTATGTATGTCCACCTATTTTTCCGTCAAGTGTTAACGATTTGCAAAATTCCTTTTTTATCCGAAAGGGTATACTCCTGAGGTGGTCCCATTGTCACCAAGTCAGGATCTGATGATGGGATCCTAGAGAAATCGAGAGCAACCCTCAAATTTTATAGGCACGTATAACGTTTTTGAATAAATGAATGAATGAATAACCGTTTATTATGGATGCAGTACTTACACTTCTAACACTTTCTTATACGTATATATGTATTACAATAAATATTGAATAAAAAAGAAAATCTTTTATTTGTGTACCACACCCATAGTAGGCCCTAACTCAGCATTATGCTAAGACCCGACTGACGAACCTTAGCGCTGTTTTTTTTCATATATTTTTCAATGCTACACAAGTATTTGCGTCTAGTATTCATCATCTCATGTTGATGGTCTGATGATGGAAGGTCCAACTCCTTAACGGTTAGGAGTTGGAGGATAATTCTTCAAAATTTTAGTCACGTATTGATCGAAAGTTTGAAGCGCTCGTGGCCAAGTGGAAGTTGGTCTTTCTTTGCGATCTCTAAAATTAAATGACGTTAGTCGTGGTGTGTGACCGCTAGTGGCACAACAATTAGAACGTTCTGTCAAATAATAGAACGATTATCAAAATTCTTTTTTTATCCGACCAAACATACTTCTGAAGTTGTCCCATGGCCACCAAGTCAGGATCTCATTATGGGATCCCAGGGAAATCGAAAGCAACGCTCAAACTTTATAGGCACGATTACCTAAGTGTTTTAAAAACAACGCGTTAGGTAAATAATGCAAAATCTCTCAGGTGAAAGCTCTACACAGGAAATTGAACATCTTAGAGATGCCATGCCATGGAACGCACGGCATTGTACACCTAGAGACAAAACCAGTGTAACCTGTAGTCAGCCGAACCAGCACTACGCTGAACTTGTTTACTATTATAGTACCTGGGCGACAAAGCTTCGCTCTAGAATAGCCGCCTCAACCTGACAATATCATCGAGTGAGCAAGCTATGCTACTCAAACCCAGGTGGCGCTGTAAGTTTCTTAAACGCACTAAAACGCGCAAAGAAATGATTAAAAAGACGGTGAAAATGAATTTTCCCAGACATGAGACCTAACTAGATCGATTTTTCGCCCCGAAAACCCGTATAGTAATTTTCATCAAAATCTTTAGAGCCTTTTTCGAGAAACCGATTACAAATATAAATATTGCTTGAATATTCTGTGGCTACGTTACAAATGCCTTAAATAAAATACTCGCTCAAGGTCAAATTGTTTCCACCGAAGTGCGTACCTGTCTATAAGTTGGTTACTTATTACTGACCATCAATTTTAGAGACTATCCATGAAATGCTCGAACTTTTTTAGAGACATCATGATTGTAGTGATATGACAACACTACGCCATTCGTGCTTCGGAAGGCCTTTCAGTCGTTTGTCCTTATCACTTTGAAGGAGTGATCATCAGGTCAGAAATTTAGATCAGTTAGGGTTACCAACCACCTTTTGGTGCCTGTACCTTACGATGTTTGCTTAACACTAAAACTTGTAAAATAAAAATATTTATAACAAAAACTACACACCTCCTTCAAAGTATTTCAAGGTTTCTATTAGCGCTAAAAATTACAAAATAACCGTAGCAGTTTATAACTAAGAACTAAGTGAAGTATTTTTTTTGTAATTTTTTTGTCGTACTTTAGGGAAAGTTGTTAAGTTCTATGGTCAGAGTAACACACTCAAAGGAACGCAGTTGATTAGGAAGTACCCTATACTCGTACAACGTGTTAACGGAATAAGCGAAACCACAGAAAAAAATTATTCAGAATCGAGAGTGGAATCAATTTCACGGGTTTTTGATAGGGGTGATTTTTTTTAATTTTTATTACTTAAATCTGCCATTGTGGACCAACAAATGTCAGTCACAAATTGTCAACTTTATCTGAGCGGACAAGCAAGGAGATCTTTGTTCTGAGGAGCGGACCACGCGAAACGCGCGACTACATACAAAAATGCCAGCCTGTTGCATAAAAGGGTGCACTAACGATGATTGAAGAAGTAAATAAAGCAAAAGATTTAAGATGTAAAAAGTAAATAAGTAAAAATGTATCAATTAATTCGTGTAAGACGCGACTTTTCAATAAACAGATGTAAGTTTTCCGAATAAAAAACAACAAACTTACTAATACAAAAATGAAACGATGATTCATTTTCTTAGTTAAAAAAATACTTACTTTTATTGTTTTTTACTATTATCTAATGAAAAACCAGGCCTAAGTCACGTATAAACGGTAAAGACTGTTTTGTTTTTCCCGCCATATTATTTCCATTCCGTGTATTTAGCACCGACCTCAGAACAAAGACCTGAACCGCTTGTTCCCAAGACCCTATCTTGACTATATAAATCTATGAAGTCACCCTATATGTAAGACTATGAATCAAATGGTCTGCCTTTGGTAAATCAGAGGTCTAGAGGTCTGCCTCTTCAATTTTTATGGTTTTGAGGATGATTGTAACCATCAGTGCAAGCGGCAGACATGAGCAAATGATTTAGCACGTGTTTTTTTTTTACATTTTTAAAACCCTGTTAATTGATAACGCAGCGCTACCAAGGTGGCAGACTATTTTTCTGATGTTCTACTCATCGTTTTTAATCGAACGATCTATGTCTGCCACATGAGCAAATGATATACACGTTTTAATATCATAACAAAAAACTAAAAAAAAATATTCCTTCAAAACGCAGAGGTGTGGTGGTCTGCCTCTTCAACTTTCATCGTTTTGAGGATGATTCTGACCATCAGTGCAAGCGGCAGACATGAGCAAATGATTTCGCTCATAATTTTTTTTTACATTTTTAAAGCCCTGTTAATTGATAACGCAGCGCTACCAAGGTGGCAGACTATCCAAGGTGGCAGACTATTTTTCTGTGGTTCTACTTATCGTCTTTAATCGAAAGATCCACGTCTGCCACACGTGCAAATTATATAGAAATGCTGGAGGCCATCACCCTATCTACTACCACCGCTGTGAGGGATCTTCAGCCGCCGCCACAGAACATATAATATAATATAATATAATATAATATAATATAATATAATATAATATAATATAATATAATATAATATAATATAATATAATATAATATAATATAATATAATATAATATAATATAATATAATATAATATAATATAATATAATATAATATAATATAATATAATATAATATAATATAATATAATATAATATAATATAATATAATATAATATAATATAATATAATATAATATAATATAATATAATATAATATAATATAATATAATATAATATAATATAATATAATATAATATAATATAATATAATATAATATAATATAATATAATATAATATAATATAATATAATATAATATAATATAATATAATATAATATAATATAATATTTTTTTTTTATTTATTTAGGATAACAACAGCTTTACTTTACCTTATGATATAGATTTATATAATTACAAATGTGAGCCAATAATAGTTATCCACTTTAGTTTACAATTCATTGTTGAGAGCAGTATAAGTGAGAGTGTGAGAATTGGAGGTTAAAAAATAGACACCTACCTAATTGTTAATTTGTATTATACATATACATCCTACTTACATATATACCTACAGTAAATAAACATAGTATATATTGAGAATAAATAAATACAAAAAGCAGTACTTTACATACATACATACATTAATGATATAAATGCTAGCTAATATTAAATAAAAAAATTAAATAAAACACTGTTGTGGTGTGAAGAAGCGGAGACGAAAGCGCAGCATAGCTTTTCTAAGTGGATACCATGCACACTTAGCCGTGTGAGAGGTTCCCATACTGTATACAGTATAAAAACGTAAAAGGCATACAGCAACACTGCAGGACGCGACCCCATCCAACAGCCAACAAGTTCCCACCACGAACATGGGCCGAAACACGAGTAGAAGCCTCACCGTCCCTAGAAAATGCATCGTGGTACACTTTGTATGGACGGTCGAATCTCCCCACCCACATCCCGGCCCATGCTCCCCCGGGAAAGGTTGCTCAGCTCCAAGGGTAGATCCGCGCCCCTCAGCATCACCAAACCCTCGTAAACCGGTGGAACAAAACTAAAATCGACAAACAACAAATGGGAGACAAGCACGACATAACCATAGGGTATAAGTTCATTGTATAGTAATAACTAATAAGATAATCGTGGAGTACAGATTAATTTAAATTAAGTACATTAATACCTAGGTAGTATGTGTTAGAGTCCCTTCTCAAGTCAAAAGTATAAAAGAACAAGATTATTACTGAGATTCTTCACTTAACAAAAGTGTCGTGATTTTGTTTTTAAATGTACTTTTATTACCTATAAAGGGGTCAATGCTATCAAACTTCTGGTTATAAGTCCGAGCAAGGCGTGATAGAACAGCGTTTTGGCCATAGTTCGTGCTGTGGAATGGAGGATTAAATAAACTTGAGTGCCGGGTGCGGCGCTCCGGTACGCTTAAATGTAAGCCGGAGAGGAGGTAGGGGCAATTGAGGCGTCCGCGTAGAATGTCATATAAAAGCCCCATGTCTAATACTTGGCGTCTTTCTTCAAGCGTCAAAACTTTGTATGTCCGACAATTTTGAATGTATGGTAACTTAACAATTTTGAACTTAAAATTTAAGTGGTTAAGTTATTTTTTTTGGATACGTTCTATGCGATTAACATGTATAGCATAGTAAGGTGACCAGATTGGACTCGCATATTCCAGGATACATCGCACGTATGCGTAATATACAACTTTAAAAGATACGTCCAAAGTATAATAGATAAAATAAATAAAAAATCATACGCCGTAGGTCTTCTACTCCATATGAGTAAGGCCTACGATAGAGTCCAATATGAAATATTATTAGACAAATTATATAAAACAGGAGTTAGGGGAATAGCTCATAATTGGTTTGCATCCTATTTAAAAAATCGTTCGCAGTACGTAGAAATTAAACATACCGATTTTGAGACAGGGAAAATAAGTTATATTAGGTCTGATAGAGTCCCTATGACCGGCTCTATCCCGCAAGGTAGCGTCCTAGGGTGCATATTGTTCCTTATTTATATAAACGATCTCCCAGACATGTTAAATGAGGAATGCGTTTTATTTGCGGATGACATTTCTATACTGATCCCATGTAGTAACAATAAAGAACTAGAAAATAAATTAAACCTAACGTTAGGTAAAGTAACAAACTGGCTTGAACAGCACAACCTACAACTTAACTTAAATAAAACAAAAATTATTCAATTTAGACCCTACCAAAAAACAGCATTAGACGTATCTTACTCTTATAAAAGTACAAAATTAGAACACGTTAACTCTGCGACCCTACTGGGAATAGATTTAGACACAAATATTAATTGGAAATCTCACATCGAAAAGTTATCTAAGAAAATGTCTTCTTTTATTTATGCCCTTCAACATCTTAAACGAGTTACAGACTTTCAAACCGCGCTAACGGCTTACTACGCATACGCACATTCAAGACTTCAATATGGTATTATTTTGTGGGGTAACAGTTGCGATGTAGACAAAATTTTCATCCTCCAAAAAAAGTGCATTCGAATTCTAACAAACATCGATCAGATGGAATCCTGCAGACCCCACTTTAAAAAATACGGAATATTAACTTTAACTTCAATCTACATCCTCGAGTCTTGCAAATTTATTAAAAAACATTCAAATTTATACTCTCCCATCAAAGGAAGCAAAAGAAATGATCGTAATCTACATAAACTTAAAACACCTTTCACTAAATTAAAAATTGTCTCAGAAAGTCCCCATAATACAGCAATTAGGGTGTATAACCACATACCAACTTCCATAAAAAATATAGAGAAACCAAACCTTTTTATAACACAGTTAAAACAATTCCTTATAGACAAATGCTTTTACAATCTTAAAGAGTTTTTTGATGATAAATAAAATTAAATATATAAGTTTTCAACATCTCTTTACACCTCTTTACATTATGATATTTATCATTTCACAGCTTATATTTATTAAAGTTAGAATTAATATCTTGTGTCAAATGTTGTATCCTTTTGTGTTAAATGTTATATGTAGTGTTAAATGTTAAATATTATTATTAAGTATCAGTAGCTAACTCTTCTATGTTGCTGTGCCCTTGCAGGGCGTCACATGAAAACCTGTATGTTAAATTTTCCATCTTTTTATTTGTAATGTGGCTTGCAATAAACGATCTTGAATCTTGAATCTTGAATCTTAAGACTAAGTACTTGTTTGAAAGGTTGACATGTACGCATGACAAATCCTAGATTGCGGAATGCACGACTTACAATGTAATCGATGTGGTTAATCATACTCATTTTTGAGTCCAGTATGACTCCCAGATCTCGAACCAACTCGGTTCTCTCCACTACAACACCGTTAAAGTTGTATGGGTAAGTGATAGGGTTCTTTTTTCGTGTAAAGCTAATACATTGACATTTGTTGATGCTGATTGTAATGTTATTAATTAGATAATATTGATATAAATTATTTAGATCCCTTTGTACAAGTTCACAATCGCTATAAGATTTGATGGCCATATAGATTTTTTTATCATCCGCATATAATAAGTGATTAGAATTATTGAAGCATTTATAAATATCAAATATGTAGGCGTTGTAGAAGAGAGGACCGAGATGGGATCCCTGTGGGACACCGGAAGAAATGGAAATGTAGTCGGATTTGAAGCCACCTATGATGACAGCCTGAGAACGGTTAGATAAATATGATGTTACCCACCTAAGCAAATCACCATGTATTCCCAGGGCTTGCAATTTATTCAAAAGTATGATGTGGTCTACACGGTCGAAAGCTTTTTCGAAGTCCGTGTAGACCACGTCAACTTGTCCACCATTTTCCATATGTGAAGTAACATAGTCGGTAAAACACGCCAGATTTGAGACCGTTGAGCGACCTTTTAGGAATCCGTGCTGCATATCAGATATACCCATGGTTATAAGTGGATAAATACAGTTATAAACAAGTTTTTCAAAAAGTTTTGCAAGAGAGTTCAAGATAGATATAGGGCGGTAATTTTCGATTATAGACTTAGAACCTTTCTTATGAATAGGAATAATATTGGCTTTTTTCCAGATAGTGGGGAAAACACATTCTTTAAGGGAACGACGAAACAGTATTGTGATTGGAAGGGCAAGACTTTCTGCACAATTCGCAAGAAAAACGGGTGGTACTCGATCACATCCTGGACCTTTGGATTTATCAAGGCAGCGCAACATTCTGGTTACAACTATCTCATCTACATCAAGACGTGATAAAGTTTCACTGCTAGAGTATGGAGTATTGTTGTGAGAAGAACTGGTACTCGATGAGCGATTAACGAAGACACTTTCAAAAAACTTATTAAATGCTGTACAAATGTGCTGTGCGTTAGTATATTTTTCACTACCTAAAGTGAATTGCTGAGGATAACACGACCCACCCCTTTTTGATTTCACGTATTTCCAAAATGTTTTAGGTGAGAATCTAATGAGTTTCTCGGTATTATTAGTAAAACGCTCAAAACACTGATCCTGCACACGATGCTGACGCGCCCTCAAGAGTGAAAAAGCGTCGTAATCCCTCGGATTATCACATCTCTTCCATTTATGATGAAATTTAGTTTTCTCACGAATAATTTTGATTAATGAAGCACTGTACCAAATCGGGTAACAAGTGTTTCTGGTTGACACGGGAACAAATAGAGCGAAACAACGATAAATTTCCTCATAAAAGGCGTCCACAGCGTCGTCTACAGCTTCAGTGTCCAACACAGTTTTCCAGTTGATTTCACTTAGATATTTATTAATACAATTGTAATCACATTTAAAAAAGTTATAGTGAGGTTGTACATTTTCTTTAAGAGGACTAAACTGAAGGTCGAGGAAATTTATTAACAACGGAGGGTGAAATACGTCTATTTTAGATAAGGGTGTGGTATTATTAACGGTTAATTGTAGGTTGCTAAAGCACAGGTCTAAAATATTATTACACGAATTACTAATCAGATTATATTGAGATAAACCAAGGAAATAAAGTTCGTCAATAAAATTTAAAAACTCATTATGGGTGTCAGCACTTCCTACCTGCGCCAGTGAGTAATTATCAGCACTCCATCGAATACATGAAAGATTAAAATCCCCTAAAAATAAATAATTATCTGACGGATTGAGGTCATAAAATCTTTTAAAACTGTCTAAAAGATTTTCTAAGCGACAAGGAATTAAATTTTTATCAGGTGGCAAGTATATGAGAATTATATTCAAGTCAGCATTTGACCCCAGCCTCCCCCCAGGAATACTTACACAGATGGATTCAATTTGATCGCATGTCCATTCATACCTCAAAGAGGCACATAATTCATGTAGCACACAGATCATGATACCACCCCCTGTAGACTTGTTTGTAGAAGAAAGATTGCGGTCACAGCGAAATACATCATACCTGCCATCACAGACTTCGGAGTCAAAGATATCAGATTGGAGCCAAGTTTCGGTGAAACATAATATTTCATTGTCACAAGATAAGATATTGTTATACAGCGGTAGACACTTTGTCCTAAGGCCCCGAACATTCTGGTAATATATATTTAGTTTTGATCCAGTATCCTTGTAGTTAGCCATTTATAAAACTGTATACAATTTGATTACATGTACTTGCATAGCTTGGTCCCAGCCTCCTCACAAACACAAAAGTTGAATAAGTGTACATAGATAAAATAAATAAATAATGAGATAAAAATATAATAGTATGATAAATAATATGTAACTTGATATGGTGTAAGTTTATAGAGAAGAAATGCATACCCACAAACTCATCACTTTGCAAAACATTAATTATAAATGCTAAAAAAAGGTTGTAATTGCTAAAAACAAATGACACCAACAAAGCATACAACACTGACAGTCAAGATATTTTGTTTAAGTCACTTGTGGAACGAATGATGATCACCGGAGAGTTGTCATTTTTCCTTGCAAAGATCTTCCCGTTGCGTACCCAAATGTATTGAAAGTTGGAAGATGCCTGTTTTTTCTTGCGTGCTTGTAAATATAATAGCTTGTTAGAAGGTGTCAGATGCTCGTTGATAAAGATCATCCCAGGTTCACCAGGAACAGATATGCCTATATCCTTCGTGGTCATTACTTTTTTGGCACGCACCCCTGATAAGATTGAGTCACGCAGGAGACAAGTCTTCAATTTTACTATAATTGTCTTGGGCCGATTGAGATTCTTGCCTCGCGGTTGCGATCTAGTGATGTACTCTATATCCTGAGGTGACAAAAACACCCACAAATTTTGCAATATTGATCATGTAGGTAACCAAGTTTTCACCTGTTTTATCTGGAATGCCTGAAATTTCGAGGTTTTGGAGGCGGTCTCGCTGTTGCAGTGAATTCAAATCCGACTGAAGGCTTGAGATCTGTTCTTGTAAATGATCTATCTTGGAAGTATTTGCTTGAGAATTAATCTCGATGGCGTCAGTTCGTTGAACCAAGTTTTCATGCTCAGAAAGCAGTTTATTCTGTGTGTCGTTTACCTGCTTCAGCTCGGTTTTAAAAAAGTCGATATCACACTTTATTGCCGCCTTAAAATCTTCATGGAGATCCGATAATTTGCTCTCGATTTCAGTCTTGAATTCTTGCAACTGCTTGGTAATTCCACAAGTGTATTTTTCGAGTAAGATTTCCATGTTTTCTTCCTCGCGGCTTCTCTTGTATAAACGGCGTTGATTAAATTCGACCTTTGCGGTGTTTAAATCCGAAAAAGAAGAGGATTTATGTGGAGAACTAGAATCTTCCATATTGATCATTGTTCACCGGTAGGTAATTAATTGTTCAACGAAATTCCAAGTCACCGAGTCGGCGACAGCAGTTTGACAGTTCGCGGAACGGAACAGCGGAGCGAGACAAGGTCGGCAATATAATATGAGTGAGATGAATTATTTATTACTTAATTGGTGCGCAAGGTAAAATACACTGTTGTATGATGCACTAAGACACAAAATTAAATATTAATATTTACAAATAATTTAGAAACGGAAGCAACACGTCTGCTCTCAACGGGTGCTACGGACGGAATCTATAATATAATGTAATATAATATAATATAATATAATATAATATAATATAATATAATATAATATAATATAATATAATATAATATAATATAATATAATATAATATAATATAATATAATATAATATAATATAATATAATATAATATAATATAATATAATATAATATAATATAATATAATATAATATAATATAATATAATATAATATAATATAATATAATATAATATAATATAATATAATATAATATAATATAATATAATATAATATAATATAATATAATATAATATAATATAATATAATATAATATAATACAATATAATATAATATAAAGTCTTGGGGAATACAATTTATGTAGACAGGGATCCTGATCCTCCTCTTCCTTGAGGGTCTCAAGGCGGGAGGTCAGGATAATAAACTACCGATTTAGAAATCGAGACACCAAAGAAGTGACCAAAACATAATATAATATAATATAACATGTAGTTTATTTTTCATTAAATAATATATCTAGTGAACACATTACTTCATAAATATACTCATTGAAAATCAGTATTTAGATACAGAAACCGAAAAAGCAAAAAAATATTCAAGACCCTTTTTTTATTTTTTAACGAGATAATATGATAAGAAGTACTCAATAATAATAAATTCGTTTATCAAAGACAACAGTGGTCCATTAGTCAGTAATACAGACAATCTTAAAAACTAGTATAGAAATAAAATCAAATCCGAAAAATTCCAAGATTAAAATAAAAGAAATAGATAAAATTGAATCATATGAAAAATACTTTCAGAATATAAAAGAATAATAATAATTCATCATCATCATCATATCAGCTGAAAGACGTCCACTGCTGGACATAGGCCTCCCCTAAAGATCTCCATGACTCGCGGTCCTGCGCTGCTCGCGACCGCCACCAGATCGTCGGTCCACCTTGCCTGCCAACGCTACGTCTTCCTGTACGTGGTCGCCACTCTAGAACCCTTACACCCCATCGGTCATCGGTTCTTTTTGCGATGTGCCCTGCCCACTGCCACTTCAGTTTAGCGATTCTCAGGGCTTTGTCAGTTACTTTAGTTCTTCTGCGGATCTCCTCATTTCTGATTCGATCGCGCAGAGAGACTCCAAGCATAGCCCTTTCCATAGCCCTTTGGGTGACTTTGAGTTTTCTGATAAGGCCCATCGTGAGCGGCCACGTCTCGGTGCCATATGTCATAACTGGCAACACACACTGGTCAAAGACTTTCGTCTTGAGACACTGCGGTATTTTGGATGTGAAGATATTGCGGAGCTTCCCGAACGCTGCCCATCCGAGTTGGATTCGACGAGTAACCTCTTTCTCTAAGTTGGATTTACCCAGCTGGACTATTTGTCCCAGGTATACGTACTCATCGACAACTTCGAGCGTAGAGTCTCCATAATTAGTAAAATGTAAAAAATGTCTAACATTATTCGTAAAATGATTCTTTCCTTCGTATAATAACTTTCCCTTATAATTTGTGCAATTTCTAAGATATTGTCATATTTGAGAGGTTTTGAATACCAAGCTAAATAACTTACTCTCAGTACAGATAATTTGGCTGCATGCAAGCCGAGCTCTCGATAGAGCAGTAAACTACAGCAGATTGCTGCAGCTCCGCTGCCCACAAGTATTATACCGCGGGGCTATAGGCTGAGCTGTGAGTAGAACCGTAACCTCAAACTATAGTTAACAACCTTCGACCAATATAAAGTCATAGGATTAAACGTTCACTATCGAGAGCAAATTGCACTGCTACCCCCAAGTAACATACCACGAGGCTGTAGGCTAATCAGGGCTTTGGGCGGGCGGTCGATAGCAGGTGGGCGGCAGACTGCAGGCAGGTTGTATCCACTTCTGGTCAGTAGATAGCAGCTGCTATCTAGGTGGGCATCAATCCTCTTCTAGGCGGCAGACAGCAGGAGGCAAGCTTGATTTGCAGACAGGTATTCACTTCTGAGCTCCGAAGTCCCGATGAGTTGTGGTTGAATTTAGAAAATAACGGCCAGCTTATATACACCTTTCACGTATAGAGAATACACAACGCACACATAAAGAAAATCAATCACACCCAAATATTATCTGTATCAGCAAATAGATACGAAAAACAAATCGATCAAATTACATGTAACCGAAAATTTGCAAAAATTTTCTTTTAGATCGGCATTTCCGATGCCGCCTGATGAAATAAAAAGAGCGGATTTACAGCGGATTACAATTATATTGAATAATTAATGATGCAACGATATGAACTTTACTTTGACCACAGAGTAAGAAAGATGCCTTAGTAAAATATATTTACAATAGGTACTTTAAACTTTGCTTTAACAATTAGTGCAGGCGTTTACACTCCAACATCCTCTCCTAAACGCAAACGTCTTAAGCCCATGGCGTTGGTGAAAACTTCATGCTTCGGTCGATAGAGTCCCTTGGTTAATGCGTCGGCAACCATTTCTTGAGTGCTTGTATACTGTACAGAAATTAGTCTCGTAGCTACCTTCTCTCGTACGAAGTGGTACCGAACGGTCCGAACGTCTATGTGCTTGCTATGTGAGTGGTACATCACATTGCCTGAAAAACCTGAAATAGATAAATATATATATATCCTGTGCAGGATTTTCAGTTTCATTTGCCCATTAGCATCGCAATGACCAACAATGCTTTGTTTCTTTTTCTTATAATAATGTATGTTTCTTTATTGTTGCTTTTAGGTATATCTATTGTTTCTGTTTCATATTACACTTTTCTTCTGTATTTCTTTTCTTCTTTTTGTGTTTCAGATATTAGATATTTTTTCTGCTTTCAACAATCATCATCAAATCAGGTAGGTATAATTTATTTTTCATTCTTTTTGATCTATTTTTTATTTTATTTATTTTCTTTCATAATTTCACTACTTATTATTTTATATGTAGGTATAATATTTCAATTTTCTTAAATATTCTATTTATTTTGTATTTTCTTTCTAATTTCTTTTTCTGACATTTTTATTTACATTTATTATTTCCATTTTCTGTTTATTTCTATTTCTGCTGTTTTCTTTTCAATATTTTAGTTGTCTTTTTATTTTAGGAAAATAAGATAGTGTAGGTAGTCATCTTTTGGTAAGAATAGCACTAATAGTCTCCATCGGTCCACATGAAACGGTGTGGATTAGCTCTGGCAGACCACCTGCCCGGGAGCCTTCATAATTCAACGGTTGCCTGGTTCTAGATTTTTTCCCTTCCAGGCAAGAGGTACTTTCAAAATTTTCTTCCAGCTGAGATAACTTCTCATTAATACACTTAGTGTCTTCTGTGGTCACTGCCATTGTTTCTCCACTTCGGTAAGTATGTAACTTATAAGTGTTATTCATCGGCATGGCATAGGCCACCTGGAGCCCACTTTTATTTTTTATAAAGCAACCTTCATGATTGAATTCCATTTTATAACCATTTTTTATGATTTTACAGACTGATAATAAATTTGTTGACATTTCTGGTACATACAGCACATTTCTCACCTGTATTGCCTCCGTGCTGCCATCTTGTGCCAGTACTTTTATGGCCACAGTACCACAGCATTCCACTCTTATTTCTTTGTTGTCGGCTATTCTTATAAACGATACAGGTGGAGCCTGAATGTCAGTGAGCCAATCCCGGTGCATAGTGATATGCATGGATGCGCCACTATCTATATACCAGCCAGTGGAGTCATTCTTCTTGGTTGCTGAAAACGCAGCTACATATCCAGTATTATTATCAGTTTTCTCTTTCTTATGCCAGCAGTTCTTGCTCAGATGCCCATATTTATTACAATGAAAACATCTAGGGCCCTTTGGTTCTGTTTTTTGCTGGTACTCTTTGGGCTGATTGTATTTTTTTGAGTTTGAGTAAAACGCGGTAGTGTCAGATTGTTTTACCTCTTGTAACAACTTGTTTTTAACTAAATCTGCACTTATTGTCACTCCAGAACTTTCCAAGCCCATTTTCATTGGCTTATACATTTCAGGCAAACCAGCCAGCATTAAAGTACCTAGCCACTCATCGTCTACATCAAAATTTATGTTTTTCAATTTGTGGGCCGCCGTCATAATTTTATTGACGTAGTCCTCAACTGATGAACTTGATTCTAAATTCGTATTTATGAGGTCTCTTAAAAGCCCAACCTTTCTTGTTAATCCACTGTCTTGGAAAGCACTTTCAAGGCATTCCCAAACCTCTTTGGCCGTCTCCGCAGACTGTACATGAACATATAACTGTGGGTCCAATAACAGTATTATTCTTGTCTTAGCCTTTATATCTTTTTTACAACTTTTTGTTGCTTCTTTACATCTTCCGGCTACACAATCCCACAACTCATCATGCTGAAGGTATGCTTCCATGGCAAATTTCCAATCCGTGAAATTTTCTCTTCCCATGAGCTTGGGTATTGAAAATGTGTTGGATCCCATCGTTTTCTTGTTCTTTTCAGACAACTTACTATACTTATTCTTTGTCTTTTTGCTGCAAAAGAATGCACTCGCGTTCGCGACAAAAGTGAGGTTATGAACGTGGCTTTTACCGATTTTTACTTTTTGCATTTATACTTTACGATTTTGCGAGATAACAATTTTACGCGGCAGGCATTGCTGGGCCCATAACCTGATGAAATAAAAAGAGGGGATTTACAGCGGATTACAATTATATTGAATAATTAATGATGCAACGATATGAACTTTACTTTGACCACAGAGTAAGAAAGATGCCTTAGTAAAATATATTTACAATAGGTACATTAAACTTTGCTTTAACAATTAGTGCAGGCGTTTACACTCCAACACCGCCCGTTCTGTTGCGCAATTTAAAAGTCCTCCTATGGTGTAATGGTTAATCACCAGCTTGAAATTGCGACACGAGTTCGATTCTCGAACTGAGCATTAAATAATGATCTTTTCTGAAGATGGTTTCAAAAAGTTAAGCAATGTTATCAGTGGTCAGACAAGGATGGGTGACGTGAAGCGTTTCTTCAGCACGTTGATAAAGGTAGGCTAGCGTTGCAAAGCTTAATCTAAGAATGGGTCTGGTTCGCTCTGTGTAAAAACAAGTGTTCTCGATAAATCCTCTAGATCAGATAGTTAACTCTATGAAAACGGAATAAGGCTACTTGATGATCGAAAAAGCACGTTATTAGTATTTTATTTTAATTTTACTATTAACATCCTTCATGGTCTAATAGTTGGGGCGTTCGGCTCTTGACCCGGAGGTGTAAAATTCGATTCTCAATAGGTCCACTGTCAAACACAAAAATCATTTTGTGAAACAGTCTTCAGTTTGGTTAGGACATTGCAGGTAAATTCACTTGACTGTCAGAAAAGTAAGATGATTGAGTGTTTCGGTAGGTACGTTAAGCCGATGGTTTTATTTATGGTAATATGGGTGTTGTTGTTTCTTTTTCAGTTAATAGTTACCTAATTCAGGTAACAAATTTTAAGATTTTCTTTAGCGACTATACAGGAATTGACCCCTCTCATACGATGAAATTTATAGAATTAAATGTGTGTGTGTGAATAGTACCATCCCATACATACCTGTGGGTGTCGTAAGAGGTGACTAAGGGTTATAAACTGGAAGATGGGTAGCAGCATCCTCCTGTGTATCATACTGCGGTCACCTACAACCGCGGTCCACGGTGCAAACCATAAACCTAGAATTCTGGAGGGAGACAGGGATGTCCTGTAGTGGATATTTCATGGAATGTTGTAATGATGATGAAATGGGTAGTTTTTTTAGTACTTATAAATTATGAACATTGAACGTTAAAGTACTTTAGTTAAATTGGAAATTGTATGAAGTAAGTAGTTATGTATTTCATAAGGTTTTAAAGGAACAACATTAAATGTTATTTTGTTTTATTTGACGAAACTACAGGGACTAAATTAGTTTAAGAAGTAAAAAGCACTCATGATTGAGTGATGTTAGCTATTTATTTACGTTAGTGCGTTTTCTTGCTTCGGAAGGCACTTTGACCACTGGTTAGTTTAATCACTTCTGGTCTATTGATGATAAATTGGATAAATAACCTTGGTAATTAACTGATTAATCAAAACTATATACTTTAAAGGCTAAACCGCTAAATAGAACATAATAATATTTGACAGTAGTATAGACTACAACCTGATAAAATCATTTATTTTTTACACATTTTTAACTTGTTGCAAGTGAATCCGGGTAAAAAACATAGACTAGTTAAAATATCATATGCCAATGAAATGCTCACAAGGCAACTCAGAATTAATCATCTTCATCAGCAGTTTAGCACTCGGCGACTCGCATGCGGTGATTTGCACGTGGCGACTGACGACTGTTTTTGCTAGATCATCAATTTAGTGCAGTCCCACAAGAGTGTCTACGATCGCGGACGTATCATTAGTTTTATAAGGTTTTTTTCTTGCATTACGAAAACTGGTTAATCCAGGTTTTGGCTGGTCTGAAACAATATTTTAGTTTTTCTTGACCCCAAAAATTTGATCGAGAAAAAAAACTTATTTTTAAGGTCTGGTTTTGCCAGAGCTCGGTCGATCTGGGCCTCGAGAAAATTTTGTGGGAAAATTAAAAAAAATCGATGCAAGTTAAAAACTGAAAACAAATTTATTCGTGCCATTTTTGTTAAGGCCTGGTATAGCCAGGACCCGGTTAATCTGGGACTCGCATATAATTTGTTCATAAAAAATTATGATATGTTCAAAGTGACTTAAGTGGATAGACTTAAGTGGATGTTCAAAGTGACTTAAGTGAATGCAGTGCTAAGAACTTTATATTAATCGGTAAGTGAACTTTATTTTAATAACTATTAGTCTCCGAGTGGGGTGACAAAAATCTGGTGAGTTTCAACGCCACCAAAACACAGGCGTGTCTGTTCACCGCCAAAAGGAGTCCGTTCAATCTGGCTCCTACTTTCCGAGGTACAACTGTACCAGTTACCGACAGTCTCGAGCTACTTGGCATGAAGTTGTGTGCAAACCTAAACTTCGGCGCTAACATTGAGTCTAAAGCCCAAACTGCGGCAAAAAAGCTGGGCATCCTCAATAAGGTTAAGCGTTACTTCACTCCTGGACAGCTTCTAGTTTTATATAAAGCCCAAGTCCGATCCTGCATGGAGAATTGCTGTCACCATTGGGATGGCTCAGCAAAATACCAACTAGCCGCACTTGACTCGATAGATCGCAGAGCCAAGAAGCTCGTTGGTGATGAGATGCTGGTGAAAACCAAGTTTCACAGTCTGGCCCACCGTCGCAAAATTGCATGTCTATCGGTCTTCTACAGATTGTACTTCGGTGAGTGTGCTCAAGAGCTCCACGAGCTTATTCCACCATCTCCCTTCTACCATCGGGAGTCCAGACGCACCGCAGGATATCACCCTTACTTGGTTGATATTCCGCACATTCGCACAAAGCGCTTTGAAACATCTTTTATAATGCGCACAGCTAAAGAGTGGAATTCTCTGCCTGCGTCTGTGTTCCCGAGTTCATATAAACCGAATCTATTTAAATCGCGAGTGAATAGGCTTCTACTGGGCAAGCTCGTTCCATCGTCGACCTCATCTCTGTCTTCAAGACTAGATCGAGGTCAAGAGTAAGCCCATTGACGATAAAAATAAAAATAAATTATATTATATTATTTTTAGGAACAGAAGTGGAATTTTCTTAAAAAAAACAATTATTACAACAAAACCCTTGCTTTAATTTAATTTAGAAAATAAGTTTATAAAAATAGGAACAGAACACTCGGATCAAACACTAATCATAAAATTACTCACGTAATCGAAAACCAGTTATTAGACACAATTTACACATAAAATGGCAAAGGGGGCTTGCACCGAAATGGCAGGTAGACTGACGGGCAGAGCTTCCGCACGCGACGAGATTCCGAGGAGCAATGGTGACGAGCCGTGGCCGCGCCGTTTATATAGGAGCGGGCGGCCTGCTGGCGTTGAGGAAAGGGGTGTGGCTAATACGGCCTTCCTGATTAATCGTCGTCCTCGACGAGGGCTGAGCTGCTGGTGCCTGGCACAGCGGCATCCGTAGGGTCATCGTCCAGGAGAGGCATGGACAGTGCCACACCACCACTGCTTGGGCCAGGAACAGAGCCGTCCTGTTCTAGTGAACCGGCCTTTCCAACAAGGGGCCCATCACCAGTGCTGTCATCATCGTGATCATCATCTGAAATTAAATCATACTTGTAACTGGTTGTTCTTATTATTCAACTTCACACTTTCGTCTCTGTCACACTGAATTTAGGTAAAATTTATTCCTCTCACATTTCACTATCCAGTCATACATAATAGAAGAAAAATAAAGTAAACGAAACTACAAGATAGAAGGCGTCCCAACGATCTTGAGTCACGTCTTATCTTACTCTGAATCCTCATTTAAGCGAACACACGCTAAGGCGACACACGCCTCTAATTTAAGCGAACACACGCTAAGGCGACACACGCCTCTAATTTAAGCGAACACACGCTAAGGCGACACACGCCTCTAATTTAAGCGAACACACGCTAAGGCGACACACGCCTCTAATTTAAGCGAACACACGCTAAGGCTGTACACACTTAAGTTTAAGCA
Organism: Athrips mouffetella; assembly: GCA_947532105.1. Lineage (NCBI taxonomy): Eukaryota > Metazoa > Arthropoda > Insecta > Lepidoptera > Gelechiidae > Athrips > Athrips mouffetella. The sequence goes on along the minus strand of CANNWQ010000057.1, from coordinate 465,970 downwards.
GTACACCTGAAGTTTAGGCGGACTAACGCCAAGACGCGCCTGTAGTTTAGCGGACTAACGCTTAGAAAAGAAAATGGCCATTTAAAATTAAAAAGAGCTCTACTCACTTTCGAAGAGTGCCGCGCACGTCTCCGGGCACCACTCTTAAACACGACGCCTTTTCTTGTTAAGTAAGCGATACAGGCAGTTCTGGTTGCATAATCCACGTATAACGCCTGAAGTATCCAGCCAAACCCAGGAACTGTCTTACCTGTTTGACATTCGTAGGAATAGGTGCGTGAACCAGGGCTTCCACCTTCCGAGTGCTCGGCTTCACCTGACCTTGACTTATGATGCGCCCCAGGTATTCAACTTCGGTGACTAGGAACGAGCACTTTCGCAAGTTGATGGAGAATCCAGCACCCGTAAGTGTTTGTAGTACTCGACGTAAAAAATCGATGCCTTCGTTAACAGTGGAGCTCATGATGAGCACGTCGTCAACATATACCAATACCTGACCCTGATCTATGAGTTTTTGCAGGGTGTTGTTGATGATACGTTGGTATACAATCGGCGAATTGGTTAGGCCATAAGGCATCTTTAAATATTCAAAGTGGCCTTCAGGTGTGACGAATCCAGTCAGTGGAATAGACTCCTCGCTCAAGGGTATTTGATGGAACCCAGTGGCCATGTCGAGACTTGAAAAGTACGTATAGTTCCCTAACCGATCTATATGGTCGTCAATCAGCGGAAGCGGATATCGATCCCTGACTGTAAGTCGGTTGAGTGCTCTAAAGTCTACGCACAGCCTGTCGGAGCCGTCTTTCTTTTTGACGAGAAGTATCGGACTCGCGTACTCCGACTGAGACTCTCTGATTATTCCCTTTTCTAATAAGTCAGATACTATCCTACGAACCCTAAGTTTCTCTTCGTAAGAGAGTTTGTAAGGGCGATACACTACTGGCGTCTGATTCGTCAGCTTTATTTCCATTTTACCCGTCTTGACAGCAGTAACAGCCGTACCCGAGATAAAATAGTCGGAGAACTCTGTTATAACGTCGGTTAGTCTTTCGCGATCAGCACCCTGAAGGGGTGTGTTTATTTCAGTCGCTGTACTTGATTGTATCGAGTTTACTACCACAGGATTGTTGGTCGAATGTGTCAAGTACTGCCGATCCCTTGTCCTAACATAAACGATACCTTTCCGATTAAGTATGTCCGTACCGATAATTATTGCAGTATTCATACACTCTGAAGGGACAACAATAAGGTCCGCTTCTATGGAAATATCGCTAAACTCGATTGTCGTAGTAATATACGACGAAGCAACTATCTCTTTATCGCTTACGCCTTTCAGTACACAGTGGGTAGATTTTAGCTGACAGTGAAGATGTTTTAGCGCGTGAGAAGAAATTAACGACACGTTTAATGCTCCACTATCTATGAGTACATCCATAGGTACACCATTGATCACAGCAGTAACGACGTCATTACCTAATTTGTGCTGAGACTGATCCGTGCATAGATTTACCTTTCGGTGGTTACGTGATTCTGACCGATTTTTAGCAAAACAATTGTCTTCTACGTGACCTGACTTTTTACAAAACGCGCAAGTCTTTAAGGTTTTTCCAGAAGGCGGTGGGTTACTTGCGTTGGAACTAGGATCGATTTTTTGCTTTTTAGGACAATGATAAGTTACGTGACCTCTCTGACCACAGTTGTAGCATTTACGTTCCGGACGATTGAACGAGAACCGATTGTAATTATTTGTGTTTTGATGAGGCCGCTTTTTAGTCTGAAAGTCACGCACTTCTTTTTTGTTTTGGTTTGGTTTGTTATAAATTGATAGAAATGAGACTAAATTTTCTGGTGTGAGGTTAGAGTTGGCAGTTACCGCACGAACTTGCGGGTCAGTTATACCGCGGATTACAATCAAGGTCATTAGTTCGCTACTTAGACCCTTCACGATTCTTAATCGCAACAACGTACGACGAGCGTACTCTGCATATGTTGGGTATTTATCTGAAGTGGCATTCATGGCTTCGAATAAAATGTTGGCATAGTCTTATTTTCGGGGACACAAAGGCGTAAATTCCAATTTAAAGTTTGACCACGTACAACCATATTTTGGCATCGCCTTTTAAACAGGAGGCCACTCGGGATAAACACTCAAAATCATTCCAGCTGTTAGCTATCTGTGCGCGGTCAACCTCTGCGCACCATTGTTCAATGTCGTGTATAGACGGGTCGAAATTAGACACGAAATAACTTTGAGAACTAACGGGTTTCAATGATTTTATAGCATCCGCAAGATATTTAGCCGTATCGGGAATATTTTCGCGTTCAGAGATAACATTGTGGGTAGTTAGAGAATTGCGCTCCGATTCTGGTTGATTATTTTGTAAATTATGCGTGCTAGTACTAGGTGTAGAAACCGTCGGATTAGTACGTGAAATATTATTGCACTCTGTCGTAGAATCACGCGTCTCCGTAACAATGAGAAGGTTACCCGGTTGATTGCTAGTGACGGTAGGCGTCGGAGAGGTAGGCATGTTCGTGTTACAATTATTCTGGACGGCATCAAGCCGCGCTAAAATTGAATCAAACATTGCGTTTATACGAGATGTACCTAACGATTCGTTAGACGGCGAACGAGCCAATCTCTCTCGGTAACGTTCGCGGGGGGTACCTACCATCCGTCCGGCGACGTGAGCGACCTCGCGACCTATCCCTATCTCGTGAGACACTTCTTGAGCTGTTACGTGACGGTTGGAGACGCGATCTACTACGCGGGTTGTCGCGGGAGCGGTGTTTATTACGTTTGCGAGAACGATGACGCGACCGAGACTGTCTACCCGACATTTCAACGTTTCACAAACTGTCGAGTTATCTGTTCCTTTGTTGTGGGCTATTTGTTCTTATATCCCACTTCTGATTTTAGGAACAGAAGTGGAATTTTCTTAAAAAAAACAATTATTACAACAAAACCCTTGCTTTAATTTAATTTAGAAAATAAGTTTATAAAAATAGGAACAGAACACTCGGATCAAACACTAATCATAAAATTACTCACGTAATCGAAAACCAGTTATTAGACACAATTTACACATAAAATGGCAAAGGGGGCTTGCACCGAAATGGCAGGTAGACTGACGGGCAGAGCTTCCGCACGCGACGAGATTCCGAGGAGCAATGGTGACGAGCCGTGGCCGCTCATTAACTGCGATAAATGAAGAAATTATTTGACGCACTTATTTACGAATATTTTTGAAACTGTTCTAACTGGAAAAATTATGTAAATGGATTTGAGATACGTAAAATGTCTGCTATCATATGATACCCTACAAGCCCTAATCAGTAGAAAAACATAAATTTGATGTCCTCTTCTTGGTCCCTCTTCCAAAAAGGGTTCATTTTATGATGACGTCACGTATTCAGTACGAATGCCCGGGTCGGTACAAATCTTTTGACACCTCATTTGTTTAGATCAGTCGAGGCATTGAGGCTGTAGGTGGTAACATACATACGCGTCAACTACAATACCCTAATGGCGCTTCTGTTAGTTGATCTATGTTCACGTTTTATGTCCCTATCACTCCAGTTTCGAAAGGAATATGGTTATCTTTTTCTTTCATGTTACCTCTACTACGTCATTATGGAGTCATATTTTTTGTAATAAAATAATAAACCGAATAAAATGTAATAATTTTGTCTAACTTACCCTTGATTTGTGATCCCATCGAGTTTTTTCTTTTTTGCCCAACTATTTTTACATTTATGCACTACACACGTTGGCATTTTGTTTTAATAATACAAAAAAGTAAACAAGGTCTCAAATATGACAGCACGTGCACATAGTCTCCTTGTTCGAGAGCGACTGAAGTACTTCTGTACTATACTTACTAATCTGGGGACTGAAGCGGGTTGGTTGCGCCATGTGTCGCTACTTTTCATTTTTGAAGCACTAGTAACGTATCTACGTCGGTTATATAATTGTAATATCATTGGTAGAACTATTCTTTTCGTATCCTTAAACAATTTCTCTATGTGTAAGAAATAACAAACAGTTATTTTCTTAGACTATATAATACTAACGTATAAGTTATTTTTGTCTTAAAAGTTTGCTGTGAGTGTTATTGCTTTCATGAGGTTGGCAACTGTGGCTGTCACGGCTGTCAGTGTAGGGGAGTACATGTGTTCTGTGATATAATTATTGACGTTTATTTTGTGTTGTGTTGTGCATAATGTGATGTCCTTCTTGTTTTTGTCCTAGGAATCCTCACCACACATCACACCTCGTGATCCTAGAGAATATTAATCACTACGCTCGTGATATCCATGCTGCAAATCATCGTCATTGTGGTGTTGGTGATCTCCACATAATGTAATCTCGACTCAAGAGCAAAGAATACTACTCTCTCTGCTCGAGAGTATTTTCTGGTGTATTTTGACATTCATTCAGCTATTATCTCTAAAAGTTGAAATCATGTCCTCCTTCCTCAACTACAAAACGGATGCCGCAGTAAACGTGGACGAGGCGTATACAAGAGACGGCGTAACTTACTACAAGATAGCTGTGAAAGTGGGGCCCGTGAATTGGAACGTCTGGCATCGCTACAGTGACTTCGTGGACCTGCACTACCGTCTCGTCGCCGACCACGGCGTCGCCAAGGAGTTGCTGCCTCCGAAGAAAGTTATCCGCAATAAGACACCGAAGTTCGTCGAACAGCGACGCGAGGCTCTCAGTGAATATCTCAAGAATGTGTTCAACTACTTGAAGCTAACGATGCCGCCGGAGTTCGCTCACTTCCTGGACTTTCACTTGTACGACATATTCTTCTTGCTGCAAGACTTGGCTAAGAAACTTTTTCTAGAAGGAGATAAGATGCTGCAAGTTGGAAAATCCCACACCTTTACTCCACTAATTGAGGTAAGATGAAACATAATTTCTAAGTTGTGATGTACATTTAAAACTGAATAAGTATGCATAGGTATAGAGAAACAAGAGACTTCTTTGCTAATTAACTGTGTGCAATAAACAGCGCACTCTAGAACATAATCCTGGGAATATCCTGCAGCAGATTCAACTAATGATGAAAGTTCAGCTCCAACTTATGCAGGAGGTTGAAGCGCATCCTCTTGCTTTAAATTTTATAGCACTAACAGTATGGTACCGACAGTTAAATATCCTACTTTAATATAAAGTTGGTTGGTTGGTTTTAAAACAAAAATCAGAGAGTAATTGGGTGGCATTGTGATGTAGGATGATATCCAGTGAATGCATGACTTGATGACTTTAACAAAATATCTTTATTCATATTAGGATGCTTTAATTCACTTTATGATGTTAATAAAATTTACGTCATAGATTATCTCAACATTAACCATAATGAGGTGTTATCGAAGAAGTGTCTCAGGGGGATACTGAAAACCAGCAGCATGCTGAGTATCTTTCCTTTTCACCAATCACATATTGTATAACTTAGAGTAAGCATAATTATTTACCACTATATTTATATTGTGCATTTGGTGAATAAAGTTCTTTTTATTTTATTTTTATAAATAATTATGATGAAATTGATGATGATAATTTGTAAATTGTATTTTGTGCTCATAGTAATTTCTTTTAGTACCTACTCATAATATTAATGCAGATTGAAGAAAGATATCTGCCAGGGGAGAATCAAATGTTCCTTGATCAAATTCAGAATGTTGAATAAAGGCCAGGTTAAAAGTACCCTGAACTGAAGAGTGTGTATGAAAGGGTTGAAAAATCAGTGGAAGCAATGAAAGTGTGTCAAGATCGCAGCGTGGAGGGCTGTGCTCTCTGCCTACCCTGACAGGAAAGGGATGCGATGCTATGTATGTACTCATAGTAATCTATTTGAAAAATTTTGAATGTGAAATCCTTAACACTTCTACAAGTATTTGTTACAATACTATCGGCAGTCATGAAAATTCTTCATTTCATACACAATGCACTAAACAAGTGGTATACCTGATGGTAATAGTAGGTGGTCTCCACCGCCCATAGCACCCACTGTCTTATTAGTGGCATAATTTATCACTAAGATGGTATGTCTCGTGAAATTTAACTCGCACCATTGCTCACTCCATGAACTGAAACAAAGCAGTGCAAACACTGCTGCTTGACAGCAGAAATGGATAGACTTTACACAAATGCCACCCACAATCATGCCTATATTGACTTATTTCCAGCTCCATGCTATCAGCGAGAGGTTGAAGGTAGCGTGTCCACCGACGGAGCAGCAGGACCGGATGTTCGACTTCAGCCATGTATTGGACTTCTGCTCGCAGCTGGAGACCCTCACCATTAAAGGCAGCTACGAGAAACTGGGCACTAGCAACATAGTTCCTAATGACTTGGAGTTTGACTTAATCCCTTACAAGTCCTTGATGGACCTGAAGATTATTGGTGTGCCGATGGCTTGCATTCAAAGTATTGGTAAGGAAACAACTATTTTCTTTTAGGCTTTTATTTTTTGCAGGTCTATTGACATTACATATTATACATATTATATGTACAGGTGAATCTAAATCCGATGTTGACGCTTATTGAAGAACTCAATGTATTTTTTTGATAGATAAAAATCTTTATTTAAGAACTTTACAAAAATTTTACATAGGTCTGTTTATTTGATTTTATTCATAGAAGAGGCAGGCATGGTGCACAGGCCAGGCATAGTCGGTACTCGGTTCCCATTCGCAGCACATAACCACCAGCATTGGAGTTAAATTAATCTACATGTACTTTAATTTTTTTTTATTTATTAGGTACACAAACAGATTGCAGTACAAAAATAAAGGAAATAAACATTAAAACTGTTACAGTACTTCACTACAACCCAAAAAAATGTACACAACAGTACCAAATAATTGTTACAAAAATTTTCTCAGACGGTCACAAGAAAAACAATTAAAGAATGAGGAACTACAAATAAACAAAAACATTTTTTTTTCTTTTCTAACTGGAATAATGAGTACGCAATTGTCTTTTAAAAGTCATATTAATGGAGTTAAATGCAGGGCATGTTAACGTTACCAGATAACATAATAAATAACGTTACGTAACGTTAATTTTATAATGATACTTTGGTAACGGTATAAATTTTAACGTTATTGGGTACATTAACATTATTATAACGTTAACAAATAACGTTAATTTTACCGTTAATTTTAACGATTTTTATCGTTAATTTAATAAAGCTCACTTTGGTAGCAAATTAATTCGTTTTATCGAAAAAAAGAACACCTTGTTTCATTCTGGAGGCCGTTTCGTCATCGTAATTAAAATATGACCTTAATATCTAATTTAAGTAGTACGGTCAACCGCTTGTCGGTAGAAACTTTTTCAACTCTATTACCACGCTATAAGGTCCAAAAGTGTTTCTACTGATGTGCGGGCGTGTGTACTAAAGGTATATTAAGTAGTCTACAGACATGCAGTACCTTTTAATAGAAAAACAATAAACCACATTTTATAATGCAGGAAAACTAGGTACATATTAAATTATTAAATATGTCCTACCTGCGGCGAGAAGTGGTCGCTTGTGCTGCGCAATTTCATTAATGTCATTTTGGTTAAGATAGAAACCTTCCAGAACATAATGTTGAATCTCAAAATGTTGAATCCTTTAAATGTTGAATTTAAACAAATAATCGGACAATATTCCTTTCCGATTTATTGATAAAGTGGTTAGTGGTTTTCTTTTTCTTTTGGATTATCTCCAATTATTTCGCTTTCTTCCATATTGCTTTATTAAGGCCAACCACCGCGTGAAGGGTGGTTGATGCATTATCATCTTCCGCGCCTCACTGATCATCCGCACATAACCCATCATACACTCATCATCACTCATCCACTTATCAACTATCATCCGCGCATCACTTATCATCCGAAAATCACTCATCATCCGCTCATCATTCACCCACTCATCCATGCATCACTCATTTTTATTTTATTTTATTTTTATTTTATTTATTTAACTAAGATCTACAGCATTAATACATACAATATAAACCAATACAGTAATCTATACATTAGCCAATTACAGATCTTCACTACGTAATTAAAACATTTAAATTGAGGGTAAGTTATTTGAAGGTCGGTAGCAAGAATAAACAAGTGCGAGTCGGACTCGCGCGCCGAGGGTTCCGATGTACTTATAGTATTTTTGGAAGCAATAAAGTCCATTTTCAGGACCGCAAAACAAACTTTGTTTGTAAAGGTTTTTTGCAGATTTCTGAAAAACTGTGCAACTTAGAAAGATCGTTTTATTTATGCTGTAAAGTTTACATAAACCTCTGTCAACTGTAATTAATTCAGATTTTGCCTTACTCAAACTTCGGAGATAAGGGGGGGGGAATGGTATTTTTTTTTGACATTTTTCATCATAACTTGAAAACTAAGAAACTTAAAAATATACAAAAATATATTTGAAAATGTACAAGTAAAGCCCTTTCATATGATACCCCACTCGACCTAGTAGCGACAATTTTAATTTTGGCCCCCCCTATTTTGACCCCCTTTACATTAATGTTCATACTTTTTTCAAACTTTTTACATATGCAATTAAGTTGGGCAACTATATTCTAAAACAATTCCAAATTTCAGGTCGATAGCATAAGTGGTTGCTGAGATATAGAGGTGTGACAGACAGACGGACAGACAGACAGACAGAGCGGCACCATAAGGGTTCCTTTTTTTTACCATTTTGGTATCGGAACCCTAAAAAAAGTATACATATGAAAACATTAAAAAGTATTGAACTTAAAATAACAATTGTCGCTCACAAATCATGATAGCAATCAGATTTGGGGTGTGAGTGTATTTGTGTTGTGTGTGTGTTTGTGTTGAGTGGAGTTGATGTCATTATACCGTGCTTATTATCCAATACATATTATAGTAGGTATAATTATATATCTATGACTGTATCTTAAAGTGGGTCTACATGCCTTCAAGTAAAATGAACAATTAATTTATTTACATTTTGCAAAGTAGGTAGCTGAAATGTGTTTAAGAAATTGAGTTTTAGTTAAAGAGAAAGGGTCTGTGTCTGAGAACCTTTTGTTGTAAGTTCGAGGTAGACGCGTCATCCACTTATCATCATTCATCCACAGATCAACTATCATCAGCGCATCACTCATCATCATTGATCCACACATCAACTATGATCCGCGCATCACTCATCATCCGCTCATCATCATTCGTCCACTGATCAACTATCATCCGCGCATCACTTATCATCCGGAAATCACTCATCATCCGCTCATCATCATCACTCATCATCCGCTCATCATCATTCATCCACTGATCAACTATCATCTGCGCAACACTTATCATCCGAAAATCACTCATCATCCGCTCATCATCATCACTCATCATCCGCTCATCATCATTCATCCACTGATCAACTATCATCTGCGCAACACTTATCATCCGAAAATCACTCATCATCCGCTCATCATCATTCATCCACTCATTAACTATCATACGCGCATCACTCATCATCCACTTATAATCATTCATTCACTCATCAACTATCATCCGCGCCTCACTGATCATCCGCACATAACCCATCATATACTCATCATCACTCATCCACTCATCAACTATCATCCGCGCATCACTCATCATCCGAAAATCACTCATCATCCGCTCATCATTCACCCACTCATCCATGCATCACTCATCATCCACTTATCATCATTCATCCACATATCAACTATCATCCGCGCATCACTCATCATCCACTCATCATCATTCATCCACTGATCAACTATCATCCGCGCATCACTTATAATCCGAAAATCACTCATCATACGCTCATCATCATCATTCATCCACTCATCCACGCATCACTCATCATCCGCTCATCATAATTCATCCACTCATCAACTATCATCCGCACATCACTTATCATCCGAAAATCATTCATCATCCGCTCATCATCATCATTCATCCACTCTTTAACTATCATCCGCGCATCACTCATCATCGACTTATTATCATTCATCCACTGATCAACTATCATCCGCACATCACTCATCATCACTCATCCACTCATCAACTATCATCCGCGCATCACTTATCGTCCGAAAATCACTCATCGTCCGCTCATCATCATCATTCATCCACTCATCCACGCATCACTCATCATCCGCTCATCATCATTCATCCACTGATCAACTATCATCCGCACATCACTCATCATCATTCATCCAGTCATCAACTATCATCCTGCCTAAGTTTGGCGCCGTTTGCTTCTTTTAAAAAAGTAATCCTATTAAATCCGTGCCATCGTTGTACATTTCGTTGTTTTTGTGATCGAAAGATCAAAGTACATATTATACTAACGATCAAAAGGCATTCTTATTTCGGAAAGCCATGCCATGGAAATCCGTCTCAAGAGGAAAATCTAACAGACCTGATGAAATAATGTAGCCTGTTTCCGGCCTAAGTTTGTCGCCGTTTGCTTCTTTTAAAAAAGTAATCCATTTAAATCCGTGCCAACGTTGTACATTTCGTTGTTTTAGTGATCGAAAGATCAAAGGACACATACTAACGATCAAAAGGCAGTCTTATTTCGGAAAGCCATGCCATGGAAATCCGTCTCAAGAGGAAAATCTAACAGACCTGACGAAATAATGTAGCCTGTTTCCGGCCTAAGTTTTTCGCCGTTTGCTTCTTTTAAAAAAGTAATCCATTTAAATCCGTGCCATCGTTGTACATTTCGTTGTTTTAGTGATCGAAAGATCAAAGGACACATACTAACGATCAAAAGGCAGTCTTATTTCGGAAAGCCATGCCATGGAAATCCGTCTCAAGAGGAAAATCTAACAGACCTGACGAAATAATGTATCCTGTTTTCTGCCTAAGTTTGTCGCCGTTTGCTTCTTTTAAAAAAGTAATCCATTTAAATCCGTGCCATCTTTGTACATTTCGTTGTTTTTGTGATCGAAAAATTAAAGGACACATACCAACGATCAAAAGGCAGTTTTATTTCGGAAAGCTATGCCATGGAAATCCGTCTGAAGAGGAAAATCTAACAGACCTGACGAAATAATAAAGCCTGTTTCCTGCCTAAGTTTGGCGCTGTTTGCTTCTTTTAAAAAAGTAATCCATTTAAATCCGTGCCATCGTTGTACTTTTCGTTAATTTTGTGATCGAAAGATCAAAGGACACATACTAACGATCAAAAGGCAGTCTTATTTCGGAAAGCCATCCCATGGAAATCCGTCTCAAGAGGAAAATCTAACAGACCTGACGAAATAATGTAGCCTGTTTCCTGCCTAAGTTTGTCGCCGTTTGCTTCTTTAAAAAAAGTAATCCATTTAAATCCGTGCCATCGTTGTACATTTCGTTGTTTTTGTGATCGAAAGATTAAAGGACACATACTAACGATCAAAAGGCGGTCTTATTTCGGAAAGCTATGCCATGGAAATCCGTCTGAAGAGGAAAATCTAACAGACCTGACGAAATAATGTAGCCTGTTTCCTGCCTAAGTTTGACGCCGTTTGCTTCTTTTAAAAAAGTAATCCATTTAAATCCGTGCCATCGTTGTACTTTTCGTTGTTTTTGTGATCGAAAGATTAAAGGACACATACTAACGATCAAAAGGCAGTCTTATTTCGGAAAGCCATGCCATGGAAATCCGTCTCAAGAGGAAAATCTAACAGACCTGACGAAATAATGTAGCAAACAGCACGTTCAAGTTTCCGATCATCGACCTTAAACAGCTATACCTATTCCGAACACTGCCGATTACCCATCATCTACCGGTAACCCATCATCTAACATTGACTCGTCTTCCGCCGGTCACCCATCAATATCATCCACCGGTCACCCATCTTCGTCCGGACAAATCACGTACCGAAAATCACTGACTCGACTCATTGGCTCACCTCCACTAGTACTTACTTTGAGTTGAGTCAATGTGTTCAAGTCAATGATATGAAATGAGTCAGTGAAACGAGTTAATTCATGAATTGAAAAGTGAGTTGACTCAATGAGTTGATTCAAGGAGTTGTCAGTGAAATGAGTCAATGAGTCAAGTCAGTGATTTGAGTCAGTGTCTGTGAGTTGAATCAATGACATTAGTTGAGTCAGTGAAATAAGACAATGAGTGGAGTCAAGGGTTGAGACAGTGAGTCAAATGAGTCGTTGACTGAACTCACTGAGTCAATTTACTCGTCAAGTCGCTTACTCAGCTTACTGACTCAATATTGACTCGTCTCACTGACTCTTACTGACTCCACTCAGTGAATCAACTCACTGTCTCGACTCATTGATTCACCTCTACTAGAACTTCATCTCGACCTAAAGAATGCTACACTACGAGTTGGTGCGCTTGACAGTACTGCGGCGTTTGAGGCAGACGCCGAGGGTATGAAAGAAGCGCGTACGATACGCTTCACGTTGCGCCGGTCATACAAACACGAATGCCCGCCGTCGAACGCTCGCGTTTTGAGACACGCGTTGCGCCGTATGATACGCCGCACGGTGCGGTGTTCATAGAAACACGAACATAAGGCGTCGAACGTGCGCGTATACTCTTCACGCGGCGGTCGGCCTTAGCAAAGCAATATGGTCAATAAATCGGAAAGGAACATTATGTTCCGGAAGGGATTGAAACAATACCTATACAATGGAAAACACTATAACTTTAATCTATTTTGGCTATATCGCACAGCCAAATGTAATTGATTACTTACGTACGAGATGGTACGAGACGCCGAAATGCACTCACGACGCACGTACAGTGTACACTTCAGGCAAAGATTGTTTTTCCTCTGAGTACTTATCGCGCAAGCGGCAAGACGCAAGGGTGGGGCATAACGTTAAAAATTAACGATACTTTTTTTTAACGTTACCTCAATTTAACGTTAAAAATACCGTTAAAATATATTAACATTATTTTAACGGTATTTTTTATAACGTTACTTTTCTGAGCAGCTGGTAACGTTACCAAATTTTTAACGTTAAAGCAAGCCCTGGTTAAATGTACACTGTGCACTCTGTACAAAGCGGCTTCTTTTTCTTTATATCAGTGTCACATAAATACCGTGTTTTCCCGAGCGAAGCAAGCGGGTCAAATTTCTTTAGTTTAGCCCAAAATAGCGATATAATTCACATCATTTACTTTACATATGTTACCGCAAGTAAAATAAGCCAATTTTTTTTGTCAAACATGCTCGATCATCTTTATTTTTCCTTGCTCAACCAATCAGATGATAAAGCATGTTTCCGATAAATTATGGTTGCAGCAGGTTGTCTAGTCAAGTTGTCTAGTTTGCAGTCACATAAGTGGGTATACTGCTCGGCAAACAACTTAATGCAAGTCGTATTCTGCTCATGTCAAAATAAATAATTTTAAATAAATATCATAATGAAAACTCAAACAATAATCGCTTAGTGATGGAAGAAAGAAACACACTGTACAAAGCCTACTTTTAAGGGCAATACACACCAAAGCCACCGACCCGCCGACACAACCCGGCGTCCTATATAAAAAGAATCATGTCGGCAACAAGGGCCCGCGCGTGTTGCCCGCCGACATAAAAAATAAAAATAAAATAGTTTTGATTTCTTTAACATTTTTTGACTTAATTATAACATAGATTGGAACCTCCATTTAAGCAGAAATAGCGTGATGTCGGCGACTTGCGAACGCACGCAAGCGCCCGCCCAGTTACCCGGAGACACTCGAGCTGTAGTGACGTGCTAGTATTGCCAAATAAGTTCCTCATGTCGAGCCGCTGACATGTCGCCGACAAAGTTTTCTGCCTTGCAAAGAGTGAAGTCACCAACCGCCGACAAAAAGTTGCCATCATATGTCGGCGACTTTGGTGTGTAGTGCCCTTTAAAGTAGGCAGTGCTGCAGTGGTTTCTTGCAGTTTTTTTTATGCTGCCCTAGCACCATAGATAAATAAGGGTAATTGAAGGAGGATTAAAGAAATAATTTGTCACTAGGTAGTGCAGGCGTCGTTCAATGGATTTGGCGGGTTATTTTGAATATTTCCTTGTGATCATTGATAATTTGACATAAAAATTCGGGACATGTTGGCAGATGTCATCCCATAGTAAAATAAATTAGCAAGTTATCTATTCCGAGCAAAGCAAGGAGGTCCGAAATTTTTGCCTAGCACGATCCGAAACGGTAGAAGATTGCTCTATTTGCGTTGTATTCTGCATGACATTCAATAAGTATTGTGTAAAGATTGTATTAAATAAATGAATTTAAAAAAATTGCGCACTTCAATTTGTATGTAAAATCGAATCTGCATAGACTAGGCCACCACCTATAGCCACCACACTATCATAATGTCGTAAGAGGCGACTAAGGGATGGGCAGCAGAGTTCTGTGAATCCTACTATCTTACATACCGGGGTCGCCAACAACTGTGGTCCATGGAGCCTGCCGCCTTTGCTAACAAGTGTGGTGACCATGGTATTTCCCCTCCACATTAGTCCAGTAAAAACTGGAATTCCGAACGGAGCTCCCTGTCCTGCAGAGGACGTTTCGAGGGATGTTATGATGATTTAACTTGTAACTTTGTAGGTGGCCTCCGGGATACTCTGGTCAGCTTGTCGGTGTTGATTGCAAGTGTGGTTTCTAAAAGATACAACCATGTTGAGATCAGGAAACAAACTGTTTTATTTCACGTCTACCTTCAAGTTTACAAAATAATCAAAACTTAACCAAATACCCTCTAATACATAATATACCTTTCCCCCATATTAATAGGCGAGGAACACAAATCTAAAATAAAGTCACAGTATAACACTCAAACAAACAATTTAACAAAAATGAACAAATTCTTATTTAAGGTAGGCTACAATTAGAAGAACAATTTAGAATCATCAAAATAATTAAACATCTGGAATGCCAATAATTTCTGACCACAAGTTAGGAGGTGGTATTACGATCGGTGGTTCAGGTGTTAGGTCAGAGTCTGAATCATCTCTGGGTCGGTTCTCTACTGCTGCTGATTCAGTTCTTTCTCCAACAGCTCTGCTCAGTATCTGGTCAGCATGACGTCGATGCAGCTCACCATCCTCCGTCCTTACCCTATAAGTGGCCGGTCCCTCCACCGTCTCTATTGTTGCTCTGCGCCATTTCTGTCCAGGTCCATACATGTGTATGAGCACTGGCTGGTTGACGGCAAAGCTCCTGGCGGGCGGACGTTGCGCCGCCGCCTCGCGCTGCTGGTCTGCGCGATTCGGCGTCGAGTCTGGGTGTAGACTGGACACCGCGGTCCTATATTTGCGTCCGTTTAGCATCTCAGCCGGTGTTTTATTGGTAGAGCTGTTGGGTACGGTCCTCAAATAATACAGTACCTTGCAAAGCTTTTCTTGCCATGTCATACTACTGGTGAGTTTCTTCATTTTATTTTTGAATGTTTGAATAGACCGTTCAATTTGGCCATTTGTTTCAGGGTGATAAGGAGGGGAATACAGATGTTTAATTCCGTTTCTCCTCAGGAATGTATTGAACTCTTCCAAGGTAAAAGTTCGGCCGTTGTCTGACACTAAAATGTCAGGTAGTCCTTGTGATGTAAATTTTTTTCTTAAGACAGTTATCACCGTGTTCACTGTTCATAGTAGGCACCATTTCAGCTTCGAACCATTTGCTATAGCTGTCTACCAGAACCAAATATGTCTTCTCTTGAAAGGGGCCGGCAAAGTCTATATGTACTCGACTCCATGGTTTTTCCGACATAATCCAAGTTTGCGGATCCTTTGGTGGGTTGTTTCTTACAAGTTGGCATTGTTCGCATTCTGCAACAATTTGTTCAATCTGTTTATCCAGGTCGGGCCACCACACGTAACCTCTCGCGTAAGCCTTTGTTTGGACAATACCCGCATGCGGGGCATGTAGCAATTTTAACACCCTGTCCTGAAGGGACTTGGGTATCACGACTCTGTTGCACCACAATAAACACTCTTTATTATGTGAAAGAGCCTCTCTTCGAATCCAAAAAGGCTGTAGGTCTGGATCAGTGTTCTTGCGTGGCCAGCCGTGTAGTACATGGAACATAACTTTTTGCAAGATAGGGTCTTTCTTAGTTTGTTCGGCAACCTTGCGGACGTCGATTTCCCAGCCGGGAGGTTGCTCCTCTAGCAGTAACACCTCCGGTAGCGACTCCTCCTTCACGGTCGCCGTGCTTGGCGCTGTCCATCTGCTAAGTGCGTCCGCGTTTCCAATTTGTTTACCAGGCACGTATTTTATCGTGTAGTCATAACAAGCAAGCTTTAATGACCAGCGTAACATCCGTGGGGAAATCTGGGCAGGTATTTGCTTCGTTGGGTTAAATAATCCAATCAGTGGTTTGTGTTCCGTCACTATACAGAATTTACGACCAGCTAAAAATTCATGAAATTTGGATAAACCAAATATGATTGCCAGAGCTTCTTTGTCGATTTGTCCATATCGCCTTTCATGGGCTTGTAATGTGCGTGACGCCATCATTACTGGTCTTTCAGAGCCGTCTTCCATAACGTGTGCTAAAATTGCACCAACTCCATATTCAGAACTGTCACAAATAAGTAGTAGTTCTTTCTGTAGGTCATATCCAACTAGAGTGAGGTCAGATGACAAAAGCCGTTTTGCCTTCTCGAATGCCGCCTGCTCTTTTTCACCCCTGCGGCTCTACCGCCAAACACAATTGTCTTCGCCTCTCTCGGCTTGAAGGCAATGCATTGTATTCGTCGTACCATCGAACTCAATCGTAATCGGCATGAAACCGATAGCGGTTCAAACCGTCTAGAATAACCAAAGAGCATAGTAACTGCACCCGTTGAGTGAATGATTTCAGTACTATTTGACGTTTGAACACCGTAATTGGTACCGCCGAAACCTATAAAAAAAAAACGAACACAATTCATTGATTTCGATTTCGATTGCTAAACGTCAAATGAAAGTGGAACCTCGCCGCTTCCCGTATTCATTTTTTCTATACGATTTCGGAGTAATTTAGCGGAGTTTCGGTCTCATCATCTAAGTAGTCTGTGGTTTCGGCGTTTTTGAGTTTTCGAGTCGTGAATGTCGTGATGGCGCGTTATCTGTTGCTGGCTGCTGCAGAACAAGAGCGGTTAACGAAAAGAGAAATCTTGGAGCGGAGGATGCTGCGAGAGACAAACAGACCGTTGTTGTTACCGGACCACTCGTTTGTGGATAATTTTCGCCTCTCCAAGGCCAATTTTACCACTCTCTGCGAGGATGTTTTTTCGCTTTTGCCACAGGACCAAAGGGCCAGCACTGTGCATCCGGATAGGGTATGTTATCTACATATTTTAATAGCCAATGTACAATGGGATTGGTTAGATTGGGTTAGGTTCTTTTTCGACCACAATGCCATGACATATTAATATGTATTGTTTTCATAACAATAATTATCATGTCACTGTGGCCTATGGCTTGGCATAACTAAACATTAATATTTCTCTTGGAAAGTAAACTCGTTAGTTACAATATATCCAAATACAAGTATGGGCAAATAAGATCGACGCTGACACTGCACTTCTCTTATATTCATTTTGAGTTCTGCCCATTAATTATGTAATAATATAATATGCAATAATATGTCCATTTGACTTTCAGATTCTGGCTGCATTGCAATTTTATGGCAGTGGGTCATACCAACGAAATGTTGGCAACCAAAGGCTTATAAGCATGTGCCAGACAACAACGTCTGATTGTCTGCGGGATGTCACCAATGCCCTCAATGTTCCAGATATTTTGTGGAAATACATTCATTTCCACAGATGCAACATGTACGTGAAGCTATTTGACAGAGGTAGGTCCTTAAAAAGTCCACGGCGCCCGGGTGGTGCCGGCAAAGAATAGTACCAACCCATCTCTACCCGTGTTTGTCATAAGAGGTGACTAAGCATCCTTCTGTGTATTGTATCATACATTCTATGGTCACCAACAACCAGCCATAATGCTAACAAGCGTGGTGAAAATGGTTTTTCCTCTCCACATTGTTCCAGCTGTGTTCTGTAGTGGTAATTTTCATTGGATGTTATGATGAGGTTCTTAAATATTAATTTTGGTGTTCAGTAAATTTTATTTCATAATTAAATGCAATTGTAAAGTAATTGATTTATTTCGGGTTCCCGGGAGTTTTGGGCAAGATTATGAGGCCTATTTTAATATGAAACACTACTACTCCTTAATGTGTCGTGGGAATTCTAGTCGTAAGGGAGAATTCAAATGATACGACAATTAATTTCCTTAAATACGATGTTTATTGCTAACTAAATCTAAATTACAATACAATAACGAACAGAGGCGGAGTCAGAGGTCGACCCAAAATGACCGTTACCAGAATCGTTACCACGGAAGGTATGTATGAAAATGTCCTATTGAAAATAGCACTAATAATATTTTAATCAAGTAGTTTCTTACTGTCTTTACACGAAACTAAAGAGCAGGGGTGGTTCCGTAAACCCTACGTTTGGTGATAGAACGAGATTACCACGAAAGTCCGTTAATTATTTATCACTGTGCTTCCTTTAAAATAAGACTCCCCTGGTATGTCCTGTATTGCGTAGACGGGGCGTGACCGCGTTCACCGCGGAAGGTCACGGGTGAGCTGGTCGAGTAGCGGGACCCGCAGATGCTCAGGTTGGCACAGCTGTAGTTGTAGCTTAGCTTCGTAGTAGCTGTAGCTTAGTTGTAGCTAGGTTGTAGCTAGGTTCTAGCTTGGTTGTAACTGTAGCTTTGCTGTAGCTTAGTTCTTTGTTAGGCTCTTTGTTCTTTGTTAGGCTCTTTGTTCCTGGAATGCACCAGTTTAGAAAATGAGTGACGATTCTCGTTACGTGGGTTTCGTGTCCGTGGTACAATCCACCCGATGAATGTGAGAACATTCAAGGGAGTCTCACCTACCTTTGATTGCTACAACGGAACACGAAACCAGAGCAGATTTACAATATAAAATACTAAACGACACGACAATGAAAAAACCGTTACGACGCGATGACGTCATTTTGAAGAAATGAATAACGGTCGTGTGACGGTTATCAAAATAAAACGGCATCTTGCCACTGCTTTTAGTGAATGCCTTGAATAATTACAATGCTATAGCATAAAATACTACTTCCAATTATTACATACGACACGAAATATTAACAAAAGATCGAGGATTACCTACGGTTGACGGAAAGAAAGAATCACTACGAAATACACTGATAGTTTATTAAAATTATGTTCACACTTACCCAAAAAGAGTGGGATCCAAGAGCACTATTAAAATAATTACTATTAGGTAATAATCCGGCACAGCCGGTAGAAACGGCCGCGGAAAGCGCGCGACGTAGGTCTATCCCGACAAGCGATCGACGGCGGAATGGCTGACTGCTCCTCAGCGCCGTTAGTTACAACTCGCTTCGGCTAGTGACGCGCCATCGCATATTTCTCGACTTGAGTTGGCCTATTTGCTATCCTGAGCGCATTGACTGGGTCTTTAGACTTTCCTAACAGAAAGTGTACACTACATTACCTCCTCTCCCCCCTGTAGGATTTGATTTTCTTAGAAATGAAATCCGTAACTTCTAGCTTCAAATTTCCACTAAACCCTTGTGTTCCGCCTTACATACTTCCTCATTCATACAACCTACATTATGGCTATATCATAATAAATTAAGATAATGCCCTACATTCACAAAACTAAAGTCTTCTGATTATTTTGTTCTGAAGACTTTGCGGAAAAATTCTGTGCTAAAATATTGCTACTGTAGGTAATTGGTTTGAGTTGGTTGTCCCAGTAAGTGTGAATACTATTTATTTTATTTACAATATTTACAAGTTATTTGTGTCAGCAACTTTAGGTACTAATTCGTATTGACAGTGTATTATTGCTTGATAACGTAAGAACGGTAACATAGGGCCGAGTCAAATGTATTGGGCCCTTGTTCTTCTTTACGACATGTTCCAGTTGGGATAGAGGCAAGTACCTTGGGCCCAACTGAACCTTCCTAAATAGTCTGACGTTCTGTCTGCGGTAGAGCCACTTTTCTAATGGACGCAGACCAAACATAAAAAAAACACGAAACTCTTCTTGCGTATCAATTGGGGCAGAGCCAAGCATATCTTAGACCCAATTGACACGACCACATCCTCTAAGCGTCCTGTCTGTGGAAGAGCCATCCTTTCTGATGGGCACAGACAAAACAAAAAATCTCACAAGAACCACTTTTGCTATTTCGTTACCGTTTTGGCAATTTAAGAAGAAAAACGTTGCGTTTGCTGACACAAAAACAAAAAAAAATCCTAATCACCTATTTCGTTATCGTTCCTAACTTATGTTCTACGCGAAGACTTACGTTTGAGTCTATTTACTATTTACAATTTTCAGGTCTTTAATATGCCAAGTACCGAGATCCCTTCCAGACATGTCTTCCAAGACATAGACCAGCGGTGATTTCTTACCTGTTATGCGACACTGTATGTATTTAGGAGCTAGTTTTTTACTAAAATATTTATCTGCCGAGCTCTGATAATACGTTCTCTTCCATACAATATCATTGACATTAAATTCTGCCTGCTTTCTCCTAAGGTTATACCTCGTTATGTTTTTGTTATGCGCCTGCCATAACGCGAACTGGACCTTGTTAAATATAGCTGCTAAATGACCGACATTATCACAGTAGATGTCACGAGGCATGAAAATGATCTCCTCGCTCAAGTCTGTGTCTACATAATGTGAACACAAGTTACTAGTTCTCTGCCGTAGATTAAGAATGACGGTGTGTATCCGGTTACTTCGTTTACCGAATTGTTCATAGCAAACTGTATTTTTGGTATGTTGACGTCCCATGTTCTGTGATCGTCTTCTATGAAGGTTGATATGCAGGTAACGACTGTCTTATTATATCTCTCAACTGTATTCACCTGAGGCGTATATTTGGGTGTGAAATAAACGTTAGGTACTTTGTACTTTTGGAAGAATGTCTCCAAATTTTTACTTATAAACTGGCTTCCATTGTCTAAAAATATTGTTTGTGGTATACCATGGACTAAGAATACTGAGTCTTCTAGTGCTTTTATCACTCCATCTGCTGTTGCTCTTCTCATTGCGAAAAGTTGACAGTATTTAGTGAAACAGCATACTACGACTAGCAAGTAGGCGTTCTGCTTTCTACTAGTTGGTAATGGTCCGACAAAATCTATAGATATCATTTGAAATGGACGTGAGCATTGCTTAGGCCTGCCCATCTCACCCAACGTCGCGTGATTTGGTGCTTTATATGACAAACAAGTAGAACAGGTTGTTACGAACTTAACTACGTCCGCGTGCATACCTGGCCAAAAATAGCGTAGCGCTAAACGAAGATAAGTTTTATGTATTCCTAAATGTCCTGCAGTAGGTTCGCTGTGATTCTGTGATATAGCTTCATTGTGGAGTTCCCTTGGTACTACTTCCTTCCAAGCAAACTCACTCGTCAATGAACACTTGTTCTTAGATAAACGGTAGAGCTTTTCATTTACTATTTTGTAATTCTCGTATGCGCCTGGGTTTTCCCGAACGCTCTTGCACATCTTGTTATACCAACTGTCGTCAGAATTAGTAACAGTTGTCAGCGCTGCAACCGGAACGGCGCGCGATAAGGCATC
Organism: Athrips mouffetella; assembly: GCA_947532105.1. Lineage (NCBI taxonomy): Eukaryota > Metazoa > Arthropoda > Insecta > Lepidoptera > Gelechiidae > Athrips > Athrips mouffetella. The sequence continues at coordinate 444,350 of CANNWQ010000057.1, read as the reverse complement.
CGGTATAACATTGTTTACTCCCTTTCTGTGTTTCATTACAAAGTTGAATGCAGATAACCGTACTCCCCATCTAGCTAACCTCCCTGTGGGGTTACTCAAGGAGAGGAACCACTGAAGTGCCGAATGATCTGTATACACCGTTAATTGCTTTCCATTGTCTAGATAGCATCTCCAATGCTCTAAAGCTATGATAACCGCGAGAGTCTCACGCTCGGTTATGCTGTAATTACGCTCTGCTCCATTCAAGGACTTGCTCATGTATGCTATTGGTCTCTCTTTACCATCAATGGTCTGTGTTAACATGGCCCCAATGCCATAATTACTTGCGTCGGTGTGCACTTCAAAAGGTAAGTTGTAATCTGGACACGCGAGGACTGGTGCGGTAACCAGACACGTCTTCAATTTGTTGAATGCTTCGTTAGCTTCAGACTACCAACTGAAGGTCGCTGATCCTTTCTTATTTGAAGTCAATTTGTTTAATGGTGCTGCTAATGTGCTGAAATTCGGTACGAACCGTCTGTACCATGTCGCAGTTCCCAAAAAACGTTTTACTTCCTTCTTTGTTGTAGGTGTGGGAAATTTTACTATCGCCTCCACCTTTCCTGGATCTGTACGTAACCCTCGTGAATCGACCACGTATCCCAGGTACTTTAGCTCTTCGCGAAAAAACTGACACTTCTCATAATTAATTGTTAGGTTTGCTGACCTTAACTTTTCGAGCACGCGGAGGAGTAAAGAGGAGTGTTCTTCAAACGTTCGAGTGACTATAATAATGTCGTCAAGGTATGCAAATACCCTCATATCAAATTCTGGCCCAAATAGATAGTCGACCAGCCTTTGCTGTGTCGCGGGTGCATTGGTTAATCCAAAAGCCGTGGTTTTAAAACAGAAAGTTCCCCGACCCGGAACGTAAAAAGCTGTCTTCGGTCGATCTTCGTCTGCGATGGGTATTTGCCAAAACGCTTTTGATAAGTCTATACTACTTAAGTATTTGGCATCGCGAAGATTATCAAGAATCTCCGATACATATGGAAGATTATACGCGTCTTTCTTCGTGACTGCATTTAATTTACGACTATCCAAACAGATACGTGGCTGTCCATTCTTCTTTTGGGCGACGAGGACTGGAGAGGACCATGCACTCTCACAGGGCTCGATGACGTCCAATGCGAGCATCTCGTCCACTTGTTCTGTTATGATGCGCTGCTTCTCAGGCGACAGTCGGTAATACCGTTGCTTAATTGGAGGAGAGTTCCCCGTATCTATGTGATGTGTTATGACGTGAGTTCTTCCTAAACCTTTTTCTTCTGCTGATATTTCCTTGAACTTCCCCATTATGCTGTCCACGATATGCACCTGCATCTCGTTTAATTGTTCAAACGGTACAATATGTGAATCCGTTTCTGCGTTCAAAACTGTCAGTGGTGCCCTCTTAGTTGGTTCAGTTGTGATAGAGCCAATATACTTTGGACACAACTTGAACAACCTCCAGAAATCTACGCCTAAGATAAGTGAGACCTTTATCTCTGGTACCACAAATATTTTTATGAAACGTAACTTCTCATTGAATGTGACTGGAACATTCATGTAACCACTGCTGGTTATCTTTTGTCCTCCGGCTGCTACTATCGTTATGTTTTCGTTTGACTGCATTTCTAATCCAAGATTTTGCAATTCTTTATGAGCGTTATTTCCAAGAATTGACACCGCTGCTCCTGAATCTAATAGACCAGAACCAGAACCAGACCAGGCTAGTACACCATTTATCATGATATCTATGTACGGCCTGTTATCATCTAACTCTCTATTCGTTAGGATCGCACACACCCTATTAAACGTTAAAAAATTTCTAATGAACTTTAGCCACTCCTTCCATTCCTTTTCATTATGATGATTATTTTCTATTTGTGCGCAATCCTGCCTATCTAGTTTTTTGGATTGCGCGTATTCGCTTGACAGCTAGGGCAATCACCGTGGCGGTAACCAGGACGTCCGCAACGGAAGCAAATAATGTTTCTATCCGCTGGGCAATTACGCAAGTTGTGATCATCGCTACGACACCGTGCGCAGAATTTATTCTTCACATTAATGGTAAAGACTGGCCGTGCATTAGCTTGTCTGTTATGGTTATAAGACATGTTGTGGTTACTTGTAGTATTATAATTTCTTAATGAGTTGTGATTATTTGGTGTGAACTGTTTAAAAACTTCATTGCCTTGCTTCCTCGCGTTATAGTAGTTCGCGTTTGTATATGATCTGTTATAGTTTTGCCCTGTACTACTACTATTCTTCTGGTCTCTGACATAGTTGTGAGTATGATTTTTATCATTCCCATACTGCTTACTGTATTGCTGACTGTTATTGAAGTTATTTGACTTCACGCCTTGACTTGAACCTGCAACTCCGCTATAAGCAAACTCTGGTGCTAATGTACTTGCTGTGACCTTCGGTGGTTCACGAAAACTCGTCATTCGTGACTGTATCGTCTCATAATTCTTGCATACTTGACGTAATGTTTCAATATCTGTAATCTTTCCCTCTGAACTGATTACACTCGCATAGCATGGCCGGATATTGTGCAATAATATTTCTAGTTGCTCAGCTTCCTCCATTTTCCTGTCTAGTTGCTTAAACAACCCCGACATAATTGAAATATAGATTGTAATATTCTCATTTTCCCCTTGTGTACGTGCCCTTATCTCTGCCTGCAGACGGTAGTCATAATCCACTACTCCACAACTGTCTTTTAACCGCTCGCATACTTCTTCCCAAGACTTCACGTCGTCTTGTATGCTACGATACCAATGGAGTGCATCTCCAGTAAATATCTCGGTGGCATACGAAAGTACCTTACTAGATTGTATGCTACGCGCTGATATATGTTCCTCTACACGCTTAATGAAAGATCTTACACAAGTTTTACCATCATACTTTAGCTTAGACAACTCCTCACTTTTCCCGCAGTTCACAAAAACCTGCACCTGCTTATTGTCCTGACCATCTCTATTATCTTTAAGATTTTTAGCTTCCGCGATTGTGTTTATTTGTTTGTTTGTTGCTTCGAAACGTTTAATGCAATCATTCAGAGATGCTAACGCGTCCTCATCGTTTGCACATTCAATGCGTGATAAGCGAAATTGTAAATGCAACGCGAGATTCTGTGCTCGTTTTAAATTTTTACTATCATAAGTAGTATGCAATTCCAGCAATTTATCCTGCAGTTTTTGAATCGATTTCGCTGCTTGTTTGATGTCAGCAGTCGTTTCCAAATGCGAATACCGAATCGAATCTGAAGGCAAATCTTTATATGTTTTTACGATTTGTTTACGTAATGCTTCTACCGTGGTTCCCGGATCGTCTCCGCGTATCGCGACCTCATAAGTTAATTCCTCCTTTTGTAAGGACAAAAACTCAATCTCACTCATTTTAAGCTGTGCTACTAAATCATTAAGTCAACAAATTAAAAAAAAAAAACTAAGTTATTATGCACTTCGTCACTCCAGCGGTACCTGGGACGTCCGACCGGCCGCTTTCCCGTCGGTCGTCCCAGGTACGCTCTTTTGACTGCACGATCTTCCTCCATCCTCTCTACGTGGCCCAGCCAGCGAAGTCGGGCGGGGAAGGACCTGAGCGCTCTCCAAAGACCTGATTGGCGTGAGGAGGTGCAGAAAATGGCCGACTGGCGGCTTTTGGTGTCGGAGGCCAAGATCCTCTTTGGGTCCCTGAGCCAGCGTAAGTAAGTAGTAAGTTATTATGATTATCTAATAATTATCATCAAAGAAAAAAAAATTGAAAGAAGTTGTTGTTTCTTTAAAGTCAGTGTCGGTAGACACTGTGTTTTGCAACGCGAGATTCTGTGCTCGTTTTAAATTTTTAGTATCATAAGTAGTATGCAATTCCAGCAATTTATCCTGCAGTTTTTGAATCGATTTCGCTGCTTGTTTGATGTCAGCAGTCGTTTCCAAATGCGAATACAGAATCGAATCTGAAGGCAAATCTTTATATGTTTTTACGATTTGTTTACGTAATGCTTCTACCGTGGTTCCCGGATCGTCTCCGCGTATCGCGACCTCATAAGTTAATTCCTCCTTTTGTAAGGACAAAAACTCAATCTCACTCATTTTAAGCTGTGCTACTAAATCATTAAGTCAACAAATAAAAAAAAAAAAACTAAGTTATTATGCACTTCGTCACTCCAGCGGTACCTGGGACGTCCGACCGGCCGCTTTCCCGTCGGTCGTCCCAGGTACGCTCTTTTGACTGCACGATCTTCCTCCATCCTCTCTACGTGGCCCAGCCAGCGAAGTCGGGCGGGGAAGGACCTGGGCGCTCTCCAAAGACCTGATTGGTGTGAGGAGGTGCAGAAAAGGGCCGACTGGCGGCTTTTGGTGTCGGAGGCCAAGATCCTCTTTGGATCCCTGAGCCAGCGTAAGTAAGTAGTAAGTTATTATGATTATCTAATAATTATCATCAAAGAAAAAAAAATTGAAAGAAGTTGTTGCTTCTTTAAAGTCAGTGTCGGTAGACACTGTGTTTTGAGACGACTGATGTTAGGTCTCGTGTGCAGTTGTGGATACTGGCTCCCTTACCCTTGGCAACGGTTTGGGCAAGAGGGTGGTACTACCCCAGGCGAGCTTGCACAAGGCCCTACCACCTCGCGAAGAGAAAATATAGAAATGTTTTAAAAAAAATGAATTATTAATTAAAATGAGTGAGCGTTGGTAGAAGAAAAAAATACTGCTCTTTGGGTAAATGTGAACGTACCCTAACATCTGCTCCGTTACAAACACTAACCTAACAGCGTTATTTTTTACAACCTTAAAAATTAAAAAAAAAATGCACACGTAATGAAATAATAAAATTTGAAAAAAAAAAAAAAAAAATTATTACAAAAACCTGGAACGAAACACAATATTTGATTTGATGCGTGATGGTTTTTCATTTCATTTCATTTCATTTATTTATTACTAAATTTACAACAGTACACGTCATCACAGTTAAAGCCAAATCGACAATGTAGATTTCATAGATAAAATTATACATTAATTCACAAGTAAAAATTACAAGATATAACAATTCGAAAACAATAAAATATGTCAATAGATTAAAATTCAAATGTACACATGTCAGCATATTATGTCAAAATCAAAATTCTATAATAGTATTATGGTAACAATATAAATTCAAATAAATAGTCGAAAATTAAATTAAACTTTATGTCACAATAATCTCTTTTAAAACTAGGTACTGACATATTTTAGCACAGTTTCTGCAAATTTGGACAGTGAGCAATTAAAAAGATCAATTTTCCCTGATACTCCGTTTAAAATACGTAGAGCCTCGGTAAGCGGAGCGTATTTTTAAATGTTAGTTCGACACTGTGGCAAAGCGAATGTCTCATTTCGCGGTCCCTGCCTAAACCGCATGTTTGGAATTCTTAGGTGTATAGCTTCTAATACTTGTGGATTGTGTACATTTCCTTGAAAAGCTTTAAATACGTAGATTGCGAGAGCCAACTTCCTCCTAACTTCTAAAGAGTAATAGCCAACCATTCCTTGTACAAATAACGTCGGGTACATTAGCGGATAGAAGGGATACACACCGTACTGCTTAAAGTACAAGTACCTCAAGAACTTGTTTTGTATCTTCTCTAACATTGATTTATACTTGATTTCATGGGGAGTCCAAATCATAGAGCAACATTCGAGTTGACTCCTCACTAATGCGTTGTAGAGAGATTTTAATACCTCTTCATTCTTAAAATCTTTGCTCTGTCGGATCACGAAACCAAGATTGCGGAAGGATTTTTTACAAATGGCTGTGATATGTTCTCTAAAAGTTAGATCCTGCGTGACACGGAGCCCTAGATCACGGACAGATGTAACTATGGACAAGGACCTACCTTCCATGCTGTAATTAAATATCATAGGCTGTTTCGCTCGAGTGCACGACATGACATTACATTTGTCTACATTAAAGTAAAGCTTGTTGTCGTTACTCCATTTCATTATTCTTTCTATGTCTTCCTGCATGCATTTGCAGTCTTCGACGCTGTTAATCGACATAGAGAGTTTAAGATCGTCAGCAAACAATAAGCATTTAGAATAGTTTACTACCTGGGGCAGATCATTAATCATTAGTAAAAACTCTAGTGGCCCCAAGTTGCTGCCTTGACTAACCCCCGATTGAGTTTCATACAAGTTTGACGTAACCCCCATGAAATCAACGTACTGCTTCCGATTTGACAGGTAACTCGCAAAAAACTTGAGCAATGCAGGAGTGAAACCGACATTAGCAAATTTTTCCAAGAGAATATCATTATTTACAGAATCAAACGCTTTCTTAAAATCAAAATATGCTATATCAAGTTGTCCTCCCGTCCTACTATCTAATGTACTTGTGGCTTGTTGCATGAAACACATAAGATTTGAATGGCATCCCCGCCCTGGACGAAATCCATGCTGACAGTCTGAAAGGCTACAGCTAATCTGTGCATGAATAAACGAATATAATATCGACTCGAATACTTTAGCAAATGTAGAGAGTATAGCTATTGGTCTGTATCCCGATACATCCGTCTCTGATCCCGTTTTTGGTACCGGAATAACTCTAGTTACCTTCCATAGCTCTGGATATGTAGAGGTCGTTAAACAAAGATTATAAATATGCAAAAGTGGTTTGGACAGGACAGAAGAGCAATCTTTAACCAGGAAGGGTGGAATCCCATCCGGGCCTACCGTTCTCTTCGGCTTGAGTTTCTTAAGAGCTAATTCCACATCGCCCAGTGAAAGATATGATACCTGCACACGAGCAGCTGATGCTCCTGCTCGCATAGCCTCCTCAACATCTAGGCGGGGCGCCGTCTGATCATAAACTGATTTAAAATATTCTGCGAAGGCACTAGCATACTTTGGTTCTGTCAGTGGCAAACCGTCCCTAGTTACCTGCACTTTACTTCGCTTTGACCGTTTATTATTGACAAAAGCCCAGAAGGACTTAGGATCTGTGAGCAATAGACTTTGAATCCGATTTTTGTAATTATCGTAAGCTAAATCTATCTTAGTTTTTATCATTTCACGATACTCAGAAAAAATTTCATAACTATGTGGATCCCCAGTAATTTTGTAAGTTTTGTGCCATTTAGCTTTCTCCTGAATATCATGAATGATCTCCGCCGTATACCACTCTGGATACGAATATCTATTTTCGGAACTAAGCTTATATCTCTTTATGGGAGTACTTTTACTAATTACTTCATTTAAAATGTCATAAAAAATATTTACTGCATTTTGTACCTCCCACGTGGTATATAGTGGGTTCCAATCTATCGCAATAATAGATTCGTATAATTTAATAAAATCGCATTTATAAAAGTTCCATTTCTTGCAATATTTATTGTCCGTGTTGTTCAAACAATTATCAGAAAATGGCTGTGCTCCACTTCTGTGCTTTTTCAGTCTAGGGCGTCTGTCAAGTGTACACTGCACTGACAAGGGAGGATGTTGCGGATCAGGCGCGGAAACCAGTGACTCTCCTATGCTGACAACCACCTTATAGCTCACTATATTTGAAAGCACTAGATCTAAGGTTCTATTATTGCAGTTAAACACGTTGCTATACTGTCGAAAATCGCACACCGTAATGAAATATTCATAATAGCATTGAACTTCTTGACTAGCCGAATATAAATTAAAATCTCCGAGTAACAATACATTTTTATATTTTACACAGTATCTCTCTATTATATGAAACATTTTCATATATTCCTCATTCGCGCTTCGAGGAGGGATATATACGACGCAACACATAACTAATAGCTTATTGCCCTTGTATACATTTGCACAAACCAATTCAAAAACAGCGCTATCTAGATTAGGAGTAACGTCAGGGAGCGGCAACGATTGTAACCGTAGAGTCGGCGCAGCGACCAATAGCGCTCCTCCCTGCTTACGACCGTCGGTACGGTCGCATCTTACCACAGTGTAACCACGCGGCACAATTTCCCCATCATTAATCGAACTCGTTAAACCGCTCTCTGTAACTGCCCACAATTGAACTGAAGAAGTGCAAATATTTTCGTTAAACTCTTGTAACTTAGTGCGTAGTCCTCTAGTGTTCTGGTAACAAATATTTAAACCGTGTTCATTATTTTCCTTAGAGTTCTCTTTAGGAACGAAAAAACTGTAAATTCGTCTGCGTAGATACATTTCTTTTCAGAGTCTCTACCTGTTTATTACATTTATCCCTATAATTTTATAAAATCATGTCTAATGCAATTGATCTGACTGTGTTAATCTTATCTACTAACCCGTTATTATAATAAATGGACTGAAAACAGTGTAAATTGACAAAATTCTTGCTAATTATTTCAATTAATTCATTCAGTTTAAATTCATTCATATATTTGTTGCTATATATTTTACTATACAATACATTAGTGTTTGTTAGCAATTTCAGAGAGTAGTATAAGGCTGCTTGAAATTTTACTAGATTTTTATCATGCGAACCTGCTAGTATAATTACGTAATCTTTTTTGGTGAAATTCGCACATTGTTCTATACTTCCTGATATTATTTGTTCTAAGGATGCATATGGTTTCAGCACCGAAAAAACGCGATATGCATTACCAAGCTGCCTCTCCAGGATATTCTGCAAACCTCTTCCATTTTCGTCTGCCAGAATTAATACCTTTCTCTGGCTCTTCTCTTGCAAGCGTTCTTGATAGGTTTTGGGTTCTGGCACAAAGCTTTGATCAGAACTGTCAAGTGTGGTCTCCTGATGTTGACGTTCTTCCATTTGTATATTTTGTACTCTAAGATCAGTATGACTAGTATTTAGATTTTTCCTAAGTATTTCCTGATTTACTTTATTTTTAATAGGACACCTCTTCTCCGTTTCGCTTTTTTTAGGTGGTTCTTGAGTTGTGGAATAACATAAAGTCTTTAAGGATTTTACTTGTAACTCTGACTTATTAAGCTGCCTTTTCAGGGTACTAATTTCCAGCAAAAGCTCTTCTATCTGCTGATCAGCCGTTTTCAGTACTTGATGGGCATCTTCGAGTTGCTTTTTTAGTTCTTCTACGGTTTCAGCACACGAATTTTTCTCCGGGCAACTACGGTTTGTGTAATTTATCGCAGGAGTAGGCTCAAGTTGCTCTTCGTCGTCATCATCCAAGGAGCTAAACGAGTTCTTCGTCGGTACATTTACTATAATTTTTTGTTGTTTCCTGGTAGTTACGTAGTCGTGAAATGAAGGATCCTGGTGAATGTGAGAGAGATCCGTATGTGACAAACCTGTACTGTTTTGTAGCTGTGATGATTTTTGTGTGTCGTTGTTATCTAAATCCTGTTGAGATTTAGGGGTCGAGGTTCCACTCAAGCTAGGTGTTATTTCCGGGGTACTTTTTGCTGCTACTAATATCGACGCTAATTTGGGTTGCTCATTAACTAACATACCAGGCTGCAGTATGTTAGATTTATTTATTTTTGGTCTTGCTCTGTCATAGCAATCACGGCATTTCCAACTGTCTTTCTTTTCCATGATTCGAAAAAAATGGAAAGCAACATTAGCGCAATCCAAGTCTAGTGTGTTTTTGCATTTGGTACATTTTAAAAAACTTTTGCCAGTTATTTTCTTCTTACATTTGAAGCATGATGGAGGAGACATTGTGGAATATATATAGGTATTAAAAATAAAAAAATTAAAAACACAAAAAAGATTTTTTCTCTGGCTGGGGTTTGAACCGTCGTTTTATGAACATAAGACCGCCTCGCTACCGCTGCGCTATTTGCTTTGAATGATAGCTGGCGAAATCGTAGACTTATTCTCGGAAGCGCAAGCCGTGCGAAAGTTACTCGCTAAGTGGTTGACCTTGAGTACCGGTCGGACTCAGCCACACTTGCACACAGACACTTATGAATCAACTGTTTCTGACGCTTGATATAGTTATTTTACGTATGACCGTTATGCTAATTTTAAGATTCGCTTGCTTATTGACTATTTAATTACACAGTTTTTTTGCTAGTAGCATTAGAATAGTTTTTTTGTTAATTAATTACTTTGTACATAGTTTTGTAGTATTTATTTGAGCAGTAAATGTTTGGGCATTACATATCACTAGAGCCACAATCTATTTGCAAAAATTTTCACTTCCACCACTGTATTGTTCCTGTTGCATCCGGTAGGACGCACTGTTATTTATCGGGATGCATCTAGTAAAACTAGCTAATAATGGTACGTAGGACACAGACAGAACATCCCCGCTCGCCGGCTGGCTATGAAGTGATATTCTCCCCGAGTACCCACATTTATTATGTACGTCACATCTCTTCCTTTTTATATGATTTGAAATACTTTTATATATCATTCTTTACATAATACTTAATGGTCATCATAACATGCAGAATACAATTCAAATAGAGCGACTCGACTACCGTCTCGGATCGTGCTATGGCAGCGTAAAAGAGACGGCAAGAAACCACTGCAGCACGGCCTACTTTAAGAGTCGGCTTTATACAATGGGTTCCCTGTGTCGTGCTAGAATATCAAAGCACTATAAGTTTTACATTGAACCGATTTAGATACGATAGTATCATTATTAAAATTTAAAACTTCGTTCATTAGGTAATTAAGTTTCTTCTAGGTACTGTCCACTTTTCTCCATTTTTCCTTTCATTTGTGGATGCTTCTTGCAACACTGAGAGTCCCAGTATTGTTGTTGTGGTCGCTGGCAGTCTAATCTAAAGTCATCTTTAAGCAGAAACTCCACCTGTGGACAATATTGCAGCATCTATATTCTCATTAAGGTGAAATTTCGCGCTTGCGCGCGATACTTAGGTAGTATTATTTATTATTTTATTTTTATTTTATTAGGATATCCAACAGCTTTCCTTATAACTAAGTTTTGAAAATATATGTTCTTACACTTATTTGTTAAAAGAGCGCGTTTATTATAAAAGTCAGGGAATGAGATTTCTGTCTTCTGATGAATTGTTAGGATATTTGTTCCAAATTAATTAGAATTTGAATTAATTTATCTAAAACATTTTATAATATCGGTTTGTGAACCACCTCTTTACAAATAATATTTTTTTATTCTTAAAATAGCAATTCCACAGTTAGTTATCAAGATAATCAGGATGCTTTGGCAGTTTTTTTTTTAATACTATTTTAACTCGAGCATGACAAAGCATTTGTTTAGTCTTGGTTCATAAGAAACTGAACTGTCACCCTATCTGTGTGTGTGATATTGGAGCCCATTTTTTTTCTTTAAGTTTTACGAGTAGACATGTGTTGCTTTGCCATGGCATTAATGGCATCAAACGACCCATAGAAAATTTATGGCATTTATAATGTTTTTCAACTCTGGAAGATTTATGGCATCTTTCGACCCATGGAATATTTATGGCGTCGTTTGATCCATGCGTATTCGTACACATTTGTGCATTTTTCGACCCATGGGTAATTGTGGCGTCTTTCGACCCATCGATTATTGTGGCGTCTTTCGATCCATGGATTATTGTGGCGTCATTCGACCCATAGATTTTTGTGGCGTCTTTCGACAGTTTCGACCCATAGATTATTGTGGCGTCTTTCGACAGTTTCGACCCATAGGTTATTGTGTTTTTTTTTTTTCATCGATTATTGTGGCGTCTTTCGATCCATGGATTATTGTGGCGTCATTCGACCCATAGATTTTTGTGGCGTCTTTCGACAGTTTCGACCCATAGATTATTGTGGCGTCTTTCGACAGTTTCGACACATAGGTTATTGTGTTTTTTTTTTCCATAGATTATTGTGGTGTTTTTTGACCCATGGGCTATTGTGGTGTCTTTCGACTTGTGGCCAAATCAACACATGCCTCCCGACCACGCATATAAACCTTTATGGATATGAAAAGTCTTTCAAGACACGAGCAGGAATTGAACCCGCACCTTTGGACCGAACCAACTAGTATTTTTTGTATTTACATACACCAGACACCAGAAGCAGCACGATCCAATGCACTGACCACTGTGCTATCGCATCTAGACTCCCCCATTCACATGGTTCACATGCGTAGTTTTTCTCATATTAGTGATGCAACAAGTATAAAAATTTATTTTATTTTTGATTGGCTAAATAATAATGACGTATTTACGTCTTGAAATATCCAATATTCAGCATATAACAGTTTCCTTATAAATATTTAATCTCTTTTTTTTTTTTTTTAGCTTTTAATTCCTTATCTGTACCGAAATATTATTATGGATTTCAAAATTTGAGACGCTGTTGTTAGGTATTTTTATTCATTTGTGGTATCATTAAGAACTTATTCGTTTTCACAGCTAATACATGGACGAACAAACTCTTGTGACAACTGTGTATATTTTAATCGAAACAAATTATACATTTCCTTATTTTTTTTCTTTACTGTAAGTTTGGATCAATAAAAGAAGATGTCTATATGTGTTTGCAACTTTTAAGGTCTTACATACACAATGGAAAAATACTAGCTTGATTTCGTTGCATCACCAATATAACTGAGGATTTCAATCCATTCGAGGATTATCGTTAAAACTAACATTTCCTTTGTTTTGTTTTCGTTAGTTTATTTTGTGGCTTTATAGAATATCAAGACTCTTTTATGATAAAAAGCAAACACACACACAAGTTGATATTTTGTTTTTACTCTTGGTAAGTTAAGTACCTATTACTTGTTATTTTCAATAGGGTGTTTTCCCGCACCTTGTGAAAGTTCAACTGGATGGCGCTGCTGAATATCGTCAGGAAAATGGAAACACTGATACTAAAGTATAGTGAAAACATGTTCGCATACGTTATACCTCGGTATGTCTATTTAAATCACATTGATTTGTCTCTTTCATTGATTTTTATTCTAATTATTTTTTTTTTCTGTTTTAAGAAATATCTAGTAATAGTAAAATTGTTTAGCGCCTAAGTTTCAACATTTTTTTTTTTTTTTAAGTAACCTCCACTCTGGTGCTGACTGAGAAACAGTGCCATAAGCATTTGAACTCAAGTACTTGTTAGTATCTCCTAGTTAGTCTGTGAGTACTTGTTGCAAATCTCAAATGTCTTTAGTATATTTTCTTCCAAAAAGATTTAATTTATTTTAAAAAGCCATAAAACAGAAATTACCACAGTGATGAGCGTGCCACCTAACGACAGTTAAAACCGTAGTTGAAAATATCATAGAAAATTGCCTATTATTGACATCAGTCCGTTATATTGGCCAATAATGATGCTATGCGTATTTTACATAACATAAATATAGCTGTAAATTTTTTTTTTTTTTAATCACTAGTAAATCTTTAATAATTCGTAGTTAATGGATATCACCTATGTAATATTGCTCTAAATTAATAATTCATTAAGAGATTGTAATATCCAACAATGAATAAACTATATTTGATTTGATTGCAAAACTAAAAATTTTTTATACACTTGTGAAGGAAAGTACCGCAGCACCACAAGCGCTTTATTTCGTCTTATGCGGCAAATTCTTTTTCATATGAAGTTTGTTTGACTTTCTTACTTATATACCTACTTTCATCTAGCGATTCTGTGCTGCCGCTGCTGGTCAGTCATCGTTGCATGTTTTCAATGTTAACCGGCACACAACTTTTTCTCGCAATGTCTCCTCTACTCTAGTGACAATACTCAATGTGCCCAACATACTATACTACTTATCAACGAGCAACATTTGCTTTGTATAAATAAAAGTATACTTGTAATCAAAAATTACTCGAGTTTCAATGAAATTTACTATTAGTGGTTTTCGGGCCGAAAATCGATCTATTCTCATGTGTACGAACCTTTTCGTTTTGCCCTTTTTTTTTCAAAATTCAATTCAATTCCCCTGGTGCCATATCTTGGTCTGCTTCGAGTAAGATTATTCGGAGCAAGCTGAGTTGCCTAGCTGTACCTACTTGCATATTATACTTTGTAGGTAATATAGAAGTGTAATAATTATTAAGCCCATCTTGTTTACATATTTTTTTTAGGATTTCATCTAATAACACTGCATCCATTCCGTACCTACTTACCAAGATTTATAATTAATAATAAAAGTTAAAAAGTAGTTTTAAGGTGTTTGTTAATGATGTATTAAACAAAAATATTTGGTAGGTAGGTAATTATAGTTGGATCAATAGATATTTATAAGGAGTTAGCACAGTGAAATTTGTTTCACATCAAGAGTTGTTATTTACATACCTGGCTTATTTTTTTATTCTGGTCTTGGTATTTTGGTCCTGTCTACCGAATGTCTACTTATTAATTATAAATTGTTTACAACACGATTAGCTGGTATTGCTTCATAAGCAAGTTATATACATAGTGCAGGTGAATCTGTTGGTAATCTTAAGTTGGTTGCCTATATTTTGTTAACGTCAAAACGTACTCGTCGTCGTACTCTAGTAAGTTGAGTGCATAGGGTAGGTACGGTACGACACATAGTAACGAGTTTTATTTACCATTACGTCGGTGTCATAATAAGCCCTTACGCAAGCATATAAGCACTTACGTAAAACCTCAAAAACCCTGGTGTCAGAGTTACTGATCTGCCTATAATAACTAGAACAACCGTTTAAGCCTGCATCCCGAAGCACGCATTTATATTATTTTAACGGTCGATCAAGTAGCTTTATTATGCAACGTCTTAACTACTTTTGTTTGACGTGTCTCCACGGGGATTCGATCCCAAAAATTATGGTTCGAGAACCGCAATTTCTAAGTTGGTACAGTCAAGAGCACATCAAGCCTGACACATTGAACTTTGTACCGTTGTTATTTCATTAGATGTATGGCTGGATTCGCACTACCAGTATCAAGCTTGACCCGTTGTTTACTGCACTATAGATTACCTTCAGAGGCTGATAAAAATATTTTGTTTACTTTGTTTTTGTATAAGTATTAGGTTATTTAAAGGAATTCACACACGTGTAACAATTTAGTTCTTGTGTAGGTATTAGCTACTACCTCGGTAACAGAAATAATGCATCATTAAAATACGGTCAGGCAGCCATCAGCGGAAACAATTGACGAAAGATATATTTGAAACGCATTTCCGTAATTTAATTTTTCTTGAGTATGAGAAATAAGGCACAGCAAGGGTTTAAAGTTATGCCACACACATGAGAGTCTAAGCGAAATTCTCTGTATATTTTTCGAAACCTACTAGAAACATTGTTTGGGATGGCGGTCGAACACTTGTAAACAAACGGTTCAATTTTATTGATCAATGCATAATTTAGCAAATACGTGAATGGAGACATTATTCAGGGTAGATATGTGTCTAATCCTCCTTTTTTCCATTGCTTGAGATGGCAAAGGTTTTTCTAGTTATTTTTTGCGGATAATTTGAAAATATTGTCAAAAATTGTTTTCCACTCACCACGCTTTCATTTCATCGTCGTCGCCACTGTTGCATCCGGTAGGACGCACTGTTATTTATCGGGATGCATCTAGTAAAACTAGCTAATAATGGTACGTAGGACACAGACAGAACATCCCCGCTCGCCGGCTGGCTATGAAGTGATATTCTCCCCGAGTACCCACATTTATTATGTACGTCACAGTTCCATTTTGCACTAATTAATTACGTAAAAACATTGCAATACTTGATAATTGAATTTAAAAATATTTTTAAATAGGACTCGATGTTTACACGCTTGCGCCACTAGCGCCATAGCGGTCTAACTATACTTACAATAAAATAAATTCCAAAAAAAAAAAACGTTTCCAAAAAAAAAATCCCTGATTACGACCCTGTCACACATCAAATCAAACAAAAAAATAACACTTCACAAAAGAAAGAAATTGTACCGTGCATGCAATCAAAAGAAACCAGTGACAAATAAATGGTAATCTCGTTCATACACACAAAAAAACACGTTGAGGCGCCACTTTGTCGTGGGAATTCTAGTCGTAAGGGAGAATTCAAATGATACGACAATTAATTTCCTTAAATACGATGTTTATTGCTAACTAAATCTAAATTACAATACAATAACGAACAGAGGCGGACTCAGAGGTCGACCCAAAATGACCGTTACCAGAATCGTTACCACGGAAGGTATGTATGAAAATGTTCTATTGAAAATAGCACTAATAATATTTTAATCAAGTAGTTTCTTACTGTCTTTACACGAAACTAAAGAGCAGGGGTGGTTCCGTAAACCCTACGTTTGGTGATAGAACGAGATTACCACGAAAGTCCGTTAATTATTTATCACTGTGCTTCCTTTAAAATAAGACTCCCCTGGTATGTCCTGTATTGCGTAGACGGGGCGTGACCGCGTTCACCGCGGAAGGTCACGGGTGAGCTGGTCGAGTAGCGGGACCCGCAGATGCTCAGGTTGGCACAGCTGTAGTTGTAGCTTAGCTTCGTAGTAGCTGTAGCTTAGTTGTAGCTAGGTTGTAGCTAGGTTCTAGCTTGGTTGTAACTGTAGCTTTGTTGTAGCTTAGTTCTTTGTTAGGCTCTTTGTTCTTTGTTAGGCTCTTTGTTCTTTGTTAGGCTCTTTGTTCCTGGAATGCACCAGTTTAGAAAATGAGTGACGGTTCTCGTTACGTGGGTTTCGTGTCCGTGGTACAATCCGCCCGATGAATGTGAGAACATTCAAGGGAGTCTCACCTACCTTTGATTGCTACAACGGTACACGAAACCAGAGCAGATTTACAATATAAAATACTAAACGACACGACAATGAAAAAACCGTTACGACGCGATGACGTCATTTTGAAGAAATGAATAACGGTCGTGTGACGGTTATCAAAATAAAACGGCATCTTGCCACTGCTTTTAGTGAATGCCTTGAATAATTACAATGCTATAGCATAAAATACTACTTCCAATTATTACTGTTGTCATGACAGATATTCTGATCTCCAATATTATGATATTTAAGTCACCAGTGTTTACTAACTTTTCATAGCTTTACGATATTGTTCATAAATGGTTGTTGTATTGACTCCTTTGTACAAACTGTCAGAGCGCGGCGGCTTTTCGACCAATCCCAGCGTTTTATGGAAAGGGTAATATTTTGGTGGGAGAGGTCTCTCAAACGTTCGAGCCAGCCTCGCTCAGGCAGTCGTATTTTGTTCTTCAAACTGGGAGATTCTACCTTTAAAGGAGTAATCACGTATTGTGTAAAATTATGAAGACTCTTCTTCATATGTATGGTATTGTGTTAATGTACCCATTTTAACACTGTGTAAAGTGAATAACTTATTACAAAACGTAAGTAGACTTCGAGTGTTTTATTTAACATATTTCTCAACTCCCTCTCATTTGTTAACATTACATACGACACGAAATATTAACAAAAGATCGAGGATTACCTACGGTTGACGGAAAGAAAGAATCACTACGAAATACACTGATAGTTTATTAAAATTATGTTCACACTTACCCAAAAAGAGTGGGATCCAAGAGCACTATTAAAATAATTACTATTAGGTAATAATCCGGCACAGCCGGCAGAAACGGCCGCGGAAAGCGCGCGACGTAGGTCTATCCCGACAAGCGATCGACGGCGGAATGGCTGACTGCTCCTCAGCGCCGTTAGTTACAACTCGCTTCGGCTAGTGACGCGCCATCGCATATTTCTCGACTTGAGTCGGCCTATTTGCTATCCTGAGCGCATTGACTGGGTCTTTAGACTTTCCTAACAGAAAGTGTACACTACAAATGGTGGTATGTGTAGAACTTTTATCGTGGTTTTATACTGTTGAGTAATTTAATAACACCATGTAATTTGACATTGTATTTCAGATTTGTGATGCAGACATGCATATTCTGCATGTAGATGCATCTTACAGCGGTGCTAATCATGACTCGCATATTTGGAATGGCAGTCCAGTGAAGGCACATATGGAGCGGCTCCATGAAGGACAGTTCATCTAGTTTCTATTCTAGGTATGATTATAAATATTCAATTTTTATTTTATTATAAACTTAACCTTCCTGGCTTTATATAGGTGATAGGTAATGGATGGCTGATGGATGACAATTTAAGAGTTAGATGATTAATGGCTAGTGACAGGGGACAGATGGTAAGTGATAGGTGACAGATGGCAAGCAATAGGTAATAGTTGCCTAGTGGTCCCGTGTGGTGCCGGCAAAGAATAGTACCATCCCATACATACCCGAGGGTGTCGTAAGAGGTGACTAAGGGTCATAAACTGGAGGATGGGCAGCAGCATCCTCCTGTGTATCGTACCATCTTACTTACCGTAATCCACATTTTGCCAGCAAAACCTAGAATTCTGGAGATAGCTCCCTGTCCTGTAGTGGATATTTCATGGGATGTTATGATGGTGATGATAAATGTAATAGGTGGCTAGTGACAGGTGATGTGGCATAATTATTAATCATTATAAGGGTTTTAAGCTAACTCATAAGAGCACAAAAAGTATTTACTTGATATTTTAGTTACATGATTAAAAAAGTAAATTGCAAGTAACAAAATTTTATATTTCAGGTGATTCTGGCTATGCACAACGCCCATGGATGATGACCCCAATCGTAGGAGCTGAATCCGGGACACCAGAAGACCACTACACGTCCAAACATTGTAGCGCATGCAATGTATAGTGGAGCGTTGCAGATGCCTACTAGCCCACAGGGTCCTGTCAAAGCCGCTAAGATTGTGAACGCGTGTATTGTGCTTCACAACCTCATCAACGACGATTGTGACGTGTAAAAAATAACTAAAATGTTACCAATCTCAGGTTTTCAAATAAAAGAGTTTACGTCCTCTTTGAAATTTCTCTCTTGCTGTAACAAGCTTTATTTGAAAACCTGAGACTGTGGTAACGTTTTAGTTCTTTTCTACATGTATTTAAAGCTTGTGTAAATTTAACTTGCAAGATTTGGTTAGACAGACGGACACCGCGACAGGTGAAACTAAATAAAAGCTTTTAAAATGAAGCAATAATGTAAAATCTCTTAAAAGTTGGCCGTGCTGGAGTGGTTTCTTTCACTATTTCTTATAAATAAATAAATAAAATAAAATCCATTTATTTCAGACAAAGGAATCCATATTGTCAGTACATATCACATTTAAATTAAAAAGAATTAAAATTGCAATCAGAGTTACTATTAAAATTAAATGAAATTCAATTACATTACAAATTTTTAGACTTTTTATAATATTATAATTAATTAAAATACTTAGACTTGCTGTATTTGATTTATGTAATGCATGCTAAAGGATTTCTGTGGAAAGTTATTTAAAATAATAATACAAAAAGATTATAAAAATGTTCTCGTATCACGTCACTCGTAAAGGACACATTCTTGTATTTTCGCTCCGTGTTATCTTGCTTTTATTTCTTGTAAAAAGTTTGTTTATAAGAAAACACTAGTAATTATCTTGTTCCGTAAGTTTCCAACTTTACTACAGTGAAAAAATATCTCAGAAAACTGTGCGGGATCAAAAGTTATAGATAAATACATTTTCGGATATCACAAATTTGACGGATAATAAATCACCGGCCGGCGGCCTACCGCAACTCCCGAGCCTGTTACTACGGTGAGTCATCAACGTGCATCGGACTCGCATCGCCGCTTGGTACCTACTAGCGCTCGCCGCCGCCGCCCCACTCACCGCAGCCGTCCACGACACCCCGCTTTCGCCTAGCGCGTACTAGCTTTGTTTACAATCAATGGCTAACGATACAACTTGCAGCGCCTGCGGTAAGGCCTTACAAACCCTTTTCTTTATGGAATGCATGAAGTGTAAAAAGCTATACGACCTCGACTGCTTAGGTATAAGTAACACTCTATTTGAAAAGCAAACTGAATCATTCAAAGAAACTTGGCGTTGTCCACAATGCATCTGCTCCCAGCCTAAGCAAGGAAACGCAAGCACACCAGTTAGAAACGCCAGTATGAATCATACTTTTACTAAAGATGCAGAAAATGCCTCATCTAGTGAGAATGTCAACATGATACGTGGCTCTAAAGCAGCACCTAAATCTTCGGAAGTGCACATAACTACAACAGATATGTCCGAGCTCCTAAAAGAAATTAAGGAACTGCGACAAGAAATTTCTGAGGTTAAGCATATGAAAATAGAATTATCAGCTATGGAAAAGCAGTTCCAAAAACAATTGGAAGATAAAAACATCGAGATCTTTACCCTGCAAAAAACAATATCAGATTTACAATTTTCGCTTAATCAGCAAGAGCAACTATCTCTAAAAAATGACGTAGAAATACAGGGCATCTCTGAAAATTCTACTGAAAACCTGCCTCATATTTTGATGACATTAAACCAGAAGATTGGTGTGGAGATAACAGAAAAGGATATAGATAGTATAAGCAGAGCCGGCCCAAAACGTAATTCGGCTGAGAAGAAAACTCTTCCGCGCCCAGTGGTCGTTCAGTTTGTTAGAAAGGCAAAAAAAGAAGAGCTACTGTCAGCAGCGCGGGTAAGGAAGAACCTCACTACTGAATCCATTCTTGAAAATGCGCCACCCACTAAAATATATATTAATGAACGTCTGACTAAAACTAATCGCTTGTTATTTCGCGAAGCTCGATCAAGATCAATTCAACATGGCTTTCGATTCTGCTGGGTTCGATATGGATCGATTTTCGTACGGAAACTGGACAATAAAGGCACCCAAAAAAGTCCGGCGATTCTCATCAAAACGATTGAAGACCTCGATAGACTGGTTGGACCAACTGTCCAAACAATTTGAAGTAGATAAAATTACTTCCATTTTAAAATTTCCAATTTCTTGTAAACATGTTGCACTTCCCTCCAACACGTCACTTTTACACACACATATACACACACTTTGGAATAAACGGATAATTAAGCAATATAAAACGACTTCCTCCATGACACACACATTCGCAGTGGTGACAAAATGGCATTACTTTTTGATATCATTATCACACTCTCATATTTTTGACAATGTCTATACATACCATAATTGAGGACTTAGACGATTTGCGGTACGTAAAATGCCATTCAGTCACCAGAGCCGAGAATTGTTTTTCAATCATAAAACAGTATGGAATAAAAATAGTAACATTTAACGTACGAAGCGTCAATCAAAATATTGATGATTTCTTAGTACTTCTAAAAAGAACTAATCTTGAAATCGACATAATTATACTGACAGAATGCTGGATAAATGATAATTCTAATATTGACCAACTCTGCGGGTACAATCAGTTCAACACTACAAAGTTCATTAATAAATGTGGCGGAGTAGTTGCTTATGTCAAAGAATCTTTCACAGTACAGTGCGTGGAACCAAACCTAATCGACTCAAACGGTCTAGTCCTAGACATAAACGGAGGTATTACTATATTTGCGATCTATAGGTCCCCTTCATTTAGGCATGTTAAACCATTTGTTAATTCACTTCATTATGTGATTAAAAATCACAAAAATCAACCTGTCCAAATAATTACAGGTGATATTAACATAAACATCCATGAATCGGCTAAACTATCTGAGGAAGAAACAGAATATGTCTGCATGTTGTCGGAACTGGGGTTCATATCAGCAGTGGACAAACTTACCCGCGAGAATTCTCTTCTAGACCATGTTTTTGTAAAAGGTAAGATTGACATAGAAACTGTTGTCATATCTTCGTCTGTAACGGATCATAGTCCTATAGTCTCTGGAATAACAACTGAAGCGTCAAATGAAAAGAAAATAAATTTCTATAAAATGCGTTATGATCACGAAAACATTGTCTCGGAGCTCAATAACATTGATTGGTCCAAATTGTATACTATTCGAGACACCGAGGAACAAACGAACATATTTTGAATATTATCACGGGTTTGATGAAATCAAATAGTAATAAACTTAAAAAATGTAGAACTGTAACAATTCGCAAGCCTTGGATGAATCGAGGATTAGTTAGATGTTCGGAGATACGAGACTATTTGCACGAGCAAGCTAGAAACAAGCCGAAAGATGACATTAACAAAATAATCTATTCGAAGTATCGAAACTTTTACATAAATCTTCTCAGGAAAAATAAAAATTCATACAATAGTGACTTATTAAAAATTAATGCAAAAGACGGTATGAAACTATGGAAAACTATTAACAATATAACACATAGAAAAATAAAATCAAATAAATCTGGACAAAACATATTGAAAATCAAAAATTCCCCAGAACAATCTGTTAACGCAGCTAATGATCATTTTGCAACGGTAGGAAAATCTTTGGCATGTCATATTCTTGAAAAACTCAACCTGAATATACAAAATTTGGCATACAAAATAGATACTTCTGGTTCGCCTGTTGACTCTTTCTTTCTGAATCCAACGGATAGTAATGAAATTGAAAGTCTGATAACGGGTATGAGATCCGATAGTGCCCCTGGTGTAGATGGCATTAGTAACTGTTTAATTAAATGTTCCAAAAATATAATAGTTCCACATCTAACAGATATAGTGAACCTAAGTCTGGAAACTGGAGTTGTGCCTAAAGCATTCAAAAAGGCGATAATCACTCCAATTTTTAAAGGTGGGGATGCTATGGATCTCAACAGCTATCGGCCAATCTCCTTGCTTCCCACTTTTTCCAAAATTATGGAAAGAGTTGTTAACAAGAGGTTAATGAATTACCTGGAAAGCAAAGGCATTTTATCAAGTAATCAATTTGGGTTCAGAAGGGGAAAATCAGCGGAAGGTGCTGTAAGGACACTAACTGATAAAATCTCATCATTCCTTGATAATAAAAAGCCCTGTATCGGAGTGTTTCTTGATCTTGCTAAGGCCTTCGATACAGTGGCAATTCCTATTCTACTCAAAAAACTAGAACAGATTGGTGTTCGCGGAATCACGCTAAACTGGTTTGAAAGTTACTTGAAGGACAGATCACAACAGGTCAAGATTGAAAACTGGATTAGTGAAGAGAAAGAGGTCGGTTTCGGTGTTCCTCAAGGTAGTGTGCTCGGACCTTCTTTGTTCTTGGTCTACCTTAATGAACTATCGCTTTTGAAAATTGAAAATGCAGATATAGTATGCTATGCTGACGATACTGCCGTACTATTTCATGGGGATAGTTGGGAAAAATGTTTGACTAGTGCCACTAGAGGTATGGCTGTGATAGAAAAGTGGCTTGCGGAAAATTTACTCACACTTAACAATGACAAAACCAAATATTTATGTTTTTACAAAACTGCAGCCTCTGCCCCTAAATTTGAAACAAGTCTAATCATACACTCTTGCTCACCGCCTTCAACTTCTGACTTATGTGGTACTATACCAAACAATTCCTGTACCTGCGCCGTCATATCACGATCGTATGAAATCAAATACTTGGGTGTCACAATAGACGAGAGGCTCACTTTTGAAAAACACATTCAGGTTATGGCAGCCAGAACCAGAAAATTGATCCACATCTTCAAAAATCTTAGATATGTAGCCAGTAAGGAAGTATTAAAGACGGTTTATACAGCACTCTGTGAATCAATACTCACATATTGCATAGACGTGTGGGGCGCAGCTGCTAAATCTCACTTGATTTGTTTGGAAAGGGCGCAAAGGGCAGTTTTGAAGGTGATGCTTCGTAAGCCATACCAATATCCTACAAGTCAACTTTACAAAGAAGCCGAAGTATTAAGTGTTAGAAAACTATACATACTTCGAGCTGTAACAAGCATGCACAAAACTATTTTAAACGTTGCAGATTATAACGTTTTGGTTAGAAAAAGGAATTTTAGAGCCAAACTAATACCTGCTAAAAGTTCTTTCGCACAGCGTTTTCCTCCTTTCATGTTTCCTTTTATTTATAACAGAATATCACGACTTCATGATATAAGGTACTTGTCAGTTCATGAAATAAAAAGTAAATTGAATCTAGAATTAATAAATATGACTTACAACGAAATTGAAGCAATTCTTATTCCTATACAGTAAAAGCCATCACTCATACACACACACACACGCACACACCGTACACACACTCGCACACACACACAAGTTTGTTTTTGGTTTGTTATAGTTCATTGTTCATTTTATTATCATCCTTTGGAAATGTATCAATTAAGTTAGTTTGTATCAATTAAGTCTGAAAATGTATCAATTAAGTTATTTTTGCATGAACTAAGTATCCCGGTAATAAGTCCTTATATGAAACTAATATGTTATAATGGCCACGTCACAGGCCCTGCCTAGTGTGGTTATTTAAGTTTATATATAAAAGAAATGTGGACTTTTTAATAAAGATTTTTTGTATTTGTATTTGTAATTATTTTATTTAAATCACAACCTTTAACTATAAATATTACTTGCAGAGTAAAAATTTATCAAAAATCCGGTCAAACAGATTGATGTTAGATCACCGTAGTTTACTCGTATTTAGAAGCTAAATATATGTCACTGTAGTTATATACACACAAAGTGTTTTACATTTAAAACAGATTTTTTGGGATGTTGTTAATTTAGATAATGTTGGTGTAATATGTTGAGGGTAAATGCAGTAGGCTTTTAGTTCCCAAAGGCCACTGCAACCTGCGAAATAGATAACAATAGTGTACCTTTGACAAAGTTCATAACTTGGTTTTAAACATTTGTCATCTATCTTAACAAACTTTCATATCTATAACTACAGTTCGATATATTTTACATGGTAAATGGGTTCCTTAATAAATATGTAGTTAGACCGGATTTTTGAAAAATTATTAAGTAAAAAAATTACTGGCTGACTAGGTACTCAGCCAGTAATTTTTTTTCTGATGTTGGCGCCTGAGTAGCTCCTGCAAGGCTGTAGTTGGCTGCGCAATAGCTGTGCTTAGCGTCTCAAGGGCAGCAAGTTGCCTCTCAGATATTTCAATCTGGCGCTCAGCTACCGAAGCGTGGCGTGCCTCTGCCTGGCTGGACACGTTTCTGTTCAAGTTCAAGCGCCCAGTGTGGTGCAGATGGTTCAACTGTAATATAAAATAAAGACATTTCAGAAATTGATTTAAAGAAATTTTTGTGACATTTTAAGGGAAAGCCCGGCGGAAGACTAATAGGATATTATGACGAATATTTTGTATCAATTTAATTTAACCTAAAGTACTCACTTCTACAGTGGTTGGTTAGCAATCCGGCAGCGGTTGGTTGGTGGTTGTGGTGTGGCCGTTTGCTCTGGAGACACAAAAAGACAAAAATTACACATGCTACTGAAAATTTCAAAAATTAGACTATAATAATAATAATAATAATAAAAATCTTTATTTCTCTCATCACAAAGTACAGTTTTTATGACAATATTATTAGCTAAGCAGACTGCTACAAAAAGAGAAGACTTGTAGTCAACTAATCCACTTTGAATAATCTGTAGGTACTTACGTTATGGCAGTGGAATGAAAGAAAATAATTCCAGTATAGTTAATTCCTATAGTATATTTATTAAGAAATTTTCTTTTTCACTTCACTTCTCTTTTTATATTTGAAAAACCGTATATTGCTTCTGTAAACGTTAGTATTATAATAATCTAAGTTCTGTAACAAAAATATATTTTGTCTGTATAAAATGTCAATTTATGACAAGTATGAGCGTTTTGTTACAAATTTTTTCTTTGATACATTAATTACTTATTTCGTTTGCAAATTTAAAAGAAATAATAATTACTCGTATTGATCACTTCAAACTACAAATAACGTTCACAAAAGTATTTTTTGTCAATTCAAGATTTTAAAATTAGTTTCTGAAATATTTTCTTGATGACGAAACATAACGCAGACGTTTTAGTTCACTTTAATCATTCACGAAACCAATCAGTTGGATTCAAGCAAGGTATAGAATTACGCGGTACCGATGCGTTGAATACGATTACAACTCAATTGGAATCAGGGAAGCCGAGAGAGCTGAAAACGATTGAGTTCGGCGGTAGAGCCGCAGGTCCATGCTCGCTTAGATTCTAGTAAGCGGTATAACGGCTCTAATATTGTACTCTTATCAGGTAAAAATTTCTCATAGAAATTGTACAGGCCTAAAAAGGCACGCAGTGTTTCCTTGTTGGTTGGAGCCGGTTTTTCTTGAATCTCTTTAACTTTAGCAGGTGCCGGATGGAGCCCCTCTGTGTCAATCAAGTGGCCTAAAAATGTGATGCTATTTGCTGCAAACACACACTTCTTAACGTTAAGCCGAAGACCCATTTCCTTTAGCTTGCGTAGGACACTTCGCAACCTTTGATTGTGTTCTTCGATGGTCCTTCCGGTTATCGCAATATCGTCTAACAGGCAGGCTACTCCATCCATGCCGGCCAGTGCAGTCGACATCAGTCGTTGAAAAATGGCTGGCGCCGCGCTAACTCCGAAAGGCAGTCTATTAACTCTCATCAATCCTATATTCGTGTTAAGTGTCAGAAGCATCGCGGTCTTATCATCCACTTTCAGTTGCGTATAAGCGTGCTTCAAGTCCAGCTTACTAAATACTCTCCCTCCGCTGAGTTTGACAAAAGCCTCCATACACGTCGGCAGCGGGTATACGTCAGCATCGATAGCTGCGTTAACTGTAGCACGGTAATCCCCGCATAATCGCACTGATTTATCCTCTTTCAGCACGGGTGTTAACTGTGTAGCCCATTCCGAATACCTCACCGGTGTAAGCACGCCTGTGGCCACCAACCGATACAGTTCTTCGATTACTTTTTGTTTCAGTGGGTACGAAACCGCGCGAAACTTTCATAAAACGTGGTTTAGCGTCCGGGCGCAAGTGTAGCGACACCTCAGGGCCTTTGTACACGCCTAGTTCTTCTTTAAATACTTCCGGGAATTCTTTCTTCCACTGTTCGATAATATCTTCGGACCAGCACAACCCGGAGACTTGAAGGCCTAACGTCTGGAACCAATTTCTTCCAAGTAAGTTTGGTCCCTTTCCAGACGCCACAACCAGTTCACACTGTGCCTCCTTGTCTCCCAGTACGACTCGTACGTTTGCCAGTCCTAGCACTTTCAAAGGATCACGAGTCCATGTCACTAATTTCAAGTTCGTCGATCTCAAAGGTGGGGGTGTAGACCACAGCTTTCTGTACATCTCCTCTGATATGATTGAGCGTGATGCCCCCGAGTCCACTTCCATCGTTAGTTTGGCGCCATCTATGATCACATCGGCAGTTAAAGGCGACATATAACTGTCCGAGCAGGTGTAAACGCCCATCATGTACTCCGGTGTCGAAGTGGCCCCCTCACACTCTTCTTCAGTCTCCTCCACCTGGTGCATCCTGTTCGGCTTCTTGCTGCAAGCCGCGGCGACGTGCCCCACCTTCTTACAGTAGAAACACTTCGCCTTGAAGAACGGGCAGCGGTCGCCCGGTCTATAAACACGTGCACAGCGTCGACATCTACTTGTCTGTATACTATCGATATCCATCGGTTCAGCGACATTAGACGGAGTTTGTTTCGACTCGCTAGCAGCACTCTCAGGGTACAAATCAGGAAACGTCGCTTGATAGTCCAAACACGTTTGTAACGCGACCTCGTAGGTCAAGTCCTTCTTTTTCAACAAATCGCGCCGCAAGCGATCGTCTCGTACCCCTAGCACTAGTCGGTCTCTCAACTGGCGTTTCAAGTCCGTGAAATTACACTTAGCACCGAGTAAATTCACCGCCGCTACAAAGTCCTGCACGCTTTCCCCTTGAAATTGTTTACGACTATGAAACTTTCCCGTCTGCAATATTTCGTTAACCTCTGGTTCATAAAACTGGTCCAAAACTCTAAGAATTCCATACAACGACACATCCGTTGGTCGTTTTGGCACTAAAAGTGATGCAATTAACGAATAAGTCTCTTTTCCACACTGTGAAAGAAACAGCGACCGTCCTTTGTCGATATTGTCTTGGTCGATGCCCACGGCGTCGAGCGCACACAATAATTGTTCTTTATAATTACACCACTTATCAGTTTTTGGGTTGAATTGCCCAGGAAACACAATATTAGACAAATTCGCAGACATTTTCACACGTTTTACGATTATTTTCCGAAGTCGCCAAAAAAAGATACAACCATGTTGAGATCAGGAAACAAACTGTTTTATTTCACGTCTACCTTCAAGTTTACAAAATAATCAAAACTTAACCAAATACCCTCTAATACATAATAGTTTCTTTGAACGAATTCCTGCTAGTAGACATCGTTCACAAGGACCCCTCTAGTGTTGCAGAAACGGTGGTATGCATCCTGTTTTCTAGTTAATTAATTATTGCGCAGGCGCCATTAAGCACAAGGTTTAACAGAAAGTATCCCTGAACAATGATAATCTATCCATGAAATGTTTCATAAGTTCTAAGTTAAATGTGTGGTTTCCGCACCTAGTCCCATATGGACCGTTGTGAATGTTTCATAAGAATTAAAGATGAAACACAAAAAAATTACCTACGAATTATTCATTTTTTTTATTTATTTCAACGCTTACCAACATTTTTGCAGCCATGACTCTAAAATCGGAGTATATTTGACGGAAAGAATTACATTGTTTTACAAACTTGTTTTTTCTGACAGTGTTAGCTGATTGCTTTAGACATAGCTGCGAAATGTGTTGGTAAGCTTTGGAAATCCTAACTAATATTATAAACGCGAAAGTTTGTAAGTATGGATGGATGGATGGATGTTTGTTACTCTTTTAGGTAAAAACTACTGAATGGATTTTAATAAAACTTTACAATAATATAGCTTATACATCAGAATAACACATAGGCTACAATTTATAAACCTGCGCAGACGAAGTCGCGGGCACCAGCTAGTATTAGAACAAATGAAAAAATGTATCATACAATATAAAAAGCAATTCAGATACATTTAGGTTCAATGGGTGTTTGTTAATTTGAGAAAAGTTGTTTAGTTTTATGATCAGATTCACATTGTTCAGCTTTGTTATGGTTTTGGGATTATTTTGAAAAAATATTACTGATCACATGAGTAAATTATTTTCCAATCGTAATGAAATTTTGTTTCACTATCTTATCAGGTCAGTAATACCAACCAACATGCACCTATTTAACTAAACTGACTCACTGTGACCATGACGCGTCAGATAAAGTGATTGTCGCTGCGAATGCTACACGTGTCTGCTTTTATGCAAATAGGTGTATAATATATTTCCGATATTACAAATAATTTAGTATAGATAAAATTATTTTGTTGTAATAATAGGTTTTTACCTATGAAATTGCCGTTTTGTATGGCGAATTTTAGGTAAACTCAATTTTCAGTACTAACATATTTGCATTTTTTTATAGGAATTATAAATCCTATTTTTTTATTTTTTTTTAGGCATAATTGGGAAGACATTAAGCTAACAGAAGCTTAAATTTAATTTTCGAAAAATATTATCTGTAAAAAAATATAACAAATCTAATGATGAAATCGGACGACATTTAAGACGAACAACTTTTGAACCTTTAATTTTATATATCAAACTAAAAATAAAAACTTAATTTTATGCGTAAATTGATAACCTTGAAGTCAACTTTCAAATATAAGACAAATGAAAAAAATAGCATAAGAATTATAGGAATTATGATCTCATTAATCTGTAAGAAAATTTCGGCAATTTCATAGGTAAAGACCTATTATTTTATGTAGAGTAGTATACTATTACGCATTTTTTCGAAACAATTTGTCTGTTGTCTCTCTTTTCGATTTGGTCTCCAAATTATTGTTTTAAGTATTTTATTTATTGCATTGTCCATACGTGCTGGCCACTAGCCTATCAAAGATTCACAATAAGTATCATATACGCCATGGTTTTTAGAAATAAAAGTAAAACTTTTTTAAATAAGATTATTTTTTATTATCTGTTTATATTCATGAGAAGAAAGTTTTTGTCACGGGTCGAATTTGAAAGAGAATTCAGACAAACGTAATAAATAAATTTACAGGGCCTTTGGCGTGGTTGGTAGTGATTAGCCTGCCTTCTATCTAGGACGTGGACCGCGGGTTCAAACCCTGCCCAGGGCAAACATTTGTGTGATGAACACGAGTGTTATTTATCTATTTATGTATGTATAAATCTTTGGTACCCATAGTATCCGTTCCGTGTGGTACCGGCAAAGAATAGTACCGACCCATCTCTACCTGTAGGTGTCATGGAAGATGGGCAGCAGCGTCTTTCCGTGTATCGTTACATCTTACATACTGCGGTCACCAACAACCGCGGTCCATGGTGCCAGCCGTAACGCTAACGGGGTGGTGACTAAGGTATTTCCCGTCCACATTCTAGCAAGAGCTGGAATTCTGGAGGGAGCTCCCTGTTCTGTAGTGGACGTATTATGGGATGTTATGATGATGATGGTATATATAGGATTTGCTTAGGCTGACGGTCCATTGACGCGGAGCTAGGCATCCTATTGGTTAATATTTCCTCGTTTCTCCGCTCCGCTACCTCGCTCCGCGTCAATGGACAGGCAGCCTTAGTTTGGGATCAGATGACTTTGTGTGAATTGTCTCCAATATTGAATCAAATTAAAAAAGAATCGAATTCTATGTTAAGTAATTCTATTATTTTATTCCTATTAGAAATGGAAGAAACTATCAACAATAAGCTTCGCTAGCAACAACATCTCGAGCATCGAATGGGCGATCCAGCTGGTGCCTCGCCTGCAGCAGCTCAGCTTATCTTCCAACCAGCTGACGCAGCTCGCAGACGTATCCAGCTTGCACGAGCTGCGAACTCTCGACCTCTCACTCAACAGGTTCTCCATTTGCGAGAGCTGGCACGCCAAGATCGGCAACGTCGTCAAGATAGACCTCTCCCAGAACCAAGTCGATTCCCTCCGGGGCTTCTCTCGCCTCTACTCGTTGGAGATCTTAGACATGAGCTGCAACCTGATAGAGGACGTGGAGGAAGTGCAGCACATTTGCAAGCTGCCTTGCTTGGAGTACCTGTGGCTGACCGCGAACCCGGTCGCCTCGAGTATAGACTACCGGGTGCGCGTGATAGAGCAGTTTAACTCGCGTATGGCGGAACTCTGCCTGGACAATGAGCGAGCATCAGAGAAAGAGCTAGACACAGCGCGAGTGTTGCAAGCGCTGCGAGTCGTCAAAGAAAGGAAGACTCCCAGCTTCCTGCTAAATAGCACCGCGAGTCACACCTTCCATACTAGTTGACAATACCTTACAACTATTTTATATTATAGCTTAAAGAAAAATGCATCTTTGTTATGGCGAATTGTTATAAAGCAAATATTTTTGCTAAAAATCCTTTATAATTAATATGTATTTTATTCATAAATGCGTTAAATACTAATTCGCCTGGCGAAGAATAGATATTTTAAATATTAGTAATGAAATATATTGTGTTAATATTTTAACAAAAAATAATTGTATATTTTTTTCTGTGTAAAACACGAGACATGTAATGCTAATGTAATTTTATTGAATTCATTGACCATTCCTAAATGTTTTTATTTTAGCGTAATAAGTTATCTTATTTTAAAATTTTACTTATCATTTCTGAACAATATTTTAATAGTAATAAGAAAATGTATGAAAAAATGGTGTAAAAAAGTACGAGGATCCCGTTAAGAGGTATTTTTACGTGATTAGGCTTTACGAAAAAACTTATTCTTTTGGAATTTGTATGACTAAAAAACTTGAATTTCGTTACAATAATAATACGTCACGATCATGGAGGTCATTGAAATCTCCTTACAGTACACTTATGAACAAAAAAGACATACAAAGATAATTTAAAATAAGTTTCTTTTGCAATCTCAATGATGCAGAAACACCTCTTAAAAATCCTTGTACTTTTTCACCCTACACAATCTGAGTTAAGGAATTGATTTAGTTAAACCGTTCGTAATATTACTGTAGTCCCCTGTCAAGTGTATATCCGTGTGCTCCTTGATGATACAAGTGTGGAAGTAGTCTCAATCTCTTCGTTTGATCTTGAAGAAACATTATTTTGATGGTGGACGTCCCAAAAGTTGTATGTACTAATGCTGCGGACAAAAACAAACATAAAAACAAAAAAATAACGTTAACCGTTGGGAGTACGTAAAGATGTTCAATGCAAAAAATGTAGCTACATAAATTTTGTACAGGAAAAGTTATTACAACTTTTTATGTATGATCAACCGTTTTCTCATAAAACGCACTTTTATCTTAGAAAAGAAGAAGGTGACTGACTGCCACATCAACGCACAGCCCAAACCGCTGGGTCTAGCGATTCCAAATTTGGCGTGTAGGTGCGCTACGAAAGGATTTTTGGAAATTTCACCCCTAAGGGGGTGAAAATTTGTGTGAAAGGCCGTCAGTTTAGAAGTTAGGATCTTCAAATTTTGTATTTGGGCTGAATTCTAAAAATTAATTAACACGTGTCTCAGGGTTTTTTAAAATTTCACCTCTGAAGGGGTGAAAAAGGGGATGAAGTAGTAAAGCCTACTTTTTTAAAGTAAAACCACTGTTTATTATTTAGGCATTAGGGTTGTAATTTTACGCAACGAACATCACTGTTATTGAAATTCTACCCCTAACGGGTGAAATGGGGGATGAAATTTTGGGTAAAAAATCCTTTCTGGTACAAAATTTATGTAGCTACATTTTTTGCATTAAACATCTTTACGTACTCCCAACGGTTACCGTTATTTTTTTGTTTTAATTTTTGTTTTTGTTGGCAGCATTAGTACGTACATCTTTTGGGACGTCCACCATCAAAATAATGTTTCTTCAAGATCAAACGAAAAGATTGAGACTACTTCCACACTTGTACCATCAAGGAGCACACGGGAATATTCTTTTGTACATTTGA
Organism: Athrips mouffetella; assembly: GCA_947532105.1. Classification (NCBI taxonomy): domain Eukaryota; kingdom Metazoa; phylum Arthropoda; class Insecta; order Lepidoptera; family Gelechiidae; genus Athrips; species Athrips mouffetella. The sequence goes on along the minus strand of CANNWQ010000057.1, from coordinate 411,621 downwards.
AAGGGGACTACTGAGGTACAGTGCGAAAGGTCCAGTATATATTTTCGAGATTTTTGAAATTAAAATAAGCTGTTTAACTCCTCAAAAGGAAGGATCTTTATTTGTTCGGTTCAGTTTTAAAATTACCAACATAACAATTTGACTTTATCGTGGCTTTTTTTCAATTTTAAAAATCTCGTGAATCGACCGGTGACTTTTCAGAAATGGGTAGACCACTGGATTAACGAGATAATAAATTCTGAAAATATTTTAACCAATCAGTTTTGTAATATCTCGGTAACAGATGATATGATGTATGACGCTGTAGATTGTGGAAGACTCAAATCATGGACCATAAAACTAAATCAAATAGTACATTTACAACGGTACATCTAGACAGATGAACCGCGTATTATATTTTATTAGATTACTTGCGAATATAGTATTAAAATCCAAAGTATTGCTATTTGTGACTAATGAATTGGTGATATGATTAGTTATAATTTTATTTTTTTTGTAGACATTTTAAGATGAATAAACAATGTTTTATTATACATAAATATCTTTCTGTTGTACTTATGTTTGATTATACCGCTGAGAAAAGGCAACGTTAGTGTTAAGGCGCTATCACACCTTCCTTAATTCAGCATACATACTGACCATTCCCTTTTAGAAATCTTAACCCGGAAAAGTATAAAACTAGATGGCGCTAATAAATAGCCCGGGAAGTTATTATGATTTGTCGAGTATTCTACTAAAAAAATAAACCGTATTTCAATGTAAGCTTTTCTGTACATTAAAACTATGTTAAAATTTTGAATGATTTTTGGCAGAATACTGGTAGACCATAATTAATTTCCAGTTTATTTGAAAGCGCCATCTAGTTTCCATGAGTTTTATGCCTTTCCGGGTTACGTTTTCTAGTATGGGGATTGTTAGTCTTATTATTCGTCTATGATTGAAGTAAGGTTATTGGAATGAATAGAACCAAGCCTCCCAGCAGTGTATGCCGAATGATTCTTTGAATTTAGAAAGGTGTGATTGCGGCTTAACTCAAGCAAACCCAGCCTGCTTAGCACGCTCTCCGAGAGAAAATATATCTCGGAGAAATGTCACTTTAATTGGGGAATTATGTCATCTAATCTATCACTTCCAAGCGCGAAGAAATGTCAGTGGAGGAAAATGTTCAGCAAATTTACAAATTACGTTTTTGATATTTTAGACAGAGATAGCTTTATACACTAATACATGTAGCCATCCTTATCTTTAAAAATGTGTCGCACTGCTCGGCTGTCAAAAAAACGTGACCATGCTTAAAGTCTTTAATCTATGGGCCTAGATAAACTGACAACTGGAGCGTGCTAAGTCGGCAGGATCCAAAATTTGTCTTCAAAATCCCAATTCTTGAACATAATCGAGTGACTTGTGACTTTTGACTTGAGAGCCATACACCTTTTCCCCGCTGTTTGTCTTCGATTCCAATTTTTTAACATTATCGAGTGACTTGAAATTTTAAATAATTCAAAAGATCATCAGGTCAAAACTTAGAGCAACGCGTCAAACCGCGCAAGCCCGGGCTTTGCGCGCGAAAATCGTGTTACTCTATGGGTCAAAAGGTGAGAAAGCCATAAGACCATGGTTTTAAAAAAAGATTCTTATAGTACTTGCAGATAATACAATTATCAAATTTTTGGCGCTACATTGCTTGACTTTATGGCTATAGAAAGCAAATAAGGTATGATTTCACCAAAGACTTTGGAAATTAGTCAATGGATTTCACCAACAGCTCTTATTTACACTGGTATACACGTCTGAATTAATTTAACTGAGTTTAATAAGTACTTATAAGTTACAATTGGTCTAACCTGGGTGGGGAAAAATTAAGCATGTTCCTTTACCTATAAACTGTTAAAATCATAATACCTATTAAAAATTAACAATCGAACAATATAGTTTAATAAAATCATTCTACACTTTTGAAAAGAAAAATCTATTATTTTAAATTTGATATTGTATCAGACGTTGGAAAAGCCAATTAAGCTGAAGTGGAGCTTGGCAGAATATGTCTCATACGTGCATCCAGATAGGTGGGCTAAGTTAGCTATGGACTGGATCCTGGAAGACGGGCAGCGTCGCCAAGGTCGTCCTAAAAAGATGGCGCGACGACTTTATAATGGACTAGCAGACAGAAACTCTAGACCGCGATAGCTCGAGAAAAAGGGGAGACCTTTACCTAGCAGTGGGACACGTTGGAGGCTACATAATAAAATAATTGTATCACCCAATGGATTCAAGAATTGGACTTCAGTTTGTGAAAAAATACACAAGTTTAAATTTTCAAATATGTTTATTTTCATAATTAAACTTACATTTTCTTAACATATACACACGAATTAATAGTAAATGCTCTATAAACTGCAAGAAAAAAGAAATAGATAAAACAATACCTATATACAGAACAAAAGAACCTCTCGCAAGCGATCATTATCAATTATTTAAATATTTCTGTCTACACATAGCTTCGCTACCTATTTTAAACACCAAGAAAATGTTCATACAATTAATAACGCAAAATATATTCAGTCCGTGTTGAATGCATGCAGTGGCGTGCACTCCATACATGCAAAAAAGCTCTGCATACCCTGTGGTCCCAGACGATCAATACAAACGTGCTCCTAAATATAAATGATAATGTGAACTTTACTATAATAACTCCCGTAAAATGAAAAATCCTAGTCAAAATAAATGTCTTTGAGTTGGCTTCCCGTATATATTTAGTTACGCGCCATCTATGCTTAGCGGTGAACACTCGCGTGTAGCACCGCAGCGCTCTGCAACTACGGCGTCCCGTGCGTGCGCAAAAGCAGTACTAATCTCTGCTTATTTTTCATACAAAGCATCTCGTGTAGTACACAGCAAAAGTTTGTCTGTGTGCGTGAAAATGTATGCGTGTGTAGCGCTTGCAGAAGCTCAGCTTATAGTGCGACCCGTCCGAATTGAGAAGCGGTCAAAGTATCGCTTAGTTGTTGAATAGAGTGAGTCGACTTGTTTAGTCGAATTGACCATCATTGTTTCGAATGTAAAACCGATATAACAGTTTTTACGACGAAGTTTTGTAGCACGAACAAAATCTGAAGAAATATAGGCGCGTTGATTCGATTTAAAAAAATGTAATCACTAAAAATACGTAAAGAATACAATATGAAATAATACGTAAATTAAATTAAATTAATTTTAATATTTTATTAATTAGCGCAAAGTAATCAATCTTTGGATATCATGGACCTATTAGGGTTGCGTTCCAAAATAGTGAGCATTTTCCTGACAGCAGGATATCTTTATATAACATCCATATAAATTGGAAAAAAAAATGTGCATACCCTGCTTAAAATCTCTGTGCACGCCACTGAATGCATGTATAATGTATGTATCAGGGATGCAGTTCACTTATTCGGGTCGGCATATTCGGCCCAGCTTTTCAAAACTAAATTTGTTTGTAACTAAAGGCTTTTTGCAGATTTCTAAAAAACTGTGCAACTTAGAAAGATCGTTTTGTTTTTGTTGTAATATTTCTTGGAATTGTGCATTTTGCATTTTAACCATCCTAGACAACATATCAAAAATTTTGAATTACCGGACCGTTTGTAAGGTAACCCTCCACTTTTATTCTCTATTCAGTTGGACTTTCCGGACCTCGAGTTAGCGCCATCTAGTTTCAGTTATATTAATGCTTTTCCAGGTTATGATTTGTAGTACGGGATTGTCAGTTAATCCATGGTTTATGGAAAAAGTCGGCCCGAAGAAGTGTATAGCACGCCTAATACAACTTATACATACTTCAATCGTACACACAGTCTTATTCTAATTTATTGTAAGTTATAACCTCCCGCGACCCCCGACATTATTAAAAAGCCTTGTAAAGTACACTATATCACCGCTTATTCTGGGTCTGGGTTTTAAGAGGATAGTATAAACTACAAAAAATACGTAGATAATTAATAAATTATTGCTTAGATTAGTATAGAACACAAAATTATTACTGGTTTCGTCTTTACCTAAGGTGTCGTATAAAAAAGCGATAAAAAATCGTGTAAACACGATACATTTTTAAATGTAGAATTATAAATTTTTTTTTTATGAAATTCACATATTCATATTCCTTGAATCATAAGTTCAAAAAAAGTAAAATAAGTTGTTGTATTTTCCGCCAGTTGTGGTTTAAGTTTACTGACACTGTCTGTTCTGCTGACAAACTTTTAGATATAGTCCCATGGGTTGCAGAAAATTTATAAGCCCTTGAAAGATTAACACGCATTTTATTATTATTCGGTCCTCAAGTAAAATATTTTAGTAGACTGTTGTCAACTTATTGAACTAGCGATCCAGCACCTACATTCGGGAATCGAACCCAGGCCAACTGCACTGCACCAAACAGGTATTGTCCATACCGGCCTCGAATCTATTATTTTCTGTCTGATTTACTAGAGAGAAAATTAAATAGATAGGACGCCAGACTCAAAGTATTTTATACTGTAACATAACGCTTATTCTTAACCTAATTTAATGATATCAACATTTTTGTTTTCGTAAGTACTTATATATGAAATTTTTGACTAACTGCCAAATCTCGTCACCCCTAGAAAAATATCCAAATAATAATTAAAAATATACAACTCTGTACATCTTATTATTGACGCCGTCGTTAAAGGAGTGACTGTAAATACTTACAATCTAAAACCTTAATTATTATTGCTGACATTTCTCTTTAATAACAATCGAAAAGTCCCTTATTACCTAGGTACCTTTGAAAGATTATTTACTTCAGGTTGAATTACTTTTCTAGAGAAAATAAATATTTATGAAAACAGGGTGCAAAAAGACTTCTCCCGAAAGCTGAAACTGCGGATAACTGAACAATTAACTTGAAGGAACATAAGCTGAAACACGAAAAGTTTTTTTTTTGCCATAGAAATTGCATCACATGCTTGACAGTACATTTTTAGGGTTCCGTATCTCAAAAGAAAAAAACGGAACCCTTATAGGATCACTTTGTTGTCCGTCTGTCTGTCTGTGAAGACCCTTTATCTCACGAACGGGTTGAGGTATCAGGTTGAAATTGATACCATATATTAGGGTAAATGAACCACACAAGATCCGAAAATTTCAATTTTTTACAATGAAGAAATCAAAAGATATGGCATTTTATGTCCTCATCTCCATACATTTATGCACTAAAGCAAAACCTATAAGGTACGTCCCGTTGACCTAAAATTATGAAATTTGGCAAGAAGCTAGGTCTCACAGTACAAATAAAGGGAAAAGTCAAGACCCTTTATCTCACGAACGAGTTGAGGTATCAGGTTGAAATTGATACCATATATTAGGGTCCATGAACCACACAAGATCCGAAAATTTCAATTTTTTACAACGACGCAATCAAAAGATATGGCATTTTATGTCCTCATCTCCATACATTTATGCACTAAAGCAAAACCTATAGGGTACTTCCCGTTGACATGAAATTTGGCAAGAAGCTAGGTCTCACAGTACAAATAAAGGGAAAAGTCTGAAATCATTACATATTACAACTTTTCTCACAACTAATAATAACCAATTGTGGTGAGCTTCCGTTTCAAGAACATTCATATAAGAGAGGGCTCAAGTTGGATGGTCGCGGAGGCGATTTTTGTTTTAGTTCTATTTTAAAAAACGGGAACACTTGCAAACTTGAAAATTGGTATGTTTATAGTGCATAAGCTATAAAATAACAACAAATAATAAAATTTGGTCAAGCGCGTGTCGGACTAAAAATCTAGCACAATAACTGACTGAAATTTCAACTAATATAATTATGATTGTGTGGTGGTACGGAACCCTCTGTGCGCGAGTCCGACTCGCACTTGGCCGGTTTTTTGTATAGGAAGTAAAATTTTTCCTATTTCGACCTATGTTCCTTGGAGAAAGTCTTTCAGTTTCATGGTCTGAATCCATGGTTTCTGTTCTCGGCAGATATCTTTTTATATCCTTTATGTTAATTATCTAAGTTGCACGCCACTGGAAGTCAGGGCCAAGACTACTTCATCCGACAACCACTGAAGGAAAATGCGTCGAGCGAAACCGACTAGAAAGAAGACATCTAAAACTGGGAACAGGAGACTTTGGTCCTTCCCCTATCAAGATTAAATTCCTACGCGGGTCTCAAAGACTGATCTCACATACATTCAAATGGACATTCGCACACTTCGCTACCAAAAGAGGGAACACAACAAACGGTTGTTTGCCCTGGGAAGGAATCAAACTAGGGAACCACGGCTTAGAAGGCAGGCTCACTACCAACCTGAGCGAGCAGAGTGTACAGAGGGAGGTCTCGGTCCAGAAGTATCCCATAAGTCGCCGAAATGTGGTGAGCAGGGAGGGATGAATCTGTTGGCATGTGTTGTGTGGTGTTGTCAGGCGGGCACGGGGGAGGGGGAGGGTGCGGGGGCGAGCGGGGCGAGGGAGCGGAGGGCGCGCGCGGTGGGGCGGCGGGCGGGGTCCGTGCTTAGCATCAGCGATACTACTTCCATCTGCAAACACAAACACAGTTACTGGTTAGTCACGTATAGTTTTTTACACATGCCAAGTTATGTGTGAATCTAAAACCAAATTTTAGTATATTGCTCAGGGCATAAATCTAAACAACTTTCCTAAAGCAACATTGTCACGGAGCGGGGCTGCATGCCTCGCATGCTGCCTCCTTTCGTGATCCTGGCTCTATCGTCCTGGCCCAAAATTCCAAATATAAGATGCTATCTACGATTTAAAAAGCATATAATACTACAAATAGGTATTTTTCTAGGCGACTGGTATTACCAAACCAAATTCAGGACGTTCTGAATTAAGGCCAGGTTAAAAGTACCCTAAACCGACGAGCATGTATGAAAGGATTGATGAAGGTTCAGGAAGCAAGGGAAGTATGTCAAGATCGTAGCAGGTCGAGAACTGTGGTCTCTGCCTACCCCGACGGGAACAAGGCGTGATGTTATGTATGTATGTACTGGTATTTTTAATGGCTCGAAAATTCTAACCTAATTACACAAGGGACATGTGACCATTTATGACGACTGATATTATTGTAATGTAACCCAACTATTCTAGGTAAAATCCTTTCAAACTTTTGGAGCACATTATAGCCTATCGACACATTTGTGCTTTATTGATGTTTACGATGTTATAATGATGGTGAACTAAAAGTAGTATTAATAAATCCCTCTCAAGCGTAAGATTGCACTCAAGATGTATAATTTATATGTTTAAAATACATCTTTAGAGCAATCTTAGGGCACGTCCCCATTAGGCTCACAGTAAGCAGCTAATTGTTTGCCTTTAGTTCGCCGCCCTATACAGGTGTGTTAGGAAAAGTACCGAATTCCTTTTCACCACATGTTGTATAAGTAGAATAAAGTACATCCTATCCTACTATCTTACTTCCTACTAATATTATAAACACGAAAGTTTGTTAGTATGGATGGATGTTTGTTACTCTTTCACGTAAAAACTACTGAATGGATTTTTATGAAACTTTACAATAATATAGCTTATACATCAGAATAACACATAACTACCTACAAACCCAAACAAACCCCCCAAGCTGCCTACAAACTACTGTGCGGTTTGGCAGAATATAATGAATATGTATTATTTAATGTTTTGGTAAATAAAAGATTTTTTTTTATAGGCTACAATTTATAAATCTGCGCAGACGAGGTCGCAGGCACCAGCTAGTTAAACATATTGATAATAAAAAGAACATAATTATAAAATACTTCTTGTGAAAAAAAAGTTCAAGTTGCCAAACCTACTCTAAGAAACACAACACCATTGGACTTATTAAATTCCGGAAAAAGGTGGCCATGTTTTATTTTTTTCAGATATTTTAGAGCTGAAAAATCACGAAATTTATAGAAACAGATTTTTTATTGCTATATTTTTTCCAGGATATTTTTTCAAAAATCCGTCCATTTTTTCGGATGCATGTCTATATTCCTTTAGCCTCACAGCTTTAAAAAAAAAAAAAAACAGTGATGACATGTAAGATAACCTCACTCACTCCACTTTCGGCGTTCTTGTTGTTTGTTTTTTCGCTGCGATTATTTTGAGATTTCAACCACTAACGACTACGGCTTGACCCTGGAACACCGAGATTTGCTGCTACTACTGAGTGACCTGGCTTACACTGAAACGGACACCGAATACTCTGCTTACTTGACGACCTTTGCTGATGTGAAACGGACTCCGATATTAGCCTTCTAGACGACCCACGCACCCTCTGATCTGGACTCTGAACTGTTTCTTTTCGTCGGCCATGGAAACAAATCAATTCGTTAAAGCAGACTCTCGGAATCTGCCCGAAGTCAATATGGCAATGATCTTAGAGTACTTTAATTCTAGCGATAAGCACAACGTGGCGGAGATTAGAGGCGTGAAAACATTAATGTAAGTGACAAACCTAAATTTATACCTATTTACTGACATGCATATTTAAATCTTAATCATACTCCAAAGCTCAATCTATGTGAAATGTGCACTTTCCTTATCGATTTTCAATTTATACAAATGTTTTAGGTCTTCGCGGAGCAGCTATGTAGAAAGTGCTGTTGGGTATGTGGAACTAAAGAGGGAGAATTCAAAATGCATTGTGCGAGCAAAAGTAGTGCCCGAACATAAAGTTACCAAAAGATACTATGTGGTTCGTGCCGATGTGGATGAAGATCAAAGCACTGTAATAAATACAGAATGTGAAGGTTGTCCCGCATCCCAAGGTAGGTAAATAATAAAGGCTACTTTATGTATCCCACAATAACATGTTTATTTTATTCCGGGTGTTAGCACGATACTAATTAGGCAAAGTAAATTACTTTACTAATACCGATGTTTCGCCCATGACCACGGCTGATGCAACGCAGCCGAAACATCGGGATTAGTAAAGTTAATTTATTTTGCCTAAGTAGTACCACGCTAAGACCCGGAATAAAATAAACATGTATGATATGTGCGAAAGTTTAAAACAAATGTATCCCACAATAAGTTTGTGTAGAAAGTTTATATATTATTAAATTTATTTCAGGTGGCTGTAAACACAGAATAGTTCTTCTATTTTGGTTGGAAAAAAAATGGTCTGAACCATCCACTACAGAAATAAAATGTTACTGGAAGAAACCTAGACTCTCTAGTGAAGCTACTCAACCAGCCAGAGCAAAAGAAATAGCTACGCCGGCTAAATTGATGGGCCCTAAAGACCCAACAAAACTTAATAATTTTTATGAAGTGTCGGAAAAGAAAAATAAAAAGCTCATTAATTTTAACTCCGCTACCGGATTGTGAAAGAGGTCTTATAAAATATTGTATTTTCAATTTATTATTAGAATTTACTTCTCAGAGTGATAATCATTCATTTGAAAATTTTAAAGACGCAATGACAGTAGTCTTAAATAATGATGTGATTAAAGAGATCGAAAAATGTACTACCCAACAATCTGAATCTAAACTGTGGCATAGCATCCGTCAGGGAAGAATCACAGGATCTAAGATTTACGATGTCTGCCACTGTCAAACTCCTGATGGGTCACTGGTTGAAGAAATATTAGGAGGGTATAAAAAATATGAAACAAAAGCAATGAAAAGGGGAAAAATACTTGAGAAATCTGTTATGAGAAATTGAAAAAAAAAATTAAATTTGAAATTCGGGATTGTGGATTTTCTTTGATTAATTTAATATGTGGAGCTTCACCTGACGGTGCAACCAATGATTTTGTTGTAGAAATTAAATGCCCAAGTACCAGAAACACAATAAAAAACTATTTGGATGGTAATATAATCAAACAAAAATTTTATGATCAATGTCAGATGGAAATGTTGGCAACGTGTTGCACAAAATGTTTATTTTGCGTAGCTGACCCAGATTTTGAAAAGAATAAGAAATTTCAACTTGTATGGGTACATTTAGATACCGAATATGTCAACGAATTATTACATAAGGCAGAGCTTTTTTGGAAGACTAATATCTATCCAAAAATATTACAAAGTGCCTTGTCTTAAGTTCTTTTATATAAAGATAGATAGGATATTTATTAATTTTAAAATTTTTACTTAAACAACGGCCCGCTCAACTGCTTACACAGTTTGACTGGTCTGATAAATATGCCAGGTCCGTAAATATGCCACTGCTAGATTCTTATTTGTTGGGTAAGAAATGAACATTTATGTATTTTAAAATAATATATATTTTTAAAGTATCTGTACTTTTTTTTACACTCAGTGCAGCTATTAAATTTGACCTATGTTGTAGTGAATGATGGTCTCGGGCTGACTCGCTCAAAATTGATCGAACAACACTCATTGTAAAAAGCAAAAATATTGTTAGAGAAATCTATTTGCAGTAATCTTTTACGAGGAAACATGCATATAAGACGGTTAAGAGGAAGCTGGGGCCAAATCAGACGACTTTTATCTTGACCTTGTTACTTATCATATACTTCTTTTAAGACTGCACCGAGCGCACACCAGCGCCCTCATCAGAATTTAAATAACTTTTCTTTGAATTGGAGACAAAAATGAAAAATTTAAAACGGACAAAGTGTTCTTTGTCAGAATAGCCTTATTTTAAACTATCACAATAAGCTTTATGTTATCTTGTTTATTCAAAATCCTTTAAACGGAAATTGGTGGCTACCGCATTCCGTTCAAAGGATTTTGAATAAACAACACAACATAAAGCTTATTATTTAAATTCTGATGAGGGCGCTAGTGTCCGCTCGGTGCAGTCTTAATTTAAAATACTATGTTACTTTGAATAAATCAATCCTTTTCAATTACCCTTTTGATTGCTATAAAACACAGGGCGTTCTTTTGAACATGAACGCCAGGTTAAAGTCATATTTTTGCAACCACCAAGGGATCTATATGCGTATATAAGGTTATTTTTTTGGACCTGATTGAGTATTCCTACCTTGTTGGTGAGGTCAAAAGCAACAACTTTTGTTCTACGACTTTGCTAATAACGATCAAAAAAAATTCAACCTCCCATACAAAGTAACGTAGGAGACCAACACATTTTGTATGGGAAGTCGAAATTTTTATGTGCCTTAGCAAAGTCGCAGAACAAATGTTGTTGCTTTTGACCTCACAATCAAGGTAGGCATACTCATATCAGGTAAAAAAAAATAGCCTTTTATATCTATCTGTACGATTGCAACGAAGGACTGGTTTAGCTCATACTAGTTTTGTTACCACTTACTTGCTGCCGTGCATACAGTCCTGGGTCAAATAAAATGGCGGAAAATAATGATTTAGTTTTTATTCAATTTTAATAATTTCATCTTGTAAATTGCTAAGTGCACATGCAATTATTACTGCTTCGTCTAAGTAACATACATGTTTATGATTTACTACAGTGTGGTTTTAAAAAGTAGAAATCCCTTATCCTTCTGATGACCCTTTCTATATGTACCCGAAGACTTGCAACTACTTTGGATTTGATCACTTCTTCTTTGGTTGGGGTTTCATTTGCAGATACGCTTGGTGGATGTATGAGTTGGATATTTTTATCTTTTAATAAACTTGTTATGCCCTTGAAACCTTGGTCTGCTAATATTACTGCATTTGGAGGAAGAATATCGACAAAGACACTGCATTCTGTAATGGCTTTGTCTGATATCCTTCCGCCATAACCTTCTGATATGAAACATATTAGACCATTTGGACAAGAACCTATTAAATATTTTATTGTATTACATGATTTATAATTCGACCATGTTTGTGCCTGTTTGACGGGGTCCAAGGGCTTCTCTATTTATATTTCGAAGCAGTCAATAATGCACTGTACATTAGCATACCTCATTTTGAAGACAGGTGGCAACATTGACTTTATTTGAATTGATGATGGCAAATATATAAAGTTTTGTAAATATGTTGCAATAACAGTCATACATTTTTTAATAATATTTAGAATGGTCACCTCCGTCAATTCAAAATGGTCACTTATTCTTTTTAAACTATCATTCTGCTTTATTTTAAATAACGTTATAATAACATGTGATCGATTTAGTTTGCACTCTTTTGAAATAAGATCAACAATCCAAGAAAAGTTTTTGGGAATACCAATGTACATTTTTGGATTGCATTCAATCATTTTTAATACATGATTGCGTCCAGACAAGTCCTTTATATCTTTAGGACTACTACTAGAACTAGTAGATGGCTGATACAAAGAAGGCGTTGATGTCCCACTCGTAGCGGCTGAGAAGCTTCCTTCATGAGTAGGCATAACTTTTTTATCCACTTCGTTCACAGTTATGCTCGTATTAATGCCTACACTTCGCAATGACGGTTTTGCTAAAACTTCTTTGTGAATTTTCGGCGAACAGCCAGCAGTTACATCAGACTGAAAAAAAAATCATGCCTAAAATATAAAGTCAAGTGCATATCAGCAAAATCATTTGCCAAACAACTATATTACATGCCATAAAATTCCGAATGACATGCTGTTTTTATGCCCAAAAATATATAGTCAACCACACCAAACAACTCTATTACATGGTATAAAATTCGAAAGGCTTTTACTGACATGCTGTTGGGTATACTTTCTTCATTCTCAATGTGGTGAAAAATGCAGATTTTTGCAGAGTGTACACAATGTGCCAGGTTGCACCCTGGCACCCTTTATAGATACACCTTATCATTGCGCAGCTGTTACATGAAGTAGTGTTACTGACCATCAGTATGTGGCTATATTTACAGTAGTGACACCAGAACTTGTGAGATCAGTCATTGATCTAACATAATTATAATGAACCTGATTGTAGATGGCTACCACGACAAATAAAGCTTAAACTAAGTACTTAGAAGCTTAAGCTTAAACTAAGTACTTAAGTGTAGATTGATACATGACTGACTGTTTGATATTCCATTGGCTTTCAGATATCTTTGGTTTCTTTGAGGGCTATAAAAGAAAAGAGAAAATTATTGAGGTTGCGATACAAACAAAACAGTGAGAAATTACCCTGACTGATGTGCTTTGGTGTGGTCAACATGGACTGCTAAGAAAGATAATTTATTCATTACAGAATAACCTATAAATCTACGACCTTTGTCCAGAAAATGTATCATTTTTAAACTGATATGATCAGGTAATACAATCCACTGAGTAAAAGAAAAGTAGAGACACAAGAAAATGTTAGGGAGACAACATAAAGAGACAGCAGGCAGCAACTGTATCAACATAACCTCTGATAGGGAAAGATTGGAGGAAAACAAAACGAATAACACTATGATATGTATTTACATAAACTAACCTGAGTATCTTACTTAGAACTTAGATTAATGTAAAATGGAAATAAAAGAGCATACTCGTAATTTACTAAAATGTAATACATACGGGTGCTTCTTCGTTCCATGTTCTTGTTATTGTTAAATTTGCTGTTGATTTTAAGTGCAATTTGCCTCTTTTAGAAGTATAGCAATCTTGTTCAATCTAAAAAAGTATACATACTGTTAGTATCATTCACTGGCTGGTTTAAAAAAACATGTTTAGATGATAAGAAAGATAATCTACAAAAAGTAGCAGGTATAAAGTCTAACTAAGATGTCAACGTATACTCACATTTATATGATCTTCATAGACAAACAATGATCTTTTAGGTGGAGCTTTATTCAACAATGCTTGGCACCAATTTTCTTTCAGTGAGCTTGGAACCCCAAAAAATTTCATTTGTGGATTATCACGTCTGTATTTTTTGCACGATGGCACCAAACAACGCGCTTCATCGCGATAATATTCTGGGTTATGGAAACTATCCATTGAGTCATCTTCAGAATGACCGAATGCGTCCATGTTAGGTATTCGCCAGACAAAAGGAAGATCAGAAGGTGTCTAAGGGCACAGAACACTATTACTTCTTCGAAGGGTCGTCAAGAAGGCTAATATCGGAGTCCGTTTCACGTCAGCAAAGGTCGTCAAGTAAGCAGAGTATTCGGTGTCCGTTTCAGTGTAAGCCAGGTCAGTCAGTAGTAGCAGCAAATATCGGTGTTCCAGGGTCAAGCCGTAGTCGTTAGTGGTTGAAATCTCAAAATAATCGCAGCGAAAAAACAAACAACACGAAACGCCGAAAGTGGAGTGAGTGAGGTCTGAGTGAGGTTATCTTATGTCATCACTTTTTTTTTTTTTTTAAAGCTGTGAGGCTAAAGGAATATAGACATGCATCTGAAAAAATGGACGGATTTTTGAAAAAATTTCCTGGAAAAAATATAGCAATAAAAAATCTGTTTCTATAAATTTCGTGATTTTTCAGCTCTAAAATATCTAAAAAAAATAAAACATGGCCACCTTTTTCCGGAATTTAATAAGTCCACCTACATGCGCGCCGCGAGTCTGGCTAGGGTAGACACAATTAAATTTTAGTATAAATTTTTTGTTTATGTTTTTTTTTTATTTTTTTTTAGTGCTTATTGTTCTTTATTGTACGCAGTTTGCGGCGTTTCGCTTGTGGATTCATTCAGTGAGCAGCTGAGTCGCTGCGAACAATGCTCGCGGTCGGCGGCTCAGTGACATCACTACGCCGCCGGCACGCTGCGCAGCATCAAGCGTTCATATATACTAACCGTACCCTCTCTAACCGTCCCTCCCAAGAATTAGCCAGCGTTTTGCAGCTAATATTAATTTATTTAATGGTTTGCCAACAGAAGTACATCTTAATATTAAATTATAATAATAGGCACAAACGTAGACCGAGATGTACACCCAATTACAGGCGAACATAGCTTGCTTAACAGAATTGCTCATATTTTATATTTGCATGTTTAGGGGCTTATTTATAAACGGGTATAATTTGTGAGAGTTTTTCTAAATTTTGATACTGAAAGGTTGAAAAAATAATAAACATTGAGATAACGACAGATACGCCACTCGTGAGCCTAATGGGGACGCGTCCTTATACTTCAGAGGGGTTTATTAATGAAACGTTTATAAAGAGGCGAAGCGATACCGATACTGACCGACTCTATGGGTGTGCATGTGTCGCGCGGGCAGGTCGGAGGGAGCCGAGTCGTCCGAGTCGTCTCGCATCGTCGTCACCAATCCGAAGTCGCCAACCTGCCACAAGCACACCATTTCAACATTCAAGCGACACAAATCCCAAACTACACTCGGCATAAGAAAAATCTAACTTTTGATTTTTCCGCCATACATTTTTAATCAATCAAAAATCTTTAGATAAGATCCGAAACAATAATTTATTCCAAGATTACACACCTCTTAAGTGTTTAGGAAAAACCGCACATCACTTTGAAAAGAGCATCGAACATATTTGTATGGGGACTGGCATACCTACTTTCGCCTCGAGGAGCCCCACTATGGAAAAAAAAAATTTCGTACTAAAATGAGTACTAAAGTACAAACAAAAAATGTTCTTTGATAAATTGTCCTAAGTGATATACTTTCGGAGATATTTGAAGTTTCTTTAAAAAAAAAAAATTTGATTATTTTTTTGTATTATGCTGGACTTCCTAACACATGTTAGCATAAGTATTTACGTATTTTGATATTAATTACACCTCAAATATCCAAAATTTTGTAAACAAAAGCGCCATTATTCTTCTCTTTCTTACCATTTTTACTACAAAGTTCTCCGGATCATAATAAAAGGAAGAGAGAAGACATGTTACCATTTTTTCACACAAAGAGCATCGCTTCTTCATTCTTAATGCTCACAGTTAAGGAGTGGGACTGCCACTGTCGATTTTTTTACTTAGTTTTTTTTTACTTTTATGATTGCCCACATCATTTAAATTATGCAGGACTTCTTAACACACGTCAATATAAGTATTTATTTCGATAAATTAAACCTCAAATAAATATAAAATAGGTATTGCGTAAAACTTAATTAAAAAATTGACCTAGAAGTTTGTCAGATATACCACGAGCTTTATCGTTCAAAAAAGCGAGTGAAAAATATCTTTTAACAAAAGCGCTACTTTTCTTCTCTTTTTTGACATATTTACTACCAAGTTGTCAGGATCATAATAAAAGTAACGAGAGAGAACGTATGTTACCATCCATTCACACAAAGCGCTTTGTTTCTAAAAACAAAAAATATATCTTACTCCCAGTAAGATAATAATAAATAATTATATGCCGGCAAATGCCTAACGGTCTTCATTTTATTTAATGAACATATGTACAAGTTAAGTAAATCGATACAGTAAAGGTAGCATCTTAACTTACTTTATAAATATGTACAGCTAAGAGCACATCAAGCTTGACATTCGTAGTACGACTCTAGCCCCTACGCATTTGAAATAAGCATGGTGCATAGTCCATAGTGTCAAGCTTGATGTGCTCTTAACTGTACCTCTATGTTGGTCGGTTAGACTTGCCCCGGATATAACGCATGAAAAACACCACGTTATGGTGTAATTTGCTTTATCTACACTCATGTCGTAATCTTTGAATTATGATTCAAAAAGTTGGTACATAAGGCTGAATATTACGCAGAGTATGCATAAAAAATTAAAAAGTTACCATTACGTAACGATTTTTGTATGAAAATTTTGCAAAGGTGTTACGTAATTTAACTTTTTAATCATAACATAACACTTGGATAAAATTCTTCTTGAACCTAAACCTTTTTAAAAAAGACTGAATATAAGGTCTTTTAGAGAGACGGTTATAAATGTAACAGTTTTTCTTAGTAGCTGTCAAATATTATTTATTATTTATTTATTTATTAAGATTTAAAAAGTACAGTAAACTTAAAAACTAAACATTGCCCCACAAAACTGCAAAATCCAGCAGTTTGTCTGTGGGATCTACGAGTCTCAAATTAAAGCATTAGAACTTAATCCCAAGTATAATTTAAATTAGGTGCTAATACTTAAAATATATATATAATTTAAATTAGGTGCTAATACTTAAAAGGTAGGTTTTTAATTTTGTTATAAATTTTCCTTTTTTTGATTCTAATCGAATGTCCTCAGGTAAACTGTTTAAAAAGTATGGAATTCGTTTCTGTAGCGTTCGGTCGCCGTAATAATTTGTTACTCTCGGTACAACAAATTTACCTGAGGTCATCGACTTAGTGCCATACTGATTATTAATAGATACAAGTGACATAGAAGAATCGTTTCGACCATGGTTATTTACAGCGAGAAGAAATTTGTGTTTTATACTAATCGGTAGAATTTTACAAATTTTGAATAAAATTAATTAATTAATTAGTAGCATATTTACAAAGTGTGCCTTATAAACAACCTATTATTTTGGAGCAGTTACAGTAGCAGTTACTGTAGTTACAATTATTTTATCTGTAGTGGAAAATATGCGCGCGCAGCCTGAAATTAGAAGGAAATAGATATTAGATTTGCCGCCATTTTCAAATATTTACCCTTTTCAAGTTTTTTGTGCCCGTGAAAGTAATGTGAAAGTTTATTGAAAAAGAAGATAAAGTGGTGCAGTCAGGATACTGCAGTTACACCAGAAGATACTCAATAACTTATGATCTTCTCCCATATTAGTCTAGGACATTTTATGACATAACCTACAATGAATTGGGAAAGAATGAAAATCGAAAAGAAAACCATGTCTTGTTAAGAAAATGTTCTGCTTGTATATTTCAAAGAATACCTAGCGGATATATTAAGGTGGCTTCTTCAGACTCATATCAGAACTGTAATATACATAATATAAGTTACCATTTGTTTACTTACTTTTGTTTAATTTTTATCATTTTTATAAGTAAAGAAACCTATTGCATGAGTGAAGATAAAGTAGTATACACAACTGCATATAATATGGTATTAAAACACTCGTTTGATGCTATTATCACATTCGGCTACGCCTCATGTGATAAACCCAAACTCGTGTTTTAATAACCTGTTTTATATGACAGTTGCATAAACTACTATTAAACAATAGCTGTATTTGTCTTCTCTTTCTTGTCATAATTGTCTCTGTCAGCGTCTACCAAGCGGTCCTAGTCGTTAAAAGTGTGAGGTAGAGTGCATTATCCCTTAACACCCTTTCGCTCAAATAACAAATATTGCCGTCTCACTCACACACATATTTTATTACCCCGCTGCCAGGAGAGTGAGTCGTCTACTTATTATAAGTTCAGTTTGCTACACAGAGTAACTTATATATTTGGACGGGTTTGCTACTGTGTTTCCTACCGTATGCAAGCTATCGAGTTCAACTTGCGATACTCTATTTGTGAGAAGTTTTCCGTTGTTCCGTTAAGTTTTTTGTTGGTTTTTGTTATAATTGACTTCATATTATGTCAAGCCACGTTGGCCCACTGTGAGCACTAAGAATGAAAAAGCGAAGCGCTTTGCGTGAACGAATGGTAACATATTGTATTCTCCCTTTCTTTTATTATGATCCGGAGAACTTTTTTGTAAAGATGGTAAGAAAGAGAAGAAAACTGGCGCTTTTGTTTACACAATTTTGGATATTTGAAGTTTAATTAATATCGAAATAAATACTTATGCTAACGTGTGTTAGGAAGTCCTGTATAACTCAAAAGATTTAGACTATCATTAAACGGCAGTTATCCTTTCAGTTGACTTAGTTTTTTTACTTTGTTTAGAACTTAAATTTATTATTGCCCACATCATTTTAATTATGCAGGACTTCTTAACACACATCAGTATAAGTATTTATTTCGATAAATTAAACCTCAAATAAATATAAAAGGATGGTAACATGTCTTCTCTCTTCCTTTTATTATGATCCGGAGAACTTTGTAGTAAAGATGGTAAGAAAGAGAAGAAAAATGGCGCTTTTGTTTATACAATTTTGGATATTTGAGGTGTAATTAATATCAAAATACGCAAATACTTATGCTAACGTGTGTAAGGAAGTCCTGCATAATACAAAAAAATAATAATAAAAATAAAATATTTTTTTAAAAGAAACTTAAAATATCTCCGAAAGTATATCACTTAGGACAATTTATCAGAGAACATTTTTTGTTTGTATTTTAGTACTCTTTCAAATAGCACCAGTTTCATCAGCTGCCGCTGGAATTTTTTTTTTCCATGGTGGGGCTCCTCGGAGTGAAAATAGGTATTACCCTAAGAGCTATCCTATATTTTGGGGAAAAAATTCATATCAGGCCAAATTTTTGTAAATGGCCTTTAAATGTAATTTTAAGAGACTATATTTTTGAATCCTCCAAAATTTCAAACTGGAATGTACCAAAAAAAAGTTATACCCCGAAGATGGCGCAATTTTACAGCAAAAAAGCTAGCACCTATATTATCGTTAAAATGTGTCTATGTTCACTATATTCAAGCACCAAAATCGAGATCCACCAAAGATATAAACGGGAAACTAATTCTATGAGAAGAAGTTGTTTGTTTCACTAACTGTGCCTTAAACTCTAGGAAAAAAATAATAGCAGATTTGTTTTGGTAATTGTCAACATCAAATAACGTTTTAATATACTTTCTTTCAAAATCCAACATTGTTTTTATTTGGGTAGTAGGTAATTCTTTATCAGCTTTTTACATAGGCAGCAAAAAAGTAGCAGTTATAAATTTAGGTAGACTTTTAATATTAAGCCTAGATAGCATAACGAAACATGAAATCCACCAAAAAAAATGAATTCTAAGAATCTTAAGAATCTTAAGATCTTAATAAATTTTTTAAAGTACATAAACTAATAAGGACTTAAGTTCTCCGTAATAAGTATCATTTTCGAACGCTTACTATTCTTACTAATGCAACCGCGGGCATTCGACTCGGAGCGCGCCAAAAAAAGCCCGCTCAAACGTCCACACCTAAAAATACAGGGTGTTAATTTGATTGCGTGTCATAGCTCATCGGACCAGTATCAGCAACTGAACAACTTTTCCCAAGGAACATAGGTTGAAATACGAAAATCAATCTTTGACCTCCCATAGAAACTGCGTCAGCTGATAGCGCATTTTGTATTGCAGGTCAAATTTGCTTTTTCATATTTCGACCTATGTATGTTCCTTGGGAAAAATTGTTCAGTTACTGATACTGATCCCGCCCCTGAACTATGGCACGCAATCAAATTAATCAATATTTTTTAAATAGTTTTCATGTTGTTTTATACAGGGTGTCCCATAATTAGGTCGTCACGCTGACACCGGACGTAGATGGACTTAAGGCGCATCAAAGAAAAAAAATATTAATATTTGTAATTTTTAAAAATTAATGAAACTGGTCATACTCAATACTCATTACACTTTTCTATGGGCATGTTAAGCTTATTTGATGCGCCTTAAGTCCATCTACCTCCGGTGTCAGCGTGACGGCCTCATTATGGGACACCCTGTATGATGATATAAGGAGTCTTTAGCCGCATGTTTTGCAAAAAAAAACAACTATTTCTTATCTGAACGAGCCTAAACTTAGTATGTTTAAAAAATCTTTTTTAGGGTTCCGATACCAAAATGGTAAAAAAAAAGGAACCCTTATGGTGCCGCTCTGTCTATCTGTCTGTCTGTCACACCTCTATAACTCAGCAACCACTTATGCTATCGACCTGAAATTCGGAATAGTTTTAGAATATAGTTGCCCAACTTAATTGCACATGAAATAAATTTTGAAAAAAGTATGATTATTAATGTAAAGGGGGCCAAAATATGGGGGGCCAAACTTCAAATTGTCGCTACTAAGTCGAGTGGGGCATCATATGAAAGGACTTTACTTGTATATTTTAAAATATATTTTTGTATTTTTTTAAGTTTCTTAGTTTTCAAGTTATGATGAAAAATGTCAAAAAAAATACCATTCTATCTTATCTCCGAAGTTTGAGTAAGGAAAAATCTGAATTAATTACAGTTGACAGAAGTTTATGTAAAATTTACAGCAAAAATAAAACGATCTTTCTAAATTGCACAGTTTTTCAGTAATCTGCAAAAAACCTTTACAAACAAATTTAGTTTTGCGGTCCTGAAAATGGATTTTATTGCTTCCAAAAATACTCAAGGTCAAGTGCGAGTCTGACTCGCACTTGACCGTTTTTTTTTTTCATTTAAAGATAACAAGAAGTTCAAAATAAATGATGATTAGCGTATTCTTAGAATGAGTACTTTTTCAAAGCCCTACATTCAATATACCAAACCCTAGGTTTAACATTTTATTTTTGTTTTTCTTAAGTATCTACAATCATAGACCGTCGGCCCACAGTAGCGAGGCCTAACTTACAAAAAAGCAGAACAAACGCACTTTGTAGAGACAGAGGACCGGAAAAGCAAAATAAAACTAGTCTGTGCTCCTAATCACTTAGCAAAGCTTAAAAAACTTTGTCGGCCTACTTCATACCTGGCAGGTGGTCGTATCCGACCACTTTTATGGTGCCATAAAAAATTCTACATTTTACCTCGTCAAAGTCAAAATCGTTTATTCATTGTTGGATATTAAAATCTCTTAATGATTCTCTCATCAAAAAGCAGATTGGCGAAAGCGCCAAATTAGAGCTAAATAAAAGCTAGAGCTAAAATAATCCTGCAGACGGTCTCCTACATTTTGTCGGAAGCGTGTTTTAGCGTCCGCAATACATTTTTTTGCATTTTCTTGATATTTAAGGACTCCTGAACAAGATCGGGGAGGGTGTCGCCCTGACATCCTTGAGGATTTTGTATAAAGTCCATGGAGGGCAACAAAATAAAAATTTTGACCTACCCCATCGAGTGGGGTATCGTTGTTTAGAGCTCGTTGAGAAAAAAAATGTTGTAATTTTTGTTTTAGAAAATATTAAAAAGTAAAGGAATTAGATGCCACCAAAGTCAGATTTTTTACAAAATTTTGTTTGGGCTGTATCTTATGAACAGTAATAGGTAGACAGTTGAAATATTTACAGATAATGTATTTCTGTTTCCGCTTTCACAAGAAATACTAAAAACTAAAAAAGTTATAAATTGAGGGGGGCTCCCATACTAAAAACCTGTCATTTTAGGCGATTTTTGCTTGATTTTTGTTTTAGCTCTATATTAAAAACGGGAATACGAACAAACGTAAAAATATGTACGTTTATAGTGCATGAGCAATAAAATAACAAAAAATAATAAAAACTGGTCAAGTGCGAGTTGGACTCAGAAAATCTAGCACAGTAAGTTACTACTTACAATATTGATTGTAGGTATTAGTTGAAATTTCAGTAATTTACTGTGCAAGATTTTTTGAGTCTGACTCGCACTTGACCAATTTTTGAAACTTTTTATTATTAAACAGTTCATGCACTATAAACGTACATATTTTCACGTTTGTAAGTGTTCCCGTTATTAAAATACAGCTAAAACAAAAATAGATTAAAAAATCGCCAAAAAAGACAGGTGGGAGTCCCCTTTAATTTATTACTTTTTTAATTTTTAGTATTTCTTGTAATAGCGGCATACATTATCTGTGAATATTTCAACAGTCTACCTATTACTGTTCATAAGATGCCCAAACAAAATTTTGTAAAAAAACTGACTTTGGTGGCATCTAATTCCTTTACTTTTTAATATTTTTTAAAACAAAAAATACAGCATTTATCTTCTCAACGAGCTCTAAACAACGATACCCCACTCGATGAGGTAGGTCAAAATTTTTATTTCGTTCCCCTACTTTTATCTAATCATGGACTTTATACAAGATCCTCAAGGATGTCAGGGCGCCGCCCTGTCTAATCTTGTTCAGTAGTGTTAAAACATCATGAAAAAGAATTAAAACATATTGCGGACGCTAAAACACGCTTCCGCCTGAATCCTCCTGACTAAAAAACTTTTGGCTGAGCTCAGGACCAAAAACAAAATTGCGTAAACATAAAAATATTAACAAACGGACTTTGTAGAGCCAGAAGACCTTTAGCAGCTTTAAACAATCTGGTCGGCCGCGGCACAACTTGGCAGGATTTCCGCAGTTAGCACCCAAACTTACCCGTCCGACCGGTTAAAATAGCTCATCGAAAAGTAGAATTGTAGGCTTCTAACCACTTAGCAAAACTTAAAAAACATTATCAGCCTCCTTCAAACCTGGCAGGTTCTCGTGTCTGACTACTTTTATGGTACCACTGAAATGGTAAATTTCACCTCGTTGATAAAAAGGATTGACACAATGCGTATTTATACCTTAATTTAATTTGTTAACATACGTCTTGGTCGGCCTGACCTCATCTTGGCAGTTTTCCTTGTATAACTTCTTTTGTCTGTGCCAATAGGCTGTCAAAAAATATGTGTAACTAACAAAAAACTAAACAAACACACTTTAATAATAAAAAATAAAATAAAATAGGTTTTTATTTCGATTTTACAGTGCATATCTTATAACTACTAGGACACTCCCTTTAAGTGTTTAACCTGTATTGGGAGGCCCCGCTCTTCCCTTGTACATTAAATGAGTAGTGTGAGCAGCAGGATTTTGACAATAATAAGTATAAGGACAACCAAAGAGATAAAAATAATTAATAAACCAAAAAAGAGAAACAGTAGTGAAATAGAAAGAAAAACAATTTTAAAATTATACTATTTATGAAGTTAGTAAAAGTTTATGTAGGATTGTATGTGAGGATGTATGTATAGTTGTGTGTGGATGAGTGTGTGTGTGTGTGTGTGTGTGTGTGTGTGTACATGTGTATGAGAATGTACATGTGTGATTGTGTGCTCGGGTGAGCATAAGTATGCTAGAGGGGAAGTGCTCAGAACAGTTAGTGAGATAACAAATTTTTTACAAATTAATGTAATCAGGAAATAATTGTTTCAGATAGATTTAGGCTTGAAATAGAAAGAGCGATTCTGTTTCATCATATTGTAATGTTAAGAGCCAGTTGGTGACAATTTTCTTACAGTCATATAAATTTTTAGGGTATATATCAAGTTTCTTATTTATTTGATTGTATATGTGACAAGATAATCTCCCGTACTGTCTTCTAGCGAAAGATGTCCTAATAGGGGGCGCTTGCACAACACTATGTTTTCTTCTCTTATTGAGTTTCCTGAGGTCAAAAGGGAGAGACTTATGAAGACGTAAAGTGGAGTTCAAAATATATAATTTCCTAATACTTAGGACCTTAGCTGTAGAATATAAGTCAACAGTCGGATAACGATAGGGTTTAAAATAGGTTACTTTGAGAAGAGAGCGCTGAGCTCTTTCTACACAGAGAAACTCTGTTTTAGTGGCTCCTCCCCATATTGTTATACAGTAAGCAATCACGGATTGAACAAGAGCAATGTAAATTTTGTTAATTTATTCCCTAGCAGCAATACGACGAAGAATTTTGAATATCCAAGTTAATTTTCGTATTCTGCCAGCAACTAATTCAAGATGCGAAAACCACGATAGACGTTGATCCAACATCACACCGAGATACTTGGTTGATGAAACTTTATCCAGAGTAGGGCAGCTACAGTTGTTAGAATTTGCATTATTACATCTATGTATACGAATAGAAAAAGTTGTGTCTGGCTGTGTTTTATTATAGATACTAAAGCTTATATAATTTGTTTTAGACGTGTTAAGTGTTAGAAGATTGTGCTCTAGCCAGTTTGCCACTGTCATCAAACCAGACTCAGAATCAGCGCGTACCTCATCCCAAGAATTCCCAGAAAATACAATAGCTGTATCATCAGCGTAGGAGAATATGCAACCGTTGATCTTTAGATTACATAGCTCGTTAATGTATATAAGGAATAGCGTTGGTCCAAGGACACTTCCTTGCGGGACACCATAGGTTATATCTGCATCTTCGCTTACAAATTCGCCTAATTTTACTCTTTGCTTACGTTGGCTTAGATAGTCTTGAAGTAGTAAGAGAGGTGTACCTCTGACCCCAATGCGTTCTAGCTTGTGTACAAGAATGGGTATAGAAACTGTGTCAAAAGCCTTTCGAAGATCTAGGAAGACAGCCAGGCATTTTTTTTTATTATCCAAGTTATTTATAACTGTAGATGTTCATGCTGCGACAGCGTCTTCCGTAGACTTGCCCTGTCTAAAGCCGTATTGTGAGGTTGATAGGATGGAGTATTTATCCAAATAGTTAATAAGTCTCTTATTTATTATTTTTTCAACAATTTTGGATATGGCTGTGAGGACAGAGATAGGCCTATAGTTTGTGACATCTTTACTACACCCATTCTTGTACACAGGCGTTATTATAGATTTTTTCAAGGCAGCAGGGAAGACACCAGATTCAAAGCAAAGGTTTATAAGATGGCAGATGATAGGAGCAACAAGGTGGTTTGCTATTTTAACAAATTTGGTTGGAATGTTATCATAGCCAGTTGCACTTTCCGATTTGAGGTTCATTAGTACGCTAGAAACTTCATTTACATCAGTGTCAAGAAAAACAAGGGAAGTAGAGTGGGGAGTGGGCTTACCACCATGTTCTGAGTGTGGCGTGACTGACGGACGGATATTGTGTGCAAGAGTTGAGCCCACAGTTGCAAAGAAATTATTAACAACATTTACTGACTCAAGAGGAGATGATTTTATATTAATTAGGTCAAAGTTCTTTCCCTTCATTTGTTTTAAGTTAGTTATATTTTTTATATTTGCCCATAAAGATTTTGAGTTTTTGGTAGAATTTGCTAATAAGTTTCTTTCATAAGTTCTTTTTAACTTTTTTAATAAATTATTGCAATAATTTCTATAGCGTTTATAAGTAATATTAAGAATGTCATTAGCTGAGTTCTTCCTAAGATCTTTTTGCATTTTATTACGATTACGAATGCAGCGGAGTAAACCAGGTGTTATCCAAGGTTTGATAATACGTCGGTTACTTGATACGGGTACTGTGTTGATGTTAGCTTTTAGTGATTCACTTAATTTAACAGTTAGCTGTTCTACTTTGTAGAGACAGATGACCTTTATTAGCTTCAAAAACATCTGGTCAGCAAACTTAGCAGGTTTAGCGCAGTTAGTGTTAGGGCTTTACTTGTAAATTCCAAAATATATTTTTATATTTTTTTAAGACTCTTAGTTTCGAAGTTATGATGAAAAACCGGCCAAGTGCGAGTCGGACTAGCGCACCGAGGGTTCCGTACCACCACATAATCATAATTGTATTAGTTCAAATTTCAGTAAGTTAATGTGCTAGATTTTTTGATTCCGACATGCGCTTGACCAAATTTTATTATTTGTTGTTATTTTACAGCTTATGCACTATAAACATACCAATTTTCAAATTTGTAAGAGTTCCCGTTTTTAAAATAGAACTAAAACAAAAATCGCCTCCGCGACCATCCAACTTGACCCCTCTCTTATATGAATGTTCTTGAAACGGGAGCTCACCACAATTGGGTTTTTTTTTTTTTTTTTTTTTTTTTTTTTTTATTTATTTATTTATTTTTTTTTTTTTTCAGTTATGAGAATATGTATCTTCAACAACACAAGGTACATGTTTGTAACCACAATACACACATATTTAACCACAATACGCAGGTTACCATTAGTAACCACAATACACAGGTTACCATTAGTTGTGAAAAAATTTGCCAAATTTCATAATTTTAGGTCAAAGGGAAATACTCTCTAGGTTTTGCTTTTTTTGCATAAGTGTATGGAGATGAGGACATAAAATGCCATATCTTTTGATTGCGTCGTTGTAAAAAATTGAAATTTTCAGATCTTGTGTGGTTTATGGATCCTAATATATGGTATTAATTTCAACCTGATACCTTTACCCGTTCGTGAGATAAAGGGTCTTGACAGACAGACAGATAGACGGACAACAAAGTGATCCTATAAGGGTTCCATTTTTTTTCTTTTGAGGTACGGAACCCTAAAAATGTAAAAAACATACGTCCCCCCCCTTAACTCCGAAGTTTGTGAAAGGAAAAATCTGAATTAATTACAGTCGATAGAAGTCTATGTAAATATTACAGCGAAAATAAAACAATCTTTCTAAGTTGCACAGTTTTTTAGTAATCTGCAAAAAACCATTACAAACAAATTTAGTTTTGCGGTCCTAACAATGGACTTTATCGCTTCCGAAAATACTATAGGTAAATACTATCGGAACCCTCGGCGCGCGAGTCCAACTCGCACTTGACCGGTTTTGCCAAGTTGCGCCGCGGCCGACCAGTCGTTTATGAATCTACTTAATGTCCTCTGTCTCTACAAAGTGCGTGCGTTCTGATTTTTTATAAGGTAGGCCTCTACTGTGGGCCGACGGTCTATCAGTAGTTCAGTCAGTTCTTCTTCCTCAAACTGCAATGCGAAGATGCATCGCCGCAACAGAAAAAACCTGTAGATTTATAATCAAAATTAGCGGGTTTTTTTGGTGTCTCACCGGCAGCAATACGTTTTGTCGCAGCTTCAATCAGTTTCGGAAACGTGAATAATTCCGGATTTCTTTATGTAACTTAACATTGCTCAAATTTTGGGATCTCAAAAACAATCCATCGAGTCTTATTTTACTTGATTCGTATACTACCTAGTCTTTGCAGGCCTTTTTCGCCTACAAGCACGATATCAAAACACAATGAATAATAGCATATTCCGCATTTTTCACAACTTATATTTTCTTCCATTCTTTTATCACCTTAAAGTTTTTATAACACTTTGTTAGCAAAGGTAATATTTTTCGCAAATAATGGTGACAATGCTGAATGCGCTCACGACTCTGCAATTAAAACAAATCTAGGTACATATCGTCCTGTGACGTGACCTTGCTTGCCCTCGTGCGCCCGCTCGCTCGTTGTTCCCGCCGCCGCCGCCGCCGCGCCACGCGTATACCCCTCGCAACCCTTTGTTTCTTTGATTCGAGATTATAATTATTACTTTATGTTTTTAAGGTGGATTTTAATTTAGAATGATATTATTTGACCTTAAAGAAAAGTCTACTTAGTTAATTTAACTGCTATATTTTTTTCACTAGTTTTTTACTACCACTAAAATCGTTTTCAATTTCCATATAGTTTTTTAGGTGGATTTATTACACTTTATGTTAAGAGACGTTAATGAAACAAAAGCATAGAAGAACTGATCTTATAGTATTTTTATCATAGGTGTTATGCAACTTTAAGGTTTACGTAAACATTTTTTTTAGATTTAATTGTGTTTCTTTTACAAATATAGGAGGATTATATACTTGAAAAAAAGATATTAATAAAGGTAATCAAATGTAAAGTAAATAATATTTATAGCATTTTTGCCCTTTTTTTGTGGAATTTATAATACCTTTATTATTATTTTTTTAAATCCTGCGGTCGTAAATTTGGGTGGATTACTGACGAATTATTTTATAGACCAGCTAATCTAATTTTTGACGAAAAAAAAATGCTGATATGAATTTTTGTTGAATCTTCATACAGTGAAATAGTTTGGCTCTCAGGAAATGTAAGGGAACTCAGCCTGCATATCGCACTTTTTTTCGAGTGTCGCACAAGTGTCGTACCTTCTTTCCTGGCTATCGTAGAAAAGAGTGATCTGGGGTAAAACTGTTGCCAGGGACCTTATCTAACGATCTCACTAATGAGTCCCGTGTTTAGAATCTTAAACATTGACGCTTACTTTGACCTCATAATTGTATGAAAAAGTTGGATTTTTTTGATGACAAGTGTATTACGAGCAGTATTATAAAAACAGTATAACGGGTTCTTTTGTTACCCTATGTCTGGATTAAGAATGCCAACTTAACTGGTCCAAAACTAGTAGAGTCAAAGGACAATAGTTTTACGATATCCAATCAAGTGCATGTACTCTGCCGCGGACACGATCTGATACAGCGGTGTGTCCGCACGTACCTTGACGCATCCGTCGGGCGCGAACAGGATGTTACTGGGCTTGAGGTCGCGGTGGATGAGGCCGGCGCAGTGGACGTACTCTACCGCGGACACGATCTGATATAGCGGTGTGTCCGCACGTACCTTGACGCGTCCGTCGGGCGCGAACAGGATGTTACTGGGCTTGAGGTCGCGGTGGATGAGGCCGGCGCAGTGGACGTACTCTACCGCGGACACGATCTGATACAGCGGTGTGTCCGCACGTACCTTGACGCGTCCGTCGGGCGCGAACAGGATGTTACTGGGCTTGAGGTCGCGGTGGATGAGGCCGGCGCAGTGGACGTACTCTACCGCGGACACGATCTGATACAGCGGTGTGTCCGCACGTACCTTGACGCGTCCGTCGGGCGCGAACAGGATGTTACTGGGCTTGAGGTCGCGGTGGATGAGGCCGGCGCAGTGGACGTACTCTACCGCGGACAAGATCTGATATAGCGGTGTGTCCGCACGTACCTTGACGCGTCCGTCGGGCGCGAACAGGATGTTACTGGGCTTGAGGTCGCGGTGGATGAGGCCGGCGCAGTGGACGTACTCTACCGCGGACACGATCTGATATAGCGGTGTGTCCGCACGTACCTTGACGCGTCCGTCGGGCGCGAACAGGATGTTACTGGGCTTGAGGTCGCGGTGGATGAGGCCGGCGCAGTGGACGTACTCTACCGCGGACACGATCTGATATAGCGGTGTGTCCGCACGTACCTTGACGCGTCCGTCGGGCGCGAACAGGATGTTACTGGGCTTGAGGTCGCGGTGGATGAGGCCGGCGCAGTGGACGTACTCTACCGCGGACACGATCTGGCTGAAGAGCGATAGCATTTGCTCCTGCGAAGCACGAGGCGTCATCCGGTTAGTGGGAAAGGGAAACACACGGGGAAGCGCCGGCGCCTCCCAGGGAAGGCACATGTCTCAAGCAAGTGTTTTGAAAAAAAAATTGTTAATGTTTACCGCTGGAGTTGCTAAAAATAGTAACTACTCGTATATAGCGTTATATTTTTAGCATCCCGGATATTTAAGTGGTGGTTCTGCCCATGAAACTGAACAACTTTTCCCATAAAACATAGGTCGAAATCCGTCAAAAAATCGATTTCTCATACAAAATGTGCTTTCAGTTTCAGTTTGTATTGGAAGTCAAACATATTTTTTCATATTACGACCTATGTTCATTGAAGACAATTGTTCAGTTTCATGGATAGAACCACCTCTTAAAGTATTCGGGGTGATAATTTTTTTTTTTTAGTTTTGCAGTTGGCCTATGTTTAGGCATAGCTAATTGGGTTTGAACCTGTGACAGCCATGTTTTTGTAATTTATAGTGTTAATAAATTAATTGAATGAAGTTGGAAAATGTCCAATGAAAAAAGTGGTTCGTCAAGTGTAAAGTCACTTCTTCGAGTCGGGATTTGTTTACAAGTACAAAACTTTATTGATTAATTTTGTTAAGTACAATAAATTGCTTAGCAAAAATTACACACTTGAACCTACGTTCATGTAACATAATTTACTTAAAACATCGTCAGTATTAGCTGGTTAAAGTTTTTCAAGTTACTCAAGCCCACAGTGTATAGTCAAGACACGGTCTTCTAAACAAGCGGTTCAAAATTTCACCATTCAAGAAAAGAACCCAGACAAGTACGAGGGTTCTACCTATCCACCATATCATATTCTTCAAGCATTTGCCTTTTGATTTTACAAACTTCGTGTTCACTCTAACTTTACCTACTTTTATATGAATGTACTTGAAACGGAAGCATACCTTAATTGGTTATGATAAATTGTGAGAAAAGTTGTGATATTAATATAAGAATTTTCCTTTGTTTGAGACCTAGCTTTTAGCCAAATTTCATAATTGTAGGTCAATGGAAAGTAACCTTTAGGTTTTGGTTTAGTTCATAAATGTATAGAGATCTTTTGTTTTTTCCTAGAAAGTTCCTTGGACTTTTCACAGCTTCAAGAATTCATGGACTTTAAAATATTGGATATCAATTTCAACTTGGTACCTTTACCCGTACGGGAAAAAAAGGGTCTTGACAGACGGACAACTAAGTGATCCTATAAGGGTTCCGTTTTTTTTTCTTTTTGTTGAGGTACGAAAACCTAAAAGGCATGGCAGTTTATTGTGATTTAAGCGTTTCAGTGTTATTTATTTGATTTAAAAAAAGACAATGAAAACATTAAAAAGTATTTTTTTTTAGAAAAAAAGAAATTTTATTTCATCATGTTGACAATACAATACAATACAATACAATACAATACAATACAATACAATACAATACAATACAATACAATACAATACAATACAATACAATACAATACAATACAATACAATACAATACAATACAATACGTTTATTGATAATACCAAATTACAAGTCAAAGATAAATTATATTACATTTAAAGAATGTAAAAACACAACCAATTCTGAAAAACATTTCATACAAAAAATATAAAATATTAATTATTTTTTTTGTTCTAAAAACTCCGACAGACCATAAAACTGCATGGATGCTAAAAACTTTTTAATTTTAATTTTGAATAATCGGGTAGAGGCTGCATTTCGTACTTCGTCCGGTAGCCTATTGTAGACAGCAGGTCCCGATATATACACTGATTGTTCCGACCTTTTCAATTTATGAAACGGGGTGGCGAGCTCATGCCCGTTGGCGTTGCTGCGTAAGTTGTGAGTCGATATTTCTCCCTTGCGCTTGAATGAATCTATATTAGTGTGTACGAACCGGGCAAGTTGGTAGATGTACTCGCACGGCATCGGCAAAATTCCCATGTCCCTGAAATAAGGTCTGCAAGATACGTCGTCTTGCACGCCTACCATAGCGCGTATCGCGCGTTTCTACGAGATAAACGCTCTCTCGATATCTGCAGCTCTGCCCCAAAGTTCCAGACCATAGGTCAAGGTGGAATGGACAGTCGCGAAGTAACATGTCCTTACCACTTCCCTAGAAGCAAGGCGTCGCAGAGCAAAACATGCGCGACCGAGTTTGGTGCAGAGCTGATCGATATGCGTCTCCCACACGAGGGCGCTGTCAATACAAAACCCCAACAGTTTTGTTGAGCGTACCTGCAAAAGTTGCGAACCACCTATACATACTTTCATGGGCTTGGGCTCCTTGCCATTTAAACTGAAGCACATGTATGACGTTTTATCTCTGTTTAGAGCCAAACCATTCATCCGAAACCATTGGTCAAGGTGCTGGAGGGATCTATTGAGCTTGGTCTCGAGCTCAGAATGCGTGGTTGCAGAGATCACTGCTGCGACATCATCCGCGTACATATACACTTCAGAGTCTTCGACCATGTGTGGTAGGTCGTTTAACAGTAGGCTAAACAGAGTATTTGAGAGGCAAGACCCTTGGGGGACTCCCATTGTATTTTGGACTTCGGAAGATGTTATGCGCCCTCTGTTTCCTACTACTGCCTGAGTTCTATCTTTTAAGAATGACACGAGGAGCTGCAGAGGAGGCCCTTGTATTCCATAGTGACTTAGCTTTTGGGTGACGAGGCGATGAGACGCGGTGTCTCGGCGCGCTCAGGTCGCAGCATATAAGTGCGACATGCCGGCCGGCCTCGCGCGCGCCCACCACGCGCCACACCACCTCGCGGACCAGGTCAGTCGTGGAGCGTCCCTCGCGGTATGCATACTGCCTGTCAGACATTATTTCCCTGTAATTTAGAAATGCGAGTAATCTCTTATTGAGGCCTACCTCAAATATTTTACTGATAATAGGTACCAATGAGATAGGTCTATATGACTTAATATCAGTTTTTTTCCCTTTGCCTTTATAGAGGGGTGATATTTTGACTCTTTTCAGCGCCACTGGGTATGTACCTGCTCTAATGCATAGATTAAAGAGGTAGCTCAACACGTCCGCCACGGGGCGAACGGCTGACTTTATTATATTTGGCGATAGTCCGTAAATATCTGTGCTCTTTTTCGATGCTATAGATATGTGGAGTATCGCTACCACCTCGCCGGGCGTAAACATTGATAAGCGTAGAGCGAGCGTCGCATGCGGCACGCTGGCACGCAGCGCTGCAAGGGCGTGCGGGGTGTCTGCTTGAGGAGCACCGCACTTGTCTGCCGCCGACACGAACTCCAGGTTCATTGCGTCAACAAGGTCCCGTTTGGTGGTGTACGGATTGCCGTCACAGTCGCGCACCTGGTCGGTATAATCTAAGCGTTCGCGGTTACCGCGGCCGAGCTCAACGTTTACTATTTACCACATACATTTCCCCCTATCCTTACTTGGTGCTTTATTAATAAAGTCGGAGAAGAAATCCGTTCGTTTCTTACGCAATTTTTTATTATATTTTATTGCCAAATCGTTTGCAATGGCGGCTAGTTGAATGTCATCTGGTGATTCAGATTTTAATTTAAAAATGTCAAAGAGTAGAAACTTAAAATTAATAATTTCCTCGTCAACCCAGTTCATCAATTGTCTCGAAGGTAATTTTATTTTAAATGGAAAACATATGTCAAATTTATTTATTACTATGTTTGTAATCGCGTCGCAAAGCAAGTTGCAGTCATTATTGCATTTTAATACAGTCTCAGTCCAGTCAATAGATGCTAAAGCGGCTTCGAAGTTAGCCCTATTGGCAGACGAGAAGGTACGGGCTGCTACGGTAGCGGGTGCGGTAGGTACCGGCGAGTCGCGCAACACACTCACGCGCTGTGCGTTGTGATCGCTTAGGTGAGTATCGACCTTAGTGACCGCCTGCACGCGCTCCAAAGGAATATTAGTGTAAGCGTGGTCGAGCAATGTACCGCTCTCGGGTCTGGTAATAAAGTCCACTAACTGAACGAAACCATGCATTGAAAGGATATCTGAGAGTTGCTTTTTTATTGTGGAGTTTTCGAGGTAATTAATATTAATGTCTCCCATCAATATTGTAGAACCTTCAGTTCTACCCAAGGGTGATCACTGGCTCACTTATACACCGATAATCGCAGCACGTCTACCCGGCATCAGCTTCTACACGCGACTGCCCGAGTGACAGATGTCAACCGTCGTGTACATGAGACAATGAAATATATCTATTTAATAGATACAAACACTACATCCCTTCCTTATTTAATTTATTTTTATATTGTCTTGTAGTTATATTTACCTTTTACAATTTGACTTTAGAAATCAATACATTACATACGCAATGATGAATCTACGTGCCCAACGCGTTAGTATCAAAATGTTAATTTTATGGTTGATCATCGTTTTTGTCTTCATCGTCTCTAGTTTCTTCCGTCTGCACTGTTTTCCATTTTCCTTCCACTTTTTTTCAAATAAACAACATTTTTCCGTAATCTTTGTCCCGTCTTCATACATACATAATATCACGCCCCGTTGCCTTGTCCTGTCTCCTCATTCCAAATCGTTGTGTCTCCTCCTACAGTCTTACACGAACGCGAGTCCGAACTGTCCTGAGTCAACTGTAAACAAACTAATTATTTTTCCACCATCAACTCTGAACTTCTTCAGCCTACTGTGTGTGACTGTAGGTAGGTACACCATCCCATAAGTTATCATAAACGCTTGACCACTATGCTAAAAAACCTGTAACACTGCACTACTATTCCAACAAAACCGTAATGGTCACACTACATACACTACCCGTATCATCAGAATTTGTGTGTTTTGGATTACATCCCAACACGATTATAACGAAACCAGCACTACTCTTATCACTTCTCTTATCATTAGGGTATTGGAACGAAATCCCGCTTCTGATGTCGAAGATAGACGGGGAGGAAGAGAGACAGCACCATGCGAACAAGTGGCAGACATCAGGAATAGTAGAGAATAGAACATTGGCTGAACCATTGGTAGTGGACATCGACGACATTTTCGACAATCGCCTAATTCACTCGAGTGTGACTTACCTACTTGCATAACAACCATTAATCCTTTCTTGCCATTGACCGGTCCAGGTGCGAGTCCAGGTAACTGCAAGAAGCTATCTTGTAAACCGCTCGGCCAAACCTGAGCAAACGAATCAAACTAACTGCAAGAATCTTTCATCAAAATCACTCATCCGCTCCTGACCAAGAATATTCAAAACTTTAACGAACTCCCAATCTCTAAGACTGACTACAGGTCAAATCTAAAAAGGCAGAATTCGAACTAAGTTTAAGTAGAAAGTACTAAAATCATGTCAAACAATCGCATCTCTCTGATATCAAATTAAAAGTCACTCTTACTCTCTAACGCGTCAAAGTTAATTAGACCATCGATCAATAATTTCTAGATTAGGTAAGAACTATTTTCAGACTAAGCACCTGTAGTCCTGTAATCAAAATAATTCACCATATACTCCCAAAATTATCGCCTCTATCCGGCAAGTACATCGCCTCCATCCGGCTAGTACACATAAAAACGAACGCCTCTATCCGGCGGGTACATCGCTTCCATCAGGCTAGTACCTTTAAAATCATTTGCTCACAGAACTTCAAAACAATTCAGTCTTCAAACTGTATTAAACAAAACATTGAATTTAATCATTGATCGCCCTTCCGCACATCATCTCCACTATCAGCACTATGAGCAGTCACATAAACATACTAGCCAAATCAAAATAACGTTTCACATCTCAGTATGGTACTAAATCCTCTAGTCCAGGTACACCTACACGTCACTGTCCGCTCGCACCAGAGATACCATGTCTTTAAACTCACTGCTGCTACGCGATTCAGGTTTATCATCTTGGCAAAAATCATCATCCAAAATCCTAACATCTACTTTCAAAAACAATCACAACTTTAATGAAAATTTTACACACTCTTTTTTAGGTTATTAAAACATCAATTTCAGTAATAAACATTATTAATTTTAGAAACGCAGCTGTAATGTTGAACAACGCCCATACTCATTCAAACAACAATAAACGCTATAAATTTTTACCGGGCCATTGAATCAGTCTGGTTACGGTCATCCTACTAGGTATGTCAAAATGGTATTCCAAAACAATCGCCAATATTTACTTACATTCTCATCTGAGACCACAAAACCAATACGAAAACTTGAAAGTTACTGTTTCTTTTCTTTTTTTTTAAATCATTATGGTTTGGTAATCACCAAAATCACCAAAGCATCTGTGTACGCTTTTATCACGTTACTGTAAGACAATTTGAACTTCATCTAGAAACCACCCCAGGAAGGTTATGTTATGAACGCAATCTTTACTGCACTAACACTAATATCATGAGTCCATCACCCAAGAATACTGTGAACGTCATGGCACGATCAATACTCTACGAGTAAGTTTACATTGTTTTTACTTACCTTACTTGAGCTCAATGTGTCAAATATCGTGTTAAGTAAACAAGAAACCACATTAAAAACACTATGAAAATCCTAGCACTATTACAAAAGCATTGTAAATATCTGGGCACTAAATGTTAGTTTTCTTAACGTAAACTTTATCGCCTTCTGATACGAGTATATCCGAATCACCCGCACGTCTTTTCCGATCCCCATATTCTTTCCCTTTTTCCCTATCTATATCTCGCTTCTGTAATTACTTTATCCAATGTTATCAACATAACACTTATTTTATTATTATTATTTTTTACGAACGGGTGATGCTAAAACTGTCTCTAGCTTAAATTACATTAACCCATTTCCAATTTAATGGTTTTCATATTTCCAATTTAATGGTAGCCATACTTCCAATTTAATGGTAGTCATACTTCCAATTTAATGGTAGCCATACTTCCAATTTAACGGTAGTCATACTTCCAATTTAATGGTAGCCACACTTCCAATTTAATGGTAGTCATATTTCCAATTTAATGGTAGCCATACTTCCAATTTAATGTTAGTCATACTTCCAATGTAATGGTAGTCATACTTCCAATTTAATGGTAGTCATACTTCCAATTTAATGGTAGCCATACTTTCAATTTAATGGTAGTCACACTTCCAATTTAATGGTAGCCATACTTCCAATTTAATGCTCGTCATACCTCCAATTTAACGGTACCCATACTTCCAATTTAACGGTAGCCATACTTCCAATTTAATGGAGGTCTTACTTTCAATTTAATGAAAGTCACTATTTTTACCACTCTCAATTCAATGAAAGTCCAAACCGAGTGCATTCGAATAAACCAATTTAAATTAATAGAACTTTTATTATATTTCAATTAATTATTTCAAGTTATAATTTATTTTCTATCCCAAAATCCATTACTGACCCGATTAAGTTTTTTTTTCCTTAATTTTTTAGCAGTCATACAGCAAAGAGATTTTAACTGTCTAAAAATCAAATTTTAAATAAATTGTTACTGGCCACATCCATTTTTTTTATCGGTCACCAATCTCCTTGGTGCATGCAAAAAATTAAAAACAAAATGGTTTTTGTAAAAAACGCGCGGATTCACGGAAGAAGAGGCTGCATGACCCTATGATCTTAACTTACTTCAGAAACGAGCGAATAAAAATAAAAGCCCGCGCGATTTCGCAAATACTCCGATTGATTTGTCTTTGTATTTTTTGTTTAATATGGATACTTCTAGTGATAGTCATTATGCTTCCCTATCACACCGCCAGAACTATTAGAGGCTGCCTGTTACCGGAAAAATCTCAATACAGATACAACAATACTTATGAAAATTTCATACGTTGGCAAAAGGTAAAGAAAACGTCTTAATTTCCTGAAAATATAATACTCTCATATTTTAGTGAGAAAGTAAAACAATATAAGCCAAGCACGATATGGGCTATGCACCCCATATTAAGAAGCACAATGTTAAAAAGAAATAACATTCCGAAATTGACCGCATTTCGCATTTATATCTATTATTTTCCTCGTAGATGTAATAAAAAGCACTAAACATACATAATTCGGGATAAAGCCCAGTTCCATACCTCGAATGGTTTGCGCCCCTCGCAAGCTCGTGGCGCAAATGCCATGTTCTCGGTATGGAACCGTCAGTTTCTTCCCTCTTGAGTAATGTACTACTATTAATGTAACATTTCCACCAACCGATAGCAGTGCTTACAGCCGTCAAACGTACCTACTTATCTAATAATAATTATGAGACATCCACAATATTACCATTGCTGTAGAATGGTACAGTCGACGACAGGTCAAGTATGACACTCGCAGTGCAACTCCAGCCCGTACGTCTATTGAAACAAGAACGGCAAAAGTGCAATGTGTCAAGCTTGATGTGCCCCTGACTGTGCAACTTACATACATACATACATACATAACATCACGCCTTGTTCCCGTCGGGGTAGGCAGAGACCACAGTTCTCCACCTGCTACGATCTTGACATACTTCCCTTGCTTCCTGAACCTTCATCAATCCTTTCTTACATGCTCGTCGGTTTAACTGTGCAACTTCGTAGGCCTAAATGATTTCTATTCAACAAACAAGTTACAAATAAATATTGCATGTTACAGTGAGCCATAGAAATTATACTGTAATTAATTATAACATTGTTATTTTATTACCTTTAGTCAAGCAATACATCGATTTGACTTTTAAAGCGTTTGATAAACAACCATGTTTAAAACTTTCACCTATAACTTTTACCCTGACTAGTTTTACTTTATTTTACATATTAGGTACAACCAGATCTATGTGTTTAACTGTATCCAACCAACAACCAAATATTTAGCAACTGAATTTGACTGTTTACTTATTCTTTCCCTTTAGCTTAATCCTGCAACTCTAATACCGTATGTAACAACGTAATTTTGCTGTAGATATGCTATCAATGAGTTACAATGCCGCCACATGACCCTTCCTTAACATATAGGTACATAACTACTTGATACA
Organism: Athrips mouffetella; assembly: GCA_947532105.1. Taxonomy (NCBI): domain Eukaryota; kingdom Metazoa; phylum Arthropoda; class Insecta; order Lepidoptera; family Gelechiidae; genus Athrips; species Athrips mouffetella. The sequence continues at coordinate 373,077 of CANNWQ010000057.1, read as the reverse complement.
TAGTCCTACTTAGATGAAAGTGTAAAGTTAACCTATAACGTTTGTTGGATCGACGGGCCCAGCAGCCTACACGAAAAGCAAGCAAGCAATCTTTGTAAATCACTTGGAATATGTTTTATTTTTTCCTTTTTCAAATAGGTAAACAAAAGGATGTTAAAAAGGTGGGTTGTTTGTATAATAACTATATGAGATTCACTCAAAGGAACCCTAAGCAACTGTATTCCTTTTTAGTAGGTACAACATACGTATCAGTGTGCTTTGCCAGGAGGAATCGATGTTATCTATCTTATTCCTAGCCTAGCCTACCGCCAATGACACATCATTGCCCATGCGCTTAAGCACTGCTAATAGATTATTTTGATGTACAAATAGCAATCAATACCTGCTTAGAATATTGTTTGGAATTTGTTTAAGATATTTTGATAAATATTAGAGCTTATTTACCGCGTTTCTTTCATTTTTCCTTTTGTACCTCCATACTGAGTCTCCCTCCTCTATTTTCGCGAAAATAAATTTTTGGCACTGACCTTTCACCTCGTCGCCATTGTAGAACCTTCAGTTCTACCCAAGGGTGATCACTGGCTCACTTATACACCGATAATCGCAGCACGTCTACCCGGCATCAGCTTCTACACGCGACTGCCCGAGTGACAGATGTCAACCGTCGTGTACATGAGACAATGAAATATATCTATTTAATAGATACAAACACTACAAATATGGTATCTATTGATTCGTTATCAATTTTTGAAAGTAATTTTTCGAATAAGATCAAGTAGTCAGCATGACTAGTTTGGTTTGAGTGATAAATACCTACGATAAGTAGATCATAATCGTGCGACTGTACTGCGCACACGTCAAATATTTGATATTGTGTTAGGTCACAATAGTCTTTTCTACACTCTACCTTTAGGCCTGAACGAACGAAGATGCAGCTACCCCCGTGAGCTACCTGCGTCCTACAGCTGTGAGAAATTAGGTCAAAGTTTAACAATGTTACAGACTCTAATTCATAACTGCGTAACCAATGTTCTGTAATAATTAACACATCACAAGAGAGTTCGTTTTTTAGAAGTACTTCGAGTTTTTTCGTTTTTCTATTTATGCTACGAATATTCTGATGACAAATCGTAAGTTTAGCAGCAGAGGATCGGTTCCGGGTTGGTGGGGCCGGTGGGGGCGGGGGCGTGTGTGCTGGTACCGGTGTTGGTGGCGCCGGGAGTGGCGGGGGCGCGCGCGGGGGCGGCTGGCGGCGCGGGGCGTCACTATTTTTTATAGTTCGCGGTGACGGTGTGTCTTGAGGCGCCTGAAGGGTCGTTGCTCGCAGCACGGGGATGTTCAGAGTCTTTGCTGTGTCCAACCGACGGCGCACGCGTCGCGCGCCGGGCGCTCTTTCGAAACCACGCGGTAATTTGTATGTTGGCAGGCCAGTTTTCACTCGACATAAAGTACTCGTATTTACTAGCCGGAACTGTAATCGCAAACGACGAGTAATACTCATGCCTCAATTTTATTGCTTCGACTCTGTATTCTGCAGTACTCTTTTTCGTCATGTAAGTTTTGACGGCTTCAGGTGTCGTGCCTGATTTAAAGAAACACGCGTAGATCTTCTTTGTCCTCTCTGACGTTGCGAGGGAGTCATCGACTGGTCCAGTCCCGGTGATGGCCTTTCGGTGCGATCTACGCTTTTTCCGCGATTGTTGTGTCTGCCATCCATCGTTATCGCGGGCCACATCTGCATCGCTGGTGGAGGCAATACGCGAAGGGGGTTGGTTGACGGTGTTCGCGGGGGTCGATACAGGTTTCAAGGTAGGAGTTTTTACAGGCGCAGGTGTTGGTGGCTGCAGCGGCTGTACAGGCGTGGTAGGATTTCTTTGGGTCTCGCTTGACTGGGTCGCTACAGTTTTGAAGGATTTTTTATGTCCTTTAGTTAGGATCTCTGATTCTATAAACTTGCTTATTTGTGGGTTTAACGATCTAATTTCGTCAGACTTGGCATTTTTTAGATTGATTATTTCCTGCTTCAAGCCTATAATCTGCTTTTCCAACTCAGAAATGTGTGCGTTTTTCTCTATCGACATTTCAAAAATTTCTTTTCTAAAGGATTGTAGTTCCATAAGAATTAATTTTAATTTTACATCGTGATCATTTGCATGGTGTGGTGTGGTTTCATTCGCAATCATACTCAAATTGAGAGAATCCTGCGTTGTACTACAGTTATGTATATCACCCGGTAAACTCTCGTCTGCAGTTTTGTGCTTGATCTCTGGTACAGGTGCGTCTACACATATTGGCTGTTGGCCCCTTACGGGGGTAGTGTCATTTATTCGGCGTCTTGTGATCAATTTACATTCTGGGCAAATCCACAGCCTTTGTAAATCTTGCATTTGACTTACGAATTGATTTAAGCTAATGTTCACACAGAGATGATGGAATTTACCTTTGCATGTTATGCATTCGATTATTTGCCCTATTTGAATTTGTTTTGTACATGCTACGCACAATGTGATTAAAATCAGTTTGGTTCTATACAGGACCAAAAAGTAGAGTCATTGTGACATGATGAGAGGCCTGTACTTATGTAAGGCATATTGTTTAGTTTTCTGAGTACTTAGGAGAAACCTCGCTGAAAGTTTTCAAGTGTGTTTTGTCTTTTTAATACTTTTCCTCGAAAAACGTACTTACAAGGACGTAAAAAATGCTCGTAAGTAGTTACTTAACGAATTAATGCGGTTAGTAAAAAAAGTATACTACCAAGGAGTTTTACACTGATCATAAAAATACTACAGTGGTGAATTTATACTGGACTCTACTCGACTTCGTCTCGGGTTTACAAAACGTCAACTCGTTCGTAATAACCCTACTTACAGCACTTGTATCTTAAACTACTGATGAAGTAAGTGTGTAATGTAAGACACGACACATACTTTGTTAGCAATATATAACTTTCTTTTTTTTTCATACTGTTGAGCGTAGCTTTGGACTGACAGAATATCAGTGTTGCTAAGAGTTAGTACGTGTACTATTCTTTGCAACAAATTGCTGAGTCAGTCCCTTTTCCCTGGGCAGTGTACTTTAAAATGATTTCTTCCAGTGTTCGGATAAATCTACAAAATAGAAAATTGCAAAATTTCACAACCTCAGGCAGGATTCGAACCTGCGTCTTCTGCGTCAGTACCGCAGACGATTTACCAACTAGGCTACTGTGGTCCTGCCTGATGTTGTGAAATCTGCGATCTTTACACGCATTCCAACGTTGCGTTAGTGCTGCCACCTAGTAAGCATGAACTGTACTAGCCCAACTAGTCCATTATTGCAAATAGAATTCAAGTCAAAAATTGGTAACACTACGTATAATTGAAAATGATTTTATTTTAACACTTTCAGTGTTCGGATAAATCTACAAAGTAGAAAATCGCAAAATTTCACAACCATAGGCAGGATTCGAACCTGCGTCTTCTGCGTCAGTACCGCAGACGCTCTGCGGACTTAGAAAGCTTCTTGATACATGCGAGAAGTTTTCTAAGTCCCATGGTCTACAGTATAACGTAGCCAAAACAGAAATGCTGGTGTTTAGAGCTGGAAGGGGTCCGGATGTCGTGCCGCCAGTGTGGCTATATGATTCGTCAATTCGGGTTGTAAAAAGTTTTAAATATCTCGGACACATTTTGACAGAGCGACTGACAGATGACGCTGATATGGAGAGGGAGCGCAGGGCTCTTGCTATGCGGTGCAACATGCTCGCTCGCAGATTTGCACGTTGTACTGACGAAGTTAAGGTAACTTTATTCAATGCTTTTTGCCAGTGTTTTTATACCTGCCAACTTTGGATAAAGTTCACTAAACAGTTGTACAACGTGCTAAGAATTCAATACAACAACGCGTTTTGGATATTGTTCCGGTTGCCGCGGTTCTGCAGCGCGAAGAGCATGTTCGCGGATGCGAGAGTCCCCGACTTTTTCGCCATAATCAGAGCCAGGACAGCATCCTTTTGGGATCGCCTAAGGAATAGCTCCAACTCCATTCTCGCTACAATTGCTGACGATTTCGCAAACCCGTTTGCGAAGTATTGGTCAGCGATTCACCGGTGTGAGAATGGGAAGTTTTAGTTTAGGTTTTAGTTAAAATTCAAAAGACATGTATACTAGTGGTTTTTTATTCCAAGATAAAATTAACAGACTTGAAATTTATATTACATGAAGGAGAATAAAAAGAAGAAAGAAGAATGACTAAGAATATTTTTTTTAATGCCGCCATTTTTTTTTAAATAATTTTTTAAAAAAATCTGTAGTGGACTTTTTTTTTAAGTACTGGCACCACCAAAGCAAAATAAACTGGCAACACTCAATTGCCTTTTCGTTTTTATTTGTATAGACGTGCGTTCCAGAACAGGAAATATTATTTTGACAGCAAGATAGCTGTATATGACGCCCGTGTGCGTGGTCAAGACAGACTGCTGTCAACGGGTAATGTTTTTCAAAGTAATATTTTTTTTGACAGCAGTGTGTTTCAACCACACACATGGACGTAACATAAAGCTATCCTACTCTCACCGCCATTTGCACAAAGCATCTTTAAAGTTAAAGCTTCTTTAAATCTATTGCGGACTCTTTCTATTCTGCTGACAAAGAAAGAGACAGCAGTAGATTTAAAGGAGCTTTAATTTTAAAGTAGCTTTGTGCAACTGGCTGTGTCAGAGATTTTGCATTTGTGAAACGAAAGAGGTTAAAGTGATCAAAATAGTGTATTTTGCTGGAAAATATCTTAAAAGTGCACAAAAATGAAGAATTCGAGTGATTTAGCTTACTGCGGGTGTTACGCGTTTTTGTTCATTTACCGTAAGCACAAGAAAACCCGACAGAATGCAACGATACAGGACATGGAGACGAACTATCACACAGTTGAAAAATGTGGAGGGGTATCGTCAATCCAAACTCTTCATCAAGGGATATAGATAGAAAAAAGACTTAACAGCACCAGTAAACCAGTGCCCTCGGCAGATTGGCTTGTGGTGCAGAGAGCCTCACACCAGGGGACACAGAATTGTGTGTGAAAAGCTTCGGAGGTCCTCTCAGGGTCCTTATTTAGTACATCTCAATCAGTAGATAGGGGGAATCGAAAATGGGGATACCCCGATGAAGCCAAAAGAGCAGCTTGCCGCATAAACTGGCCATCTTCCTGGATGGGGCTTACAGTGAAGCAGCTGGGATAGTGAATGAAATAGCTATTTAAGTGATCTGATCACCCGTCTGCACAGATTCTCCACCAGAAATAATAATAATAGGCTTATTATGTCAATTCAAAGTGTTAACTATCTGTTACACAATTAGCAAGATTTTTTTAGATGAACAGATATTAATATAAGATGAATAATATTACACTTAGTGTAAAGTTGTTATTGGCCGCATGAAGCTGCTTGGACATGCCTCGTTGCCTCATCTTAAGCAAACACACTCCGTCTTACACCAAAAAAGTTAGACATCTGTTGAACATTTGATTAAAAATATAGTACCAAATAACTCTGTCTATGTCATTGATGCGCAGAAGTCAAAAATGACTTATTTTATTATGATTTGACTTCTGCGCATCAACTGACATATCCAGTTATTTTGTGCGCATTTTTTTAATCAAGTGTTCAACAGATGTCTAACTTTTTTGTAGTAAGACCACGGAGTAAGACCCACTATGTTCAGTTGCCCTTGGGTGAAGCAGCATGCTTATTTGCCACTAAATATTCATAGTGATGTTCAGATAATGTCCTTTTATTTGACACCCAACATGGTATCATAATAAAATATTATTTTGGTCATTCATGAGTTAATGTCCTGATGGCGCCACATTCAATGTAATGTAACATCTTATATCCTATAACCAGAGGAAGATCAAGACGCTTCTAATCTAACGCTACTCATTTGTTTAACTACAATAAGTTGTATAGAAGTTATGAGGCAACAGATGAACATAAATATTAATTATAATAATTGCTGCGGGTAAAAATGTGTGATCTTTTACATTGGGTTGACAAGCCCGTTGGTGTGGTTGGTAGTGAGCCTGCCTCTCACACCATGGGCCGCGGGTTCGATCCCCGCCCAGGGCAAACATTTGTGTGATGAACACAAGTGTTTGTTCTGTGTCTGGGTGTTATTTATCTATTTATGTATGTATATCAGTCTCTGGTACCCATATAGTACAGGCTTTGCCTAGTTTGGGATCAGATAACCTTGTGTGAAATGTCTCCCAATATATAATTTTTTAAAATTATATTCTTTGTAGACTGGTTGATTAAGGAAGATAATATCTAAACACAGGTATTTGTGATTATTTTACTCATGGTTTAATTAGAAATAAATCAGATGAGAAATACATAGGAATACCAATGTCATCAGCCAGATGACTAGAATGGTGTTGACACCCAGTGGTACGGTTGCCTGCCAAGCCGAGAGTCCTAGGTTTGAATCCTGGTAGGGGCTTGTGCACGAGTGAAGGACATTTGTATCTGTATTTCTGTCCGGAACTGGTTTAAAAGTAATGGCCAGTTAGTCCGTTGCATCATTTCCCAGGGAAATGTCCTTTAATAATGCTATTTTGTGATGACTGATGACTTTTATAGTTCTTCATCTCATTGTAGTATCAATCCTGAGGTTGTATAGCGGCCATTCAGCTTTAGTAGAACTGATGTGCTGTCCTACACTATACTAATATTTATTTTTGTAATGTTTCTTGATTTTATTGCTTGTAGAGCCTGGATGATTGTATTCTCACATTATAACATATTAGTGTAGTATTGTCCGAAGGCACTTGATATTACAATATTAAGATCTTGTGAGTCTGCACTCATTCCTTGTTTTAGTTTTTGATCCCTTAAGTTAATTAATTTCTGAGTAGTCTTGTGTCTCCTCTTGTAAGTCTGTTGTATTTATTTATGTATAAATGTATTCTTTGGGTAGCTTGTTACACGGTGCGGCCAAAAGTGGCTGGTGACTTAGAGCCTATCTATTATTTTGTGTGGTAAATTATCTGGCTATGTAAGCACTGATTTCAACTCCAGTATTTCATTTTTATCGTTTATTCCGAGAATGTACTTTCACAGACATCTCGTGAGCTTGACAACCCGATTCTACAAAATACACATATTTATCAATACTGCTTTGATTTATTAATTTAATTAGCCAATATCAAAGAAGTGAGGAAAAAGGTTAGGTATTTTAGGTTATATCTGTCAAGCAAGCGTTTCATTTTGAAAGCCGTAGAGATAACGGTATCAATAGTTCAAATGAGTGAGTCAGTTCACTCACTCGAATTAGTTAAGTGTATTTGTTTGATGTGTTGTCTTAATTCTTGTAATATGTAGCGGAGCTATTTTAAAATAGGTAAATGAAATAATAAAGAGTAACCTGAAATGAAACTGAAATTGTCGATTTAGACCTGAACACGATGAAAATTCAAGGAATACAAGGTACAAAAACGATTAAAACTAACGCAGTTTAGTTTTTATCGTTTTAGTACCTTAAAGTGATAACCCATTTTTTTTCTTTTTTTCTCTTGTATAAAAAATGAATCCACTGTATCAGTTTTGTGAGGGGCCCACAGTCCTAACTACTCGACGAGGCGTAGTGAACGTAGGCTACCTGGTGTGGAGGGGAGGGGATGCGAGCCAGGATGGAGACACCCTCCGTGACAATTGTCACCGGGTCTGTGCCTGCTCTCAAGGCCTTGAGAACGGAGAGCAGGAGCTCGATGGCAAGGTCGATGGCTTCGTGTGTGACTGAAGTTGTTGACACCTCCGGGTGCTTCGTATTCACTCCCACGGCTTGTGGGGAGAAGACCGTGTTAATAGGCTCTGTGGCAAAGGCGGTACAGCCCAGGCAAGCGGCTGTCGAGGGCCCGCGGTTGCGGTTGCAGGGGGCTTCGACGGGGTGCGGTGAAGCGGCGGTAAGGCGGGCGACTGCACTTTTGCAAAGCTTGGCGGCGATTTCTTCGCGAAGGTAAGTGGCCTGGGCGACGTTGTGAGTGGCCTTTGGTCGCCTCATGACCTTCGTGGTAGAGGCAGGGGGAGCCATGACTCCCCTCGATCCCTCAATAATTGTCGGCCGACGAGATTGACATTTTGCCTGCTCTTACTAGGTAGTTTCTTGACAATTGAACACTGACAGTGACGCAATTAGAGAACAATTCCAACGTTGCGCGGGAATATTTCACAGAGGTCTGTCTGCTACAACCTGCTTTATATCCGGCCTAATAGTACTTGGATGACTGCTTGTCGTGCGTGTCATAAGATCTTGTATTACTTCTCGGACTCATATGGTCCAAATTATTTAAATGAGTTGACTCATTAATATGACTCATAGAAACTGACCAAATGGTTCAAATTATTTAAATGAGTTAACTCATTAATATGACTCATAGAAACTGACAACTCTCAGTCAAATGATCTGCCGACTTAGAACGAGCCTCTAGGCAAGGGGCAAATGTAATTTTTTAACGTTACGAGGTACAAACTGACGCAGGTGACCAATATCTCGAAATAAAATAATCGATAGATCGCAACACTATTTGTAAGTAGGGTTGTCATAGTCCAATCTGTGTTGCCATATTCCAATCAGTGATGCCGTATTTCAATAACTTTAAAAATCGATTGTAAAAAAATGGTGGCCTTTAAAAATATTCTTTCTTCACCACAATATTATCTACTATTCTATCTATCATATGAACTTGGTTTTAACCCTGTTAATTTTCCCTCGAAATAAAAATCCAACCCCCATAGTAAAATTTTACATCCCTTTTCCATGATTTTTCTAAGTTTCCAAATTCTTTTATTTTATTGCTTTTTATGTTTTTCTAAGTTGTTCTCAGCCCCCAGCGAGCTGTTTTATGATTGTATTAGTATCTTTATTTGTAATTAGGGTCATTATGTTACATCCAGCCCCCAAAATTCTCTGTAATACATGGAAGAGAATTTTAAAAGTTTTATTATTCTAGGCGTAGGACATAAATAAAACAAAATATATTTTTCCTCACCCGATTGCCCCATTCTTTATTTGAATCAATTTTCCTTAAAATAAAATAAAAGATCAAAATCGTTTCCAACGTCTTTTATTTCCATATTCTTGTTTTAAACTTTTATAAAATATATGTATATATATTTACCCCTACAACCACATCCATCGAATGTGATTCTTTTATTCTTAAATAATCATCATATTATAAAAAAAAATCTAATAATTCGCTTTTAATCTAATACTTCTTTAAGCTTAAACAAAGGAAGGAGAGCTTACACAAAATAAATTTGTTTGTGCACAATACTTTGTTAAAATGTTAAGTTTAAAATATTATATTGCTGTGCACAATATTGCTTAGAACCATTTTTGATAGATGTGATTGTGCCATTCCCCGAACCTCGCTACTAACCATTTTTATTTATTTTCTCATTTTTATTATTTTTATTATTTTTCTTTATTTCCATTTATTTACATTTATAGTTATTTGCTCTTAAAACATTTTCACAAAAACAAATTTTTACTTTAAGCATATTGCTACATTTTGGTAGGTAGTTATTTTTCAGGCTGAACAAAAAAAAAATTTATCACAACTTAATTACAATAACTATTTGCAAAATTTTTACATACATTTCCATTTGTACTTGTTTATTGAAAATTAAACTTTTATCATATTGCTACATTTTGTCTTACATTATGTTTCAGGCATAAATATTTTTATAAAATGAAATAAAATTATGTCAGAACAACTTAAAGTACAACATAGTCTTGCAAAATAACTTTTATTTATACTATTTTGATAAATGAATTGTATTAAGTTTTCCCCTTACTTCCCCTGTGTCTGGGTTAACTAAAACGTAAACATTCTCAAATGGAATTGAGGCAATTCTATATGGTCCTTCATACAATAAATCAAATTTACTTATTTGTTTATTTTCAGCACTTGACTGAGTGACTCTCTTGATCTTTACCAGATCCCCAATATGGAACTTTACCAACTTGTGGTTTGAATTGAATTTGCCTTGTCGATATTCACTCTGTTCTTTTAATGTCTTTCTGACATTTTTCCTCACTTCTTCGATGTTTAGTTTATCCTTAGGCAGTTTCAGATATCGATCAAATGACATTTTATTTCCTTCTCCATATAATACTTCGCATGGTGTGTATCCAATACTATCATGCTTTGTATTGTTGTATAACTTCTCTATTTCTGGTAATCTCGTCGCCCAGCTTTTGTGATTATCATGACAATAAGTTCTAAACATCCTGCCCAACTCTTTGTTCACACGCTCTGTACTGTTTGGTCTAGGATTCCTTACAGTAGTGTAAATCGTCTTTATACCTAATTCTTTTAAACTTTTCCGCCACAATGAACTTATGAATTGCGATCCATTATCTGTCATGATCGCTTTTGGTTTTATGATTTGAATAAACTGTTTAATTTTAGTGACTACAGATCTAGCTGTAGCACTTCTCATTGGATAAAGTTTCACAAACTTACTAAAGGAATCCTGTACCACCAGTATATAGCGGTACCCGAATTTCCCACTTGGTAAAGGTCCATAGATATCTGCCATTACTAGATCTCCAATATTCTGTGTTACTATTGATTGGCATGGTCCAAAATATTTGAAATTATTGCACTTTGCCAATTGGCAAATATGGCACTTGTTTAGGATTCTCTTTATGTCTTTAGACATGTTAGGCCAATAAAACCGATCTTTGACATATTTTATTATTTTATATGCTCCTTGATGGCCCATCTCCTCATGAACTTGCTTAGTGATGTCTTCTACTAATGCAGCAGGAAGGAACAGAACATTCCTCCCGTTCACCTCCATGTATAATTATTATCTTTTATAGAACAATGTGGTGTCAACCTGTTTGCACCATCTCTCTTTTGATCTTTTAACTCTTGAAAAATTTAGGAAGCTACAGGATCTGCATCCTGCAGCTTCCTTATTTCTCTTAACTGTTTATTCAACTCTTTATTTGTCCCACTCTCTGTATATGCAATTTCGGGACATACTGCCTTTTCTTCTTGTATTATGCCACTACTTGGAGGATAGCGAGATAAAATATCTGCTCCAATATTCATTTTGCTTGCCACATGTTCGAAAGTATATTCGAATTGTTCTAAGAACAATATCCACTGCGTCACTCTACTATTGTAGAGTTTCATGTTATTTACAAATAGTAATGCCTTGTGATCAGTTCTAATTATTACTTTAGCGCCTCTTAAGTAAGTTTCAAACTTTTTGAAAGTGCTGATCACGGCATAAAACTCTTGCTCTGTTGTTGTCCAATTTAATTCAGCTCCTTTTAAGGCTTTACTGTGAAAGCCTAGAATTCTCATATTGCCATCATCTGAATATTGAAATAAAATACCTGCAAGGCCAATTCCTGTACAATCCGTTTGAATATAGTATGGTTTTGTAAAATCTGGATGATGGAGCATGATTGTGTTTATAAAACGGTTTTTAAGCTCTTCAAATGCCTTTTGTTCTACTTCGCTCCATTTCCACTTCTTGCCTTTCTTTAATAATTCACACAGAGGCATTATGCTCCTGTTATAATCTGGTATAAATCTGCGATAAAAATTACAAAGCCCTAAAAAGGCTCTCACTTGTTTAACCTTTTTCGGAACTGGAAACTCCCGTATTGATTTCACTTTTTCAGGGTCTGTTCTTATTCCTTCTGTTGAAATTATAAATCCCAACATCTTTACTTCTTTACAAATGAAATCACATTTTTGCAAATTGCAAGTCAATCCAGCTTTATGTAATCTTTGTAATACTCGATCTATGTGTTCCAAGTGAAGATCGAGAGAGCCACATGTTATGATTGCCAAGTCGTCCAGATAATTCACACAGAATTCCCTTACGTCTGGTCCAAGGATGATGTCCATCGCTCGGCTGAAACTTACCACAGAGGTCTTTAAGCCTTGAGGTAAAACATTGTACACATAGGACTTCCCTTCAAAGGTAACTCCTGTGAACTTCTTACTATCTTCGCTAATTGGAATTTGGAAATATGCATTATTTAGATCAATAGTTGTTATGTATTTAGCCCCGTGAAAAGAATTTATTACATCTATCTGCATTGGCGGTTTTTCTGTTTCTGCTACCATATGTTTATTAATTCCTCTGGCGTCTAATAAAACTCTTATATCTACGCCATCTTTTTTCAATGTGAACGTTAAAGGGCTTGAGTATGGAGTGGAAGCTCTAGTTATGATTCCCATTTCCTCCAACTCTTCTTACTTTGCCGCCATCTTTGCTTTGTATGCATAAGGAATTGGGTAACTTCTATTTACAATGGGCCGCTCGTGCTCCATTATAATGTTATGCTTGTAGCAGTTTGCTCTACCCAACTTACTTGTAAATAATGAATCATACTTCTGTAAAATTTTAATCAACTTTTCTTTACTCTTGTGGTCAATTTCACAACCAAACTTCACATCATCCTCAAACCTCTTACCAATATTTTCAGTGTTCTGGCAATCTCTGCTATTTACAATATTTATACATTTTAATACTTTAAATGAAATAAAAACCGGCTTTCCGCCGTTTACTATGCAAACACCGCTCTTATCTTTATCAATTTGAATGTTTATTTTGTATTTACAAATAAAATCAAAGCCCAAAATCATGGACCTTGATAGACCGGGCACTACTAAGAATGGAATCTCCAAAGTTAAATCCTTTATAAGCTCAACAGGTAATAAGATCTGTTTGTTAATTCTGGAAGACCGTTGTCCAACAGCCCCCCGTATTTTGAACCCTTTGACTGGTATGACAGGTAATTTTGGGTTCTTTTGAATTATATCGTTGTATAATTCTTCTGATATACATGTAATATCTGAGCCCGTGTCTAACAAAGCCAAGACTTTAAGCCCTTTACAAGTCACTGATATATCAGGCCTCATTCCGCCCAATAACTCTTTTGTCTTCTGATCTTCTTCGAATACTGTATTTAAATCTTTATTTGGAATCATTTTTTCGGCTGAAAGCAAAATAAAACGGTCTCTAATGAGACCTGATATACCTTCTATAACATTAATATAACCAAGGCCAGTTCGCCCCACCTGGCCTCTCGCTTCGATCGGTCTCTTAATACCATCATTTCTTTTTCCTAAAGATTGACCTGGCTTCCAGCCTTGCTTTATCATTATTTGGTATCCGATCGAACCGAGTTGTGGGGTTGTGCCCCTCTTCGTAGCTGGATGCTTAGGGGCAACAATGCACCCAGCATCTCTTAGTTTTTTGGTGGTTCTTTTATGGCCTTCACAGTCTCCAAGGATGCAGCAACCAGTGTGGTGGGCGCCTTCACCCCACTAGTACCGCCTCGCGAGGAACCCGTGACGTCTTCTTTTGGCCGCTTCCACTCTCTATACTTGTGATGTTTATTCGCTCCTGATGGAGCGTGCATTGTGCTACTAGTTGATCTTGGATTCTCAGTGTCCGCTTCTGACTGATTTATGCAATCCAGCTCATGGAGGAACTCTGTTGCAGACACATTATCATTTTTCCTGGACAATGTCCATAACTGTTGCACATTACGCGGGAAATGTCTCATTAGGTCTGCTATTAGTTGTGCATCTGTTAGTGGGTAATTAAGCAATTTCACTTGTCCAGCATATTTCATAAAATGAGCCAACATAGTACTGGACTTGTTCTTGTCCCATTTCCCGCTTACTAACTCTCGCCTTATTTTATTTTGCTCAACTTCATTCCAGTATGTAAGAAGAAAGTCCTTTTTGAAGTCCTCGAAGGTACTCCATCTCTCCTTATATACTCGTGCCCAATCTCGTGCTTGTCCTTCTAGGCATTCATTGACAATGATTTATATTTTAACACTTCCTGTGTTCGGATAAATCTACAAAGTAGAAGCCTGTGGTTGTGAAATTTTGCGATTTTCTACTTTGTACATTCATTGACAATTTCTAATTCCTTGCCTTCTGTTGGAATTTTTCTTATGTATGAAGTAAGGTCCTCTAGAAATGTAACAGGATGTAACTTTCCTTTTCCACTAAATCTGGGCTTTTCTGTGTTTAAGTTCGTGATAGAATAAAGTATTTGCCTGTTTGCAAGCGGATTTTTTTCCGTCTGCTCCGGTAGAGGAGTTGATTCTTTTGAGGTTTCTGATCTTTGTGTAATTTGTAAGGCTTTCTGGGCCTCAGCAGTTCTCTTTACCTCTGCTTCCAACGTGGATAACTTCTCATTTAACTGCCTGTTTTGCGCTTGAATCAGTTGGTATAATACTGAAACCTCTCTGGACAACTTTGGAATAGGTTCATTTTCATCATTTTGGGCCTTCTTTTTGCCCCTCTTAACCCTCTTTTTCTTCTTAGGAGGTTCATATTCCTCTTCCCTAGTTTCCTCAAGGATAGGAACCTCTTCTTCGAAATCTGACATTTTGTTGCAAAAAAAAAAATATATCCCTTTTCACTGTATATTAATCTCTACACTTTAAATGTCTCTTAAACTAATAGTGTCCCTTTCACTGTAATAATTTGCACTTAACTAATGAAGTCTCTATCTTTTGTTTTTCCACACACCCTTGTGATGATTATAAGATCAACTCTATTTACAGTGATTTCTAATCAGCTCTCCTCCCTTTGTTTATTAAAATCATTTGTTTGTACTTATTCATTCAGCATCTGTAACAAAAGAAAACATTGGTTTTTAAATTGTACTGGCAACCTCGACATAAGGGAGGGAGATATATCTAGATCGAAACATGATTGCTCATTCCGCTTTCACGGACAGCAAATTGTAGGCTAAAAGCCTACTTATAGCCAGCCACAACCTATACCAGATCAAGAAATAGATCGTTGATCCATATCCTGGTCACGGCACCAAATTGTAACTGAACCTTAAACCTTACTTAATAGAATAAACATATTCTAAGATGACAAGTACCGAAATACTCGTTATAGGGTTTTAATTTAGCCATAACACAAGTGTTACGACGGCGTAGTCCCTTGTACTGACGCACAAATATCATAGCGAGTTTCATTCACAAGATCTTTTCTCAAAATCTTGACATATTCTATTCCGCACGGGATTAGAGAGTTATCCACTTCTATGACAATTTTATGCCCGAAAGCAAAGCAAAGTTGTTAAGCTTGGACACATCAATACTATTGATGTGCTTACACTTAACAATTATAAGGCCTCTAAACTTGGTCCTTTGATCCCGATAGATTTGTATAAACATAATCTACCTGGGAGTCCAAGTAGGCCCACATCGTTACAACGTGCTGAAAAAGAAAATCAAATATTTGACTTCCGAGGCCGTAATATGTTCTTCATATGATCATCCAATAGCAAGACTCCACACTGCGAGCAGAAACCCAAATTCTTTTTGAGAATCATGTTTCGTAATATATCTTAAAGACTTCCATATAACCCGTCTTATTTTGTATTAACTATTAATCTATGCACTGCCTTCTTCAGTGCTTATAATATCTCCGATGTATCGATCACTATTTTTATTCATTAAACTGACACTAAGGTTAGTAGTTGGAGCATGTCTTCGGCGTTCGTCCGGAGATCTTGGAAGTTCAGTCTAGCACCTGAGATTAACATCTATGAAGTAGAGACTTGCCTCTGAAGTAGATGCGGTATAGCCGGTAACCTAGTAATACTGAAAGACTGACGTCGATCTGACTCTGTGCTTCGTCGTGGAATCACGATTAGTCGACTTTTCAGTATGAATATGGGAACAACTCGCTCCATCCGTTTCTTGGATGCAGATTGAACATTGAGTGAACTGGATGAGTGTTGGAGATGTGATCTGGCGAAGACTTTCTCAAGCCTTCGGGGACTGTTCTTCGGGATGGAACCTGAAGCCATGTTGGTATTCCCGTACTGACATGCTTGAGTCTAGAAACTCCCTCGCTGGAACGTGCTGTCATCACATCTCTGATGAGCATAACTATGTTAATAAAATCCACGAATGTAAAATCCACGAATGAACGAGATACAAACGCCTCATATGTCCTATGGCAACTGTGTTATAGCCAGGACTTACATGAGTAAATTCCATACTATCATATGAGTGCGCGCGAGTCGCGTAGAAGCTGAAAAATAAAATAAGGCGTAAAGTAATAAATGTTATGCAAAGCTCATACAGTGTGGGTGATAGTATTCAGTACGCTTGGTTCGAGGATCGAGACTCTTAGGGACTGACTGACATTCCCTGTTCTTGTGGTTATACCACTATCTCGAATAACAAACCTTTAGATAGATCTAAGTCCTTCGGGGCTCTTCAACATAAAGCAATTACATTGCCTAAGGGCTTACCATCAAATGATCCAGTAAGGTCTTATGACCTGTGCTACGGCACTTCACAAGGCTACGGCCAGACAGACGACTCACCGACGTTCCAGGAGGTCTTACGACCTGTGCTTCGGCACTTCATTGGGCTCCGGCCTACTTTTGGCTTCGGCCACTTTTACCATTCATTAAATTGACACATAGGGGGCCGCAGCCTCGATTTCGGTCGGCTGTTTGTTCCGACGTGGAGAAATCCTCGTCCACCGATGGATTCGTATTAGGCTTTTGCCTGTTCCTGGGCTTCGGCCACAACAATGGGCTTCGGCTCCAACAATGGGCTTCGGCTCCAACGGTGCTTCGGCACGGGCTCCGGCCCAAATCAAAAGACTGGCTAAGCCGGCAAAACCCTTCCCTGTGAGGGGGGAGCACATGACACACACGATATGTGAAAGTGTTGGAAGGTGCTCATCAAGTGCCGCGAGTGGCGGGGCGGCACTTCCCTCACAATTTTTTTTTATTCTTCATTTCTTTCAGGAATAGAAGAATATGGGAGGGCTAATCATCCGTGGCCTCGCATAGGCAGGGCTTTGGATGATACGGGGATGGTGTGTCTTTCATGGTTTTGCTTTTACATGAACGACACAGGGCTAGCTAGTAATTAATAAACAAATTTTGCGATAGTAATACAGAGCGGTTTTAGATTATTTCTGATGGTTATAAAAGTAATTTAATATTTTTCTGATTGCGAATAAAGAAATATTATAAGCACTGAAGAAGGCAGTGCATAGATAAATAATTAATACAAAAATAAAACGGGTTAAATGGAAGTCTTTACGAAACATGATTCTCAAAAAGAATTTGGGTTTCTGCTCGCAGTGTGGAGTCTTGCTATTGGATGATCATATGAAAAACATATTACGGCCTCGGAAGTCAAATATTTGATTTTCTTTTTCAGCACATTGTAACGATGTGGGCCTACTTGGACTCCCAGAAAGATTATGTTTATACAAATCTATCGGGATCAAAGGACCAAGTTTAGAGGCCTTATAATTGTTAAGTGTAAGCACATCAATAGTATTGATGTGTCCAAGCTTAACAACTTTGCTTTGCTTTCGGGCATAAAATTGTCATAGAAGTGGTTAACTCTCTAATCCCGTGCGGAATAGAATATGTCAAGATTATGAGAAAAGATCTTGTGAATGAAACTCGCCATGATATTTGTGCGTCAGTTCAAGATACTGCGCCGTTGTAACACTTGTGTTATGGCTAAATTAAAACCCTATAACGAGTACTTCGGTACTTGTCATCTTAGAATATGTTTATTCTATTAAGTAAGGTTTAAGGTTCAGTTACATCTGTCTGTCTGTCTGTCTGTCTGTCTGTTACGCTTTCACGGCTAAACCGCTGAACCGATTTTGATGAAATTTGGTATGAAGATAGTCTAAACCATGAGAAAGGACATAGGCTACTTTTGATTCCAAAAATGAGATTGGAAGGGGGTGAAATAGGGGATGAAAATTTGTATGGGAAATCAATTAAATAATTAATGTTACTGTTTCACGGCTAAACCGCTGAACCGATTTTGATGAAATTTTGTATGGAGATAGTCTAAATTAATAAAATTACTTGCTAACCAGTCGCTCACATGCAAAAAATTCGAAATTCTTACACAACACAGATCGTATGTCTGACACTCATGACATAGTTAATAAAGGTGAAAGTTTATACGAATTTCTTTTCTCACTAACCAGTCGCTTATCTGCAACAAACTGTCAAATTCTTATACTACACAGGTCGTATGTCTGACACTCATGACATAGTTAATAAAGGTGAAAGTTCAAACGAATTTTTTTCCTCACTAACCAGTCGCTCACCTGCAAAAAAACCGGCCAAGTGCGAGTCGGACTCGCGCACTGAGGGTTCCGTACCACCACATAAACATAATTGTATTAGTTGAAATTTCAGTAAGTTAATGTGCTAGATTTTTTGAGTCCGACACGCGCCTGACCAAACTTTATTATTTATTGTTATTTTTTAGCTTATGCACTATAAACATACCAATTTTCAAGTTTGTAAGTGTTCCCGTTTTTAAATAGAACTAAAACAAAAATCGCCTTCGCGACCATCCAACTTGACCCCTCTCTTATATGAATGTTCTTGAAACGGGAGCTCACCACAATTGGTTACCATTAGTTGTGAGAAAAGTTGTAATATTTAATGATTTCAGACTTTTTCCTTTATTTGTACTGTGAGACCTAGCTTCTTGCCAAATTTCATAATTTTAGGTCAACGGGAAGTACCCTGTAGGTTTTGCATTTTTGAATAAATGTATGGAGATGAGGACATAAAATGCCATATCTTTTGATTGCGTCATTGTAAAAAATTTAAATTTTCAGATCTTGTGTGGTTCGTGGATCCTAATATATAATATTAATTTCAGCCTGATACCTTCACCCGTTCTTGAGATAAAGGGTCTTGACAGACAGACAGACAGACAGACGGACAACAAAGTGATCCTATAAGGGTTCCGTTTTTTTCTTTTGAGGTATGGAACCCTAAAAATGACAAATTCTTATACAACACAGGTCGTTTGTCTGACACTCATGACATAGTTAATAAAGGTGAAAGTTTAAACTATTTTTTTTCCTCGCTAACCAGTCGCTCACATGCAAAAAAATGCCAAATTCTTATACAACACTGGTCGTTTGTCTGACACTCATGACATAGTTAATAAAGGTGAAAGTTTATATGACTTTTATGAATACTTCCTCTCAACTCATTCTCTCTTTTCATTGCTTTTTTTAGGTTTGCCTGTAACGATTGACACTCGGATTAACACAAAAACAATATTATGTCACTTGGAAAAAAATGCAAATTCTTACACACACAGACACAGGTCTGGCACTTATGACATAGGAAAAAAAGGTAAAAGTTTATATGACTTTTATGAAAACTTCCTCTGTCGTCATTACAGGCAACTCAAAAACAACTTCACTTAAAAAAAAATGTAAAAGTCTTACACAAAACGGGTAAATTATGTCTGACACTCATAACATTATCCATACACACTCATAACATACATACTCAACGTAAATTTACATGACTTTCATGAATACTTTCACGCTACGAAAGATAGACACAGAAAATTGTTTCCTTGGATTAACCCCAAAAGAACGCCCCTTGGAAAAAAAACTGCCGAATCTTACACAATACTGATTACACGTCTTACATTAATTACATAGTAAATAAAGATGAAAATGTATATGACTTTTACAAATACATCCTCACTACCCACCTGTTAAATAAATTCAAAAGCTAATTAATTTTTTAGTAAGATAGCATTCAGCTTGGATAAGTTGGCTATTGTGCTCCATGGTACAAACGCATCTTTTACGTAGTAATCAAGAATGAGAAGCATTTCGCGAAAAGTATTTCAGTTAAGTTCGAGTTCTGTTTTTTTTTATAAGATCCACGCGGACGAAGTCGCGGGTAACAGCTAGTAATAAATAAAAAACCGGGCAAGTGCGTGTTTGACTTCGCACATTTAAAGTTCTGTACCAATATATTGGTATTTATCAATATATTGGTTTTTATCAATATATTCTTTGGATTTATTAGTTTATTGGTATTTGTTGGTAAAATACATTTCACAATAAACATTTATCACCAAATTTCAAGTTTATGGGTCAATGGTAAGTTAAAAAATTCTTCAAAACGAAATATTGTAAAAACCGGCCAAGTGCGAGTCGGACTCGCGCACTGAGGGTTCCGTACAACCACATAAACATAATTGTATTAGTTGAAATTTCAGTAAGTTAATGTGCTAGATTTTTTGAGTCCGACACGCGCTTGACAAAATTTTATTATTTGTTGTTATTTTATAGCTTATGCACTATAAACATACCAATTTTCAAGTTTGTATGTGTTCCCGTTTTTAAATAGAACTAAAACAAAAATCGCCTCAGCGACCATCCAACATGACCCCTCTCTTATGTGAATGTTCTTGAAACGGGAGCTCACCACAATTGGTTACTATTAGTTGTGAGAAAAGTTGTAATATTTAATGATTTCAGACTTTTTCCATTATTTGTACTGTGAGACCTAGCTTCTTGCCAAATTTCATAATTTTAGGTCAACGGGAAGTACCCTGTAGGTTTTGCATTTTTGAATAAATGTATGGAGATGAGGACATAAAATGCCATATCTTTTGATTGCGTCGTTGTGAAAAATTACAATTCTCAGATCTTGTGTGGTTTATGGATCCTAATATATAGTATTAATTTCAACCTGATAACTTTACCCGTTCGTGAGATAAAGGGTCTTGACAGACAGACAGACAGACAGACGGACAACAAAGTGATCTTATAAGGGTTCCGTTTTTTCCTTTTGAGGTACGGAACCCTAAAAAACAACTTACAATATTACAATATTTTACAATATTTACATTTCTTTGTTTTGCAATATTTTTAAAACAAAAATACAACATTTCACTACTCAACAAGCTTCAAACAACTTGATGGGGTAGATAAAAATTTTTATTTGCGCCCCCCTTTACCTTTAAAATATTCAAAACTATTCTTTGTCAATTTTTATGGTGTTGGGTCAAAAAGATGCATATACTGTGTAAATTTGAAGTCTAGCTCTAACCGTTTAGCTGTAAAACCTTTGGACAGACGAACATGTAAATGACAGCAATCCTGTCAAACAAAATCACTTTGTGAGACTGCTCCAGTTTGGTCAGAACAATGCAGGATGAATCACCTGATTGTCCGAAAAGTCAGATGACTCCGTGCTGCGGGAGGCACATTAAGCCATTAGTTCTGGCTCTCATCTTTCGAAGTACTAGTTAGTGAGCCATGTCAGAGGACTAGGGCGGCTCAACAACTCTGTCACCAGGGTTTGTGAGGTTGTTCATGGATACTGTTTAGAATATTTCTGCCCCTTCAACCAATGACTATACCTGTCCACAGCACTTTGGTGCTTATTCCCAGTAAGCTTTATATTATTAAATTAGCTATTGCCCTCGACTTTGTCCGCATGGATTTTCCGTAAATTCATAAGGGGGATAAATTTCTTTAAATCCTTTCTTAGCGGAGGCCTACCATGTATGCCAAATTTTAGCTGAATATGTTCCGTAGTTCATGCTATATCTATATATATATATATAAAAAAAGAAGGTGACTGACTGACTGACTGACTGACTGACTAACTGACTGACTGACTGACTGACTGACTGACTGACTGACTGACTGACTGAATGACTGACTGACTGACTGGCTGACTGTAACGGGCCAATGGTCTGACACGGAATCACACGAAGAATATAATAGAGTATATTCTATTTTAGGAGTTTTAAAATGAGTAATAATACAATAGGAATCTTAATATAAATGGTCATAGATTTTGTTCGACTCGTAATGAAAATAAAGGTCTGATTATGCATTATTACTTAAAATAATAGCTTGAAAATACTTGTCTAGCGCCGCGAATCGGCGCATATTAAAACCTCTTTGGTTAAAATCTACTTGTCAAACAGGAAATAGAAATGTGTGAGGGAAGTGGGTAGGATTGGTGACGTTAGCCGTAGCTGCTGGTTTGTAGCTCTCTGATTGGCTGATTTGGGCGGTCTTATCTCTAAATTCGAAAGGAGTGGAACATGGAAGCTACATCGCCCTTTTTTGCTGCGACCGCACGAGTACAAGATGGACTCCAAAAAATGTGAGAAAATTCTTCAATAAAAAGTAACCGTACGCCGAGTTTCGTCGCTGCAACTGACAAAAGCTAAGTATCTAGGGCATTTCGTCACCCAATTAGTAAATTAAGTTCAATTCGACATTACGATTAAATGGCGCTTTCCTAAGTTTCCCGCCGATGGCGATCTTTGTCAAGAAAATTATTATTTTACTAAATATTTTTGTGTTATAGCGACCTTTGGAGCTCTAAACGTCAAAACGCGCGTTGAGTAAGAATAAAAAAACCAATATTTATAGAGTAGTTTTACCCGAAGGGGGACTAAATGTCCTAGTGCTTAGTTCATCGTCTTTTCAAATTTACAGGAGGTCTATGGACCATGTGAAATAGGAACCAAAAGCTACAAACCATTTGAGCGCAGGGGAGCTGAGCGTCCAATTCCAAGCCAGCAGCGGTCCAGACGACCCAGTCATCATTACAGTATGCCAGTCGCAGACGGGTAAGAAGATTTAATATTTACTCCTCAAATTGGCCAATCTACTTTGAACAACTTATGCCAGTCAATTATTTGAGCATATCTATCCTTCTCTGGGATTCTATACAATCAATTTTACTAACTTTAAAAAGGTATAACTATAACTGAAAGCTACTACCCACTTCAATATAAAATTCAATTCTAAGTCTGTTATAAAGAAGGTCTTTTTGGCTCAAATGCTGCAAATGAAAATGCATATGATTCATCTAATAAACTCATTGTTTTCTATGCCACAAGCTAAGATACAAAGCTGATGATATATAAATTCGACTTTGGGAAAGACAAAACCCAGTATATTGCAATACATCCATACCGGGGTTGCAAATACAACAGGAGTCAGTTTGTAAGTCATCTCGCACATAGAAAGTAATAAAACACCTTTATCTATATGGAAAGATTGAGCTGAAAGGACTGGATATATTTCAGGCCTTTACATTGTTAAAAATAAACTAAATTTCCTTGAAGGAAGTCAAATATCAATCTTGGAGAAGTTTAGATGTACTATTTTGATGTTCTCATGTACCATTTACAGCCTTCGGATCTGCCTGCTTCCTTTCACACAAATTATTTACAGTACCTATAGGCTCATACTAATCAATACATTTATTCTAGGAAATTAATTGTATAGGAATTCAACTTATTTATGGTCCGCACTCAAACGAATTAGGGTTACTCGTTGATCACCTCGTCGGGTCCAAAAAGCAGTTTAAACATCTCATCGGCCATTTTATAACTAGGACAATCCCAATACATAGGCTTCAAGAACTACAGGACAAGTATTAGGTAACATTAGGACTTTCCTTAGATTTCCCTTTAGGTTCAGCAAGGATAGTTAGAAACTTAGACATTACCACATTCAATTATTCCTTACATGTTCATAAACTTTAAACTACATATACACACCTACATCTTATTAGGATAGCTCTAGGGGTTAGGAGACATTACAATATGGTGGCCGTGCCCATGATCTAGAAATAGGTTAGGGTTTCTATTTTAATAGCCTCTACCAGGCATCTAGCTGGCTCCTGCCCATTACAATCTCGCGAGCCGTGCCCAGGATAGGAAACTAGTAAGTAAGTTTAAGTTAGCCACTAGGATACCTGACTCCAGCCCGTTACAAACTGGTGCCGTGAGTCATGATGTAAAGTTAGGGTTAGGCAGGTCGTTACAATCTGGTGCTGCCGATGACCAGTGATGATCTGGCTTCGAGCTGCATCTAGCCGTTACATGACATATCAACGCACAGCCCAAACCGCTGGGTCTAGAGATTCCAAATTTAGCATGTAGGTTCCTTATGAGGCCTAGGGGTGCACTAAGAAAGGATTTTACAAAATTCCACCCCTAAGGGGGTATAATAGGGGATGAAAGTTTGTATGAAAGTCCGTCAGATCTGAAGTAAGGATCTTCAAAATTTGTAATTAGGCTGACGACTAAAAATTAATATATACGTGTCTCAGGGTTTTTGAAAATTCGACACCCTTAAGAGTGAAAAGGGGGATGAAGTTGAAATTTCTTTATTTTTAAAGTAAAATCCACATAATTTATTATTAAGGCATTAATTATGTAATTAGGGAGAGGGTTTTAGTTTTTCTCAATTACTTCTGCGAATTGGCTCTGTTTTAGAATATTACTTAAAGGTGTCTCTCATCTCTCTCTTTACATTTGTTAGGATACTGCTGCTAAGTTTCTCTGTTCTGAGTAATTTATGAGTAACGTCTGTTTATTATATAAAATTCATCTGGATCTTGAATTATACTCATTGATTTGCGCAGGGTTAGTCTTGTTTTTCCTTAGTTTATAATTACCCCGAAATGATGGGAAAAATAATAATTTCCCTGGACTAAAATATCTCATTGCTTCGGAAAACCGGTAACAACCTAAATACGAAATCCACGCGAGCGAAGCCGCGGGCAACAGCTAGTATTTATATGTCATAGATTTTTTATGTATTTTAAGAATTGTATACAATGAAATAACAGATTAAATATGTTTCTGTTAACATACACAAATAATTGATATATTTAAAAGTAACCTATATATAAAAAAGAAGAAGGTGACTGACTGACTGACTGCCTGACTGACTGACTTACCGACTGACTGACTGACTGACTGACATATCAACGCACAGCCCAAACCACTGGGTCTAGACATTCCAAATTTGGCATGTAGGTTCCTTATGAGATTTAGGGGTGCACTAAGAAAGGGTTTTACAAAATTCCACCCCTAAGGGGGTAAAATAGGGGATGAATTTTTGTATAAAAGTCCGTCAGTTTTGAAGTTAGGATCTTCAAAATTTGTATTTAGGCTGACGACTAAAAATTAATATTTATGTGTCTCAGGGTTTTTGAAAATTCGACACCCTTAAGAGTGAAAAGGGGGATGAAGTTGAAATTTCTTTATTTTTGAAGTAAAATCCACATAATTTATAATTTAGGTATTAATGATGTAATTCTATGCAACGTTCATCACTGTTATTGAAATTCCACCCCAAATTCAACCCCTTAAAAAGGGAAATGGGGTGAAAAAGTCTAAAAACCAATATGGGTATCGTTTTTGCTTTATCGAGTCGCTGATTACGAAAACTACAACAATTTTAAAATCCAACGTGGTGGACGTGAAATACCATCATCCCCCTGGGGATGGAGTTGGGGTGCGATAGGTTTGAAATGTCTGAAAATCAATATGGGTGTCGTTTGTATGGTTTATCGGGTCGCTGATTACGAAAACTACAACAATTTTGAAATCCAACGTGGTGGACGTGAAATACCATCATCCCCTGGGGATGGAGTTGGGGTGCGATAGGTTTGAAATCTCTAAAAATCAATATGGGTGTCGTTTGTATGGTTTATCGGGTCGCTGATTACGAAAGCTACAACAACTTTGAAATCCAACGTGGTGGACGTGAAATACCATCATCCCCTGGGGATGGGGTTGGGGTGCGATAGGTTTGAAATGTCTAAAAATAAATATGGGTGTCGTTTCAATGTTAGGGATAGCGGTTAAATTGTCGTTAGGGGTAGGTATAGGGGCTGAGATAGGGAGTGGTAGAGAGTTAGGGAGGTAAGGAGGTAGGGAGAGGTGGAGAGGTGGAGAGGTGGAGAGGTGGAGAGGTGGAGAGGTGGAGAGGTGGAGAGGTGGAGAGGTGGAGAGGTGGAGAGGTGGAGAGGTGGAGAGGTGGAGAGGTGGAGAGGTGGAGAGGTGGAGAGGTGGAGAGGTGGAGAGGTGGAGAGGTGGAGAGGTGGAGAGGTGGAGAGGTGGAGAGGTGGAGAGGTGGAGAGGTGGAGAGGTGGAGAGGTGGAGAGGTGGAGAGGTGGAGAGGTGGAGAGGTGGAGAGGTAGAGAGGTAGAGAGGTAGAGACGTAGAGAGGTCGAGAGGTAGAGAGGTAGAGGGGTACAGGTACAGGTAGAGGTAGAGGGAGAGGGAGAGGGAGAAGGAGGGGAAGGGGGAGAGGGAGGGAGTGAGGGAGGGGGAGGAGTGATGAAAAGGGAGAGGGAGGGGGAGAGGGAGGGGCAGGGGGAGGGGGAGACAGGGGGAGGGGGAGGGGGAGAGACAGTGGGAGGGGGAGAAGAAAGGGGGAAAGGGAGAGAGAGGGAGAGGGTTTTAGTTTTTCTCAATTACTTCTGCGAATTGGCTCTGTTATGAAATATTACATAAAGGTGTCTCTCATCTCTCTCTTTACATTTTCTTAGGATACTGCTGCTAAGTTCCTCTGTTCTGAGTAATTTATGAGTAACGTCTGTATATTATATAAAATTCAGCTGGATCTTGAATTATACTCATTGATTTGCGCAGGGTTAGTCCTGTTTTTTTCTTAGTTTAAAGGTTCACAATCTCATTCGCCAGGGTTTCGGAATAAGATAGCATTACTTTGTCCTGCAGTGGACGTTTCATGGGATGGTTTTTATGATTATAGTGAAATTGGTACTTACCACAATGCGGTACACAGCACTTTTTATCGGAAGTCATTTTAACAAGCCGGGTCAACAGAAAAACAATTTCGTCGGGTCAACACAGTACAATCACTTTCTTCGGAGTCCAAAAACGAAGCCGGGTCAACATAAAACAAACACGATCGTCGGAGTCCAAAAACACAGCAAGGGTAAAGAAAGAAAACACAAAAAACGCAAAAGTCGCAACTCAACTTCTGTAAAGACGAGGAGTGAGACATACACATCTGACATTTAGATCAAGGACTATAGGAATAGATAAATAATGGGCACTTAAGCGCCATCTGTACACTAGCGTCTAAACTAAAGCCCTCGATGATTTCCCCATACAACGTAAAAATGTTCGAAGTGAAATAACCCTGCTCTGCCGCTACAGGCCAGCGCGACCGCTCGCCCCATTTTACCGCGCCGCATACCATGACGCCGTGCTGTCGACATTACTTTCGGCAACCGACATTAGTGCCTTAGCCCGCTAACATTTTTGAAGTTATTTATAAGAGCCTTGTGAACTGCTTATACACCGCTTTAAGTGCTTTGTACTAGATTCAGGCTGAGTGATTGTTAGCCAGAACAAACTGTGAGAAGAAAACCTAGGTGGAGATACCGAGTGCTTGCCGGCTTTCCTGTTAGCAGACGAGAAGCATCATCAGCTGCCCCCAGACTATTCCTCCCTTTCCACAGGTTAATGAAACACGTATTTCTCATGCAAATCGCATTGGCTTGCTTGGCACATTCCATCCCCACCTAGCCACGTTGTTCTTTCATCTCTTGCTGCATAACTAAAAATAATACAGTCCACATTAAAAAAAAAACAGTGTCTAAAAAGAATATAAAATCACAACCATATTTTTTGATCCATTCGAACCGGATTAGTTGTATCGACCTAGGATTTTTGTTGATTAATTTTTGATTTGCATCCGCCATTCACAAAATGGCGCCACCATCCGCATTCGCAACCGCCAGTGCAGACGTAGATGAGAAAACACTTATAGCAGAACGCAAGTTATCTCTTGTAGAAAGTAAACTCAATCAATGTTATGACAGAATGCAAATGATTTTTGATTCGAGTGGAAACGCGCGCACATCGGAAACAAATGCTAGGCAGTTTATCGCTAGTTGTGGGACCCTTGATAACATTCGAACAGACTTTATTTCCGCAGTTAATCTAAAGAATGAGATTGAGTCAACAATAAGACCAAATTTCGAACCAAATTTCCAAATGATTTTCGCGTTTGATGATTTGTATAACAACGTTAAAATGGAATATTCCCGCTTGGTCCCAAAACCGCAAACATCGGAAAAACCGATAATAATTGAACGTGAAGTTGAAAATGAAAATCGACTTAAACCACCGCGATTAGGCAAAATTGGCCTATTTTTTATGAGAATTTTCGCACTATGATTCACGAAAGTTCTGAGGTTACAGATACTTAGAAAATGCAATATTTGATTGGTAGATTGAGTGGGAGTGCACTTAATGTTTGTAAAGGTATAATACCTACAGGTGAAAATTACAAAACATTATGGTCCGCTTTGTGTGATAAATTTAATGACCGCCGTGCCCTTGCCGTGTCTTGTCGTGTCTTGACCAAATTTTAAAATTACCTACAGTGACTTCCGCTACGCCCTCCGCCTTAGAAAATTTTGTTGATAAGTTCGCTACAAATGTTGCCGCTCTTAAGCAGCTCAAAATAGGTTATTTAGCAGAATTTATGCTTACGCATTTAGCGCTTAAAAGTTTGGACTTGGAAACAATAAAATATTTTGAAATGTACATTCGTGATGACGACAAATTATTTCCTACCACGTCAGATTTAATTAACTTTCTACGAGATCAACATAAAATTTTGGCACGCGCTAATCTTGGTAGTTATAATAATAGTATAACCGCACGCGCTGATTCAGTGAAAAAACCGCAACAAAGTAATATTTTACAAACTTAATCATATACAACATTTGTTAATGTGCAATCAAACCCTACCACACCTGTAAATAGCTTGTGTATTTGCTGTTCCCATGAGAATCATCATATTCAGTCTTGTCGTAACCCTCTCTGCAAACGGACGCGTCGAGCGGTCAGTCACTTCCCGCGCTGCGGTAGATCGATCTCAGTGACACTCAAACTTCATCATGAGTGGACCGGACGCCATCGTCATGTGCGGAATTTGCGACGAGAGTTTAACATATGGAGCCCATTGTTGCTCTTGTAAACTTTATCTACACTTTGACTGTGCTGAAATAACTGAAAAGAACTATAGGAAGTTGGGAGACGATAGAAGACTGGCTTGGCGCTGTTATAGGTGTAAACAAGCAGGTCAGCAAATCTCAACTCCTCAACCAAATCCCGTACCTGCAGCCACAGCGTCTGCGTCAGAGTCTGGCATTGCTTCTCTTCTAAATGAGATCCGAGCAATAGGTAGCAAACTAACTCTACTCGAGACTGTGCCTGAAGACGTCAAAGCGATCCGCTGTGAAATGGAGACCCTAAAATCATCATTCCAAAAAGTTGAAGATACTGTAAAAGCGCTTTCTGCGAGGATTGGTAAGGCTGAAGCAAGAATATCGCTAGAGACTTCAAAGAGTGACCAAATGAATGCAATTCAAGCCCAATTAGATAGAATAAATGAAGAAAATCCAGAGCGTGAGCAGTTTTCTAGGCTGAATAATATCGAGATTAAGGGATTACCGCAGTTGAAGAATGAAAATCTGATTGATTTGGTTTGTGCTATTGGAGCTAAGATTCAGTATCCAGTGATGAAAACGCTTATCAACTTTGCAACTAGAGTCCAGTCACGCGACCCAAACCACATAAAACCAATCATAGTATGCTTCAACAATCACTATGTAAAGGAAGATTTTATTGCGGCAGCTAGAGCGGCCTCCAAGGGTTCTCCCTTGATGTCTACTGATCTGGGTGTTCTGGGTAAGATCTCACACATATATGTGAACGATCATCTCACTGTAAGAAATAAAATGCTTCTGACAAAAGTGAAGAAATTAGCCAAGCAACAGGATTTTCAATTAGTTTGGGTAAAGTCGTGCAGAATCTTTGCCAGAAAATGCGATACTTTTCCAATATTGATGATGAAAACCGAAAAGGACCTATCAAAACTTGTTTAATTGTTACCTTAAGTTTTTTGATTAATTTTTTCAGTGTTTTAATATCCCTATTTGTTTATAATACAATTTGTTTTGGACGTCTTGGTAAGCAAAGTTTTAGCATCTCAGATTCTGGGGTGATTGTATTATATTGCTGGTCAATTGCATATAGCTCCGTTCATCGCGCAACTATCAACCCTTTTTATACTATGCTAAAAAGCTGTATCTTGCTTAACGAGTTGCAATTGTTAACATCGATCAGATCTCGGACTGCGATAAGGTCTATTGTGGGGTTTGAATTGATTCTTTTGTTAACTAATTGCTTTTTTAATCCCTTCTATTCATGCTTACAATGTTGCTGGTTGTTCTTTTATCACTTTATTGAATTATGCTATTTATTTGTTGTAGTGATACGGAATGGTTTCGCTTAAACTGTACTACCAGAACACTCATGGTCTGCGTACAAAAACAGGTACATTGTTGAGAAACGTGTATTTGAAAAATTATGACGTGGTTTCGCTGACTGAAACTTGGTTAGTAGATAGTATTTCTAATTCTGAACTATTTGATAGCAGATATTTGGTCTGGCGAAGGGATCGGGATTACTGTAAAACTAGTCAAAAGAAGGGAGTGGGTGTTCTACTTGCTGTAAGGCGGGATTTATTGGTGGTAGAAAGACGTGACTGGCAAAGTTCGGCTGAAGATATTTGGATAACCATTACTGCTCGCTGCAAAAAACCTCATTTATCTTTTAATATACACATTTGTACACAATATACTCAATTTACAAATTTTACAAATAAACTAAATGATATTTTGATTTGTAACTCACAGGATAAGTTTATTATAATGGGGGATTTTAATTTTGCCGATAAAATTACTTGGTTAAGTCCAGACGATGATGCCGGTCTTCAGCCATTAACTTCATTATGTGATAATGAAAACATACTAGCTTTTATAGATATGACCCATTCTTGTAATTTAAACCAATTTAATTATGCATTAAGAGAATTGGGCGTATTTTAGATTTAATTTATTTTAACGAGTCACTTTTCCTTCGCACATCTGATAATCCTTTGGTTCCAGAGGATGATCACCATAAATCCCTTATTATTGAGGCAGATTTTATTAGTCTCTAAAATTTATTACCTGATCAACCGAGACGTAAATATTCATACCATCGGGGTGACTATACAAATATTTGTTTCGAGTTAAATTGCTTGGATTGGCATTCAATTTTAGCTGTTGACTCGCTTGATGACGCAGTGAGTGTGTTGTATGGAAAATTATACGAATTGAAAGAAATGTATATTCCTTCTCGGCTTCTTAAACCGAGCATGTACCCGCCATGGTATAGTCCTGCTTTAATTAAAATTTTAAAAGAGAAATTTAAATATCACAGTAAATATAAGACCTATAATAACTTAGCTGATTATCAAACATTTGTTTTACTGCGAGATCGAGCAACTGCTGTGGAAGAGGAATGTCATAATTCATATATTGCTAAGATTGAGTCTGAAATAATTATAAACCCGAAAGCCTTTTGGTCTTATGCAAAGAGTAAAAAAGAAATTGGTGCATATCCAAACCTAATGCATTAACTTTATGCAATTACCAAGGTAGGTCAGCTGAATCTGGCATCGATATTGCTAAACTATTTTCGGAATATTTCCAAACAACATTTTTATCTGCTAATACTTCTCACTCTCACAACAGTGTGCAAGACTCGCTTAACAACATAAACATTTCTAAAGTTTATGTTGATGAATCCGAAGTTGGTAAATTATTAAAATAATTAGATTTATCTAAGTCAGGTGGACCAGATTTAATACCTCCCGCCTATATTAAAAATGTCGCTGATAGTCTGATAATGCCTATCACAATTTTGTTTAGACGATCACTAAATGAAGGTTGCGTGCCTTCTATATGGAAATCTGCACTTATAACCCCTGTACATAAAAAAGGCAACAAAGCAAATGTTGAAAATTACAGGCCAATTTCGAAACTTTGTCTCTTTGCCAAAGTCCTGGAAAGAATAGTTTACAGTCAGGAGTCCGATCGTGGTAATTTATACTATGAAACCAAAGCAAAACCTTTTACTTAATACGTTACTTTGAGCCACCGAACAGCACATTTCGTATCGTGGTAATTATTCAAACGAAAACCATTTGGTTTTTTCTCGGAAGATTCGTTGATGAAAAGGTTTAATAATCTGTGGTAACAAACGAACGTAACTTAAGGAGTTTATTGGTATCGTGGTAATTTTTTGTCAATTTTTGACAGCGTTTCCTACCAATTGCCTTACGTTGGGAACGCCTTTGCGAACGTTTTTGAAAAAGTTAGTTGCGACGAACTTTTCGAAGGCATTTTGGATCATTCATATTGAATTATGGAGGTATTTCGACTTTGTCTGGAGAGAAAAAAGTGTATTATTTTGAATTTTTGCTGAAGTTCTAGTGTCTACAATTCTGTCTCTGTACAAACAGATGATGCACCACGCAAATGCAGTGGTCACCGAGGCAAAAAGAATTAATTCTCGGAACAGGAATATAGCCCTAAGGTAACAAGACATTTCTTTAAGTAACCGAAAGACAATTTCGCAAGAAATATTGTCTATCCACCTGTCTTTTTAAAACTAAGTGTCTGAAGGATCTCCGTTTATGGCCGCCCCTGTGGGCTCTGATGGTCTAGACGTGGAGACAAAAGTAACTCATATGTAAGATAATTACCTACCGAATGACAAAGGCACCACACATTTATACCAAAATTGAATAATGATGACTCTCAGTACAATTCACAAATAAATAAAACCTTAAATACAATTGTTACGTGGCTTGAGTCATTAAATTTAAAGGTTAATGTGAACAAGACGAAGATATTACAATTCAGAAATTATCAAAAACAAGCTTTAAATCTACATGTTGTAAATCAATATCAAAAAGTTGAAGAAGTGGGCCATATTAGTTTTCTAGGTGTTACTATTGACACTCATTTAAATTGGAAGCCTCACGTAGAAAAAGTAAATAAAAAAATGTCTGGTTACTGTTATGCAATCTCTATATTAAGAAATGTGACCACAGAAGATGTAGCAAGAAACGCTTATTTTGGTTATGTTTATCCCGTCTTAACATATGGAATCATTTTCTGGGGTAGTTCCGTTGACTCCCAGTCGACATTTGTCTTGCAAAAAAGGTGCTTGAGAATTATATACAGACTGCATAACACTGATACTCTGCGAAATATATTTGTAAATAAGAAATTTTTGACTTTAACTTGTATCTATATACTTGAAATTTGTATTTTTGTAAAGATGCATAGAGATTATATTGCATGTTTATCTGAAGTTAAAAGAAATGTACGTGAACAATATAAATATGATTTATGCTTAACAAGTAACTGCATCAGAAGTGCAATCATGCAAAAAAGCACTCTTGCAAGAGGTGTAAAAATATTTAACAATTTGCCAAACAGTATCAATATGTGGAGCGGAATAAAATTTAAGAAGGAATTAAAAAAATGGCTCCTAGATAAGGCCTTTTATAACTTAAATGAATATTTTGGTACTGCTAACTATACACTGTAATGTTTCTGCCTTCTCTTTCTTGAAGTAGGTTGTTTCTAATTGATGTGATTATCTGTTTTTGTATGGACAACTGTATTTAATTTTGCATGTGACATTTTTATTATTAGAACCATTAACATATATTATTTAAATTCAATTTTTCGAATGTTGTACGTCCGAAATGGGCACACTGTTGCATCTGTATCATTGTAAATTAAGAACTTTTTGACACAGTGGACAATAAATAATTATTCTATTCTATTCTAGGTACCTATAACTATTCAGTGCTTTGTGGTGCCAGGTATTCAGAATCTATAACCTAGGTACCTATATACTATTTCAATCCACCCAATAAATGCCACTCAGTTGCCTAAGCTAGTGTTAGTAAAGCTATAAAAAAGTGACGGAGGTACTTAATAATCCAGAGATATTAAATAAACATGTAGCATTCCCGTTCACTCTAAGTGACAGGGAAAAAATCAAAAGACAGTAAGCAAATAAGTTTAGTTCATGTTTGACCAATGTAAATACACCTAGTAGGTACTTACTACAAGGTGTAGAATAACATCAACAAAGAAATAGTTCAAAACTATGTTCTTAATTACTATTCATGCAGAACATGAAAAAAGATTTGTAAAAATTACCCACTTATATTTGTTGCCTCTCTTAATATCTAATTGTAATGTACTTTTTTTTCAGTTTCTATCAAGCTACAAGGATACCAGGTGTTCTGGGCTCTATAGATGCACCCATATAGCCATTTTGAAGCCGGCAATTCATGAGCAGCAAATATTAACAGAAAAGAATACCATTCCTGCCCTCTTGCGCACACTATGGCGCCAGAGGAATATTATTCCTTCCTAAAGTAATGGAAATAGGCTAATAAAAACACATATTAAAATATTTAATTAACACTTTTATTTAGAATCACATAATATCAGATTTTTTTTAACATTAAGATGCTTGTAAACTAGTACTTACTTTAATTTAAGCTTAAACTAAGATTAGATTTCTTTGTTTCATATTATCACATTCAAAATTACATAGATTGTTCAGATGTCAATGAATAATATGATCGTCAATAATATTGGAAATAAAATAAAAATAATTCAAACAAAATAAAAGTATGTCAAAAGACAGGCAAAACAAAGCAAATTCATAGTAATTATAATATTTAATGTAAGTAACATAATTATAATTAAACATTTTGTACCTAACATTTTTATTTATTTAAATCACAGCCTAGAAAATTAGAAAAGTTGTAACATTACCCGAGAACTTGGATGATAAATTGTATTGCTAGAAATTTAAAGAGATTTCTGCCACACTTTAATCTATAATCTACAAGTTCTAGGAAAATGTAATATGGGCTTAACAACACCCAAAAATAAAACATTTTTACACAGGTTGTGAAGAATAGCCTTTCAAATCTGAAAGTGCACGATCAGTCGATGTAATTAAAATTTTTTTGCGAGTAAAACTTTCAAGAAATGAAAAAAGGCCTCTCCATACAAACTGTCCGATCAAGGTTACTATTTAGGCCTGTTTTTTTTTTGTACGATCATTCTTCATTGGATGATGAAACCATCTGCATCTGAAAGAATTTATATAGGTATTAAAATTGTAAAAAAAAATTACTAATAACCAAGGTAGCCATTGCTCCATGGTGTGAATATCAAAGTGGTGTCTTTCCATAGGTAAGAAGACCTCATCAACTGGACCACCAGTTAAATTGCTTCACAAAGAAGAAAAAGACTGTGGATAGAAGTTATTGGCTTATGTTACTTAGAAAAGTTAAGAAAATCAATATGATTTTATGCTGTTGTTGTCCCAAACATAAATAAATAAAATAAAAAGAAATGAGAAAAACCAACAGATATTCCAATCTTACCCTTTGTATACTAGTCCTTCTGACATACGCACTTGATAGATTATAATACCTGAAAATATGTCTAAAAATATTGCTAAATGGCTAAATTGTATTTCAGAGATAATAGATAGTTAGGAGTAATAAATTTTATTGTAATAGTATTGATTTCATCTCTTTCCTAACGGAAGTTGTAGAATGTACTTAACTAAAGTATTGTATGAAGTAAAATAATAAAAATGACATGTGTTGCAAGGTTTATAATGTGTTCAAAATATTGTATCAATATTGTTATCGATTCATTTAGCAAAATATACCAAATCGTAAGTAAAAGTAGTAATTTTGATGCTGTTCAATGTAGCTCATTGGCTAATGTAACTAGAATGATTTGTATTGGTTAATATGTGGCTAATATCACTCACCTCGTCCCTGATTGGATAATTGTATTGCTCACTACCTGTACAAACTTCATTTCATATTGTATGATAAAAAGCTCCATCAGAGCATTAAATCTCTCTTATATTAGTGTCGGCGAAACTGGAAGTATCCCTAGTCCTGAGTTAAGTAATTTTCTTTAATATTTAAAATATGTTGTTGTAATAGAAATAAATCTCATTGTAAACGTGTTATTTTCTTGTCGTTAAATGTAGATAACTGTATTTTCAACTCTGCTTGGATTAGTAACTGTTTTACTGCTGTTTCTTTGAATAATCAAGTACATTTATAACTACCATTTATTTCGTTTATCATTTGTTCTAAAATTCCCTTCCTATGTAGCTATAATCTACGAAAAGGCGTGGTTAATTTAGGTAGGTAGTACAAGACAGCTTTTTTTTTTTTTTTTTTTTTATTTCTTTCTTAACAACATCAACAGTACAGTCATGACAGGTTATCCCAAATCGACAATGTAGCTTAAATAATTGATTAAATATATTGAATTAGAAATTAAAAGCTTGGCTGTATCCTCGTATTTTAGAGCACAATAGGTAAATAACTCAATACCTAGTATTCCTTTAATAGACAACTCATATTAAAAAGCTTTTATTTGTAACTGCACATGTCTCTATCCTTAAAATTCTAACACACTCATCACAGGAACCATAGCCGCAACAGCTTGGCTGAATGTTGCGAAGGCCTGTGTCTGAATCTACCCAGCCTGAGCCCGCGCTTTTGCTGACTCTGCTTGCATCAGGGTAGCCTGAGCCAGCGTATTGTCTTCGGGCGCGGAGCTCCTCTATTTTGGCCACTAAAATTTGGCATTTCGAGGGCAGTACGGTTTCCTGTTTACAAAATAAACAAGATTACAATAAATAATTATGAATATAAACTATCATTATCAAGTTAATGGATCACCAAAACCAGTGGTTTCACTGAAAATATGCTTATCATCTTACTTAAGACTATTGAGGATAATTTTGCAAGAAGTGCATTTGTTTTTTCTTTCTAATATTGTTTTATGTAAATAATAAAATCTTATACCCATATAAAATACTTATAACAGGTAAATTAAGTAGGTAACTAGTAATTTTGAATTCAATTTGTCTTCCTTGCTTCCAGGATAGGAGGGTTCCTATCCTGTAGCCTCGGCCGATGCACTCTTTCCCAGTTGCGGACACGTTGGCTTCTTCCCTGACTCTCATGTGGCCTCTGGCTACGCGGTGTGGATGGAGAAGGCGAGCGCGAACCTATGTTCCTTGATTCTATTTGGTGTCCTCGTTTATAATCAACTAGCTGTTGCCCGCGGCTTCGCTCGCGTGGATTTCGTATTTAGGTTGTTACCGGTTTTCCGAAGCAATGAGATATTTTAGTCCAGAAAAATTATTATTTATCCCATCATTTCGGGGTAATTTTAAACTAAGGAAAAACAGGACTAACGCTGAGCAAATCAAAAAGTATAAATCAAGATCCAGCTGAATTTTATATAATATACAGACGTTACTCATAAATTACTCAGAACAGAGGAACTTAGCAGCAGTATCCTAACAAATGTAAAGAGAGATGAGAGACACCTTTATGTCATATTTCAAAACAGAGCCAATTCGCAGAAGTAATTGAGAAAAACTGAAACCCTCTCCCTCTTTCTCCCTCTCCCCCCTTCCTCTCCCTCTCCCCCTACCTCTCCCCATCCCCCTCCCTCTGTCACACCCCCTCCCCCTCCTCCCTCTCCCACTGCCCCTCCTTATCCCCCTCCCTCTCCCTCTCTCTCACCCCCTCCCCCTCCCTCACTCCCTCCCTCTCCCCCTTCCCCTCCTTCTCCCTCTCCCTCTACCTGTACCTCTCTATCTCTCTTCCTCTCTACGTCTCTACCTCTCCACCCCTCTACCCCTCTACCCCTCTACCCCTCTACCCCTCTACCCCTCTACCTATCTACCTCTCTACATCTCGAACTCTCTACCCCTCTACCTCTCTACCTCTCTACCTCTCTACCTCTCTACCCCTCTACCCCTCTACCCCTCTACCCCTCTACCCCTCTACCCCTCTACCCCTCTACCCCTCTACCCCTCTACCCCTCTACCCCTCTACCCCTCTACCTCTCTACCCCTCTACCCCTCTACCTCTCTACCTCTCTACCTCTCTACCTCTCTACCTGTCTACCTCTCTACCTCTCTACCTCTCTACATCTCTACATCTCTAACTCTCTACCTCTCTACCTCTCTACCTCTCTACCTCTCTACCTGTCTACCTGTCTACCTCTCTACCTCTCTACCTCTCTACCTCTCTACCTCTCTACCTCTCTACCTCTCTACCTCTCTACCTCTCAACCTCTCTACCTCTCTACCTCTCTACATCTCTAACTCTCTACCTCTCTACCTCTCTACCTCTCTACCTCTCTACCCCTCTACCCCTCTACCCCTCTACCCCTCTACCTCTCTACCCCTCTACCTCTCTACCTCTCTACCTCTCTACCTCTCTACCTCTCTACCTCTCTACCTCTCTACCTCTCTACCTCTCTACCTCTCTACCTCTCTACCTCTCTACCTCTCTACCTCTCTACCTCTCTACCTCTCTACCTCTCTACCTCTCTACCTCTCTACCTCTCTACCTCTCTACCTCTCTACCTCTCTACCTCTCTACCTCTCTACCTCTCTACCTCTCTACCTCTCTACCTCTCTACCTCTCTACCTCTCTACCTCTCTACCTCTCTACCTCTCTACCTCTCTACCTCTCTACCTCTCTACCTCTCTACCTCTCTACCTCTCTACCTCTCTACCTCTCTACCTCTCTACCTCTCTACCTCTCTACCTCTCTACCTCTCTACCTCTCTACCGCTCTATCTCTCTACCTCTCTACCTCTCTACCTCTCTACCTCTCTACCTCTCTACCTCTCTACCTCTATACCTCTCTACCTCTCTACCTCTCTACCTCTCTACCTCTCTACCTCTTTACCTCTGTACCTCTCTACCTCTCTACCTCTCTACCTCTCTAGCTCTCTACCTCTCTACCTCTCTACCTCTCTACCTCTCTACCTCTCTACCTCTCTACCTCTCTACCTCTCTACCTCTCTACCTCTCTACCTCTCTACCGCTCTACCTCTCTACCTCTCTACCTCTCTACCTCTCTACCTCTCTACCTCTCTACCTCTCTACCTCTCTACCTCTCTACCTCTCTACCTCTATACCTCTCTACCTCTCTACCTCTCTACCTCTCTACCTCTCTACCTCTTTACCTCTGTACCTCTCTACCTCTCTACCTCTCTACCTCTCTACCTCTCTAGCTCTCTACCTCTCTACCTCTCTACCTCTCTACCTCTCTAACCGCTATCCCTAACATAGAAACGACACCCATATTTATTTTTAGACATTTCAAACCTATCGCACCCCAACCCCATCCCCAGGGGATGATGGTATTTCACGTCCACCACGTTGGATTTCAAAGTAGTTGTAGCTTTCGTAATCAGCGACCCAATAAACCATACAAACGACACCTATATTGATTTTTAGACATTTCAATTGTATCGCACCCCAACTCCATCCCCAGAGGGATGATGGTATTTCACGTCCACCACGTTGGATTTCAAAATTGTTGTAGTTTTCGTAATCAGCGACCCGATAAACTATACAAACGACACCCATATTTACATTTTAACCCTATCGCACCCCAACCCCATCCCAAGGGAATCATGGTATTTAACGTCCACCACGTTGGATTTCAAAATTGTTGAATTTTCGTAATCAGCGACCCGATAAACCATACAAACGATACCCATATTGGTTTTTAGACTTTTTCACCCCATTTCCCTTTTTTAGGGGTTGAATTTGGGGTGGAATTTCAATAACAGTGATAAACGTTGCATAGAATTACATTATTAATGCCTAAATAATAAATTATGTGGATTTTACTTTAAAAATAAAGAATTTTCAACTTCATCCCCGTTTATCACCCTTAAGGGTGTCGAATTTTCAAAAACCCTGAGACGTAGTTATTAATTTTTAGTCGTCCGCCTAAATAAAAATTTTGAAGATCTTAACTTCAAAACTGACGGACTTTCATACAAAATTTCATCCCCTATTTCACCCCCTTAGGGGTAGAATTTTTTAAAACCCTTTCTTAGTGCACCCCTAGGTCTCATAAGGAACCTACATGCCAAATTTGGAATCTCTAGACCCAGCGGTTTGGGCTGTGCGTTGATATGTCAGTCAGTCAGTCAGTCAGTCAGTCAGTCAGTCAGTCAGTCACCTTCTTCTTTTATATATATAGATAAATGCTGGGATCGCACATCCACTAGCACTGGTGACAAGTGACAATGCTTCAGGAGGCGACTGAATCCTTGGCAACGAAAAATGTTTATTGACGAGTCTTCACTTATCCTGAAACATTAGTAGTCTGTGCGTTGAATTTCAATTCAATTTTTGTTGTGGCTTTTTGAGGTTATAATTATGTTTTCTCTTGTCATTTACGGTGTTGCCAGTTACTCATTCCAGTTTGATCCGATTTTTTTTAAATGTAAAAAAAGTTGTAGAGCTTGTCTAGCGAATCGAGTCTTGAACAACACTGGTTTTACGCGGGAAAATAGACTCGATGCTTAGATATAAAAATAGAACAAAAGATACTCAAATAAAATTTATCTGTTTGTTATTATGGGTCTGCAATCTGTAAATATCCACTAGTTGAAATAAGTTTTATAGGGTTCTGTGTCTTAGTGGAAAATGTATGTATGTATGTATGTATATATTCTTTATTGCATCACAAATAAAAGTAGACAAATTACAAACACGAAAAGTACATATGCAAAGGCAAATATTAACCCTTTACGGATATTTTTTTTGGTCCATCTGTCTGTTGTGTCTAAGGACCACTAAGTTCCGCTACGTACCAAAAAATTCCGAAATTGGAATAAAAAATCTATAGCGGCAACGCTGGATAGTGCTGCTCTATTCGCGATACGTTTGTCGATATGAAAGTAACCATAGTATTTTGTAATACTCGTTGCAAGATCTAGTCCATAGACAAAAGATCTAAACGGCTTCAGTTTGGTTTCACTTAACGTAACGTATGCGTAACGTAAACAGTTTTGTTCCTACCACGATACCAAAAATTGCATCCGTAAAGCCAAAGCAAAACCAAAACCTTTCCGAAACCAAATATCTTCCTCTTTAGCGTTAAAACTGTTTGCAATTACCACGATCGACCTCCAGGTTTATAATGATCTTAAATGCTTCTTTAGTCTAGACCAGCACGGGTTTCTTAGAAAGCGATCAACTACGTCAAATCTGCTTTCGGCTAGCGACTACATCTCTAAAAATATGGAGGATGGATCACAGGTAGACATAATTTACACCGACTACAGTAAATGTTTTGATCGAATTGATCACTCGGTGCTCTTAAGTAAACTATTACAAGCGGGGATCCACGGGATCTATTTCGATGGTTTTCGTCTTATATCTCTAACCGTAGTCAGGCTGTAGTGCTAAGAGGCCACACGTCTACTTGGTTACCTATACCATCAGGAGTTCCTCAAGGATCTCTTTTGGGACCTCTTTTATTTACGATCTTCATCAACGATATCCAAAACTGTTTTCTAAATTCTAAAATATTGCTTTTCGCGGATGATATGAAGATCTTAAAGGCAACACATTAATAGCATCGAAGATGCTATTGCTTTACAGGACGACTTATTGCGTTTTCAAAACTATTGCATGTCAAATAAATTAGACATAAATATATCGAAAAGTTTATATATGTCGTTCTCACGCAAAACTAACCCAATAAATTTCAAATACTCAATGAATAATGTATATATTTCTAAGGTAGATTCGATTAGAGACTTAGGAGTCATTTTTGACAATAAACTTGTTTTTGACGCTCATATTGAGCACAGTGTTAATAAAGCCTCCAAGGCGACTCTTAATGCGATTCTTAATGCGACTTTCGGCTCCCTTTCGTAATG
The DNA here is from genome assembly GCA_947532105.1 of Athrips mouffetella. Lineage (NCBI taxonomy): Eukaryota > Metazoa > Arthropoda > Insecta > Lepidoptera > Gelechiidae > Athrips > Athrips mouffetella. Next base: position 331,709 of record CANNWQ010000057.1, on the reverse strand, counting down.
TCAAAACTTTGAAAATACTATATTGTGCCTATGTACGCAGCCATCTTGAGTATGCTACACCTGTGTGGAACCCCCTGTACCAGAAATACATTTCTAGGATCGAGGGTGTTCAAGAGAAATTCCTCCGCTTTCTAGGTTTTAAAGCTAAACAACGATCAGTTGATTATAACCACAGATGTAGACGTTACCATTTTTTACCACTAAATATAAGGCGTAATATTAGCGACATATGTTACTTTTCTAGTATTGTAAAGGGATTAATAGATAGCCCAGAATTATTGTCTAAAGTATACCTGCGTACTAATTTGTTAAATTTTAGAGAGCGTTCAGTCCTTGACGTACCATTTGCTAGAACGAATTACAGATCAAAATCGTTTTTTGTAAGAATCTGTAGGGATATTAAAGATATACCAGCAACTATAGAAAGCCAGAAATATATGTTTGATAGAACCGCTTGTCTTTTTTTTTCTTCTCTGTATTTTGTGTGATTAATTGGTATCGGCTTTTGTTAATTAATTAATTTATCATTTATTTTTTGTTAATCATTTTATCATTTTTGTCACCCTCGAGTATAAAATGGTTATTTATAAAGGTTCAAGAGAAGGGTAAGAACTGAAAACCAGTGCTTTCAGTGTTGCCTAGTGTAGCCTGGGAGCAAGAACTGAGTTTCTTGCCTTTTGCTTACAAAATTGTTGAATAAGAATAAGAATGATCGTGATTTATTTCCGAAATTTTTTGTTAATCGTTTTGTTTTTCATATGTGTAAGCAATAAAGATTTATGATTATGATTATGATTAAGATATATTTACAACCAGCAACTCAAGTATCAAACGACAGCTTACCAAGGTACTCATTGATAACCTGTAAATTTACCAATAGGTTATTTTACTTTAGTGGAATCCAGCTATTTTTGTTAAATCCAACTTTTAGATACTTTCTAAGTTTATTGATTAAGTAACTTAATGACTCAATGAATTTTATACTGGTGAAAATTTGTAATTGGCGTATTTCTTTTCAAAATTAATATATAAATACTGGGCTGTAAATTTTCCAAATAAAATAAATAATAAATGTATCAGTGCACGAAATTTACTATGATGTTGCTTGTCGATAGATATAATTTTGCTCGTAAGCATAATTTGTGTTACAATTGCTTAAGTAATCGTCACAATACACGCACTTGTAATTCTACAAACACTTGTAGATTTTGTAATCGCTCACATCACTCGCTCTTGCATAATAGCACGTCTAATGTGACACAAGGTCAACGAACTTTGGCATGGTCGGCCCCCGTGCTGACACCATCCGCTTCCGCGCATCCGCAATCGATTTCGCCCGCTTTTTCGCAACCGCCCGCTAATAATAATAATTTTAGTGCTCACGTGTGCTCTGTGCCTGAGCAGTCACCCCGCGCATTTGACCAATTGCTCGCGTCCCACGTGGGGACCCCTTTAGATAGCGCTTTCGTGACCGCTTCCGCTTCCTCGACCGCATCCGCACTCGCTAATAAAAGTGATACGATGTATCGCGGTGGTGCACATACGCGCCAAATATTATATGTACCGCCTACGCCGCGGCCTCCCCTTAACAATGTTGCTATGCAAAATAGTACCGCACCTGATCAGCAGATTTCGCTCTGCGTTATCAACCCGCAGTTAAATAACGCACCCGCTTTTAGTAGTCGATCCGCAATATCCGACCACAGTGCTGTTAGGAACCGCTGTGTGTCTCGCCCATGGGCCTAACTCGCATGAACCGGAACTTGTCCACGTCTTAGTACTCGTAGATTCTGGGTCCATGAGAGATATTATTACACGTCAATGTTGTTCGCGTTTAAACTTACCTATTTATTCCGCTCAAAATGCTAATGTCTCTGGCCTTGGTGACGTAGTAAACAAGCCGCAGGGTATCACTCGCTTAAAATTGTATTCCCGGGTAAATGGTGATGTTAATTTTGAAGTAAATCCCAACGTACTTGACCGCATAGCGAGTGAGCTGCCCCCTTCGCGGGTTGATGTCTCTTCTCTTTCTTACCTACAAGGTATATGCTGATTGTTGTTACTATTCGCCAGGTGACGTGGATATGATTCTCGGTTGTGATATTTTTGCCCGCATAGTACAGTCGAAAAAACTATCTCGCGCGCCTAATGAGCCGGTGGCTATAGAAACGTCTTTGGGTTACCTTATTTTAGGAAACGCACCTACACAAATTAATTCTGACATTTCACGTTCTTTCTGCACTTTTGAACATTGTGTTTCGCGCTTTTTTGAAGCAGAAGAGCTACCTAACGCAAATTTTCTCACGCCTGAAGAAATAGAGTGCGAAAACATTTTCTTTCAAACAACTACAAGGGACGAAACCGGACGTTATGTAGTTGCTTTGCCCTTTCGTAGCGATCCCGCAAGTTTAGGTAACTCTGAACATTTAGCAAAACGCCGCTTTTTGTCACTTGAACGCTGTTTATTGGCTAATCCAGAAATTAAATTAGAATATGATACAATATTATGCCATTATTTAGATAAAAATTATATTTCGCGCGTTGAAAATTTTGATAGTTCAGACCAATTGCAATATCTAATCGCTCGTCATGCCATCGTTAGAAGCGATAAGCTTACAAGTAAAGTTCGTATTGTAATGAATGCCAGCATGAAAACCGATTCCGGTGTCTCGCTGAATGAAATTCTACACACGGGTAAAAACTTACAATCTGACTTATTTCGCATAATCTTAAATTTTCGTCTATTTGAAGTTGCGATCAGTGCCGATATCCGACAAATGTACCTACAAATTGTAGTACAAGAAGCTTTCCGCCGCTATCAACGCATTTTTATAGATTCGGACCAGACGAACCTCTTCAACTTTATGAGTTCAACCGCGTCACATTTGGGATGACTAGCAGTCCATTCCTTGCAATGCGTACTCTACGTCAGCTGATAGCGGACGAAGGTCACCGCTTTTCCGCCGCAGCGCACGTATTAGAAAAGGACGAGCTATATGTGGATGATATTGCAGTGAGTTGTAACTCGCAGACCGACGCCATACAGTTGTCAAATGAACTTATACAGCTGTTTGCCGCTGGAGGTTTTGATCTAGTGAAATTCGCAAGTAACTCACCCGAAATTCTAGCTGCTATTCCCGCTGAAAGTCGTGTGACTGAGTTAGTAAATATTGGTTCGGATAAAAACTTGAAAGTTCTCGGTTTACAATGGGCACCTGTGACCGACCACTTCATGTTTACGGTTTCTCACGATGATCGTAACTGCTCTAAACGCAACATTCTGTCCACAATAGCACGCTTATGGGATTTGATGGGATTCGTAGCTCCCGTCACGTTGCTCGCTAAACTCATAGTGAAATCACTCTGGGAAAATAATATCGAGTGTGATGATTCGCCGCCGCCTCACATTGTCGTTTTATGGCAACGCTTTGTTGATGAATTACCGCTATTGAAACAAATTCAGATACCGCGTTTTTTGGGAGTACAACCGCATTTCATATTGACATTGTTGGGTTTCGCGGACGCTAGTGAACGCGCCTTCGGAGGTGTTGTGTACTTTCATGTATTCTGCCCTGAGACTCGCAAAAGTATGATTAATCTACTTTGTGCGAAGTCAAAGGTAGCACCGTCGAGAACAAAGGTGACGCTTGCTCGCCTAGAATTGTGCGCGTCTCTGGTTCGAAGATATTTACGCTTCGCGCTGTACAGTCCACAACACACTCGCGTTTACCGATAGTACAGTCACTCTTGATTGGATACACTCATCACCTGCTGGATGGCAAACATACGTGGCTAATCGCGTAGCTCGCATTCACGCTAATGTTGACCCGCAATGTTTTCATCACATCAAAGGAACTGAGAACCCCGCTGACTACCTGTCACGTGGGCTTATTCCCGCACAGCTTATTGACCATCCTCTGTGGTTCAATGGCCCTGCATTCGCACCTTTGCCCATTTCTGAATGGCAAATTGTCAATTTTGATCCACGTATCGTTGTAGATCCGCCAGAAATAAAAACCAACGTATTAATTACAACTGATAGTACACCCGCACGCCCTCTTTTGTACGACTTGGCTACTCGCGTATCATCGTGGCCCAAGTTGCTTTGCATTGTTATTTACATATTTAGATTTTTGAAGAAATTACCTCGCAAATTTGAACCGCATCATTTGCAGATAGCAACAATGGCTATCTAACGAGCTGTGCAAGAAGTACATTTCGCAGAGGAAACCGAGACCGCCCGTAAAAACGGCACCTTGCCCCGCGCTTTTGCTAAACTGAATGCCTTTCTTCATGAAGGTCTTCTTCGCGTTGGTGGTCGATTATCAAACGCCGAGATCGACTTTGATAGTCAAGACCCTATTATTTTGCCCGCGCGTGATCATGTCATTGACTTGATCATTGATTATGAGCACAAGTGCTAGCTACACACTGGACCTGGAATTTTGCTCTCACTGCTTCTACAAAAATATTGGATTTTTGCGGCTCGAAATATCGTTAGAAAACGAGTTAATATGTGTAATGTATGCTTTAAAGCCAAACCGCGTCCGCAATTTCCTCTCATGGGAGATTTACCCGCTTGCCGCGTACGTGAAGCAAAACCGTTTCTTCACACTGGAGTGGATTATGCAGATCCACTGCAAATCATACCGTACCGTCGTGGGGGTGTTCACAGCCAAAAGGCCTTTTCGTGTGCTTGGTGATACATGCGATACATATCGAACTAGCTTCCGATCTATCAACTGCCGTGTTTCTAAACGCGTTTAAACGTTTTCTATCACGTCGCGGCCCAGTCAGTGTGATAAACTCTGACTGTGGCACTAATTTCATTGGTGCTAGATCGCATTTAAAATCGTTATACGACATGGTTTGCTCATCTGAGTATAATGAGCAGCTTTCCCAAACTGTAACGGAAAACCGCATAGAATGGCCTAGATTTACCGCGCCGCATACCATTACGCCGTGCTGTCGACATTACTTTCGGCAACCGACATTAGTGCCTTAGCCCGCTTACATTTTTGAAGTTATTTATAAGTGCCTTGTGAATTGCTTATACACCGCTTTAAGTGCTTTGTACTAGACTCAGGCTGAGTGATTGTTAACCAGAACAAACTGTGAGAAGAAAACCTAGGTGGAGATACCGAGTGCTTGCCGGCTTTCCTGTTAGCAGAAGAGAAGCATCATCAGCTGCCCCCAGCCTATTCCTCCCTTTCCACAGGTTAGTGAAACACGTATTTCTCATGCAAATCGCATTGGCTTGCTTGGCATATTCCATCCCCACCTAGCCACGTTGTTCTTTCATCTCTTGCTGCATAACTAAAAATAATATAGTCCACATTAAAAATAAACCAGCGCCTAAAAAGAATATAAAATCGCAACCAATCTACCTGCGTAATTTTTTGAACCCCTTCGAATTATTAACTGATAATGTGTTCAAAGAGCGTTACAGGTCATATATCATTTATTCATAAAACAATTAATAATTGTGTCTGAATGTTTACAATAAAATAAAAATAAATCGAAAAATAAAAAACGGTTAAGCAATATGAGATTAACATAATACCTACAGCTAAATGATGTAATTGAAAACAAACAACCTTCTATTAGACAAACTACGCCACTATGGCATCCGCGGTGTATCACATGACCTGCTTACATCGTTCTTACAAAATAGGAAACAAATCGTGGAAGTCAATGTCGGTGGTAAAAATGTTAGGTCAAAACCGGGAAATATAACTGTAGGTATTCCTCAGGGGTCCTCATTAGGAAATACATTATTTTTAATTTTTATAAATGACCTATCTTCCTTTATTACTGATGGTTTAATTGTACTGTTCGCAGATGACACCACGGTAGTTGTACGTGCGCGTACCTACGAACAATAAAATTGAACTTAAAATAAACCACATATATTCACAGTTACAGGAGTGGTTCACCTCCAACAGCCTAATATTAAACGCACCAAAGTCGAACTTAGGACCAGAGGGCGCCACCGCCACGTAAATATCGGCTAAATAAATAAATCCAAAATCAGTATAATTTAATTTAGCAGTGTTATAGGTGTAATCGTACGGTTCAGAATATCGTGTGCAAATGTTTGTGAAGAAATCGGACAATAGTGTTATGTAAAAATCTCATTTTAATGAGTGAGTCAATGAATCAATATGTCGAAGACACCTACTGGGGCGGAAAGGGATGGCACTGTGTGGGCAAGGGATAGACATCAGGAATAGCAGAGAACACGATATTGGCCGAACTATTTGTAGCAGACATCGATAACATCTTTGACATTCGCCTAATTCAATCGAGTGTAACTTACTTGCATAACGATCATTCATCCTGACTTGCCATTGACCTCTCATACGGTATTCTCCTCAATCACGTCGTCGGTAAACACAGCGGTGTGCAGGACTGCTTGTGCCACCTGTTGTTTTAATGTAAAATTAACTAAGTGGCACAATCCTGTCAACCCAAAACGTTGGAGGCTTATTCTAAGATTCTATTCACATGTTCAACTACAGCAAACTCACAGTGCACCGTGTTTTACTATCACAAAAGGTATTCGCGTATCATAACCTAAAATATCACAGTTTAGAAGCAGACAAGACTATAAACACTTAGCTGTCGTTAAAGGGTCGCTCCTGTCATCGCCGAATTGCCACGGCTCATCCGCCAGCGGCTGCAGGCTTCATCTCGCGACCAACTATCACTTTAGAACTTGACGTGGTAAAATCTCGAACAAGAATGAGCTGTTGAAAATGGCAGCCTCGTCTTCACGTTGCTACGTGTTGGCTAAACTGACACAAACCACGTCCCTTTACGTGCCATTCGTTGTAGTACCAACCTCATGATCTAAATAAAGCCATCATTGCCAACATCATCGTCCAACATCAACAATCCACACTGGTACGGAAATGCAGTACTAATTTGACGTTTGGCGTAGCTTCGCCGTGCTTGGGCCACTGCAATGTGCTGCTGGCACGAACGATTGTCTTTGAAAATACCGCGGGAAATTAGAAATGAGAGTCGCTCTACGACACGGCCGTCCTGACGGGTCGCACGTCCTCGTGCGAGTTCAAGTAACTGCAAGAATCAGTCTTCTAAACCACTCGGCCAAACCTGACCAAAACGAATCAAAACTAACTTCAAGAATCTTTCATTAAAATCACTCATCCGCTCCTGACCAAGAATGTTCAAACTACAACGAACTTCCAAACTCTATGACTGTAGTCTACGGGTCAAATCTAAAAGAGCTAAATCAAAACTAATTTTAACTAGTAGGTAGTAAAATCACGTAAAATTATCGTATCTTTCTGATACCAAATAAAAAAGTCACTAACTCTCTGATAAGTCAGTATCACATCGTTATGTGAACGTCTAAGTTAATTTAGACCATCGATCAATAATTTCTAAATTAGGTGAAAACCATTTTCAGACTAAAGCAATTGACATCAAGTTCTGTAATCAAAATAATTCACCATACACTTGCCTCTACCCAGCAAGTACATCGCCTCCTTCCGGCTAGTACACAAATAAAACGAACGCCTCTATCCGGCGGGTACATCGCTTCCATCAGGCTATACAATACAATACAATTATCTTTATTTGTGATAACAGGTACAAAATTTAAGGTGTTATAGTAACAAACAGTCCTCTGTTATCTACCAGTATGTCCGGTGTACAAATTATTCATAACTTAATTAATTTTTAGTCATAATATTCAATATAATAATAATAATAATATCTAGTCAAACAAATTCCATTTTATTCATTGATAAATTCAGATAAGCTATAATAACATTTGTCTTCTAAATAGGTTTTAATTTTTCTTCTAAACGACTCTGTGTCTAAATCTCTTATACACTTAGGTATTTTGTTAAAAACCTTTGCCAACATGCACAGAACGCCTTTACTCATGAGTGCAGTTTTTGCCATGGGGGCTGATATTATATTACTATCTCGTCTTCTTAAGTTAGGGTTTTGTCTTGGTCGTGAAAATAAATCCGGGTTCATCTTAACAAATGTTGCTGACTCAAAGATATATATACACGTAAATGTCAATAATTTGTATTTGGCAAAAAGAGGTCTACTGCTGTCCGTTATAGATATACCAAACATGGATCTGATGCATTTTTTTTAACCTTAAATACCATCTGCCAGTCTGTAGAATTGCCCCAGAATATTACACCATATCGAATATGTGAGACTACTATTCCGTGATATGCAGTTATTAATGACTTTATATCTACTGTTTTTGATAGTTTATAGAGTGCATATGCTGATGAGCTAAGTTTCTTACTCAATTCATGCAATTGGGTTTTCCAGTTCAGTTTTTTATCTATATATAGACCAAGAAATTTAGTATATTCAGCTTCATAGATCTGTATACCTTCATAATTTACGTTAATTTTGTTTTGTTTGGAACTAGGTCGTTGACTAAAGTGCATTATTTTTGTTTTACTTAAATAGATTTTTAAGTTATTTTCATTTAGCCAAAGAATAATCGACTTGATTCCTATGTTTATTTCATTTTCATATCTATTTTTATTTGTACATTCTACGGTCAAAGTGCTGTCATCTGCAAATAAAGTTAAATGTTGATTGGTAGATTGGGGTAGGTCATTAATATATGTCAAAAATAAGAGTGGGCCTAATACGCTTCCTTGTAGAACTCCATAAATTACCTCCCTTGCTCTAGATTCGTATATACTTTCCATTTTTGTGTTAGTATCTATTCTTGTTATGTGCGTTATTTGTCTCCTGTTTGATAGGTATGATTTAATAAGCTCTAAAACTTTTCCACGTAAGCCGTAAGATTCTAGTTTGTTGAGTAGTATGTCATGCTTTACATAGTCAAATGCTTGTGTCATGTCACAGTATATTGAGCAAGCAGGTATTCTTTTGTCAACGTTGGTAATTACTCGTGTCAAAAACTCGTATATTGCTAAATTAATACTTCTATTTTGTCGGAATCCTTTTTGTTCGTCTGCTAATAATTGAAATTTTTCTAAGAATTGGTATATCTGCGCATTTATATATTTTTCGAATATTTTCGATATTATAGATATAAGAGAAATCGGTCTGTAGTTCATCATAGATTCCCTATTATCTTTTTTAAATAGTGGTTTTATGATCACGTTTTTTAGTTTATCAGGATAAATTCCCTCACTTATACAAAGGTTGAGTATATAAGATAGGTGCGGGCTTATTAAATCTGCCACATTTTTAATAATCTTAGTCGAAATTTCATCGTGCCCAACGCTGTTTGTATTTTTAAGGGCCTTTATAATTTTAACAATATCAACTGGTAAGCTTGGAGCCATAAACATTGAGTTCTTATTTTGCTGCAAATTATATGTTGTTTTACGTGTTTTACTTAAAAAATTTGGAGAAGGTTCGACTTTATCTATGAAATAGTCATTAAATGCATTAGAGATTTCATTTGAATCAGTAGTAACAGTTTTATTATTTAATTATATTTTATATATGGTATTTATTGTAGTAGTTTGTTTGTCGTTTATAATCTGCCACGTAGTTTTAGCTTTATTCGTAGATGCTTGTATTTTTTGTATATTTTGTGTCCGTTTTGATTGTTTGATAATTCGTTTTAATAATTTTGAGTATTTATTTAATTTGTTTTTATTATTTTTACTTGGTTCGCATCTGTATTGCCACAGTAATTTCCTTTTTTTATAACTACAAGCTCTTATACCCTTCGTTATCCATTTACTTCTTTTTTTAATTTTTATCTTCATATATTTTATAGGGAAACATAAATTGTAAAATAATTTAAATTCCTCAAAAAATATGTTATACGCTTCATTTGGGTCAGTTGTTTTATATGTATCTGTAGATATCACATTCCGCAAACACTCTTTAAATTTCACCATGTTTTCTTTGCTGAAATCCCGCCTTTTTATGTACCAGTGTGTTAGAGTGGTAAATCTAGGAACAGGAAATCTAAAGAGTTGGGCAGTATGGTCGGATAATGCAAAGTCTAGTACTTTAAATGTGTGGTTTTTTGGACAATCATGAGTTAAGTTATCTATGCATGTCTTGCTAATTAGTCTAGTAGGTTTACGAATCCCTAATCTTAAGCCATAATTTAATAACAAACATTCAAATTCACATGTTAGATAATTCTGTTTTAAAACATCAATATTAAAGTCACTCGCTAATATAATATTTTTTCTACGTTTCTTAGTTACATACGTTAATATCTTATGCAATGTTTCAAAGAACAAATCTAAATTTTTGTGTTTTGGTACTCTATATACGCATACAATTATAATGTTATATTTTATCAATTCAATAGCGCAACATTCTAAAGTTCCACAATGTGACATTTTTTTTATTTTTTTTATTTCTCGCCATTGATGTCCATTCTTCAATAAAATGCACGCTCCGCCTCTACTTGCCTTTTCTCTACAGTAACATGCGGCCATACAATAGTTTGGCAGATTCAAGAGATGTTCATGCGATGACTTAATAAAGTGTTCTGTAATGCATATAACATCAACATGTATGTTATCTTCTGAAAGTTCATCTAGACATACTGTTAATTCATCGCTTTTATTTATTAATCCCGCTATATTTTGGTGTATGATGTTTAAGTAATCAACGAAAAAACATGGTCTCTTTTTGTTTTGCACAAATCGACTCTTGTAGTTCACAAATCATTTCGTTCACAGAGTTAAAAATACATCTCATTCCATTGTTATTAATTGATTTTGTAAGTTTAGAAAACATAAAGTTGTCATATGCTAAATTCCGATTTGAATCGATTAGATATGTATATTCTTTTTCAAAATTATCACAATATAATTGTTTATTAAATGTTTCGATCCTTGAGTTGTATAGATTGTTAGAGGTTCCAGATTTAAATGTTGGTAGGCAAAGAAGTACATTAGTATAATTGATTTCTCTCACCCTGTTTCTCAAATTTCTTATTATAGTTGTAAAGTTAGTGGATGTCTTAAAATCTTCTTCGCCAAGCATAATTACACAGTAATCTTTCATTGTGAAGTTTTTTACTTTGGTTTCTATTTCATCGACTAGATCAAGTATTTTACGGTTAGGATAAATGTAATGGCAAAATTTGAACGTATCTCCGATTTTTTCTTCTGCAATAGATAGAACCTTGTTACGGTTATTTGTACTTATAATGCAGATATTATTGTTTTCTAACAGATTTTGATTATATTAATTTAAAATACTTGTCAATGGAGTTTCTGATATTTGTTCATTCGTGGCTGATATGTCAAAGTTTTCGTAACTTTCCTCATTGATCTTTTCTTTTGTGTTTAGGGATTTTAGATCTTTTAATGTCTCACTTAGTTCTTTTTGTAACATAGAATTTTTTCTTGTGATAGTTGAAAGTTGTATGCTAGTACCTTTAAAATAATTTGCTCACAGAACTCCAAAATAAATCAGGTTACAACTGTATGAAACAAAACATAAAATTTAATAATTGATCGACTGTCGATGTCCGGACTTCATTATCAGTAGTCATATCAACATACTAGTTATCTATCTCAGTATGGTACCAAATCTTCTTTCCAGGTATTGGTAAAAGGTAGGTCACGTCACTGTCTGCTCGCACCAGAGCCACTCTGTCTATAAACTCACTGTTGCTATGCTATTCGGGTTAATCACATCTTGGTCAAATTTTTCATCTAAAACGTTCACATTTACTTTCAAAAACAATCATAACTTAAGGTTATTTAAACGTAACATCAATTTCAGTAGCAAATATTATCAATTTAGAAACAGCAGCTGTAATGTTGAACAAAACCATACTCATTCAAACAACAATAACTAGGTACAATTTTACAATGCTCAACTCTGACTTCTATCCGTTCATCACAACAATCGACCTCTATCCGGTCTTCCACACGTGACCTCCATCCGGTCACGAACACAACTGGCAACCTCTATCCGGTCACCTTAATCGACCTCTGTCCGGTCTTCCACACGTAACTCAACCAGAGCGAACACTTTCAACGCCGCGCAGCTTTGGACTGCCCGAAAGCAAGTCAATAAGAAGGGCTTACGACTCAGAGTTGCAACTGATTTAGTTACATACACACACACACACACACACATATCCGCCATCTGGGCACATCACCACAACGGCGATGTCCGTCCGGCCTCAAACATAACTTACCCACTTTTTTTTAGTTGTTATTCTGCATAATTTGTACATATTATGATTTAATATCATATACATATTATGATTTAATATCATATAACAAACATCAAAAAAGGTTTTAATCATTGTGAACCAGTGGAATGCGGTAAACGGCAAACCATTACCGGACGAGTTTGAATTGAAACATCAACGGATCCCGGGGAGTATTTTGTTTTATGATACCTAATTAGTAACACTAAAGTTTTGATATTTTTTACCTAATCAAGTGCACTTTAAGGCTAGATCATGTAAACAAATTCACTATTCTACAAAATTCTCCTCCGTGAGAAACGTCCATCCTCATACCAGCGGCGCCTTGTTGAGTCTCTTTTCACTTGACTAATTAGTATGTGGAAGTGAAATTGATGATTGAACGTAGCGGACACCGCAGATAAACTATTTACACTTCACTTAAATACAGGCAACCGTTTTAGTGCTTATATTTAACTCTAATACCTACGAGTAGGTTGAAACATTAGATACTTTATATGTACTTAGACAGTATTTTTTAACCAGCCAATTACCTGGTTTTTAGGCATATTATTGTTAGGTAGGTACCAATTAGTTAAATATAATATGGAAATAATATTATAATGATAATTATTGGGGATAGCTAGTAAACATTAATTGTTATCCGTTCACTATTTTATTGTTGCTATCATTACTTTCTTTCTTTGTTACAGTTTCATTTCTTATTGTTCTTACAAACATTTTCTTTTTTGAGTATCTACTGACCTTATTTTCTACACTTTGCTGTATTTTCCAATATCTAGTTTCATAATATACTCATTCTTTACTATTTAGTGTTTACTTAGTTTAGTTTAAGATACACCTAATATTCATTATAGAATTATTAAATTTTAAATTAATAATTTAGTTGACGGTTGCATAGGTCCTTTACTAAATATACTTTATCTGTTTATTCGGTTAGGTTATTTTATTTTAATTAATTCTAGTCTAATTATTTTGTCTATTACTGTAATAGCAAATTCTACAGTTCCTCCTGTATACATTTCAGGTCACCATGCCCTGTGTAACCAAAACATAGCAGCTTCAGCACAACCTAAGAGAATCAGAAGAACTCAATGATCGCCTCCGTGCAGGCAGGGACGTAAATGAGTTTGAAATAAGGCAACTGAAGGTCAAACTCCAAACACAAATAAATAAATTTGACGCAGTGCAAGACATTTTAAAGGAAGCACAAACTGAAGTTACTCGACTACAAAATCATGTCGAGTCATTAACGTCCCTGCAAGATCTGCATCAGTCCACCCTTGATAGAAATAGTTTATTGCAAGTACAACTGCAAGAAGCACATGTACAACTAGCAGATTTATACAAGGAAAAGGAGGATGAAGAAAATAAGCATGCTGTAGCCTTACACCATGAACTATCAACTGTAGAAGAGCACAAGGAGGAACTTGAGGAGCTTGAGAAAATAAAAAAAGACAAGGATGTTGAGTTAACAAAGGCACAACAATGTCTTGATGCGCTTCATTCTAGACTGAGCGAGATTACAGCGGCTTATGTTAAAAGTCAATCTTCGCTTCAACTGTTGACAAATAAATATGTAGAAACTGAGCAGTGCATGAATGAAATGTTGTCATCCACAGCTGAGCTCAAGCAGCTTTATACCACTCAGCAGCAACTGATACCCACCCTCACCAATGACAAAGAGGTTGCTTTTGCTCTAGAACCACCGCGAACATCAAATATCAGTATGTCTTCTAGCTGTACGCCTGCCACCTGCGGTTCAACGTCAACATTTTTCAACTGGCGATTTTCAGCTCGCCTTACGAAGAAACAACGCCGCCAAAAGCGACACGCGTACAATCGACGCCAGCAGCGAGGAGACCAGCATGAGCAGACCGCTGTGAGTGACGTCATCGTGGTGGCACCACGGCAGCACATCGATGAGAGCATGGTGACTGCGAGTGACGACATCACCACGTCGCCAGTGTTGCCAACACATGATGCCGCCGCGCTTGAGCAGACCGCTGTGAGTGACGTCATCGTGGTGGCACCACGTCAGCACATCGTTGAGAGCGTGGTGACTGCGAGTGAAGACATCACCACGTCACCAGTGTTGCCAACACATGATGCCGCCGCTGGTGGCGCCACGGTGGAACAGCAGCCACCTGTCGATAACAGCACAGAGACCACGGATGGCGAGGACTTTTCGTCGACTTTCAATAAAAAGAAGACCTTTGTATATTCAGACAGGATAGGAGTAGGTCTAGGGTCTATTTTTAATTACTGCCATAATCAGCAGGTGACCAATATTTGCTGTCCCGATATTACTTTCGACGGTCTTGTAAGAAAGATTGCTGTAGGCAAGTTTGACATAAACACCACTGTTGTTATCGTGGTAGGCAATCATTATGACATAAGTAGATTAAAATTAAACAATTTTGTGACATTGTTAAACAAAATACAGGTTGAAACTAAGTTTAGGTTTATTCTGTGTAACTTCCCATACTGTTCAAATGTTACTGAGCAACACAACAAATCGATGGCTGCCTGGAATAAAACCACTATCGTAAAAATAAGATTGTTCAGGAAAAAAGATTTTGTGAAATTATTGAATAACTAGAAAAGTATGGAGAGTATTGAAATAAATTATACGTCAAATTGTTCTTTATTTTTACCTTTAGTACTGTAACAATTTATAGATTTGCATAATTTCATAAAACAGAAATAAACGATGAAAATCATATAGCCACTATTTGTGCCGACAAGTCGTTTCCGTAAGCATTCTTTGCGGCTTTGTTTCAGGAAAAAAATATTAACGGTGAAACAACAATAGCATACTACAACACTATTCCGTGTTTAAGAAGACACATGGCGTGTACAGTAATAATATTTTGTGTTCATATTCCCTGAACTTATTGCTCACTTTGAAGATGGTATTTATGTAATGCTGCATATTTTTATATATTTGAATGAAATTGTAATAAAAAATAATCGTGCGTGAATTTCTATGAATGATAGGTAACGGTTTATTAGTAAAGTAATATAGTGATAAGGAAGAGAATGTAATAAAAACAGAAAATGGTATTTATAACTTACCTACTTTTATTTTAAGAAATAAAAAATAGAATTTTATTATTACGTTAATATTATTTAAGTTACACAAATTAAGTTGCATAGTAAACATATTGTTATATTCTAACAACTTTTACTAACAAATTGTGTTATTATAAAATAGTGCATATAACTTTGGTACGTTACTCAGACCACACAATTTAACAACTTTCCTCAAAGAACAGCAAAAAAAAAAGCTCCTGTACAAAAGGCACTATCAGTTGATGCAGATTCTATGGGACGTTAAAATATTTTTTTGTATTGTGACCTATATTTCTTAGGAAAAGTTAATCATGAGTAACGTGCTAAAATTATGTGCGCCATTACAGGAGGACCCTATATACAGTTCTCCTAATTAATATAAAATGAAATTAGTTTAATAGGAACTGTAGGATGTCAACTTTCCAACATAAAATCACACACATTTTAAAACGACTACTCAAGACCACCCCCGTGTAAAGGATCCTGTGCTTCCACGTTTTCGTCTGTTCCACATATCAAAGATTCGTAGAAGTCGTGATAATGGCGTGGAATATCATTGTTTTTACAAAGACTCAAGAGATCAGAATGCAGAGCTTTGGACACAGGAAACGGTTGGTTGTAAGCTCTTTGCAATTCTGGGACTGTTGACAATTCAGCTGGAGAAGGAGTAGCCACAATTTGTCCACCTCGTGGCCGCCCAACTCGTGCCCTTCCTCCTCGTGTACTTTGTGCTGTCCTCCTATTTCTGCTGGGTAATTCGGAAGTATTTAACTCCAAATATTCATCTTCGAAACTGTATTTGAACTTCAATTTACCCGGATGAGTGTGACACGCGTTAACTTCCATTATGTTGCACCACATTATTTTATTGCCATTTGAGTCATGCACCCAATTCTGGCCTTCAATGAGCAGTTTTATGTTTACAAAATCGGACTGGTCCATCTCTACGACATTGTACTTCTCACCTGTAACTTTTGCATTCATAGCTATTCCGTACATTTGCTCCGGCGTGTAAACAAATTTATTCTTTTTTAGTTCACGCTCTATGCAAGCGTGCATAGAATCTCCTTCATTTTGGCTGTGACCTGTTTCAAAGAATCGGTGCGTGACATTCATTTCCAACTTTGAAGCTGCATACAAATAAAGCGCAAATATAAAGCGGTTTTTATTTTGACCTCTACACCCGTCTGAATATAATGAAATTTTATTGACAGACCTCTTTTGTTCATTCTCCAGGAACTTCAATATGCAACTACCAATCTCAACAGCGCCTCTTTTGGCTATCGTTAAATGCCACATAAAACAGTAGCCTAGTTTGCGGCCTGCATCAAATATAGTAAAGTTGTACACTGGGTATTTGCGCTTATAGTAAAAAATTCCTACTTCTGATTTCGGAATATGAAGGACTTTTTCTAGATCAAATATAGCTATAGTTTCCGATTTACTTGTACTGTAACTTTGTTTTTAATATGTTTATCGTAATCAATTTGCAGTGAATTTTTTATTTCTTCATCTGCTTGTGCATAGCGTGTGCATATTGCACACTGATCTTTCTTAGGCTTAAAGAAAGAATAATTAAACTGTGTATTAAATATCTTTCTATACTGTCGTGCACTTGCCATTTGAACACCAGAATAATTATTTTGCTCTGCGAACCACTTCTTGTATAATCTATACATTTTAGAAATATTAAGGCCTTCATATAGATATAATTTTTCAGAGTCTTTCCTGACGTAATGGGCTTCCACTGCTGGGAACAGATTAATGTGTTGGACGACACTCTCTTCAGTTGACGAATTCGTTTTGTGAGGTCTGTTTTCATGTGATCCACGATAATCAATTAGGTTTTCATCCCGTTTTACTTTTTCTAAAGCAGTAAATATCACATTATCAGATATGTTCAGAGTGTTTACAAAAAAATTCTTGCATACCCGTTGTTTAACTCCGTCAATAAGAAAATAATACTCCAGTGTTTGTGTGCGGTTGCATTTTCTATTTAATGTAATGCGCTTAATATTTTGAACTTCAACATTCCTTACTATAAATTGCCACTGATATTCGTGATTCCCAGCCTTATAAAACTTATCAAATATCTCCTTTCTCGTTTGTGGTGAAATGCGTTCACTACAAGCCTTTTTACAGGTACAAGCAGGTCCCACGGTTTTTGCAGGATAGTCATTTTTTGAATGACAACCTTTATAAGCCAGACCTGAGTCTTTTAACTTTTTGTTCTTTTTGCACTGCCAGTTATCTGTGTCAAGTTTTCGTTTTCTTGATCGTTTTTTTATAGTTTCAGCCGCAGACACATCGTTTTCACATTCGAATGGAGGTGATCTAGATTCAGAAGTGACTGACTCAACGACTACAGGAAGAGGTTCGTTATTTACAGGTTCAATCGAGGAAGGTACGATAATCGCAAGAGCAGGTTCGTCATTTACAAAGTCAGCGTTGGAGGGCATGACGATCTCAGGAGAGGGAGCTTCAATTATAGCAGGATCGGTATTGGAAAGTACGAAAATCTCATGAACGGGGACATTGGCGTTGGATGGCACCGTGATTACAGGGGCAGGTTCTCTACTAGACTCGGCGTTGGATGGCATTACATTCTCAGGAATGGGTTCGTTATTTCCAGCTGGATTAGTTTTGGAGGGTACGACAATCTCATGAACGGGGACATCAGCAAATACTTCTCTACTAGGCTCGGCGTTGGATGGCATTACATTATCATGAGCGGGAATGACATTCTTAGCAGAATCATTGTTGAAGGTTACGACAATATTAGAAGCAGGTTCGTCTTTTTCCAGCTCAGCGTTGGATGGCACGATAATTTCAGGAGTAGGTAATTTTCTTGGCTCAGCGTTAGATGGCATGATAATCTTAGGAGCAGGTGCTTCTTTTCTAGGCTCAGTGTTGGATGTTATGAAAATGTCAGGAACATGGACGTTATTTCTAGCAGAATCGATGTTGGAGGGCAAGACAATCTCAGAAACAGTCACGAATTTTCCAAGCAGAGCGTCCGTGGATGGCACGATGATCTCAGGAGCAGGTAATTTTTTTTTATGGTCAACGTTAGATGACAAGACAATCTTAGAAGTAGGTTCTTTTTTTTTAGGATCGACGTTCGACGACAGAATAGTTGTATAGGTTGTTACGTCATTTACTGAAGATTGTAAGTCATTTTCTAGCTCGCAAGGAGATGATACGACGTGCAATAAATTATTATTAAACTCAGGATCCAAAACAGAAAATCAACCACTGTCAGATAGATTGGAACATAAAGTAGGGTCCACATCTGATAAAGTTTCTTCTGGTTTCAAAGTAGTGTCCAGTTCAGTGATCTCCATTGCTGTTGTGTTTTTTTTTATAGTTTGAGGTGGGCTTAATGATGAAACGTTAGATTTTAAAGATCCTTGGTTATGTATAATAGCTACAGTCGTACAAGTGACTACTTCTGCTGCTGGCGAACTATTAGCACTTGGTGGCCGACTTCTGGAATTAGCAGTAGATATCTGATTGTGGTTAAGCACTTGGCAAGGTTTCAATGTAATATCCACAACATTTTCCATCTCTCCAAAATTTTGCTTCTGATTCCTAGTCTTGGGTGTAGTAAAGCAACTATCCTTATTATCAGCTATATAAACTTCAGATGGTGATGCAACAAAATCAAATTGCTTCAAAATTAATGATATATTGGAAATAGTTGATGGAGTACGCGATAATTGCGACTGAACCGCATCTATATATTCAGAATCACCTCCGAGACTAGATGACGGAGTGCTTGCATGATTTCGACGTTCCGGACTTGGAACGTATTCTGAGACTACTGGAGAGAAGTCTTCGTAAGATTCGCTGTCACCATCATCCTTAACATACTTTTTCTTTGGCAAATCTGAAAAAAAAAACCGGTCAAGTGCGAGTCGGACTCGCGCGCCGAGGGTTCCGATATACCTATATTATATGTAGAAGCTATAAAGTACATTTTTAGGACCGCAAAACTAAATTTGTTTGAAAAGGTATTTTGCAGATTTATAAAAAACTGTGCTACTTAGAGAGATCGATTTATTTTTGCTGTAATATTTACGTAAACATCTATTAACTATAATTAATTCAGATTTTTTCCTTTCTCGAACTTCGGAGATAAGGGAAGGAATGGTAGGTATTTTTTTTTACATTTTTCATTATAACTTGAAAACTAAGAGTTTCAAAAAAATACTAAAATCTTTTTTTGAAATGTACAAGTAAAGTTCTTTCCTATGATACCCCACTTGACCTAGTTACGACAATTTTAAATTTTGCCCCCATATTTGGACCCCCTTTACAGTAATAATAATAATATTTTTATGTTTTTTTTGTTTTCAATAAAATGAGGCAATCATATTCTAAAACTATTCCAAATTTCAAGTCGATAGCCTGAGTGTATGCTGAGATATATAGGTGTGACAGACAGACAAAGTCGCACCATAAGGGTTCCTTTTTTTACCATTTCGTTATCGGAACCCTAAAAAGGAACTGATAAAAAACTGGTTTGGTTTACGGCTCTAGTAAGGAAAACTTTTTTTCTAGTATTTTTATTAGACTGAAAACTCATCGTCATCATAAAATCCTATGAAAAGTCCACAACAGGATACCAGCGTAAACGCTTTTTACGATTTGAAGGGGAAGTACCAATTCATAGTCAATTCATAGCATGTTAGCGTTGCGGCTGGCGATTGCTGTTGTTGGTGGCCGCAGTATGTAAGATGGTACGATACAAAGAAGGATTCTGCTGCCCATCCGTTTATAATCCATTAGTCGCCTCTTACGATACCCACGGGTAGATATGGGTTGGTACTATTCTTTGCCGGCACCACACGGGCAAAAAATATTTCCTAGTAAATAAATAATTTACCCGAAAACTATAAACTTTTACGGAACATACAGGGTGTAACAAAATTGGTGTAGGCCCTATTAAACTAAAAACTTCAGCAAAGTCGTAGTCGTAGAACAAAAGTTGTTGAGTGTGAGGAGTAGAACCCCCCCTTAACGGGTCCTACACCCTTTATAAGCGGGTCTACAGAATAGCCTGTGTGACTCTCTATCCATAATTTTCGTTTGGTCCATGACCAAAGTGACATTCTGTATATATCACAGAGATATTATCACAAATAATATACCTACCTACTTTGTTTGTTGCTATTGTGTTATTACCTAACTACGACCCCTTAACTACTAATAAAATACTAAACTAAAAAACTAATACAAACCTCGAAGATGATAAAACTTGGTCTTTGGTATACTTTCATCGTCGCTTTCTTCTGCCCCAATTGCACCGATCTTGATATTATTATGTTTTTTGGGTTCTGGAATAATTTTGAAAACAAAACAGTATTAAGATAATTGTCATTACCTAAATTATAATAAGAGTAGGTAGTAGTTGTATAATTAAAAATGCGTACGTATAGTCCAGTCAATCTACGATATGATGTTGCATGCACATTTAGAGAAATTAATTTTAAATAGTAATATAGGCCATTTCAAGCTGTAATTATTTAAATTCGGCAATTTGTACAAACATATTTTTTTGTAAAAGTACCAGTATAAGCTGACCTGTACTACATAGTAAATATTATAAAGGTTGAGTTCACTTTATACTGGTTTTTAGAATATCAACGTTATGTCGAGGATTACAGTGGTTTTAAAGTTTTTACTGGTAATTTAATAAATTATCCCCTAAAGTGCATTTATTGCGACCCTCTCCATACAAACTTTCGTAGATTGACTGGACTAGTAGGTATTAAGTTAGAGTACCTACTAACATGTTTGAGATGGCAAATTTAGGC
Source organism: Athrips mouffetella (assembly GCA_947532105.1). Taxonomy (NCBI): domain Eukaryota; kingdom Metazoa; phylum Arthropoda; class Insecta; order Lepidoptera; family Gelechiidae; genus Athrips; species Athrips mouffetella. The sequence goes on along the minus strand of CANNWQ010000057.1, from coordinate 310,634 downwards.
ATAAACAGAACAATTTTTTTTTAAATAGGCTTTGCAGAACTACAAAATACCTATTTTCGACTTCCCATACCTATTGAATACCTACATCATTTTAGTGTGGGTTCAATTGGGTGTTAGAAAATTCGAATGAAGAAAGGAATTTCGTAAGCCCTTCCACTAACCTCACTCATTATAAAGGATTTCAGTATTCTACCCTAAACCCTGAAAGGACAGCACTTTAGTTACTTACCTACCTATCTCACTGTTCGGCAAAAAGTGAATTAATTGAAAGACAATTTGAAATCACCGAAATCCTTGAGTAACTTCTTCTTCACACGTGGATTTCTTGGACGTTTATCCATTTTTAATTAGATATTGGTAAATCAACAACAAATCACTGTGAAATCTAAATGTCGTATCGTAGAAATTATAGTTTGTATCACACCTTGCGCACAACCTGTCCTGCGATCGAAACAATTTGTACTAGTTAGTTGATTGATGAATTTGATTTGGTCCGATTACCACGTGCTGCACACGCTGCGGTGTGAAAAAGCAAGAGTTTCCAAATGCATATGTGCGAAAGAGATGTCAATAGATATTGCATTGCGTATGTTAGAGCGTGTTAAAGTGGTAACAAGCTATTGCAGGTATATTTTTTTCTACCTATTTATTGTACAAGACATTACTGTAAAGACGATGAGACAAGTTTCCTGGAATATAACCACAATAGCGATAACCGGACCGACTTCTTTGAGAAGCAGCAAACAACACACTATACTGTAAAGATTTATTTACAAATGACCTGGAATAAACCCGCAATGGATAATAAGTGTAAATCCTTTTATAAATCAATCAAGCATATTATATTACCATATTTTATTTTAATAAAAAGTTCCGAGAATATTGTCATAATGAATATTATTTTAATACTTACTTTAAAATGAATCAAGTTATATTAAATACTGTATCTAACAGCGAACATTTTTCACAACATCTTTGGTATCTAAGGTAGTAATTGAACCGATACCTACTGTAAACATAATGAGGATTTAATGATATTCCAGTGTAAAAATATGAAGGGACTTTAGTGGCAGGTAGACACTTCGTAATGACGAACGGGAGCCAAATATCTGCGTAATTTAGAGAATGTGGTTGTGTGTTCCATAATTTACTATGTGATTTAATTGTGTCAATTCAAATATTCCATTAACTTCGCAGTGCCCTTGCCAGGGCATCATATGTGATACTTTTTCTTATTTTTAACATCTTATAAAACCATATGATAGCAAGTAATAAATAAATATGAAATATAAGTACTAGGTATGGAAAATTTTATTATAGTATTATGAGGTCTACTCGAGCACTGAAAGAGTCGAAGAAATTGCATGGTAAGTATTTGCTGCACATTTCTATTACGAAACGATAATTTATAGGTAGGTACAGTAATGTTTATTGCGAATCAGTTTACACATTATTTTCCCCATAATTACCATTGCTGCTCTATGATTTTTTTTTTTTTTTACATTCGACTTAGTGTTATTATTCCAGTAAGAAAATTTTTAAAAATGACCAGGAATAACGCAATAATATACATAGTGTTTAACCTAAAATCACGAATTGTCATTAAAAAAATTCGAAAAAAATAAACAAGGTGTATTAGGGTCTATAGATACCGAAACTGACATAACCCGAAAACTGCCGCAATGGTAATTGCTGCATTATTCCAGGCAGCCATCGAAATGTATACACAGAATGAATTTACATTTACAAAATTTGACAAGTCGTCATAGTGACATTTTATATCTTGACATGAATACTTTTATAAATTGTTTCAAATTGACAAAGGATACTATGTATCTGCCTCTTAAGTTTAAGAAAGAGCTGGCTACATTGATAGCATATAATATATCTGACTCTGTTATAGGAAGTTATACACAAAAAACTTCTTTAGTTAGTAACATTACTAACACCAATTCTTTAAACTAGTTCATAAGTAAATGAAAAAAAACCTTCTGGCAAAAAACTTCCTATAGCAAGGACAAAGGAAAAATCGAATATTTTGAAAATTTTACACCAAAATATTCAAGGTTTTTCTGGAAAAATTTTAAAATTAGAATTATTCTTAGAAAGAACAAAATTTGATATAATTTGTTTGACAGAACACTGGCAAAAAGATTATCAAATGTTGATAAATTATCAAAACTATTGTATAGCCAGTGCTTTCAATCGAAAGTCTGCTTTACACGGTGGATCACTGATGTTAGTTCGTAACAGTTTTAAGATAAAGAACCGTAAAAATATTGTTCGACTTTCGGTTGAAAGATGTATTGAAATATCTTGTGTTGAGCTGGACGAGCATGTTGTAGTGTGCGTATACAGACCTCCCGCTTTTCAAAAATTTTCAATGTTCGAGTTAGTAATGGAAGTTGTTTTAAAAATAGTGACAAAAGAAAATAAGTTTGTGATAGTGTGTGGTGACTTTAACGTCAATATCTTAGAAAATAATACCTATAGTAACAAACTTATAAGTATTTTCAAATGTTTTAATTTAGAGCATGTATTTTTTGAACCTACAAGGGTGACGTCATCCTCGGCTACCTGTATTGATAACGTCTTTTTTAATTGCGATTATTTTGAGAAAAGTATCATAAACTCGCTTCAGTCTGACCACTCTGGTCAAAGTGTTACTTTTAATTATTCTCGAGTAACCCAGAAGATAGATATAGAAACCAGGAGCCTAACAAGCGGTAGGTTAGAAAAGTACAAAAACACGTTACTAGAAAAACTGCCCTGTCACAATTATAATACTAACAACCCTAATAACTCATATGAAGATTTATTCACATTGATTAATACTAAATTCAGTAAAATTTTCACTATTAGAAAAAAGCAAATTATTGTAAAATTCAAATTCAGTGACTGGGCTACCGCTGGTATTCGCAAAAGTAGAGAGAGACTTTTTGAATTATATGAGCTAAGAAATTATTCAAATGACGACAATTTCATTGAATATGTCAAAAAATATTCAAAATTGTTTAAATTAGTTTGTTCAAAAGCAAAATAATTTTTTCTTTGGAAAAAAATACAGTCTGCTGATAACAAAATTAAGGCTGTATAGAATGTTATATACAGTGAAACTGGAAAAGTGAAACCGCGTGACAATCAAATCACACTTCATACAAATCGCGGAACTATTAGTTCAAACGTAGAAGTGGCTCAAGAATTCGAAACCTTTTTTTTACTAATATTCCTTTGAAAACAACAGAGTCACTCAATTCTTCATCTTCACTTGCTAGCGATTTACTTCAAAAGAATATGGACGCCTGCAAAACTGAATTTGGGTTCAATCATGTCACCCCTAACGAAATTATTAGAGCCTTTAAAAGTATTAAAATGAAAACTACTGAGGACCTATGGGGAATGTCAGTAAAAGTCTGTAGTGCGATCATTGATACTATATCTCCATATTTAGCTGTTATATCTTATCTTATCTTATTACGTGGGGCTGAGATCCTTGTTGGACCTCAGAGCACTTCGACCCTATGGGATATTTTGTGCTTCCCCTGCCTTATTGCTCCTGTGATCTTCCGCTGTCTCCGAATATGCTCGTTATGAGCTTCGATGTAGATTTCAGCGGAAGGAGCCTGTAGTCTTCTGGTGTCGGATAAGCCTGACCCAGAATCCTCATTCGCTTGTTAGCCAAAGCGTCGCATGTGCACATAAGGTGCTCCATGCGTTCGCTTTCTTCACCACATGCTCTGCAGGTAGTTATATCCGACCGACCCATTTTGTGTAGATGCTCTCTAGTGCCAAAGTGGCCGGTGAAAGCTCCTACAATATTACGGGTCTGGTGCCTGCTTAGGTTTCTTAGATGTTTAAAGTAACCTACTTTTGTGGTCCCTAGAAATTTTTTCGAATGAGTAAGTCCAACAGTGTTTGCCTACTCAGTGCAGTGCCATCTCTGGGCATGATCCTTGAGTGCGCTTTTGATGGTACTCCCTGATAATTCAATAAAAGGTTCAGGTCCGCAAAAGTGTTTCTCTGATCCCTCCCTGGCTAGTCTGTCAGCCGCTTCATTGCCCTCTACTCCTACGTGTCCTGGGACCCAAATCAGTCTTAATGTGTTGTGCCTACCTAACCTGTTAAGGGTTTGGATGGCATCTAGGACTATTTTGGAGTCTACTTTGTAGGATGTGAGAGCCTTTAGTGCTGCTTGGCTGTCACTGAGAATATAGATATTTTGGCCGGTAGTGCCTCTGTCTAGGTTCTCTTTTGCACAGGCAATTATTGCATATGTTTCAGCATGAAAGACTGTTTCATATATGCCCATGCTTTGACTGTGTTCATATCCTTTGGTAAAAACACCCGCCCCTGTACCTGACTTCATTTTTGATCCGTCAGTGTACCATGTCAGATTGTCCTTTCTTGAGGGATTCAATCCTTTATTCCAATCCTCTCTCGAGGGTATGTGGGTCTCATAGAGTCTCTTGAACATGAATCTAGGCTGTGTTTTATCGCAGCCCATGGATGTAATAGTGTCAAGTTCTCTATCTGTGTCAAATTTTGTGTGTCGTGTTTTTGGCAACGAGTCATTCCACAGTCCATGGGTTTTTAACCTATGGAGTGCACTTCTTGCCTCCAGTTCCACGACTATATGCAGCGGTGTCAAACCAAGAATGATTTCCAGCGCTGCCGTGGGGGCTGTTATATTCAATGATTGTGTCGATCATGGTACATTTCCTGACATAATGAAAAAAAGTAAAGTAGTTCCATTATTCAAAGCTGGTGACAAAAAGGATCCCAGTAATTTTAGACCAATATCAGTCTTACCTGTACTTAGTAAAATTTTTGAGAAGGTCATACTCAATCAAATGCTTTCACACTTCAATAGAAATAACTTACTTCATGACCATCAATTTGGTTTCACGAAAGGGCGCAGTACAACGGATGCCGGGACTGCACTTTTAAAATACATCTATTGCGCGTGGGAAAAATCTGAAGACACTATTGGTATCTTCTGTGATCTATCCAAAGCATTTGATTGCGTAGATCATAGCACATTGTTGCTAAAACTTGAACATTACGGTGTTAAGAATAATTCACTTAAACTACTTAGGTCGTATTTGGAAAACAGGATTCAAAAGGTACAAGTAAACAGGACGAAATCACTGGGATATGTTGTCAAAATTGGCGTACCTCAAGGGTCCATATTAGGGCCATTTTTATTCCTTATTTATATTAATGACCTTCCTTCTGTGGTGAAGAATCTGTCAAAGATTGTGTTATTTGCTGATGATACTTCATTAATATTCAATGTAAGTAGGAAATCACAAAATTATAACAAAGTTAACGATGCAATTGGACAGATTCATGCATGGTTTACTGTTAACAATCTAGTCCTAAACGCCAAAAAAACTAAATGTATTAAATTTGCACTACCAAATGTAAGGTCTACTTCACATAACATAGTATTGAATAATGAGCCATTAGATTTTGTAAATAGTACAGTTTTCTTAGGGTTAACAATTCAATGGGGCCCTCATATAACGGCTCTTTCTGGTCGATTGAGCTTGGCTGCATATGCTGTTAGAAAAATCAGATAACTTACTGATGTAGCTACTGCAAGGCTGGTTTACTTTAGCTTTTTCCATAGCTATGGCATACTGCTTTGGGGCCGAGCAGCTGATATACATTCAATATTCGTTTTACAAAAGAGGGCTATAAGAGCAATTTATTGCCTGAAGACTCGTGATTCCCTGAGAGAACTGTTCAAGGAAATCAACATTATGACAGTGCCATGCCAGTATATCTATGAAAATATAATGTATGCTAGAAAGAACATTCATCAATTACCTAAAATGTGTGACAGGCATAATTTTAATACTAGAAAGAAGCATAAAATTGATCAACCATATACTAGATTAACTAAAGTCAATACATCTTTCGTTGGTCTGTGTATACGATACTACAACAAAATACCTGACAATATAGTGCAATTACCTGAGAGAAAGTTTAAAGAATGTGTAAAGCAAACGTTATGTAAAAAAGCTAACTATAGATTGGATGACTATATGAATGACAAAGAGGTATGGTGCTCTGATATTCCAGCGAAACACAAGAAACACATTGTAAAAAGCCGACTCTTAAAGTAGGCCGTGCTGCAGTGGTTTCTTGCCGTTTCTTTTACGCTGCCATAGCACGATCCGAAACGCCGTAGACTCGCTCTATTTGCATTGTATTCTGCATGACATTCAATAAGTATTGTATAATATAAGTAAAGAATATACATTGAATAAAATTATCTGAAATATCTGAAATATCACTTATTTGATTATGAAAACCAGTAACCTCCATCCGGTTACTTTTGAGCTTTGTAAAACACAAAAATAATCTCAAGTTCTCTTGATCTCAAATCGAATTATAATTATCACAATAATGGGTTTGTTCAACATGTCACAGGATTAACGCTATAAAATTTTACTGGGTAATTGAATCAGTCTAGTTACGGTCATCCTACTAGTTATGTCAAAATGGTATTCCAAAACAATCGCGAATATTTACTTACGTCTTCACTTGAGACCACAAAACTACTACTAGCACTTGAAAGTTACTGTTCCTTTTTTAAAAACAATCATTGTAATTTAGTAATCACTTGACCAGAATCACTAAAGCACTTGTGTTTTTTTTTTATCACGTTATTGTAAAACATTTTGAACTTTAACTCGAAACTACCTTACGAAGGTTACGTTATGAACGCAATCTTTAGGTTATAACGAACGTTTTCTACACTGCCTAACAACTAAAATCATTATTCCAGTACCTTAAAATATTGCGAACGTCATGGCATGATCAATATTTAGTAACTCCCTATGGTTTGTACGGCGTAATGTCAAATATCGTGTTAAGTAAACAAGAAACCACATTAAAAACACTATGAAAATCGTAGCACTATTACAAAAGCAACATTTACAATGCTTTTTTCGTTTCAGCACTACACTTTACTTATCGTAACAGTTGACCGCAATATCAAAACTATTTTGAGCAACTAAACGTCACGTCTCATGTAGGTTAACGTTGTTGGTCGTCGAGCAAAACGTTTAAACTATTGTAGGTACACTAACGCGAGTCTGAACTGTACCGAGTCAACTGTAAACAAACTAATTATTTTTCTACCGTCAACTTTAAACGTTTTTTTTTTCAGACCACTATGCATGACTGTAGGTAGCTTCATCATCCCAAAATTATCATAAACGCAGTGCAGTGGTCAAGCGTTGATAAAAAACCTGTAACACTTCACTAATATTCCAACAAAACCGTAAAGGTCACACTACACTACTCGTATCATCAGAATTCGTGGGTGCTGGATTACATCCCACTTCTGATGTCGAAGACACCTACTAGGGCGGAAAGGGATGGCACTATGTGGGCAAGGGATAGACATCAGGAATAGCAGAGAACACGATATTGGCCGAACTATTTGTAGCAGACATCGATAACATCTTTGACAATCGCCTCATTCAATCGAGTGTAACTTACTTGCATAACGATCATTCATCCTGACTTGCCATTGACCTCTCATACGGTATTCTCCTCAATCACGTCGTCTGTAAACACAGCGGTGTGCAAGACTGCTTGTGCCACCTGTTGTTTTAATGTAAAATTAACTAAGTGGCACATTCCTGTCAACCTCAAACGTTGGAGGCTTATTCTAAGATTCTATTCACATGTTCAACTACAGCAAACTCACATTGCACCGTGTTTTACTATCACAAAAGGTATTCGCGTATCATAACCTAAAATATCACAGTTTAGAAGCAGACAAGACTATAAACACTTAGCTGTCGTTAAAGGGTCGCTCCTGTCATCGCAGAATTGCCACGGCTCATCCGCCAGCGGCTGCAGGCTTCATCTCGCGACCAACTATCACTTTAGAACTTGACGTGGTAAAATCTTGAACAAGAATGAGCTGTTGAAAATGGCGGCCTCGTCTTCACGTAGCTACGTGTTGGCTAAACTGACACAAACCACGCCCCTTTACGCACCATTCGTTGTAGTACCAACCTCACGATTTAAATAAAGCCATCATTGCCAACATCATCGTCCAACATCGACAATCCACACTGGTACGGAAATGCAGTACTAATTTGACGTTTGGCGTAGCTTCGCCGTGATTGGGCCACTGCATGGGTGCTGCTGGCACGAACGATTGTCTTTGAAAATACCGCGGAAAATTAGAAATGAGAGTCGCTCTACGACAAATAAATTGTGTACTTGGAGGAATATAGTGACCACCAATGCATTATACTGTACTAGCTGTTACCCGCGGCTTCGCTCGCGTGGTTTTCGTATGTATGTTGTTACCGGTTTTCCGAAGCAACTAAGAAAAAACAGGACTAACCCTGCGCAAATCAATGAGTATAATTCAAGATCCAGCTGAATTTTATATAATAATAGCTGTTGCCCGCGGCTTCGCTCGCGTGGATTTCGTATTTAGGTTGTTACCGCTTTTCCGAAGCAATGAGATATTTTCCCATCATTTCGGGGTAATTTTAAACTAAGGAAAAACAGGACAAACCCTGCGCAAATCAATGTGTATAATTCAAGATCCAGCTAAATTTTATATAATATACAGACGTTACTCATAAGTTACTCAGAACACAGTAACTTAGGAGCAGTATCCTAACAAATGTAAAGAGAGAGATGAGAGACACCTTTATGTAATATTTCAAAACAGAGCCAATTCGCAGAAGTAATTGAGAAAAACTAAAACCCTCTCCCCTTCTCTCCCTCACCCCCTTTCTCTCCCCCTCCCCCTCCCTTTGTCTCTCCCCTTCCCCCTCCTCCGTCTCGCCCTCCCCCTCCCTCTCCCTCACCCCCTCCCCCACCGTCTCTCCCTCCATCTCCCCCTTCCCCTCCTTCTCCCTCTCCCTCTACTTTACCTGTACCTGTACCTCTCTACCTCTATACCTCTCTACCCCTCTACCTCTCTACCCCTCTACCTCTCTACCTATCTAACTCTCTACCTCTCTACCTCTCTACCTCTCTACCTCTCTTCCTCTCTACCTCTCTACCTCACTACCTCTCTACCTCTCTACCTCTCTAATTCTCTAACTCTCTTCCTCTCTACCTCTCTACCTCTCTACCACTCTATCTCTCTACCTCTCTACCTCTTTACCTCTTTACCTCTTTACCTCTTTACCTCTCTACCTCTTTACCTCTCTACCTCTCTACCTCTACCTCCACCTCTACCTCTACTTCTCCCTATCCCTACCCTTAACGCCAATTTGACCGCTATCCCTAACATAGAAGCTACACCCATATTTATTTTCAGACATTTCAAACCTATCGCACCCCAACCCCATCCCCAGGGGATGATGGTATTTCACGTCCACCACGTTGGATATCAAAGTTGTTGTAGCTTTCGTAATCAGCGACCCGATAAACCATACAAACTTCACCCATATTGATTTTTAGACATTTGAAACCTATCGCACCCCAACTCCATCCCCATTGGGATGATGGTATTTCACGTCCACCACGTTGGATTTAAAAATTGTTGTAAATATCGTAATCAGCGACCCTCCCCCTCCCTCTCCCTCACCCCCTCCCCCACCGTCTCTCCCTCCCTCTCCCCCTTCCCCTCCTTCTCCCTCTCCCTCTACTTTACCTGTACCTGTACCTCTCTACCTCTCTACCTCTATACCTCTCTACCCCTCTACCTCTCTACCCCTCTACCTCTCTACCTATCTAACTCTCTACCTCTCTACCTCTCTACCTCACTACCTCTCTACCTCTCTACCTCTCTACCTCTCTAATTCTCTACCTCTCTTCCTCTCTACCTCTCTACCTCTCTTCCTCTCTACCACTCTATCTCTCTACCTCTCTACCTCTTTACCTCTTTACCTCTTTACCTCTTTACCTCTCTACCTCTTTACCTCTCTACCTCTCTACCTCTACCTCCACCTCTACCTCTACCTCTCCCTATCCCTACCCTTAACGCCAATTTGACCGCTATCCCTAACATAGAAGCTACACCCATATTTATTTTCAGACATTTCAAACCTATCGCACCCCAACCCCATCCCCAGGGGATGATGGTATTTCACGTCCACCACGTTGGATATCAAAGTTGTTGTAGCTTTCGTAATCAGCGACCCGATAAACCATACAAACTTCACCCATATTGATTTTTAGACATTTGAAACCTATCGCACCCCAACTCCATCCCCATTGGGATGATGGTATTTCACGTCCACCACGTTGGATTTAAAAATTGTTGTAAATATCGTAATCAGCGACGGGATAAACCATACAAACGACTCCCATATTCACATTTCAACCCTATCGCACCCCAACCCCATCCCAAGGGAATGATGGTATTTTACGTCCACCACGTTGGATTTAAAAATTGTTTTAGTTTTCGTAATCGGCGACCCGATAAACCATACAAACGATACCCATATTGGTTTTTAGAATTTTTCACCCCATTTCCCTTTTTTAGGGGTTGAATTTTGGGGTAGAATTTCAATAACAGTGATGAACGTTGCATAGAATTACATCATTAATGCCTAAGTAATAAATTATGTGGATTTTACTTTAAAAATAAAGAATTTTCAACTTCATCCCCCTTTTCACCCTTAAGGGTGCCGAATTTTTAAAAAACCCTGAGATACGTAAATATTAATTTTTAGTCGTCAGCACAAATACAAATTTTGAAGATAGTTACTTCAAAACTGACGGACTTTCATACAAATTTTCATCCCCTATTTTACCCCTTTAGGAGTAGACTTCTGTAAAACTCTTTCTTAGTGCACCCCTTAGCCTTATAAGGAACCTACATGCCAAATTTGGAATTTCTAGACCCAGCGGTTTGGGCTGTGCGTTGATATGTCAGTCAGTCACCTTCTTCTTTTATATATATAGATGTTATAAGTGCCAGTTATGTGTCTGTGTGTGTAAGAATTTGCAATTTTTTCCAAGTGACATAATATTGTTTTTGTGTTAATCCGAGTGTCAATCGTTACAGGCAAACCTAAAAAAGCAATGAAAAGAGTGAATGAGTAGAGAGGAAGTATTCATAAAAGTCATATAAACTTTCACCTTTATTAACTATGTCATGAGTATCAGACAAACGACCTGTGTTGTACAAGAATTTGTCATTTTTTTGCAGGTGAGCGACTGGTTAGTGAGGGAAAAAATTCGTTTAAACTTTCACCTTTATTAACTATGTCATGAGTGTCAGACATACGACCTGTGTAGTATAAGAATTTGACAGTTTGTTGCAGATGAGCGGCTGGTTAGTGAGAAAAGAAATTCGTATAAACTTTCACCTTTATTAACTATGTCATGAGTGTCAGACATACGACCTGTGTAGTGTAAGAATTTGACAGTTTGTTGCAGATGAGCGACTGGTTAGTGAGGAAAGAAATTCGTATAAACTTTCACCTTTATTAACTCTGTGTTGTGTGTTGTGTAAGAATTTCGAATTTTTTGCATGTGAGCGACTGGTTAGCAAGTAATTTTAATAATTTAGACTACCTACATACAAAATTTTATCAAAATCGGTTCAGCGGTTTAGTCGTGAAAAAGTAACATTAATTATTTAATTGATTTCCCATACAAACTTTCATCCCCTATTTCACCCCCTTCCAATCTCATTTTTGGAATCAAAAGTAGCCTATGTCCTTTCTAATGATTTAGACTATCTTTATACCAAATTTCATCAAAATCGGTTTAGCGGTTTAGCCGTTAAAGCGTAACAGATAGACAGACAGACAGAGTTACTTTTGCATTTATAATATTAGTTTGGATACAGACGTTACTCATAAATTACTCAGAACAGAGGAACTTAGCAGCAGTATCCTTACAAATGTAAAGAGAGAGATGAGAGACAACTTTATGTGGGATGGTGATTTGCGAAGAAAAACTACAGATCGATTAAATTTTTGTTTTATTCCTCTCCAACACGTTAGTACAACCGAATGCAATCCACCATCTTTCTAAAAATGTTCCATCTCCCTCTCACTCCTTCACTCTCTCGCTCACTCATCCTACGTTCCATTCCTACATCTCGGCCTTCCTGCTTTTGTCTGTCCTCAGACACAAAATTCTGACTACAAATTACATCCAAAACAAAAGTTAAAAGTACAAAAAGATTTTACAAAAATTAGTACATTTTGTATAAAATAGAAACTACCATATGTTACAACATAGTGTTAAAGTTAGTAAACACATCCACTCTTTCCTTTTCAAACTAGTGACTTTGTTAACATCTTAAAATATTTTAGTTTTACTATAACACCATTTGTGTGATAACAAACTTAAATTAACATGCAAAATATTGTTTCTTTTTTTAATTAGCTTTACAAACGTTCGTTTCGTTTTACAAACGACTTAAACAACTTTCAGGTTACGATTTCCTTTATGATAAAAAGTACTAATAATAACTACTAAAATATGGTACTCTGACAACTGCGTTATTCATCTCTGAAACAAAGTTAAACAATTAATCATTAGAGTCCTCACCTGAAGTAGGCCACCTCTTCATGTGATCAGCTGAGGTTGAGGTCTTGTTTGGACCTTCTGCAGAGCTGTCTAATTTCTAGACTTCATATCTATTTTTGCCTTTGTACTGCGTAACCTTGTAGGGTCCCAAATACTTCGGACGCAGTTTCAATCCAGGGCCGAACTGTGTCCTTTTTATAGCCACCTGGTCTCCTAGATTATAGGTAAAACTCTCTTTCCTCTTCTTGTTGTAGCTTTTTGCATTTTCTTCTTGTATCTTCAAAATCTGTTGTCTAGCCTTCAGCCTTTCTTCCTCTCTGTCTTCTGAATATTGCTTTGCGTCTTCTCCTTGAAGTAGTTCTATTATTCTTAAGTCCTCTTGACATCTCATTTTGGTACCTATGAGCAGTTCGTAAGGCGTAGTGTTTATATTACGCTGGAACGTGCTGTTCAAAGCTCTTTGCACTTTGCTTACGTATCGGTACCAAACTCCTTCATTCTCTATACACAGCTTAGTCAAAGCTGGTATAAGAATCCTATGCACCCTTTCCACTTGACCGTTGCCACGAGGAACTCCTGTCGTTATTTTAACATGTTGAATGTTCTCCTGCTCGCAATATTGCTGAAATTCTTGGCTTGTGAAAGCTGTACCTTTGTCAGTGACAATCCTGCGAGGATTCCCAAACGTCTGTTGATGTATCCGCAACTTATTAAGCGTTTCAGAGCTTGTAGTAGACTTCGTGGGAAACAACCATACAAACTTCGTGAACGAGTCAATAACTGTAAGTATGTAATTGTACTGCTTCTTGGTCTCTGTTAGCGGTCCTACAAGATCTAAATGCAACGTGTCAAAAGGTAAGCTCTCTTTGTTTATTGGGTTTAGAAATCCTTCTTGCTTTCCCACTTTCCTTGCTATAATAATCCTTATTCAGCAAATCTTTCATCTTTGTTTTTCCAAAATGGCCGTTGCTGTGCACTCTCTTTATTATCTCTTTTTCTAATGTTTTAGGAACTACAAGCTGCTTTTGGATCCCCTTATACAGCACATTGTCTTCCATCCAATAATCTTCATAGCTGCTTCCCTTCAAAATCTCTTTTATAGCCTTCAAGCCATCATCATCATCTTGGGCTTGCCTCAAGTGTTCTTTCTGTGCAGTAATAACTGCGACATAAGGGATTCTGCTTAGCGCATCAACATGCCTCATTTATGTGCCAGCTCTATGCTCCAGCTCATAGTCGTACTCATTTAACATCATCACCCATCGTGCTACTTTTGCTGTTAAGTCCTTTTTTCTCAGGGTCAGCTCAAAAGCTCGACAATCTGTCACTATCTTGAAGTGAATGCCATAGAGGTAGTGTCTGAACTTCTTCACCCCTTCAACTATGGCCAGTGCCTCTAGCTCATAGCTGGAGTACTTGCTTTGTGCTTCATTTGTCTTTTTGCTCATATAGTGCACCGGGTGCAGGCCTGTGCCTGGATGATACTTCATCAGAATAGCAGCGTAAGCTGTACTGGACGCATCGGTGTGCAGCTTTGTCTTCAGTTGAGGATTAAATATCTTTAAAACTGGTTCGCTCGTTAATTTAGACTTCAGATTCAAGAATACACTCCTTTGCTCATCTTCAAAGAGAAAGTCTTTGTTTTTTCTTAATAAGTCTGTCAGGGGTCTTGCCACCGCTGCATAATTCTCAATGTATTTTCGGAAATATCCAGTCAGTCCAATAAAACTATGTAGCTCCTTTAGAGTCTTTGGTTCGGGATAGGTTTGAACCACTTTAATCTTGTCTGGGCTGGGCCTTACTTTGCCGTCTTTCACTACATGTCCAAGATACTCAATCTCCGTTTGTAGTAAACTAGCCTTCTTCCAATTTATTTCCAGTCCATATGTTGAAGCCACTCGTAACACTTCTTCTAATCTTTCAAGTGCTTTCTCTTCGTCCTGCGCTGGAATGATAATGTCATCTATGAATATTAACATAATTCCCGTTGCAATCAAGTCCCTAAAAACTATGCTCACGAATCTCATAAATGCCTTTGGACAAATGGACAGACCAAACGGAGCACGCAAGAACTCATATTGACCGTGATGGGTCACAAAAGATATATATTGTCTAGACTCTTCACTAACTTTCAAATGAAAGAAGCCATTCTTTAAGTCGAGCACACTAAATATCTTTGCGTCTTGTAATTTGTCAATTAAATCATCAATAACTGGCAATGGGAATTCATCCTTCACTATCTTTTTATTTATCTCTCGGTAATCTACACATACTCTTGTAGAATCATCCTTTTTACGAACCAACACTAATGGGCTTGAATATTCAGAATAACTCACCTGTATTACTCCGTCTCTTAATCATTCCTCCACCTGCTTCTCAACTAACTGCTGCTCTGCGAGTGAAAGTCGAGGCCGCTGCGCAACAGGTATGTCGTCTTTGAGTATTATTTTCAGCTGTATAGGCGCCTCTTTCGTTTTCCTAGGCTGGTACTCCTCCACACACTTTAGAACACCCTCTCTGACGGCGGGATTCCGGATATGATCTAAAGCAATATTTACACACCCCGTAAAACAATCAATCTTACTTAACCAACCGCAATTGTCAGGCAAAAACTGTACACATCCATCCCTAAACAAAACAGTGCAAAGTTTAAGGAAATAGTTACCCAAAATTGCTTCGAGCGGCATTGTCTCGCCAGGTACAACAAGAAAAAATACATCTTCATTAATCTTACTGTCGATCTTGACATTTAAACACACCTTTCCGAGAGAAAACACCTTGGTTTGACCAAGACCGGTCAACGTAATTCGATCATCAGACAATGTAAACAATGTGTGTTCTTCCTTGGAAATACGTTGTAAAGTTAAATTAGATAGTAAATTAACATCTGAGCCAGTATCCACTAGAGTCTTAATCGAACTGTTACACATTTTCATCTCTATTACGCTTCTATTACAATTTTATTATTTTCATCATTTTCAACTTGCGTCTGCATAACCTCAGACTTTTTCTCGCCGCCCGACATATCTTTTTTTTCTGCCTGATTTTGTGGCTTTGGCACCTCGTCTTGAGCCAAAAGTCTGTCTTTATTTAGTGTTTCGTTCATTTTCTGGTCTGTGCAGCCCTGGGCTGTCATCTCACTAGTAACACGTGACCCGAACATTGCCGATCGTTGACGAAAGGACCCGAACGTCTTGTTTCCTCCAGTCGCTCCGCCTCCGCTACTGGTACCGGCGTTGGTGTTCGTACTTACTTGCAGACCTTGTTGTTGGGGGCAACGATGACCAATGTGTCCGTAGGAGTTGCACCTGAAACACTTCAGTCCGTTGGGGCACTCAGCCGCTACATGATTCTGATCTCCACAGTTGTAACACCGCCTCTGACGTGCACCTTGCCTTGAACTCGTCGTAGTAGCCGACGCGCTAGCCCGTTGTTTTGAATTGAATTGTGAATGCTGAGACTTTGCCGTCGACGCCGCCGGTTTCGCCCTTTTTGTGCTTCGTACCTTCTCGTAAACGAGCAATTTCTCTTTCAGTACCGAAAACTGTGTTATACCATACAACATAACCTTACATGGTTCGTCATCGTCGTCAATTCCGTCAATTATATATTGAATGGCTACATAATCAGCGAATTTGGCACGCTTACCCAGCTCCTTCATGATGAGCATGTACTGGATAAATGTTTCGTCCTTACGCTTCTTTCATGTAGACATCAGCTCGTGCATCTCCTTGGCATTGACGGTGTTTGGAAACTCTTTCAACACTGCACCTTTAAGCTTGTCGTACGTCTTAAAGGCTTTCTCCGTCCTAAGCCACAGTTCAGCCGTACCCGTGAGTGATCTGCGAGCCAGGATTAGTTTTTGCTGTGCCGACCACTTAAATATCTCCGCATTGTCGACAATATCCTGAGCCCTTTTAGTTGAGGAATATGTCTTGTCATCGCCGCTGAACTTAGCTATTGCGCCTTCCACTCCGAAACTTACTTCCGGCTTCGTCTCGTCGCCGCTCATTTTGATAGTTTAACACCGCGTCGTCGTCGTAAATATCGTCGTTCACGTCGTTGTGGCCGTCTTGCCGTACACGTCGTAAATATCTTCGTTGTGGCCGTCTTGCCGTACACGTCGTCTTCTTTTTGCCTTCTTTTCTCCGTGTAGTATCGTCGTGATTCCGGTTGGAGGTTACGTTACGAGCACGCCGCCACGCGGTCACGCCACCGCCGTTGTCATAGCACAAAACGTCTTCGCTGCTCCACGTTGTGTCTTCGCAAAATTCATCCCGGACGAGCCCCCAAAATTGTGGGATGGTGATTTGCGAAGAAAAACTTCAGATCGATAAAATTTTTGTTTTATTCCTCTCCAACACGTTAATACAACCGAATGCAATCCACCATCTTTTTAAAAATGTTCCATCTCCCTCTCACTCCTTCACTCTCTCGCTCACTCATCCTACGTTCCATTCCTACATTTATGTAATATTTCAAAACAGAGCCAATTCGCTGAAGTAATTGAGAAAAACTAAAAAACTCTCCCCCTCTCTCCCCCTTCCTCTCCCCTTCCCCCTCCTCCCTCTCCCCCTGCTCCTCCTTCTCCTCCTCCCTCTCCCTCTCCCTCACCCCCTCCCCCTTCCTCTCTCCCTCCCTCTCTCCCTCCCTCTCTCCTTCCCTCTCTCCCTCCCTCTCCCCAATCCCCTCCCCCTCTTCTTTTCCTGTACCTGTAACTCTACCTCTCTACCTCTCTACCTCCCTTCCTCCCTACCTCCCTACCTCCCTACCTCCATATCTCCCTACCTCCCTACCTCGCTACCTCCATACCTCCCTACCTCCCTACCTCCATACCTCCATACCTCCCTACCTCCCTACCTCCCTGCCTCCCTACCTCCTTACCTCCCTAACTCTCTACCACTCCCTATCTCAGCCCCTATACCTACCCCTAACGACAATTTAACCGCTATCCCTAACATTGAAACGACACCCATATTTATTTTTAGACATTTCAAACCTATCGCACCCCAACCCCATCCCCAGGGGATGATGGTATTTCACGTCCACCACGTTGGATTTCAAAGTTGTTGTAGCTTTCGTAATCAGCGACCCGATAAACCATACAAACGACACCCATATTGATTTTTAGACATTTCAAACCTATCGCATCCCAACTCCATCCCCAGGGGGATGATGGTATTTCACGTCCACCACGTTGGATTTCAAAGTTGTTGTAGTTTTCGTAATCAGCGACCCGATAAACCATACAAACGACACCGATATTCACATTTCAACCCTATCGCACCCCAAGCCCATCCCAAAGGAATGATGGTATTTTACATCCACCACGTTGGATTTTAAAATTGTTGTAGTTTTCGTAATCAGCGACCCGATTAACCATACAAACGACACTCATATTGATTTTTAGACATTCCAACCCTATCGCACATCAACCCCATCCCCAGGGGATGATGGTATTTCACGTCCACCACGTTGGATTTCAAAGTTGTTGTAGCTTTCGTAATCAGCGACCCGATAAACCATACAAACGACACCCATATTGATTTTTAGACATTTCAAACCTATCGCATCCCAACTCCATCCCCAGGGGGATGATGGTATTTCACGTCCACCACGTTGGATTTCAAAGTTGTTGTAGTTTTCGTAATCAGCGACCCGATAAACCATACAAACGACACCCATATTCACATTTCAACCCTATCGCACCCCAAGCCCATCCCAAAGGAATGATGGTATTTTACATCCACCACGTTGGATTTTAAAATTGTTGTAGTTTTCGTAATCAGCGACCCGATTAACCATACAAACGACACTCATATTGATTTTTAGACATTCCAACCCTATCGCACATCAACCCCATCCCCAGGGAATGATGATTTTTCACGTTCACCGCGTTGGATTTTAAAATTGTTGTAGCTATCGTAATCAGCGACCCGATAAACCATACAAACGATACCCAAATTGGTTTTTAGACTTTTGTACCCCATTTTCCTTTTTTATGGGTTGAATTTGGGGTGGAATTTCAATAACTGTGATGTACTTTACACAAAATTACAACCCTAATGCCTCAACAATAAATTTAGTGGATTTTACTTTGAAAATAAAGGATTTTCAACTTCATCCCACTTTTCACCCCTTATGGTGTAGAATTTTCAAAAACCCTGAGACACATAAAACTTAATTTTCAGTCGCCAGCCTAAATACAAATTTTGTTGATTCTTACTTCAAAACTGACGGACTTTCATACAAACTTTCATCCCCTATTTTAACCCCTTAGGGGTAGAATTTTGTAAAACCCTTTCTTAGTGCACCCCTAGGCCTCATAAGGAAACTACATGCCAAGTTTTAAATCTCTAGACCCAGCGGTTTGGGCTGTGCGTTGAAATGTCAGTCAGTGAATCAGTCAGTCAGTCATTCAGTCAGTCACCTTCTTCTTTTATATATAAAAATGTCGTGTATACTTCCGGGTCATGAGTACTGTTCTTGTAATGACGAGCAATTATTTGAATAGCGACTGACTTCTGAGTGGTGTGACTGGGAGTGCGCGCCCCCACACCGCACCCCTCCTCTGGTTCCAATTTTAGATCAGTCTACGTGCGGCAGCCGAGCAAGTTACTTGGGTCCTGACTTGTGCTAGACATTAGATCAAACTGTGTGTCTAATATGAGCTATCAGGAGAAATACGCAAGTCTGACTACAGTGAGATGAGACGCGATGTGTTGGCTAAGATGATGAGGGATTGTGATCGAAGAGTAAGCCTTTACAGCCGAGATAATCAGGATGCTTTTGGCAGTTTTTTTTTTAATACTATTTTAACTCGAGCATGACAAAGCATTTGTTTAGTCTTGGTTCATAAGAAACTGGACTGTCACCCTGTGTGTGTGTGTGTGATATTGGAGCCCATTTTTTTTCTTTAAGTTTTACGAGTAGACATGTGTTGCTTTGCCATGGCATTAATGGTATCAAACGAACCATAGAAAATTTATGGTATTTATATCGTTTTTCAACTCTGGAAGATTTATGGCATCTTTCGACCCATGGAACATTTATGGCGTCGTTTGATCCATGCGTACACATTTGTGCATTTTTCGACCCATGGGTAATTGTGGCGTCTTTCGACCCATCGATTATTGTGGCGTCTTTCGACCCATAGATTATTGTGTTTTTTTTATCCATGGATTATTGTGGCGTCTTCCGACCCATAGATTTTTGTGGCTTCTTTCGACCCATAGATTATTGTGGGTTTTTTCGATCCATGTATTATTGTGGCGTCTTTCGACCCATAGATGTTTGTGGCGTCTTTCGACCCATAAATTATTGTGGCGTCTTTTTACCCTTGTGGCGTCTTTCGACCCATAGATTATTGTGGTGTTTTTGACCCATGGGCTATTGTGGTGTCTTTCGACTTGTGGCCAAATCAATATATGCCTTCCGACCACGCATATAAACCTTTACGGATATGAAAAGTCTTTCAAGACACGAGAAGGAATTGAACCCGCACCTTTGGACCGAACCAACTAGTATTTTTTGTACTAGCTGTTACCCGCGACTTCATCCGCGTGGATCTTATAAAAAAAAACAGAACTCGATTTTAACTGAAATACTTTTCGCGAAATGCTTCTTATTCTTGATTCCTACGTAATTAGCTTTTGAATTTATTTAACAGGTGGGTAGTGAGGATGTATTTGTAAAAGTCATATACATTTTCATCTTTATTTACTATGTTATGAATGTAAGACGTGTAATCAGTATTGTGTAAGATTCGGCAGTTTTTTTTCCAAGGGGCGTTGTTTTGGGGTTAATCCAAGGAAACAATTTTCTGTGTCTATCTTTCTTGGCGTGAAAGTATTCATGAAAGTCATGTTAATTTACGTTGAGTATGTATGTTAAGAGTGTGTATGGATAATGTTATGAGTGACAGACATAATTTACCCGTTTTGTGTAAGACTTTTAAATTTTTTTTTCTAAGTAAAGTCGTTTATGAGTTGCCTGTAATGACGACAGAGGAAGTTTTCATAAAAGTCATATAAACTTTTACCTTTTTTTCCTATGTCATAAGTGCCAGACCTGTGTCTGTGTGTGTAAGAATTTGAAATTTTTTTCCAAGTGACATAATATTGTTTTTGTGTTAATCCGAGTGTCAATCGTTTCAGGCAAACCTAAAAAAAGCAATGAAAAGATTGAATGAGTAGAGAGGAAGTATTCATAAAAGTCATATAAACTTTCACCTTTATTAACTATGTCATGAGTGTCAGACAAACGACCTGTGTTGTAAAAGAATTTGGCATTTTTTTGCATGTGAGCGACTGGTTAGCGAGGAAAAAAATTAGTTTAAACTTTCACCTTTATTAACTACTAGCTGTTACCCGCGATTTCGTTCGCGTAGATCTTTTAAAAATAAACAGAACTCGAACTTAACTGAAATACTTTTCGCGAAATGCTTCTCATTCTTGATTCATACGTAAAAGATGGATTTGTACCATGGAGCTCAATAGCCAACTTATCCAAGCTGAATGCTATCTTACTAAAAATTTTATTAGCTTTTGAATTTATTTAACAGGTGGGTAGTGAGGATGTATTTGTAAAAGTCATATACATTTTCATCTTTATTTACTATGTTATTAATGTAAGACGTGTAATCAGTATTGTGTTAGATTCGGCAGTTTTTTTTCCAAGGGGCGTTGTTTTGGGGTTAATCCAAGGAAACAATTCTCTGTGTCTATCTTTCGTGGCGTGAAAGTACTCATGAAAGTCATGTAAATTTACGTTGAGTATGTATGTTATGAGTGTGTATGGATAATGTTATGAGTGTCAGATATAATTTACCCGTTTTGTGTAAGACTTTTACATTTTTTTTTCTAAGTGAAGTCGTTTTTGAGTTGACTGTAATGACGACAGAGGAAGTTTTCATAAAAGTCATATAAACTTTTACCTTTTTTTCCTATGTCATAAGTGCCAGACCTGTGTCTGTGTGTGTAAGAATTTGCATTTTTTTCCAAGTGACATAATATTGTTTTTGTGTTAATCCGAGTGTCAATCGTTACAGGCAAACCTAAAAAAAGCAATGAAAAGAGTGAATGAGTAGAGAGGAAGTATTCATAAAAGTCATATAAACTTTCACCTTTATTAACTATGTCATGAGTGTCAGACAAACGACCTGTGTTGTATAAGAATTTGGCATTTTTTTGCATGTGAGCGACTGGTTAGCGAGGAAAAAAATTAGTTTAAACTTTCACCTTTATTAACTATGTCATGAGTGTCAGACAAACGACATGTGTTGTATAAGAATTTGTCATTTTTTTGCAGGTGAGCGACTGGTTAGTGAGGAAAAAAATTCGTTTAAACTTTCACCTTTATTAACTATGTCATGAGTGTCAGACATACGACCTGTGTAGTATAAGAATTTGACAGTTTGTTGCAGATGAGGGATTGGTTAGTGAGGAAAGAAATTCGTATAAACTTTCACCTTTATTAACTATGTCATGAGTGTCAGACATACGATCTGTGTTGTGTAAGAATTTCGAATTTTTTGCATGTGAGCGACTGGTTAGCAAGTAATTTTATTAATTTAGACTATCTCCATACAAAATTTCATCAAAATCGGTTCAGCGGTTTAGCCGTGAAAAAATAACATTAATTATTTAATCGATTTCCCATACAAACTTTCATCCCCTATTTCACCCCCTTCCAATCTCATTTTTGGAATCAAAAGTAGCCTTTGTCCTTTTTCATTGTTTAGACTGTCTTCATACCAAATTTCATCAAAATCGGTTCAGCGGTTTAGCCGTGAAAGCGTAACAGACAGACAGACAGAGTTACTTTCGCATTTATAATATTAGTTTGGATGTCATGAGTGTCAGACAAACGACCTGTGTTGTATAAGAATTTGTAATTTTTTTACAAGTGAGCGACTGGTTAGTGAGGAAAAAAATTCGTTTAAACTTTCACCTTAAATAACTATGTCATGTCTGTCTGAGTGCGCTAAAATCGCTGTTCATAGACTAGTTGATCGAGGTTGAAGGTTTCAACATAAACAACTAGAGGGCGCCGCTTGCTATTTTAAGCGATATTAATACCAGAAAGCGCGAAAATAGCTGATCTTACGTCTTACTATTGACTAAGGAACTATACTTACAAAGAAAAAGAGGGCCAACATATTTTACGTTTGCCAGTATGAGGAATTGTACAGCGTATTCAAACCATATCGGCGTGAGAGAAATATTACACTGCACAAGGTGTCAAGCTCATTTCCATTATAAATGTTTAAATATAGCGTAAAAGGACTACATATCACAAAAACAAGACTTAGAGCGGAACTTCATTTGCTCAGAATGTAAGTTGCTTACACGTCGTATAAGAAAAGACGACACTCCAACACGAACCCATACTTTATCTTTGTTAGACGACACAATTTCTTCAATCGACAGGCAGACCCAGGATACTAGTACTGTTTTACCAAACCTTTCAAAAAATAATCAAGACCCAAATATACAGAGTAATAACACACTGAACTTTCTATCGCCTCCGGCTGGAACTACACCTGATGATAAAACGGAAAGTCCTTTAAACCTGGGCCAAATGAGCAATCTATTAGATATTAAATATGAAATAAGAACAACAATTCAGGGAGAAATTAATACTGCTATCTCAAAATAAGAAGGGAAAATTAAACAAAAAATTAAACCATTTTGGAATTACAAAACCAAACCAAAGCAGAGATACAAAAACTTAATCAAAAAATTAACACGCTTGAAAAAGAATGTTTAAAGCTAAAAAATGAATAAAATCAAATATGTTATAATGATAAAGAAGTATTACAGAAAACGAGCAACGACAGCCTAGACAAAATCTTAGTACTGCATGGAGTTCCTTACAATTGCTGGGAATCTGAAACTGGACTACATGATCATGTTGTAAATATTTTTAACGATATACTGAATGTTGATCTTCTTGGCTATGTAGAACTAGTAACAAGAATTGGGAAAAGCAAAACCCAGCGACCTATTAAAATTGAGCTAATTAGCAAAAGGATGAAAAAATATCTCATAGAAAATGCGCGTTTTTTTCAAAAACACAGGCCTGGCAATTTCAGAGTATCTCACTGATAAATCACTTCGAGAAAGAAAAAGTTTACTCTGGAGTCTGCACGAAGCAAGAAAAAATGGAAGTCGTGCATACATACGAAATAATAAACTTATTGTTGACGGAAAAGAATTTCCTCCGGATGTACTAACCTCCAGAAATAACGAATCTCTACACAACAACACGTCTACCCACACTAACGACGCCGGCAACTTTCGCTGCTAACTTTAATCTTGTGAATAAAAACATTCAAAGCATTTGGAACAAAGTAGACTTACTTGAAGAATTATTGCATGAGCTATATAATACACACGCATTATGTATCACGGAATCCTGGCTTACAGAGGACAAGATGGTTGCACTTAAGGTAGAGGGATACACTATCGCTTTTGCATACAACGGGAAGAATCGAAGCGGAGGTGGCGTATTAATCCTTTTAAAAAAAAAACGTAGACTATGTAGAACGTAATGATATTGTTGATATGTCTTTGGAATATGTTTTCGAAATGTGTGCGACGTATATTGTACAGTTTAATATCCTATTGATCACCATATACTGGCCAAATAGTAGCAGAGAAGTTGACATGTTTTATGAACGTTTAAAGGTACTATTGGAATATCTTTCACAAAAAAAGAAGAGGACAAATATTATTATTGTGGGTGACTTAAATGTAGACTTTCTCTCCAAATCAAAAACAACTACCGAACCAATTTTCTTCTATCATTTAATTTGTTTCAACACGTCAAAGCAGCTACGCGAGTTACACCTACCAGCGCGACATGTTTAGACATATTACTTACTAATTTCCACGTTAAAAAATCAAAAATCACGGTAAAAGAGTACGGCCTCTCAGATCATAGAGCAGTACTATTTTCTTTACAGTCATTAAATAAAAACATGCAAATATTATCGTGGACTGTAGAAAAACGAGTTAATATAACATTGGTTAAACGAGTTAACCAATGTAATATTGAAAACTTTAAAACAGAATATCAAAAAAAATATTGGGACAATATTTTAAACCCAAACAAAAATATCAATGAAAATTACTCTGCATTTCTATGTACTTTAATTGAAATACTAAATAAAACTATACCTAAAAAACTAAATTTAAAACTGCAAAGAAAATTAAAATGGATAACAAGAGGAATAAAAACATCATGCCCCCATAAACGACAGTTAAAATTACTTTTATCACAAACTGATAACATAATTATAAAAACCTTCTATAAAAAATTTGAAAAGGCGCTTTAAAAAACTATAAAATGGTCAAAAAAAATTACATAATATTAACAGAGTAAAAAAATCTAATAACATAACTAAAACTACATGGCAAATCATAAAAGAAGAGACTAACAAAATCCCAAAAAAGAGTCAGCAAAATATAAAAATTAAAATCAACAACAAAGTTACTGAAAACCCGGCTACTAAACGGTTAATTCAATATAGAAACACCCATTGCTGTGCATACACCTGTACCACTGTGTGAACAATGTAGGTATTCAGGGTTTACCTTAGACTAAAACCTCAACTGGAAGCAGCATATACAGAATACTTGCAACAAACTAAGTATTGCAACATACGCACTCAGGAAACTGCGTCCAGTAGTATCAATAAATGTACTGCGTCAAACATATTTTGCCTACTTTCATTCGATCATGGCTTATGGTGTAATTTTTCGCGCGTCTTCGTTGCCCAAACAGCATTAAAAACAATGTTAGGACTAAAACCAAAAGACTCATGCAGATCGCTATTCAGAAAGAATGAGATCATAAACTTGTACTCCTTGTATTTATACGAAGTAATGTTGTACACTAGGCAGAACATGTAACGGTACGAGCCAAATTCTTATCATGGTCACGGCTAACCATTTTGTAACGGCACCGTAGGATGCAGCTCGAAGCCAGATCATCCCTGGTCTACCTAGCCTAAAGGCTATTAATATAAAAATTCTAAGCTATTTCTATATCATGGCTCGCGGCACCACTTTGTAAGAGGCTACCTAACCCTAACAGCTTACTTACTAGGTTCCTATCCTGGGCACGAACCCAAGCAACACTTTGTAACAGTCTAAAGATTCTAATAGCTTTACTATTAAGAGGAATGTAAGTTTATGATAAATCTGTAATGTAATCTGTATATGATAATACCTAAATTTCTAACTATCCTCACTGTACCTAAAGGGAACCCTAACTATTGACCTAACATTTCCTAATGCTTATTCTGAATTTCCTATAAAATCTGTATAAGTCTGTTTTGATCTATAAAATGGCCAAATCTTCGTCTATTAGGAACCCTACTTTTGTACCGTGGCAATGTAACCCTAGAAATTCTTTTAGACAGAACCGTTCACAAGTCGAGTATATAAATTCCTAGATTAAATGCATAGATTAATATAGAAGTAACTAATTTGTGTGTAATAGGAAGTAGGTAGGTCCGATGGCTGTAAACGTTACATGGAAATAGCATATCTAGCCTTCTCCAAGATTGATATTTAACTTTTTATGAGAAAATTTTAGTTTATTTTAATAGTGGGAAGGGCTGCTAAACTTCCAGTCCTCTTAATTCAATCCGCTAATATTAAGATATAGTTAAAAATATTTCAATGTTTTCCATGATCAGATGGGACTTTGAACTTGCTTATGTATAGCGAGACCCCAATTCGGTGTATCAAGTCTATACGTGGATTTTATTTTTCCCAACAAATTCGATGGCCATCAGGCCTTGTATTTTGGCCTGTAGACATGGTAAATAGGAAGATTAGTTTATCTAGTAATTGATATATCTGTTTCATACAATGGTGACATCTTGAACCAAAAGGACCTTCCATAAACAGCCCTCTAAGTTTATATATTATATTAATTTGTGAGGGTAGCATGAACTCTCAATTAAGGTTATATCTTTTGTAGCAGGCAAAACCGATTAAAGATAGGATCTTGGAGAAAATAGATACATTCAAACAATTTACCTGGCTAAGAAAGTTGTTAAATACTGGTTTGGTCGGGTAGAGAAAACAAAATTTCATACCCATCTGCGACTGGACTGGCCTGCTTGATGTCTTGCCGGCTGCTGGGGACAGGTTTGTCTGAAGCTGGAAGCCCTGCTGGAATCGGATGCTCAGCTCCCATGCTTCCTACTGATGTACTGCAAGTGGTTTGTAGCTTTGCTCCTCCTCCTATAGTTTAAAATTGAGATCAACTAAGAGTTTAAGAAGCCCTGCCTACCCCTGAATAAAAGGCTACATTTTAAATACCGTTTTAGATCTTACTCAAATTCCGTTATAGACGCCAGGGCCCTGTAGTTCCGCTATAAGACAAAATAAAATTATAAGGTAATTGAAGTATGAAATCGAGTTTTGAGCCTAATTTTACTCTTAAAGTGGCAAAACCTCTTAAACACTTAGCTTGGTTGTGAGTTTTTGTAGAAATCTTGATTCGCTGCGGTATCTCTCGACTCTTTGGGTCCTTGATGATTTTCTTCTCACGTTTTTTCACTGCAATGTCCGCCATTGCTTGCAACGCCGGCCCAGAAATGCGCCGGCCCGATGCAGTCAGTTCCATAATTCAAAGTTGAATTCTGAGAGCACGCTACTCTCCCCGACCAATCAGAAAACGGCAATCAAAAACTCTACCCACTTCCTTCACACATTCCTATTTCCTATTTGACAAGTAGTTTCGAATCAAGGAGGTTTTATTACGCGTTGATTCGCGGCTTTAGACGAACTTTTTCAAGCAATTATTTTAAGCAGTAATGCAGCATCCATTATTCGATCCTTATTTTATTTACGATTTGGACAGAAATCTATGCTTAATTATAATAAAGATTTTTTTCCTTTAAAGTGAAGTTTGTTCCTAATGTTCTCGATTAGTCAAAGGTTCGTTATAAAGATCATATCGCTCTAAATTTTTCTACTTGAAATGTGTTTATGTATTTTTACCATCTAACCTTTTCAGAATCACAACATCAAAATCTACTGATATATTACTCCACCGATCTCTATGTGATCGTTTATATATGCGAAAGGAAGTTCTAGGTAAAAATGAATCTCATATCTCGACAATTTTACTACAAATTTACATTATGTTGTTAGATAACCATTTCCTAACCTTTTGTATGTCTTTTCAGACAAATTTCAAGAAACCCGTCCCTGTCTACTTAACATGGTGAAAAGCCTCTATTGTCTGATATACCTATTGGAAACTTCCCTTGGAAACATGATCTTCTGCCCAGAAAAAGACACCCAAAAATGAAAAACTCCACTGGACCATTTAGTTCTAACTAGTGTAAAAGTGACCCATACAGTGTTGAGTGAATAATCCTAAGTGAAGTTAAATGTTTTAAATACCTTTCTATATAATGAATAGTTTAACCCTGTGATGTTATTTTTAAATAAAGGGTTTTGAAGTGTTATCATTTACTTAAGTAAGTACTTATCTCAAAGTAGCAATTCCCAATTTCTCATAATTACAATAATATTCAATACTTACTACAGCTTTTAGAATAAGTGTTGTCAGTAAACATTAAAATAGTCGCGGCAGTAACATTAAAAGGTTATACAGTTTGTCTATATTATATACCTGGTTTTATTGCTAAAATAATGTATTGCATTCTTCATAGTAAGTCTAATAAGCGTACCAAAACAAAATCTAAGTTTTCCCAATCTAAGTATAACTAAAACTAACATCCATCTAAATATATAAAAGAGCATGTCCTGACTGACTGACTGATTCATCAACGCCGAGCCGTAACCGCTATAGATACCGATCTGAAATTTTGTACACAGGTTCTATGTGCGTCAAAACCACCCACTAAGAAAGGATTTTGGAAAATTCATCTCCCAAGGGGGTGAAATAAGGGATGAAAGTTTGTATGAAAGTCCTTTGTTTCTTGAGCTAGATTCACACAAATTTAAATTTAAGCTTCTGGTAAAAAATAAAGAAACACAAATTTAAGGATTTTTAAAAAATCACCCTTCAAGGGGGTGAAAAAGGGGATGATTTTTTTTCCGTATGTTGGTCTATAAGTCTTTCAGTTTTAAAGGTAGAATTATAAAAATTTGTATTTAAGCTTTTGGTAAAAAATAAAAAAGAACGTGTTTTAGAATTTTTCAAAATTCATCCTCTAATGGGGTGAAATAAGGGATGAAAGTTTGTATGAAAGTCCGTCAGTTTTAAAGTAAGGATCTTCAAAATTTTTATTTAGACTAACGACTAAAAATTAGGTTTTACGTGTCTCAGGGTTTTTGAAAATTTTACACCCTAAGGGGTGAAAAGGGGGATAAAGTTGAAAATCCTTTATTTTCAAAGTAAAATCCACTAAATTTATTATTTAGGCATTAGGGTTTTAATTCTGTGGAACGTACATCACTGTTATTGAAATTCCACCCCAAATTAAACCCATAAATAAGGGAAATGGGGTGAAAAAGTCTCAAAACCAATATGGGTATCACTTGTGTGGTTTATCGGGTCGTTGATTACGAAAACTAAAACAATTTTGAAATGCAACGTGGTGGACGTGAAATACCATCATCCCCTGGGGATAGGGTTGGGGTGCGATAGGGTTGATATGTCTAAAAATCAATATAGGTGTCGTTTGTATGGTTTATCGGGTCGCTGATTTCGAAAACTACAACAATTTTGAAATCCGACGTGGTGGTCGTGAAATATGATCATCCCCTGAGGATGGGGTTGGGGTGCGATAGGGTTAAAATTTCTAAAAATCAATATGTGTGTCGTTTCTATGTTTATATAGGGATAGCGGTTGAGATGGCGTTAGGGATAGGGTTAGGGGCAGGGATAGGGAGAGGGAGGGGGATGGGAAGAGGGACAGGGAGGGGGGGGAAGAGGGGGAGAGGGAGGGGGAGAGACTGCACATTCTCTGTATTTCACGCGGGAATAATTGATTTTTCAATTTGGTTCTGAGCTCTTGGTAAAAAATTAAAGAGCTGTTTTAGAATTTTTCAAAATTCATCCCCTAAAGGGATGAAATAAGGGATGAAATTTGTATGAAAGTCCTTTGTTTCTTGTTTTAGATTCACACAAATTTGACTTTAAGCTTTTGGTAAAAAGTTAAGAAATGCATGTTTAAGCATTTCTTAAAAACCACTCATCAAAGGGTGAAAAAGGAAATGTTTTTTTTCCGTTTGTTGATGTAGAAGTCTTTTATTTTTAAAGGTATAGATATCAAAATTTGTTATTGAACTCTGCGTAAAAAATAAAAAAGTACGGGTGCAGGGTTTTTTAGAAATTCACCCTCTAACGCGATGATATGGAGGATGAAAGTTTGTATGAAAATCCTACAGTTTTGACATGCGGTTCTGGAAAATTTGGATTTAAGCTAATAATAAGAAACAAAGAAACACATGTTTCAGAAATTTAAAAATATCATCACCCAATGGAATGAAAGAAGGAATGAAAGTTTATGTTCCCCTTCATCTATATATATAAAAGAAGAAGGTGACTGACTGACTGACTGACTGACTCACTGACTGACATGTCAACGCACAGCCCAAACCGCTGGGTCTAGAGATTCCAAATTTGGCACGTAGGTTCCTTATGAGGCCTAGGGGTGCACTAAGGGGGTCAAATAGGGGATGAAAGTTTGTATGAGAGTACGTCAGTTTTGAAGTTACGATCTTCAAAATTTGTATTTAGGCTGACGACTAAAAATTAATATTTACGTGTCTCAGGGTTTTTGAAAATTCGACACCCTTAAGGGTGAAAAGGGGGATTAAGTTAAAAATTCTTTATTTTTAAAGTAAAATCCACATAATTTATTATTTAGGCATTAATGATGTAATTCTATGAAACGTTCATCACTGTTATTGAAATTCCACACCAAATTCAAACCCTAAAAAAGGGAAATGGGGTGAAAAAGACTAACAACCAATATGGGTATCGTTTGTATGGTTTATCGGGTCTCTGATTACGAAAACTACAACAATTTTGAAATCCAACGTGGTGGACGTAAAATACCATTATTCCCTTGGGATGGGGTTCGAGTGCGATAGGGTTGAAATGTGAATATGGGTCTCGTTTGTATGGTTTATCGGGTCGCTGATTACGAAAACTACAACAATTTTGAAATCCAACGTGGTGGACGTGAAATACCATCATCCCCCTAGGGATGGAGTTGGGGTGCGATAGGTTTGAAACGTCTAAAAATCTATATGGGAGTCGTTTGTATGGTTTATCGGGTCGTTGATTACGAAAGCTACAACAACTTTGAAATCCAACGTGGTGGACGTGGAATACCATCATCCCCCGGGGATGGGGTTGGGGTGCGATAGGTTTGAAATGTCTAAAAATAAATATGGGTGTCGTTTCTATGTGAGGCATAGCGGTTAAATTGGCGTTAGGGGTAGGGATAGGGAGAGGTAGAGGTAGAGAGGTAGAGGTAGAGAGGTGGAGAGGTAGAGAGGTGGAGAGGTAGACAGGTAGAGGTAGAGGAGTAGAGAGGTAGATAGGTAGACAGGTAGAGAGGTAAAGGTACAAGTAGAGGGAGAGGGAGGGGAAGAGGCAGGGGAAGAAGGAGGGGAAGGGGGAGAGGGAGGGAGAGAGGGTGGATGGCAGGATGAGAAGGAGGGGAAAGGGGAGGAAAGGGGAGGGAGGGGAGGGGGAGAGGGTGGGGCAGGGAGAGAGGGAGGAGGTGGAGGGGGAAGGGGAGAGGAAGGGGGGAGAGGGAGAGAGTTTTAGTTTGTCTCAATTACTTCTGCAAATTGGCTCTGTTTTGAAATATTACATAAAGGTGTCTCTCATCTCTCTTTCTACATTTGTTAGGTTAAGTGACAACTTTAAGGCATAATACTGCTGCTAAGTTCGTCTGTTCTGAGTCTGAGAAATTTATGAGTAACTAGCTGTTGCCCGCGGCTTCGCTCGCGTGGATTTCGTATTTATGTTGTTACAGGTTTTCCGAAGTAATGAGATATTTTCCCGTCATTTCGGGGTAATTTTAAACTAAGGAAAAGCGGGACTAACCCTGCGCAAATCAATGAGTACAATTCAAGATCCAGCTAAGTTTTATATAATATACAGACGTTACTCATAAATTCCTCAGAACAGAGGAACTTAGCAGCAGTATTATGCCTTAAAGTTGCCACTTAACCTAACAAATGTAGTGAGAGATATGAGAGACTCCTTTACGTTATATTTTAAAACAGAGCCAACTCGCAGAAGTAATTGAGAAAAACTAAAACCCTCTCCTCGTTCCTCTCTCTCCCTCTCCCCCTCCTCCTCACTCTGTATCCCCCTCCTACCTCTCCCCCTCCCCCTTCTCCCCCTCCTTCTCCTGCTCCTTTCCCCTCCATCACCCCATTTCCCTCCCTCTCCCCGTTTTCCCTTTACCTCCTTCTCCCCCTCCATCTACCTCTACTCTACCTCTTCCTCTACCTCTACCTTTACCTCTACCGCTTCTTCTGCCTCTACCGCTACCTCTCTCTCTTCCTCTAGCTCGCCCCTCCCTCTCCCCCTCCCTTTCCCCCTCCCTCTCTCCCCCATCCCTCACCCCCCTCTACC
Organism: Athrips mouffetella; assembly: GCA_947532105.1. Lineage (NCBI taxonomy): Eukaryota > Metazoa > Arthropoda > Insecta > Lepidoptera > Gelechiidae > Athrips > Athrips mouffetella. The sequence goes on along the minus strand of CANNWQ010000057.1, from coordinate 278,552 downwards.
TCCCTCCCTCTTCGCCCTTCCTCTAACTCTCCCTCTCGCACTCTCTCAGATTGATTTTAGACATTTCAAACCTATCGCACCCCAACCCCATCCCTAGGGGATTATGGTATTTCACGTCCACCACGTTAGATTTAAAAATTATTGTAATTTTCGTAATCAGCAACCCGATAAACCATACAAACGACACCCATATTGATTTTTAGACATTTCAACTCTATCGCACACCAACCCCATCCCCAAGGGATTATGGTATGCAACGTCCACCACGATGGATTTCAAAATTGATGTAGTTTATGTAATCAGCGACCCGATAAACCATACAAACGACACCCATATTGATTTTTAAACATTTCAACCGTTTCGCACTTCAACCCCATCTGTAGGGGATGATGGTATTTCACGTCCACCACGTTGGATTTCAAAATTGTTGTAGTTTTCGTAATCAGCGACCCGATAAACCATACAAATGATACCCATATTGGTTTTTAGACTTTTCACCCCATTTCCCTCTTTTAGGGGTTGAATTTGGGGTGAAATTTCAATAACAGTGATGTACATTCCACAGAATTACAACCCTAATGCCTAAACAATAAATTTTTAGGATTTTACTTTGAAAATGAAGGATTTTCAACTTCATCCCCCTTTTCACCCCTTAGGGTGTAGGATTTTCAAAAACCCTGAGACACGTCAAACTTATTTTTTGTCGTCAGCCTAAATACAAATTTTAAAGATCCTAACTTCAAAACTGACGGACTTTCATACAAACTTTCATCCCCTATTTCACCCCCTTAGGGGATGAATTTTGGAAAATTCTTAAACACGTGTTTTTTATTTTTTACCAAAAGCTGAAATGCAAATTTCTATAGTTCTACCTTTAAAACTGAAAGACTTAAAGACCAACATACGGAAAAAAATCATCCCCTTTTTCACCCCCTTTAAGGATGATTTTTAAGAAATGCTTAAACACGTATTTCTTTATTTTTTATCAGAAGCTTAAATTCAAATTTGTGTGAATCTAGCTCAAGAAACCAAGGACTTTCATACAAACTTTGAAATAAATAGAAAATAATAAAAATAACTTATTTTAAATAGTATATTATAATAGGATAACTTCAATGAATCTCGGTAGATAGTCTTGATAAAAGGAAGTTAATTGGATTAGATTTTGGGGGCTTAAAATTTAAGATTTTGTTTTGATGATTTTGCGGGGAGGTTGTGTAGTTGACGGAGAATTTCTTTAGTAATATCTAGCTAAGTATCAGATTTAAATTTTATTCACATACGCTTCATTGGTCCCCAGTGGTTCATAGTAACAGCGTAAAAGAGGAAAGAGAGGAAGGTGAGAGAGGTAGTATGAAGATTGAAGGTTGTGAATGAAATCGACAGATGTCTGGACTTATATCTATGTATATCTTATATCTGTGTATATTATATCGGAGTTCTATAGGGAAGACTATTAGTATGGAGGGTTGCAATGGACCAATGGATACTTGACCAGTGGAGCGAAATTTATTAACTGTTGACCCTGTCTGTACACTACACTTACAACAAGGTAATTTATGGGATCTTAGGTGTTAGGTTACTTGAAGGGCATTAGAAACGAAGTTTACTCTGGTGTCCAGAAAGAGTGTTAGTACTCCCTGTAAATTGCTTTTACTCTACCAGTGGGCACAGCCCATATGCAAAACTCAACACTCCACATGCTCCAGAGGATGAAGGGAAGCAATGTAGAATCAAGGTTAGATTGTGAGCTTTGCTCAAAGATCAGTTACATCTGGCAGCCCTAAGAATTGACTTTACTCTAACAGGGGCACATATGTCTATTCCGGGGTTAAAATTTGAAAAATCACGATTTGCTTTTGGGAGATGGCACTTTTAGCTGTCGGTAGGACTAACTGGTCCCACAAACCGGTTCCTTGAATGTGTAAAGTTCGTTTGTACTCGTTATAACTGGAGGATGAGCATTATGTCACTGGTTTAATTTTTGAATTCAGTTGTAGACATTTGTCGTTTGGTTTCAAACTTACACCTCACATCAACGGTTTACATAATATGGGTTAAAAGTTAATAAATTCAGTTTGTTATTTAGTAAATGATAATGATTAGTTATTAGGGGTAATATTTGTGAAACGAGGGTGTGAAAATTTGCTCTGAACGGCTATGAACTTCTGCGCAAATTTTGGGGGGTGGCTGAAACGGTTCACACGTTGACCCGTGTCTGTTTCAACAAATATTACAAATATCTTGTACTTAAACATCGCCATGTGCAAATCGGCTACATGGAAACGTTGACCCATTTTTCATGCGGGCGTTTTCTTAGATTTAAAACATGAAATGTCTTATGAATGTTGCAGTAAACAATCTTTTAAACACCTGAAGTAATTGGAATGTAGAAGTGGTGTTTTGGTTGAACAATTGGTTCGGGACGGTGGAATTGAAGTAAACAAACATTGCGTTATCGCGGTCGCAAGCGGCTTGAGCTCCGGATGGGCCACGAACAGCTCTTGTACAGGCTTGAGCATAATTTGCGACGGCATTCGGGACGGTTCACGTGCCGCGTGAGCGCCGGTTGGACCACGAACAGCTCGTGTGCGTTTTTGAGCGGTCCGCGCGCGGGTTGAGCGGCGCAAGCGGCTTATATGCAATTCAAACACGGTTTGGGCCGTAAAGAACCGTGTTAGTCGCCTGAACCCAATTCGGACTTAGTTAAATCCGGCTTGAGCCATGCTGAAACAAAATAGAAAGTATAAAAAGGCGAAGGTAGGTAGGACGGACAGGGATTCTTCTTCGTGCGTCCGAGCAGACCGGAACGGTTCTTCAAGGTATTTTCTTAATTTTATTTTAATCAGTCATTCTTCTTCGCGCGCTCGGGCAGAACGGTATCGCTCTTCGAACTATTTTCTATAATTTTTACTAATGTAAGCACATAGACGGTGTTGGAGATTCAGTCGCCTGTGATATGGTAATCACATATCATCACGTAGTTCCTTTCCTCAATAGAATCACGTAGGAAACGTAGTGTGACGTCATGTAGACGCACGTATAAGTTAGTATATAAGATCAATTAGATTAGTAATAAAGGAGGAGATTTAGCAGAGTACACTTGAGAGTTTCATTTAACCATCGAACGATATTTCATGGCGACCGTGACAGCCTTCCACTAATATTCGCCATCGAACGATATCTCATGGCGACCGTAGTGGATAGAGCAGCGTCGTAGTGAAGTCTTCGAAGTCGGTCATCGGGGAAAGCGCCGCATCGTGACCACCGCTTTACGGGCCTTGTAAGAAGATGGCTCCAGATCGAGGTCCGTTGTAAGGCATCCAATCCATGCTGCTTTCTGGACTACGTTACCGGACGCTGCGTGTTAACGTACGACGGGTAAGATGGCAATTTCATGCAACGACGAGATGGCAAGAGGGATGTTCGCCACCTAAAACATAGACGGTGAGTGCGAGGTGAAGGGGCAGCGCAATGGTTATGAAGAGCTGTGGGCGAGGAGCAACGGGGTGGCAAGTGCAAGGTGCAGGTCCTATCTGCATGAGTGAAGAGCACGAAGAGCCTTCTGGACAGCAACAAGTTCAACCCCGGAGGAAACGTTTGGAAGATAGCAGTCCTCAATTTTGGGTATTATTAATTTGTTTATTTTACGTAACCTAAATACCTAGTTGGTTGTTTTTTAGTCATAATAATCTATCTTTTGTTTTGAGTGGTTAATTTTTTTTAGTTATAGTTATCTTTTAAGAATGCTAAGTTCTATTAATCAATTTCAGTTTAATTTAATTCACACAGGTATATTAAAATTAAGTAGGTGTTAACGAGATCTTAGCTCAGCAATACCTGGTTTTCAGCATTCATGTATTGTAGTTCAAATAACATTAGAAAGGTTATCAAATTAATAGCGTCTATATATTAAAACGAATAAAAGATGCTGAAGATACGAACGGAAATATCAATTTTAAACAATATCTTCATTAAAGAAAAATTCACCACACAAATTCTTAAATGTTTAGTAAAAATTAGAATGCATATAACCAGTTAATGGAAGTAAACAAACGAAGTGTTAAATAGCGCGCGCGTTTCGTGCGTTGCGTTTTGGTTTCGTTTTAGTTTTGGGTTCGTTTTAGTTATGGTTTCGTTTCGATTTCTTTTCGTTTTGCACTGCAACGTGATTACGTCACGCGCAAGCATGCCTGAAGCGTAATCATGCTTAGAATCAACGATATTGTACATTGTTCACAAAATATTTTACGCTATAATATGCTGGTTGTTGAGGTATTTTTATTAATTTATAATTAAGGGTTTTTTTATTCGGGGTGTTTACGATTATGTTATATTAGGATAATGATTTACTAATATTAAGCTATTTGTGACGCTGCGGGTAAAATAATAAGGAAATACTAATAAAATAACAGAGTTCTAGATATCGCAGTGGAGTTGTAATCAAATGTTACAACTAATTATTACATCATAACTTGATTGACTTTGAATTATTGTTTTGCAAACTGTGCAGATTCTAGCACATCGTAGAATGTGTCTATATTTCAGTAGTTTTAAATGCTGACGTACAATTTGTTGTTTTGTATTATGCACTGCACGTGATGCGAGTGTATTTGTTTTTCAAATTTAGATCAAATTGATAATACATTCATACGGACGGGCAGACGTGATGATATGTTTGAATTTTTTTTTTGTGGAGTATTCCTATTCCGAGAGAATATTTAAAAATATGGTAGCAGAGATGTGTCATCTCATGCATTCTGTCTATTTTCAAGTTACGAATAGTGGAATTAAATATGTTGTTCAGTATGGGTCTACGCTATTTCCCATTTACAAAAAGTATTTTAAAATGGAAGTATATTTGAACAGAATATCGATGAAACGATTTTGGTAGTGTTTCTTGATAAAGTCTCAAAATCTCACGGACGAGTATAGTTAGGAGAAGATAGGCGATAGAGTGGTTGCGTATTAAAAATCATTTTGGATTGATGTTATGTTTAATTCAACTTGGTACGTCAACTTACTGATATTGCAGCCAGATGGTCCTTGTAAGTGCAAGTTGAAATAGGATTGGGATAGAAAGGAAAGTCTATTTTTCTAGGGAAATTATAAACGTTGGAAAATCATATGTTAATAATGAATCGTAATACGATTGGATTGATCACCCAAGAGTTGATGTGTTATTAGCTGAATGATTAGTTTGAGCATAATAGTTAGAAAGGAATGATTAGGATAAGTAAGCGTTATTTAATGCAATATGTGACAAACCCATTGTCTACAAAGTAGCGATAGGGGAAAAAGGCACGATAAGGTTTCAGATCCTTCATTTTGAAGATGTTGGAGGCATCCAGTTAGATGTCTTAAAATATGACCTTATACTATTTATGTTATAATGAAGTTCAGTGGAACTCAGTATTATGTCGCGACAGGTCGGTAGGAAGTGCCAAAATATTGTGCTACCGATTATGGTAATTACGGGCTGGCCAACCCGGGAAATTAGTTATATGGGAATGACTAGTATCTGAAGTTCTGAAGGCGCGCCGAGACGCAGCAGGCCTAGGTATTTAGTTACAGACCATTATAAAATGTCTATGAGTCTGACTAAGCGCGAAATGCGTTATTAAAAGGTAAAGAATGACCTTAACCGATAATGAGGTAAAATAAGAATATGATAACTCATGCATTTCATGTAGTGTGGTAAAGGGTAAACATAAATGCTATGTTCTGATCACGAATTTTCTAAGTGAATATTATGTTTTGAATAGAGTTTTTCCCTGAAAGTCTGATACGTAAATTTTTTTATAATTGGATAAAATATTATAATGTTATATTACCCAAGGGTATGAATATGAGTATCAAGAATAATGTTTTCTAATTAAAATTTCTAGTATGACCGTTCGTTACATCATGGGTTAACTATAACAAATTATTGAAATAATACTTTGACTATACATAACGCATATAGCCAACAATTGTTAAAATATAGCGTCATGAATTTATAGAAATATTATTTTTCAGTATACAGATTGGGTTTTTTAGTTCCAATAAATTCATGATATTATTTTGTATAGTAATTAGCTTACTGGGTTTTTTTATTAATAATTAGATTTAGTTGTTTGGTATTGTCTTGATTCACTTGACCATAATATTATTAAGATTCACATTAATGTTAAAGATACGATTTTTTTTATTTTTTTCCAAGTTAAATAAAGATGAATGTAGAAAAGTGAAAATACTTAATGAAAACAATATTTTGTTGTGATTTGCTTAATTTTTTCTTTACAAAAAAAAAAAAAAAATATACATATTAAAGGAAATTGTATACTTACAGTAGTTACAGAAGTCAAATGTAATAAGTATTATAAAGTATTGTAGTTCAATTTTGAATGGTTGAGAGCGCATAAATGCGTTTGGTACGTAATTTAATTTATATTTTTTTGTATTGAATCATGATGTTTAAGTTATATTTAATGATTGTAAAGTTATCGAAATTTAGATTAATGTAACAGTAGATTTAATGTTTTATAAAAAGTTTGTCCCTAGGATTCTCTTTTCAGGGGAGGGAAGCCTATCCTTTTCAGGGGAGGTGTGATATGGTAATCACATATCATCACGTAGTTCCTTTCCTCAATAGAATCACGTAGGAAACGTAGTGTGACGTCATGTAGACGCACGTATAAGTTAGTATATAAGATCAATTAGATTAGTAATAAAGGAGGAGATTTAGCAGAGTACACTTGAGAGTTTCATTTAACCATCGAACGATATTTCACGCCCAAGAGAAAGATGCGAGGATCCATCACTCTGAAATGTGCTGTAAAACATATTTGATCGCGCTACGAATACAGGCATAGGCTTTCGGTTCGATAAATCATAAACTTTATCAGTATAGACACTACGACGGTGTTGGAGATTCAGTCGCCCAAGAGAAAGATGCGAGGATCCATCACTCTGAATAGTGTTGTAAATCATGTTTGATCGCGCTACGAATACAGGAATAGGCTTTCGATTCTATAAATAATAAACTTCATCAGTGTAGACACTGCGACGGTGTTGGAGATTCAGTCGCCCAAGAGAAAGATGCGAGGATCCATCACTCTGAACAGTGCCGTAAATCATATTTGATCGCGCTACGAATACAGGAAAAGGCTTTCGGTTCGATAAATCATAAACTTTGTCAGTGTAGACACTGCGACGGTGTTGGAGATTCAGTCGCCCAAGAGAAAGATGCGAGGATCCATCACTCTGAACAGTGTTGTAAATCATGTTTGATCGCGCTACGAATACAGGAATAGGCTTTCGATTCGATAAATCATAAACTTTGTCAGTGTAGACACTGCTACGGTGTTGGAGATTCAGTCGCCCAAGAGAAAGATGCGAGAATCCATCACTCTGAACAGTGTTGTAAATCATGTTTGATCGCGCTACGAATACAGGAATAGGCTTTCAGTTCGATAAATCATAAACTTTATTAGTGTAGACACTGCGACGGTGTTGGAGATTCAGTCGCCCAAGAGAAAGATGCGAGGATCCATCACTCTGAACAGTGTTGTAAATCATGTTTGATCGTGCTACGAATACAGGAATAGGCTTTCGATTCGATAAATCATAAACCTTGTCAGTGTAGACACTGCGACGGTGTTGGAGATTCAGTCGCCCAAGAGAAAGATGCGAGGATCCATCACTCTGAACAGTGTTGTAAATCATGTTTGATCGTGCTACGAATACAGGAATAGGCTTTCGATTCGATAAATCATAAACTTTGTCAGTGTAGACATTGCGACGGTGTTGGAGATTCAGTCGCCAAAGAGAAAGATGCGAGGATCCATCACTCTGAACAGTGTTGTAAATCATGTTTGATCGCGCTACGAATACAGGAATAGGCTTTCGGTTCGATAAATCATAAACTTTATTAGTGTAAACACTACGACGGTGTTGGAGATTCAGTCGCCCAAGAGAAAGATGCGAGGATCCATCACTCTGAACAGTGTTGTAAATCATATTTGGTCGCGCTATCGGTAGGTGGGTAGGGTTTTCGATTCAGTATATTTCAATTCGGTTATCAGCAAGTCCAGAAGCCCGCATGCTTTTGAGACTGCTTCGCGTCGCGTAGATCTTCGAAGCAATCGTTTGCTTAATGTCGACTCAGTGTCTGTAAAATAATTTAACGGCTTATAACCAGCAGTGGGCGTCCACCGGAGAGGTCATATCAAGGTTTGATCGAAGAAAAACCGTGAGTAATTTTAAAACTACCTTGTCGTTCACACCATGTTTTATCTATTTTGTGCTATTCAAACCGCGAGATGTGTCAAAAATGCTTATAAAAGACTGTAGAAATCGTCCTAAATTCAGTGACTAAATTCAAATCTGATATTCTGGTATATTTTACGGGTTGTTCAAGGCCTTATGGCACAGCAATAGAGCTGAAGGGTTCATAGTAATGTGGGTAGACTGTACAAAGTGTTTAAAGATCTAATTTCTGTGATCTAGTCTATCAGTGCAAAACTTGCTTGCTTATCGAAAGAATGATATTTCTATGCTAAAGTTTGCCTATATTTTGGATAAACTTATTTTTCTCTGACTGAAAAGCCTGTCGGGAGATGAACGTTATAATTTTGTTCTGTTAGTATAAAAATAGCTTCAAAATCTGGATCACATGAAATTTAGTGTATTAATTGATAAAATGAGACACCAAAGGTCTTTTGTCATGCAGTGGACGTACCGGGTTTAATCTTTATATATAAAAGAAGAAGGTGACTGACTGACTGACTGACTGACTGACTGACATATCAACGCACAGCCCAAACCACTGGGTCTAGAGATTCCAAATTTGGCACGTAGGTTTCTTTTGAGGCCTAGGGGTGCACTAAGAAAGGGTTTTACAAAATTCCACCCCTAAGGGGGTAAAATAGGGGATGAAAGTTTGTATGAAAGTCCGTCAGTTTTGAAGTTAGGATCTTCAAAATTTGTATTTAGGCTGACGACTGAAAATTTATAATTATGTCTCAGGGTTTTTGAAAATTCGACACCCTTAAGGGTAAAAAGGGGGATGAAGTTGAAAATTCTTTATTCTTAAAGTAAAATCCACATAACTTATTATTTAGGCATTAATGATGTAATTCTATGCAACGTTCATCACTGTTATTGAAATTCCACCCCAAATTCAACCCCTAAAAAAGGGAAATGGGGTGAAAAAGTGTAAAAGCCAATATGGGTATCGTTTGTATGGTTTATCGGGTCGCTGATTACGAAAGCTACATTAATTTTGAAATCAAACGTGGTGGACGTGAAATACCATCATCCCCCTGGGGTTGGAGTTGGGGTGCGATAGGTTTGAAATGTCTAAAAATCAATATGGGTGTCGTTTGTATGGTTTATCGGGTCGCTTATTACGAAAACTACAACAATTTTGAAATCCAACGTGGTGGACGTGAAATACCATCATCCCCCTGGGGATGGAGTTGGGGTGCGATAGGTTTGAAATGTCTAAAAATCAATATGGGTGTCGTTTGTATGGTTTATCGGGTCGCTGATTACGAAAGCTACAACAACTTTGAAATCCAACGTAAGGGACGTGAAATACCATCGTCCCCTGGGGATGGGGTTGGGATGCGATAGGTTTGAAATGTCTAAAAATAAATATGGGTGTCATTTATATGCTAAGGATAGCGGTTAAATTGGCGTAACTCTAGTCACTACCCCAGTGATAGGGACAGGTAGAGGTAGAGGAAGAGAGGTAGAAGGGGTAGAGCGGTGGAGAGGTGGATTGGTGGAGTGGTGGAGAGGTGGAGAGGTGGAGAGGTGGAGAGGTGGAGAGGTGGAGAGGTGGAGAGGTGGAGAGGTGGAGAGGTGGAGAGGTGGAGAGGTGGAGAGGTGGAGAGGTGGAGATGTAGAGAGGTAGAGACGTAGAGAGGTAGAGAGGTAGAGACGTAGAGACGTAGAGACATAGAGACGTAGAGAGGTAGAGACGTAGAGACCTAGAGAGGTAGAGAGGTAGAGAGGTAGAGAGGTAGAGAGGTAGAGAGGTAGAGAGGTAGAGAGGTAGAGAGGTAGAGAGGTAGATAGGTAGACAGGTAGAGAGGTAGGGGGGTACAGGTAGAGGGAGAGGGAGAAGGAGGGGTAGGGGGAGAGGGAGGGAGTGAGGGAGAGGGAGGGGGTGATGAAAAGGGAGAGGGAGGAGGAGAGGGAGGAGGGGGAGGGGGAGGGGGAAGGGTAGGGGGAGAGACAGAGGGAGGGGGAGAGGAAGGGGGGAGAGGGAGAGAGAGGGAGAGGGTTTTAGTTTTTCTCAATTACTTCTGCAGATTGGCTCTGTTTTGAAATATTACATAAAGGTGTCTCTCATCTCTCTCTCTTTCCATTTGTTAGGATACTGCTGCTAAGTTCCTCTGTTCCGAGTAATTTATGAGTTATTCTTGAAATTATATATAATTCAGCTGGATCTTAAATTATACTCATTACGGTTACGGTCATACTCATTACGGTTAGTCCTGTTTTTCCTTAGTTTAAAATTACCCCGAAATGACAGGAAAGTATCTCATTGCTTCGGAAAACCAGTAACAACATAAATACGAAATCCACGCGAGCGAAGCCGCGGGCAACAGCTAGTATTATAATAAATCAAGGAAAGAGTTTATTTCCTACCTTCATCTAACTTTATGAATTCGCCTAATTTTGAAGAATGATTAAAATGGGAATGTGTCTTATCTAGTACATACCTACCTTTGGCTAAAATGGCTGTGTTCTGTGTATGACATATTAAATCATGCCTTCCTTAAATTTAAAAGGGGAATTTTGTTACAAGATGAAATCAAGACTTGATAATAATTAGTTCTGTATTTAAGGTGAAGCAGAGAGCTAGCCTGAAGTGGTCTCTTTTCTGTACTAAAAGAAGGCAGATTGTCCACATTGTGCAGATCGAATTGTCATTAAGCCTAGTTATCGTACTAGATGCATAGTCGATTGTGCGTATGAACGTACTGAAATAATGCTTTCTCAATAAAATACATTTGAGCTAAGAGGACGGGAAAGATAAGGAACATTCCCTGATCCTTGCGAGATTCTAAAATAATGTTTCTCAGGTTCACATATAAGAGCTAAATCACTAACATATTTTCTAAAGTGTTGCTTTCATTGTTCAATGTGTTCTTTTATTGTTCAGATTTAATTATGACTGACTTGGGTCTTAGACCTTGACAAGTAAATGTAAATTCATGTAAATAATTGTTCCAAAAATTCCGGGTATCTATTGTTTCGCTAAGAAGATGAAACTGTATTTTATCTATATATATAAAAGAAGAAGGTGACTGACTGACTGACTGACTGACTGACTGACATATCAACGCACAGCCCAAACCACTGGGTCTAGAGATTCCAAATTTGGCATGTAGGTTCCTTATGAGGCCTAGGGGTGCACTAAGAAAGGGTTTTACAAAATTCCACCCCTAAGGGGGTAAAATAGGGGATGAAAGTTTGTATGAAAGTCTGTCAGTTTTGAAGTTAGGATCTTCAAAATTTGTATTTAGGCTGACGACTAAAAATTAATAATTACGTGTCTCAGGGTTTTTGAAAATTCGACACCCTTAAGGGTGAAAAGGGGAATGAAGTTGAAAATTCTTTATTCTTAAAGTAAAATCCACATAATTTATTATGTAGGCATTAATGATGTAATTCTATGCAACGTTCATCACTGTTATTGAAATTCCACCCCAAATTCAACCCCTAAAAAAGGGAAATAGGGTGAAAAAGTCTAAAAACCAATATGGGTATCGTTTGTATGGTTTATCGGGTCGCTGATTACGAAAACTGCAACAATTTTGAAATCAAACGTGGTGGACGTAAAATACCATCATCCCCCTGGGGGTGGAGTTGGGGTGCGATAGGTTTGAAATGTCTAAAAATCAATATGGGTGTCGTTTGTATGGTTTATCGGGTCGCTGATTAAGAAAACTACAACAATTTTGAAATCCAACGTGGTGGACGTGAAATACCATCATCCCCCTGGGGATGGAGTTGGGGTGCGATAGGTTTGAAATGTCCATAAATCAATATGGGTGTCGTTTGTATGGTTTATCGGGTCGCTGATTACGAAAACTATAACAATTTTGAAATCCAACGTGGTGAACGTGAAATACCATCATCCCCCTGGGGATGGAGTTGGGGTGCGATAGGTTTGAAATGTCTAAAAATATATATGGGTGTCATTTCTATGTTAGGGATAGCGGTTAAATTGGCGTAAGGGGTAGGGATAGGGACAGGTAGAGCTAGAGAGGTAGAGAGGTAGAGTGGTAGAGAGGTAGAGAGGTAGAGAGGTAGAGAGGTAGAGACGTAGAGAGGTCGAGAGGAAGAAAGGTAGAGGTAGAGGGGTACAGGTACAGGTAGAGGTAGAGGGAGAGGGAGAAGGAGGGGAAGGGGGAGAGGGAGGGAGTGAGGGACGGGGGGGGATTGATGAAAAGGTAGAAGGAGGGGGAGAGGGAGGGGCAGGGGGAGAGGGAGGAGGGGGAGGGGGAGAGACAGGGGGAGGGGGAGGGGGAGAGACAGAGGGAGGGGGAGAGGAAGGGGGGAGAGAGGGAGAGGGTATTAGTTTTTCTCAATTACTTCTGCGAATTAGCTATGTTTTGAAATATTACATAAAGGTGTCTCTCATCTCTCTCTTTACATTTGTTAGGATACTGCTGCTAAGTTCCTCTGTTCTGAGTAATTTATGAGTAACGTCTGTATATTATATAAAATTCAGCTGGATCTTGAATTATACTCATTGATTTGCGCAGGGTTAGTCCTGTTTTTCCTTAGTTTAAAATTACCCCGAAATGACGGGAAAATATCTCATTGCTTCGGAAAACCGGTAACAACATAAATACGAAATCCACGCGAGCGAAGCCGCGGGCAACAGCTAGTATGTGTATATATTCCTATAAGACCTGGATTGCGGGACAAGTCCAGGTTTCTTTTGAATCCTCCTCTCAATCTTTCTATTGTGACATGACTTATAACAGGGTTTAATAGTAGGGAACAATTTTGGGTAATGATATTTTTGTTTTCCTATTCTATGCATTGGATTTAAATTAATAAGTTAAAACAAAAAAAAAATCAAGTCAGGCTATTCTGTATAGCAAGTAAGTTAGTAAGTCGGAGTAAGTTAAGTAGATAAGTTAAGATATTCAGTAAAGGGGAAGCATAGTAAGAGTTAAGAAGTTAGGTAGGATCAAGTTAGGTGGGTAGGTGAGTTACAAGTTGGTGCCGTGAGCCATGATGTTGAGTCAGGCTTACAGCTAGGGTGAACTGTTACAAGAAACGACTAATAGAACTCAAAAATATGTTTTCTGAACTTTTTATCTGTCTGTCTGTATGTTTTCGATAAACTCCAAAACTACTGAACGGATTTTCTCGCGGTTTTCGCAGATAGATTAAGCTTAGCTCTGAGCAACATATAATCTATGTTTCATTCAGATCGGTTTACTCAATCAGAAGCTACACTTATGTAAAGTATCAAATTGCCTGTAAGATAATAACTCACAAACCGATTCAAACTGAGTTTTCAATTACGAGTTTGGCTAACTTTTGTACAACATAAAAGTTTAGTTTCATTGAAAACGGTTCACCCAGACAGAAGATACGCTAAGTTTCATGCGGCGGCGCAAATAACTCACAAACTATTGAACGGATTCAAACGGGGTTTTCAATAAACTGTCAAGCTTACTTTTTTGCAATATATTAGCTTACTTTCATTGAAAACGGCTCACTCAGACAGGTGCGTGAAATTTTTAGCGGAGGCGCCAATATCTCACAAATAACTGAACCGATTAAAACGAGGTTTTCAGTAACGTATTTGGCTTACTCCAAGCAACATGTGTGCTTAGTTTAATTGCAAACGGTTCACTCAGACATAAAATACACTAAGTTTCAAGCGGCGGCACCAATAACTGACAAACTACTAAACATATTTAAACGGGATTTTCAATAACGTATTTAGCTTAATTCTTTGCAATGTATTGGCTTATTTTCATTGAAAATGGTTCACTCAGACAGAAAATGCCCGAAGTTTCAATAGGCAGCGCCAATAGCGAACAAACTACTGTACCGACTCCAACTGGCATTTCCATAACGTGCTTGTATTATGTACTTCCGTGCAATATATAAGCTTAGGTTAGTTGAAAACGGTTCATTCAGATAGAAGTTACGCAAAGATTCAAGCGAAGGCGCGAATAATTCAAAAACTTTTGAGCAGATTCAAACGTGGCTTTCAATAACGCGTTTGGCTTACTCCTGCGCAATAAATAAGCTTAGTTTCATTGCGATAGGTAGGTTCATTCTGACAGAAGATACGCAAAGTTTCAAGCTGCAGAACCAAGAACTCACCTACTGAACTGGTTCAAAATCAAACGAGGTTTTCAATGACGCGTCGGAAATATTTCTTTGCAACATATAAGCTTTATTTCATTGCAAACGGTTCACTCAGACAGAAGGTTTACGAAATTATTAGCGGCCGCACCAATACCTCACAAACTACTTCTTATTGGTTTTCAATAACGTATTTGGGTTGCTTTCGTGCAATATTTGAACTTTTTTTATTGCCATCGGTTCATTCAAACCGATAATAGGAGAGTTCAAAGTTTCAAGCTGTGAAACCGAGCTAAAATCAAACAAAGCTTATAATTTTGTACGGAAGAAAGCCAAATACGTTGTTGAAAATTCCGTTTGATCCGGTCCAGTTGTTTGTGTAAAAGTCGTGGGTACAGCTAAAGATTGCTAAAATCTAGATTTAGTTTTATTGTAAAAATTATAATAAAAAATTCCTGTTTCGGCATGGCAGTGCAACAAATGTAAAAAAAATTATGAAAGTTCTAAAGTTTAGGTACTTATAAAAGAAATACTTCAAACAATAAAGAGAGAAGCGAATTATTGTTTCTTAGGAATTGTCTTTTAAGGGGAGAGATAAGATAAGTTACAAAGATTGTACGGAAGTGAAGTCCAACAGTTTTGTATGTAGGTACATGTAGAGTTAAAAGCATGTGAAGCTAAACACGTTGGACTTTGTACCGTTGTTTTTTCAGTAGCCACAGAAGCTAAAGTGACTAAGCCTAAGATTTAGTTAGGCTTTGTTTTGTATAAGAAATAACGAAACCCATATTATAGTTACTCCGCGTGGAATTCGACTATGATTTTACACTTACGAGGATAGTGGGCGACCTAACAGTACAAACGTAAAGAGGTGTTTAATTTACAAAAATCCGTATTATCGGTACTCTGTATACCTAATAATATAAAGGCGAGAACTGCACTGTCTGTCTGTTACGCTTTAATGACTAATCCGATAAAACGATTGTGATAAAAACTTGGTACGAAGATACGAGTAGTTTGAACCATGGGAAAAGTCATTAGCTACTTTTTCTGAACCCCACGCGGACGGAGTCGCGGGCAACAGCTAGTCTATACATATAATAAAAGAGTAGAAACCGCGTGTCTGTACTTTTGATAAATTTATAAAAAATTAGTGTGAGCGATAAAAAACGAATAATAAAACTCAAAAGTATGTTTTCTGAACTTTTTTTCTGTCTGTCTGTCTGTCTGTATGTTTTCGATAAACTTTGAAACTACTGAATGGATTTTCTCGCGGTTTTCGCAGATAGATTAATCTTAGCTCTGAGCAACATATAGGCTATGTTTTATTTAAATCGGTTCACTCAATTAGAAGCCACACTAATGTAAAGTATCAAATTGCCTGTACGATAATAAATCACAAACCGATTCAAACTGAGTTTTCAATTACGAGTTCGGCTTACTTTTGTGCAACATAAAAGTTTAAATTCATTGCAAACGGTTCACTCACACAGAAGGTACGCTAAGTTTCATGCGGCGGCGCAAATAACTCACAAGCTATTGAACAGATTCAAACGGGGTTTCCAATAAACTGTCAAGCTTATTTCTTTGCAACATATTAGCTTACTTTCATTGAAAACGGCTCACTCAGACAAGTGCGCGAAATTTCCAATATCTCACAAACTACTACACGGATTTAAACGGGATTTTCAAAAACGTGTTTAGCTTAATTCTTTGCAATGTATTAGCTTACTTTCATTGAAAATGGTTCACTCAGACAGAAAATGTCCAAAGTTTCAGTAGGCGGAGCCAATAGCGAACAAACTGGCATTTCCATGACGTTCTTGGATTAGGTACTTCCGTGCAACATATAAGCTTAGGTTAGTTGAAAACGGTTCACACAGATAGAAGTTACGCAAAGTTTCAAACGAAGGCGCGAATAATTCAAAAACTTTTGAGCTGATTCAAACGTGGCTTTCAATAACGCGTTTGGCTTACTCCTGTGCAATAAATAAGCTTAGTTGCATTGCGATAGGAAGGTTCACTCTGACAGAAGATACGCAAAGTTTCAAGCTGCAGAACCAAGAACTCACCTACTGAACTGGTTCAAAGTCAAACGAGGTTTTCAATGACGCGTCGGGCTTCTTTCTGTGCAACATATAAGTTTAATTTTATTGCAAACGGTTAACTCAGACAGAAGTTTCGCGAAATTTTAAGCGGCCGCTCCAATACCACACAAACTACTAGAACGACTTAAACGGGGTTTTCAATAACGTATTTGGGTTGCTTTCGTGCAATATTTGAACTTTTTTTTACTGCCATCTCGGTTCATTGAAACAGATAATAGGCGAATTTCAAGTTTCAAGCTGTGAAACTGAGCTGAAATCAAACAAAGCTTATAATTTTGAACGGAAGAAAGCCAAATACGTTGTTGAAAATTCCGTTTGATCCGGCAGTTGTTTGTGTAAAATCCGTGGGTACAGCTAAAGATTGGTAAAATCTAGATTTAGTTTTATTGTAAAAATAATAATAAAAAAGTTCCTGTTTCGGCATGGCGGTGCAACAAATGTAAAAAAAAATTTGAAAGTTCTAAAGTTTTGAAAACTTAGGAAGTAGGTACATACAAACGAAATACTTCAAAAAATAAAGAGAGAAGTTAATCATTGGTTTTTTAGGAATAGTTTTTTAAGGGGAGAGATAAGTTACAAAGATTGTACGGAAGTGAAGTCCAACAGTTTTATATGTAGGTACATGTAGAGTTACGAGTAAAAGCATGTGAAGCTAGACACGTTGGATTTTGTACCGCTCTTTTTTCAGTAGCCACAGAAGCTAAAGTGACTAAGCCTTAGATTTAGTTAGGCTTTGTTTTGTATAAGAAATAACGAAACCCGTATCATAGTTACTTTAATTTACTTACTTAGTTATTTTACACTTACGAGGATAGTGGGCGACCTAACAGTCCACACGTAAACAAGAGGTGTTTAATTAACAAAAATCCGTATTATCGGTACTCTGTGTACCTTATAATATTAAGGCGAGAACTGCACTGTCTGTCTGTCTGTTTGTTACGCTTTTATGACTAATCCGATAAACCGATTGTGATAAAAACTTGGTACGAAGATAGTTTGAACCATGGGAACACCTAGACTGGGAGCAGACAGCTGAGGATAGAACCAAATGGCGTAAATCATTACTGGATGGACGCAAGGTACACGATGAAGCCTGGTGTTGTGCCCGTTGTGAAAAATAACGACATAACATCAATTATTCATAACACAAGCTTCACCAGCAGCGTGTGGCAGGACCTGCCGCTTCCGAGTAGGCTTATTCAGCTATGAAAAACGGCGAAATCGACAGAATATTGCTTAAATCGTCTGACATAGACGGCTTAGGCCTATGATGATGATGTATGTATGTATGTATGCCTAAACGGCTTGATAGATTTCAACATGTGAGGTGTCGTTAGATTTGTATTTATTGTAGGAGTGTGATAGGGTATAATATTTTAGTACGGCACCTTTGAAGAGAAAAAAAGGGTGAAATAAAATTTTTAAAATCATTACTTTTACGACATGGGTATCAAACAATAGCTGGTACAAACCTGATTCTAAGGTTTAAGCAAATGTAACAACATAACTTGACGTAGCAAATCTAAAAACTAAAAAGTTTAAAATAAAAAATTATTAAATAACAAAAAACCCAACTGCTTAGCACAAGAGAGGAAAACAAGCTTAAATCTATTGGATTTGGTAACTTGAATTGTATAAGATACTGCAGGCGGGGCGAACATAATTAAGTCGTAAACATCCACAAAACGTTTTTTCGTCCCCGCCTGCAGTATCTTATATTATCGAAGTGTAACTTTTAGACTAAGGCTCTGAAATAACAACGAGATTTAATAATAAAAAAGCACTTTAAGTATTTTATTTCACACCTTTCCTTACCTATACAAAACACACTTATTAATATGTACAATGTAGTAATTATTTGTCTAACGTGGCCGTTTCCAATTTTAAAAGTAACCTCTCTCGAACACGACTAGCAAAGTAAGAGCACGAATTCCGTTGGGCACTTGCTTTTATATTCAAAATATGGAAGGGGAAACGGGCGGGGATTGTTTTCTGGCTTGGCGTCTAGTCGATTTATCCAAAAGTCGACGGTGCTGCCAACACGGCCATGCTGCATGATGCCTGCCCCAGGCATCTCCATCACCATCACTACGAGTTCTACAAAATTAAACACGAAATTAATTAGCTTTCTTGTCACGTTAACAACACTTATCCGTAGACTCGGCCTATCTTGATGCCAAAATCACCTAATAAATTTACAAACAAGATTTTCAATTCACCTTCCAAACCAGCATCCCTTTAGACTTAGGCGATGTTACTGTTTGATAGAAGGAAAAGAGAATCCTGAGCAAAACTCTCCGTTCATCACCTTTAGACTTAGGTTGATGAATCAAACTCCCCCATTAAACAGTTCCTGTAGTCTTAGGCAACCATTTAACTTCAGGAATCAAGTGAAGTTTGCATCAATATAGCACCACCTTCAGATCACAATATAATCTTCAGATCACATTACAAGAACAGTAGGGGGAAAACACATTGATTAGGTTTTAAAATATCAAAAAAAAAAAGAAAATCTTCTTACCAAACGAAACAAAAACAAAAGTGCCTGCCAACATGACCAGAATTTAATCATCAGCCGACCAATTACCAATGTTTATCCATGGTTTCATATTTTCCGCGGCTGCATTTCCAACATACTTCTTATTACTGCGTTCGCTGCCTCTCATATCTACTATTTTATATCTGTCGCGACCCAATATTTTTCGAATTTGAAATGGCCCCTTATAAGCTGGTAAAAGTTTCCTGCTCTTGCCATCATTTGATTGGCTTTGGATTTTGACCAACACCAACTCACCCTCCTGATATTGTCTCGCCTTAGTACGAGTACCATCAAATCTTTCCTTCTGTCTTTCAGCGTTGGTTTTAATGTTTTCATCGACCCATTTCCGCAACTGAGTAACGTCCGTAGTATCCTCGTGATCAGGTTCCGGAGCGAACTTATCACTATCCGTATGCAACCGGTAGCCTAACAAAACCTCGCATGGTACGGCCTTTATTGTCTTATGGTAACTGCTGTTAATGGCTTGTTGGAGAGGCTTAACGCACTCATCCCATTTGTTGTCATCGAGATCGGCACTCATAGTTTTCATGCAATCTAAGATGGTACGGTTAAACCTCTCCACTTGGCCGTTTGACCTAGGCATACCGGTGGCGACACAATGCAGACGAATGTTTTTAGTTAAGCAATATTCCTTAAAACGTTTAGATGTAAAGGCTGATCCCGCATCAGCAATTATTCTCCGCGGATTACCAAAAATTTTAGAAATAATTTCCATTTCTTTGATCACGAGCTTAGTTTCTGTACTGCGAATCGCGGATATAAATACAAACTTAGTAAATGCATCTACTATAACAAGTAAGTACTTGTTCCTTTTGTTCGTTTCTACGAAAGGGCCTAAATGGTCCATATGAACCGTATGAAAAGGCTGAGCAAACTTAGGCAAGGGAAACAGCTCACCTTCTTTCGAACCGCCTTTATTTTTGTGATAATTACAATTTATACAATTTTTTATGTATTTTTTTATAGTTCTTCGCATCTTACGGAACCAATATTTTTGAGAAATGCGTTCATATGTCTTATCCAGAGAGAAATGGCCAAGATCATCGTGGTTTGATCTAATAATCTGCCAGATACAATTTTTAGGTACCACCCAGCGACGACCTTTGTCAGTTCGTTTGTAAACCTTGTTACCTAACAATTCATAATTTGCAAAAATCTCCTTGTTATTATCAGCTTCTCCTGATTCTAACGCTTGTCTGATTCTCACTAGCTCAGAATCCTGTAACTGGACTGACAATAACCAATCTGCCTCAGTTATCGACAGTACCAATTCGGATTCCGATTTTTCTCCGGATTGTGCGGGGTTCCGGCTTAATGCATCTACGTGTCGCATACGCGTTCCCTCTCTATGAACAATATCGTAATCAAATTCTTGTGTCGACAGAACCCACCGCGCAATTCGGGGAATAATTTCCTTTTTTGAGAGCGCAAATCGAACTGCGTTACAGTCAGTTATGATCTTAATATGTGTACCTAATAGATACAGTCTAAATTTTTGTAATGAACAAACGATCGCCAATAGCTCCAACTCGAACGAATGATATTTCTTTTCATCTTCTGTCGTTTGACGACTATAGTAATGAATGGGTCTTTCACCTTCTTGAGTGACCTGAACTAATATAAAAAAAAAAAAAAAAAAAAAACTGTCAACGGACGCGTATCGAAGTCGATTTTCTCTGCAGTTATTTGTGATTATATTCAACAGTGTCTATAAAATTTAGTTGTGATTGTGCTTATAACATCTCAGTGCATACCATATTGTGTTATCTCTGTGTTTATCGCGCTAAATAGTCATAATCCAAACCGACAAAGACTTGTTCCACCATCAACGGACAATACTGTTTACGATCTTCTGGCTGCCATATAATTTGTTGTGAATGTGCTAAAACATCTCTGTGCATATCATTTGCAGTTTTTTCGCAGTTTTCTCGTCTTAAACAGTGATAAACTACAAAACAAAGACTTGTTTTCGACATCTTATTTTCGAGCCACCCTCAAATCTTTTCGATTTACCATAATGACAAATGTCACCTGACACTTCAGTGTTGCCAGTATGAACGAACCTCCCCAGAATGGGGGAAATCAACCTGTTCTTGGTCACAGACACCTTGTGCAACAAGTTTTCCACAAGAGCATGTTTGAACAAAGCCCATTAGCTAAAAAAGTACCCTCAACCGATAGCATACCCAATGCTGTAGATACTAACCCACCTGATGAAGTGTACAAAACACCACCATGTCATGTGCCATGGCAGAAAGTACCTCAAGCCAATACAAGCGAGCAAAGGAAAAAGAGGAAGGTCTCTGACTCACCACCCCCAGTACCAACCCAAAACAGATTTGATATCCTAAATCAGGTAAAAACCACACCGGAAGCTCAAATTGAACGAAAAAACAAACCTCCACCAATTATCTTGTATGGGATCAAAGAAATCGACAAACTTATAGATTTCCTCACAAAAACAATACCAAAAGAATCCTTTACAATCAAAATTATTACAAGACAACAGCTGCGTCTCAGTTTCTCAGATGTGGAAACATACAAGACAGCAATAACTCTAATACGTGAAAATGGTTTAATCGGTCATACTTTCACAACAAAATCTGAAAAGCCCTTTAGAATTGTGATCAAGAACCTACATCCTTCTACACCAGTACAAGAAATCATTTCAGCGATTGAAAACACTGGAAATAAAGTGAAAGGCGAGATAATCAATGCTCGCTATGGGCCAAATAAAATTCCCCTGCACACATGGTTTGTAAATCTTGAGCCAAGTCCAAATAACAGCAAGGTAAGAGAAATAAAGTACATTTATTACACAAAAGTTACAATTGAAGATCCTAAAAAGCAAACAACTGTCGTCCAATGTAAAAGATGCCAGCAATACGGGCATACAAAGAACAACTGTATGCGCCCATATCGTTGCGTGAAATGTGCGGAAAATCATAAAACAACAGACTGTCCAAAAGTAGATCGCAAAACACCAGCCAAATGTGCCCTTTGTTTTGGGACTCACCCGGCAAACTATAGGGGCTGCAAGGTCTTCCAGGAAATCAACAAAAGAAAAATGAATGGAATAACAAGCCAAAAACCTAACATCAAAAGTAGCGAAACAGATCAAGAAAAAGCAGAACCAAATTCGACCAATAAATCTGGAGCTACAATGGGAACCCAGCCCATAAACAATTTATTCTCAAGAAATCACCGAACCTATGCTAATGCTGTAAATAAAAATCAAAATGCCAGCGAGCCTTCTGCTGCAATGACGAACACATTAACTGAAATACTGATGAACCAAGCTAAAAAGCTAGACACATTATTAGAACAAATGAGCTCTCTTATGAACATCATGATTACACTTATTAATAAAATAAAATAAAATTCAACCTAAAAATTGCAACATGGAATATCAACGGCCTCATATCAAAAATTGAGGAGGTAAAACTTTTTATCAAACTACATAATATAGACATACTGCTTATATCTGAAGCTCATCTCACACACTTACCTAATGAAAATCTACCGGGATACCGAATTTATTATACGCCTCATCCTGATGGCACTGCACACGCAGGGACTGCTATAATACTGAGAAATTCATTAAAACACTACTGCCTTACTGCCTATCAAACACCAGAAATCCAAGCTACATCTGTAGTTGTAGAAGACAAGGAAGGACCACTGACTTATTCTGCGGTATACTGCCCACCAAAACACAATATAATTGATAATCAATTTCTAACATATTTTGGAACTCTGGGAAATAGATTCGTTTCAGGAGGCGACTGGAACGCGAAAAATACACACTGGGGTTCAAGACTTACTAATACCAGAGGAAGAGAACTAAAGAAAGCATTGGACAATAAAGGATACTCCTATTTATCTACTGGAGAACCCACATACTGGCCAACAGACCCAAACAAACTGCCAGATTTACTAGACTTTTATATAACTTCTGCTGGCATATCTAATTTATATTGTGATGTCCAAAGTTGCCTTGATGGGAGCAGTGACCATACACCAGTTTTTCTCACACTAAGTACTACAGTTATATCTAAAAAAGAGCCCCCACATCTAACCAATATAAAAACAGACTGGGATTGCTTTGAAGAATATATTGATATATCAATAAACCTCAAAATACCATTAAAGTCCTCGGATAACGTTGAAGATGCAGCAACACATATCACATCTGTAATACAATGTGCAGCATGGATGTCAACCCCATTAATTTCACCCAGAATCGGAAATAAATCAATACCTAATAACACTATAGTCACACGCATGGTGCAAGAAAAACGTCGTTTAAGAAGAATTTGGCACAATACTAGAAGGCCAGCAGATAAAACAATTTTCAACAAAGCTTCCTCTGATCTTAAACAAATTTTATGCGACCTTGAAGATGAAGCACTGCAATTCAAAATCGCTGGACTCTCGGCTACAAACAAAGGCGAGTACTCGCTTTGGAAAGCAGCAAAAACTGCAAATAAACCTCAACCGATGCTACCCCCAATCAGAACACAGGAAGGAAACTGGGCCCGAAGTGAATTAGAAAAAGCAGAAGCATTTGCATCACATCTTAGCAAAGTTTTCACAGACAATCCATCTACAGATGAAAAGTGGGAGGAAGAAGTAGACAAGTTCCTGAACAATGAAGACGAAATAAGTCCTTCAATTAAGTTATTTACACCAAAAGAAGTCGCAAAACACATCCGAAATCTAGATCCACAGAAAGCTCCTGGTTATGACCTCATAACACCATTCATCTTAAAGAAATTACCGCGAAAAGGAGTTGTTTTCTTAACAATCTTGTTTAATGGAATAATCAGAACATGTCATTTCCCCTCACAATGGAAAGTGTCACAAATTATAATGGTACCAAAACCAGGAAAATCGCCAAATGAAATAGCATCATATCGACCTATTAGCCTTCTTCCAGTCATATCGAAGCTGTTCGAACGTATGCTGATGGATAGAATCCGGCCCATTATTGATGAAAAGAACTTGATACCTGAACATCAGTTTGGATTTCGACGACATCATTCCACCATTGAACAAGTCCACAGAGTGGTAGACAAAATCAGGAAAGCTATGGAAAAACGACAGTATTGCTCTGCTGTTTTTCTAGATATACAGCAGGCATTTGATAAAGTGTGGCATAAAGGGTTGCTATATAAGCTCAAAACTGCTTTGCCTCAAGCAATATATTCCCTTCTAAAATCGTACCTTGAAGAGAGGTTATTTTATGTTCAATTTGGTGAAGCATCATCAATGATTTACGATATTAGAGCCGGTGTCCCACAGGGATCTGTTCTTGGACCGGTACTGTACACATTATTCACATCAGACCTACCAGAGACGGATGATATTCTTACTGCAACCTATGCAGATGATACTGCAGTTCTTAGCTGTGATAAATCTCCAGAACTTGCATCGCAGAGACTACAAAAGCAACTTGATATGCTAAATAATTGGCTCCATAAGTGGAAAATTAAGACCAGCGCGCAAAAATCAAACCATATCACCTTCACGCTCAACAGACGCAACTGCCCTGAAGTAAAGCTAGGCGATGATATGCTCCCACATGTAGAAGATGTTAAGTATCTTGGCGTGCAACTTGACCGCAGACTAACATGGCAAAAACACATAAAAAGTAAACGTGACTCACTTAACAACAAGTTCAGATCGATGCAATGGCTAATGGGAAGAAGCTCTAAGTTGTCTCTAGAGAATAAAGTACTCATTTACAAAACTATTCTAAAGCCTGTATGGACCTACGCACTTGAGCTCTGGGGGGTGGCCAGCAACTCAAATGTGGAAATTCTACAAAGATTTCAAAACAATGTTTTAAAAACTATAGCACGAGCACCATGGTTCACCAAAAATCAGGAAGTCCATGAGTATCTACATATCCCCACTATTCGAGACGAGATCAAAGCGCGAAAAGATTGCTACAAAGCTAAGTTACTATGTCATAAGAATGCACTTGCTCGCTCATTAGTACCAGCACAAGAAGATTGTACAAGTCGTCTTAAGAAGCGCAGAATTTTATGAAAGCCACATAAGCATGAAAATGAAGGAAGAGGAGGGTCGACGGACTCTTCATTCCAAAACGCCATAGAAACTAGATCAGATCTGTTTATAGTTGTAAAACTGATCACAGATAGCAAACATACAATGGAAAAAAAAAAAAAAATATTCCGGCCAAACCCTCCCTGCTTGCGTCCGTAAACAGAATGCATTCCTTATTCGGGTCAAAAATCGTTAGTGTAGTCTCTGAAGTTAAGGAGTTCTTTAAGGTTTGAAAAGCGGATTCCTGAACATCAGACCAAACCCAAGGAGAATCCTTTTTCAATAATTTTGTCAAGGGACTCGACAAGAGCGCACATTTTTTTATGAATTTCCTAAAATATAAATAACTGTCGGAGTTGATGTACGGTTTTTGGAACAGGAAATTCCTTGACTGCTTTAATTTTTTCTGAACTAGGCATTATAGTTCCAGACTTGATCCTATAGCCCAGAAATTCTATTTCAGTCTTCAGGAAATGGCATTTCTTGAGATTCAATGTCAAGCCACTTTCACTGAAAATCTGCAGAACCTGTTCCAACAACCGTAAATTTTCCTCGGCAGTTTCGGTAGCAATTAACACATCATCTAAATAAAGTATTATTTTACCAAAACGGAGATTCCCTAATACTTTATTCATCATTTGCTGAAAGCAAGATGGTGCATTACACAACCCAAACGGTAGTCTTAAGAACTCATAATGACCATCTTCAGTTATGAACGCTGTCTTGTTAATAGAATCGTCACTCATTTTAATTTGGTAATAACCACTCTTCAGATCTAAATTGGTAAAATATTTACAGCCTTGTAACCTGTCAACAAGGTCTTCTACACGTGGCATAGGGAATTTATCTTTTATAGTAATCTTGTTGAGCGCGCGGTAGTCAACGCATAGTCTCTTCTGATCATCAGTGTTTTTCCTACTGACAAGAAGAGCAGGACTGGCATATGGAGAATTACTTTCTCGTATGATTCCATTTTCTAAAAGCTCATTAACGATTTCTCTAATTTCTTGCCTATCTGAAACTGAAGCTCGATATGGTCTGGCCTGAATGGGTTTGGAACTATTTAACTCAATCTTCATTTCAAAGTCATTTACCTTGCCTAACTCTTTAATATTTGAAGCTACACAATTTCCGTACTTCCGAAATAAAGCTACCAACTCTGAGTGATGAGATTCCGTATTAAGACATAAGTTCTGATCATCCACGGTTCTGCAAAACTCTTGAAAGTCCGAAACATAGTCAAATTTAAGTGAATTTCCTATACGGGAATACATCAAATCTGACCTCTCTGTAACGTTACGACCGATCAAAATATCGCAACCAGATAAGTCACTAATCACGTACATGTCTACATTTTCAACCGCAATAGAGTCAATTTTGATGTTTACCCGTACCAATTTCGTGACTGTTTTTAAGCTATCTTTCGAAAATCCTTGCAAAACGACCGGTGAATCCAACAAAACCACATCCAGCATACATCGCTCAACCAAATGTTCTGATATCAGTGAACAACTACTTCCGGTATCTATAAAAGCATCATGTTCGGTATCCTTAATCAAAACCTTTTTACAAAATTTATCTCTTGTGTTTAAAGAGTTAACATACTTTGTCTCCTCTTTTGCGGTCTTTGACACTTCGGGGATCTTTTTAAATAAGCAATTGGCCTCCGTATGACCTCTTTTTTTACAAAATTCGCATTTTATAGAACAATGTATTCTCTTGTGATTGCCTCCACAAGTGAAACATTCAATTGGTTTTCTATTTTGATTCTGATTTTGATTTAAAGGTTTAGCCGTTGAATTATTATTGACAAGTGCTTGGTCACGATCAGATGTAGTTGCAGACTGAGATACTGTCAGCTGTGAATACTGGGATGCTTGCCTTGTAGTGGATTCACGAGATGCAGAACTGTTTGTGGTTTGTTTAGTCTGTTTAGATTTGTAAGTACGGCTGTGCAAGAAACCCGCTAAACTTTCGCAAGTTTGGAAATTACTAGCCTCGACCGAAGCACTAATGTTATTGTCGCCTATATTGCCCAATATGATCGAAATAATGTCACATTCTGAGAAATTTAGCCGTAAATTATCGATTTTTGATTTTTGCTCGAAAAAGAAGGCATACAGAGATTGACTCTCGACTGGTTTATTCTCGACTATTTCTTTAAGCAATTCGAACATGTTACGTTTAACTTGAAATGTGGACGAAATCTTTTCTTTCCAGTCTTTCCATAACCAAGAAGTCCACGTAAGGTCGTTACGCAACAAAGAGTCGTACCACGTTTTTGAAGAACCCTTGAGTTTATTCAGAGCCTGATAACGAGTCATACTATCAGTCCATTTAAAGGTCGCAGCGTAGGATTCGATCACGTTTAACCAAGCACTAACATTGTCCTTTAACGGATCAAACTCAGGGATCATACTATGTAACAAAGTGGCACTCGTACTTACAGTTTCGGCATCAGCTTTTTGTGATACCTTACTTCTTTTCCTTGGAGGCGGCGAGGGACTTCTCGCACTGCTGCTGCTTGACGAAGATGATGACCTTGGGCGCGAATGTTTCCTCTTATTCTTTTTACTCTTCTTGCTTTTTACGTTTACCCATTTTGTGCGCGTGTATTCGAAGCTCACTTCTGATATTATCGAAGTGTAACTTTTAGACTAAGGCTCTGAAATAACAACGAGATTTAATAATAAAAAAGCACTTTAAGTATTTTATTTCACACCTTTCCTTACCTATACAAAACACACTTATTAATATGTACAATGTAGTAATTATTTGTCTAACGTGGCCGTTTCCAATTTTAAAAGTAACCTCTCTCGAACACGACTAGCAAAGTAAGAGCACGAATTCCGTTGGGCACTTGCTTTTATATTCAAAATATGGAAGGGGAAACGGGCGGGGATTGTTTTCTGGCTTGGCGTCTAGTCGATTTATCCAAAAGTCGACGGTGCTGCCAACACTTATACAATTCAAGTTACCTAATCCAATAGATTTAAGCTTGTTTTCCTCTCTTGTGCTAAGCAGTTGGGTTTTTTGTTATTTAATAAAAAAATTTATTTTCTGAAAAACCTTCTCATTCCATACTTACTAGCAATAGAGCTAAACTCATCATGCACTTCTTTTGCTACACTATTCAAAGTAGTTCCTGCTATTGGCTTGATGTCATTGTCTTATCTTTTCTGAGGTCTACTCTCTTTCAGCCTTCGCTTGGGAACCACTGAGTTACCCATTTATGCCTGCCTCTTGTAAAGTGTAATTTCAGTGTTCATATTGTTTTATATATAGAGAATTTCTTGGAATTGAGCCTTCTTCCTTATAATTTTGCTGTTCATTCCGTCAGCCTTTTGATATTGTGTGGTGCCGGCAAAAATAGTATCAACCCATACATGCCCGTGGGTGTCGTAAGAGGCGACTAAGGGTTAAATGGAGGATGGGCAGCAGCATCCTCCTTTGTATCTTACATCTTACTTACTGCGGTCACCTACAACTGCAGTCCATGGTGCCAGCCGTAACGCTAACAAGCGAGGTGACTATGGTGCTTCCCCTTCATATTTTTCCAGCAAAAGCTAGAATTCTGGAAGGAGATACCTGACAATATAGTGCAATTACCTGAGATAAAGTTTAAAGAATGTGTAAAGCAAACGTTATGTAAAAAAGCTTATTATATATTGGATGACTATATGAATGACAAAGAGGTATGGTGCTCTGATATTCCAGCGAAACACAAGAAACACATTGTAAAAAGCCGACTCTTAAAGTAGGCCGTGCTGCAGTGGTTTCTTGCCGTTTCTTTTACGCTGCCATAGCACGATCCGAAACGGCGTAGACTAGCTCTATTTGCATTGTATTCTGCATGACATTCAATAAGTATTCTGTAAAGAATCTACATTGAATAAAATTATCTGAATCTGAATCTGAGGGCTCAGGTCACCGAGCTGGGGTTCATCGTACTTAATCAAACCCATGAGGGCCTAGGTCACAGGGCCGGGTTTCTTCGTATTTATTTTCAAACCCATGAGGGCTCAGGTCACCGAGCCGGGGTTCATCGTACTTATTCAAACCCACGAGGGCCCAGGTCACAGGGCCGGGTTTCTTCGTATTTATTTTCAAACCCACGAGGGCTCAGGTCACCGAACCGGGGTTAATCGTACTTAATCAAACCCAGGAGTGCCCAGGTCACAGGGCCGGGGAACCCGAAGATCTTCGTACAAATTCAAACCTAAGGAGTGTTCCCGTTATTAAAATAGAGCTAAAACAAAAATAGATTAAAAAATCGCCAAAAAAAGACAGGTTTTTAGTTTGGGAGTCCCCTTTAATTTATAACTTTTTTAATTTTTAGTATTTCTTGTCATAGCGGCATACATTATCTGTGAATATTTCAACAGTCTACCTATTACTGTTCATAAGATAACATTCCAAACAAAATTTTGTAAAAAAACTGAATTTGGTGGCATCTAATTCCTTTACTTTTTAATATTTTTTAAAACAAAAAATACAGCATTTATTTTCTCAACGAGCTCTAAACAACGATACCCCACTCGATGAGGTAGGTCAAAATTTTTATTTCGTTCCCCTTCTTTTATCTAATCATGGACTTTATACAAGATCCTCAAGGATGTCAGGGCAACACCCTGTCTTATCTTGTTCAGAAGTGTTAAAACATCATGAAAAAGAATTAAAATGTATTGCGGACGCCAAAACACGCTTCCGCCTGAATCCTCCTGACTAAAAAACCTTTAGCAGCTTCAAACAATCTGGTCGGCCGCGGCACAACTTGGCAGGATTTCCGCAGTTAGCACCCAAACTTACCCGTCCGACCGGTTAAAATACCTCATCGAAAAGTAGAATTGTGGGCTTCTAACCACTTAGCAAAACTTAAAAAACATTATCAGCCTCCTTCAAACCTGGCAGGTTCTCGTGTCTGACTACTTTTATGGTACCACTGAAATGGTAAATTTCACCTCGTTGATAAAAAGGATTGACACAATGCGTATTTATAGCTTAATTTAATTTGTTAACATACGTCTTGGTCGGCCTGACCTCATCTTGGCAGTTTTCCTTGTCTAACTTCTTTTGTCTGTGCCCATAGGCTGTCAAAAAATATGTGTAACTAAACAAAAAACTAAACAAACACACTTTGTAGAGACAGATGACCTTTATTAGCTTCAAAAACATCTGGTCAGCAAACTTAGTAGGTTTAGCGCAGTTAGTGTTAGGGCTTTACTTGTAAATTCCAAAATATATTTTTATATTTTTTTAAGACTCTTAGTTTCGAAGTTATGATGAAAAACCGGCCAAGTGCGAGTCGGACTCGCGCACCGAGGGTTCCGTACCACCACATAATCATAATTGTATTAGTTGAAATTTCAGTAAGTTAATGTGGTAGATTTTCTGATTCCGACACGCGCTTGACCAAATTTTATTATTTGTTGTTATTTTACAGCTTATGCACTATAAACATACCAATTTTCAAGTTTGTAAGTGTTCCCCTTTTTAAAATAGAACTAAAACAAAAATCGCCTCCGCGATCATCCAACTTGACCCCTCTCTTGAATGTTCTTGAAACGGGAGCTCACCACAATTGGTTACCATTAGTTGTGAAGAAAGTTGTAATATTTAATGATTTCAGACTTTTACCATTATTTGTACTGTGAGATCTAGATTCTTGCCAAATTTCATAATTTTAGGTCAACGGGAAATACTCTGTAGGTTTTGCTTTTTTGCATAAATGTATGGAGATGAGGACATAAAATGCCATATCTTTTGATTGCGTCGTTGTAAAAAATTTAAATTTTCAGATCTTGTGTGGTTCATGGATCCTAATATATGGTATTAATTTCAACCTGATACCTTTACTCGTTCGTGAGATAAAGGGTCTTGACAGACAGACAGACAGACAGATAGACGGACAACAAAGTGATCCTATAAGGGTTCCGTTTTTTTCTTTTGAGTTTCGGAACCCTAAAAATGTAAAAAACATACGTCGTCGTCGTCCCCCCTTAACTCCGAAGTTTGTTAAAGGAAAAATCTGAATTAATTACAGTCGATAGAAGTCTATGTAAATATTACAGCGAAAATAAAACAATCTTTCTAAGTTGCACAGTTTTTTAGTAATCTGCAAAAAACCATTACAAACAAATTTAGTTTTGCGGTCCTAACAATGGACTTTATCGCTTCCGAAAATACTACAGGTAAATACTATCGGAACCCTCGGCGCGCGAGTCCAACTCGCACTTGACCGGTTTTGCCAAGTTGTGCCGCGGCCGACCAGCAAAGTGCGTGCGTTCTGATTTTTTATAAGGTAGGCCTCTATTGTGGGCCGACGGTCTATCAGTAGTTCAGTCAGTTCTTCTTTCTCAAACTGCAATGCGAAGATGCATCGCCGCAACAGAAAAAACCTGTAGATTTATAATCAAAATTTGCGGGTTTTTCTGGTGTCTCACCGGCAGCAATACGTTTTGTCGCAGCTAAAATCAGTTTCGGATACGTGTATAATTCCGGATTTCTTTATAAAACTTAACATTGCTCAAATTTTGGGATCTCAAAACAATCCTTCGAGTCTTATTTTACTTGATTCGTATAGATAGATAGATAGATAGATGTACACTTTATTGCTCACATAAAAGAAAAATACAAACATACACGGACAGCTTAACCTAATGTGGGCAAAGGCGGCCTTATCGCTGCAAGCGATCTCTTAAAGGCAGCCTTTGACGATAGGAATACATTTTCAGAGTCTGCAAGTAATTATGTGATAACAATTGCCACGAAAAATTTAAAATGAATTTAATAGTAAACTAAACATATAACTAAGATAATGAATAACAATAAGCAACATAGGTAAATAAATACACACATATACACACACTAGTGTAATATAAAGAAATAATAAATATATACTTATATATATTTACATTATATAATACATACACACATATGTATACATACATATATATATATATATATACTATGATAGTAAACGGAGAATTAAATGGTTTTGTTGAGGAGATGGGTACGCAACTTTGTTTTAAAAACAGCGAGTGACTTAGAGTGACGTATCTCTCTCGGAAGATCATTCCATAGCTGAGTAGCTCTCACAGTAAAAGAGTCCTTGAAGTAGCCAGATCGTGTGAAAGGCGGCTGTAGAATATTATCTGACTTACAGCGCAGGGCCAGTCCATGGTCAGCGCCCATATACTTGAAGCATTCCTTCAGGTAAGGAGGGGAACGAGGGTCAAACAGCACGTTATAAAGGAGTATCAAAACATGTTGATCTCGTCGCAGCCTGATAGGAAGCCATTCCAGTTTTTTCCAGTATTCAGACACGTGGTCGAACTTGCGCAATCCAAAAATAAATCTAATACAGACGTTTTGAAGACGCTCAAGCTTACTAAGGAACTCTTCATTGAGGTCTATGAGACAAACGTCTGCGTAGTCCAAGATAGGAAGAAGAAGCGATTGCGCAAGCTCAACCTTGGTCCTCACGGGAAGCAGGTTTTTCCACCTTTTAAGCGACCCTACCGCTGCGAAGAGTTTTCTACTCACTTGGGAGATGTGGTGCGACCAGGATAGCGTAGAGTCAAATAAAACTCCCAGGTTTTTGACAACTTTACTATAAGGAAGATGTACACCATTAAACTTGAGAGGAGGGAGGGCATCGTAATTAGGCCGATTAATTTGCTTAGACCCACCAATAACAATAACTTGCGATTTATCAGGATTTACCGTTAGGCCATGAGTATTACTCCACTGAAGGATAGTCGCAAGATCATTGTTCAGTGCTTCAATAGCACCGTCAATGTTATCAGCGGAAGCTTGGGTATAAATCTGCAGGTCATCAGCGTAAAGCTGATATGAACAGGAGAGGAGAGGGGAAAAAAAGTTAATGAAAATGGAGAAAAGGAGAGGGGACAACA
The DNA here is from genome assembly GCA_947532105.1 of Athrips mouffetella. Classification (NCBI taxonomy): domain Eukaryota; kingdom Metazoa; phylum Arthropoda; class Insecta; order Lepidoptera; family Gelechiidae; genus Athrips; species Athrips mouffetella. The sequence goes on along the minus strand of CANNWQ010000057.1, from coordinate 245,559 downwards.
CTCCACCCTGGGGCACTCCGGCAGTTATATCCACAAATCGGGAGACTTTCTCACCAGCACGGATACATTGCTGCCTACCAGTAAGGTAACTACTGAACCACTCCACCACTGCATCTGAGATATGCAGAGAACGCAGCATAGAAAGAAGAATGTCGAAATCCACCGTATTAAACGCATTGCTAAAATCAAGTAAAATTAGAACTGTTAGCTGTTGATTCGACATACCCAAGCGCACGTCATCAGATACCTTGGTCAGGGCCGTGACTGTGCTGTGACCAGGGCGGAAGCCGGACTGGAAGGGACTTAGTATGTTGTGAGTGTTTACAAATACGGATAGTTGATGGTGAACAAGACGTTCCAAAACTTTCGAAAGGAAAGGTAGGATCGATATTGGGCGATAATGAGAAAAGGAAGATGGATTACTGGTTTTAGGGATGGGAATAACTGCAGCTTTACGCCAGCAGCTTGGGAAAGAGCAGGAACTTAACGAGAAGTTGAAAATGTGAGAAAGCACTGGGAGAACCACATTTAGACTGAGAAGGACCATTCGACGGCTGATACCATCAACGCCTTCAGCGTTAGACTTGATAGCTGTGATGTTATTTTCAACCTCTCGCAAAGAAACAGGTCTAAAGTTAAAAGTAGGGTAGAGAGGTTCAGGAATAGATGCCAGGGAATCAATGGAGGACTGTTTGACACAGGAAGAGATTTGGGAACTGGAAGTAAAGTGTTGGTTTAAGGATTCCAGGTCAAGTTGTGGGGAAGAGAAGGATTTTGATTTACCAATGCCTAGCGAGTTCAGAAACGACCACACCTTGGAGGGGTCACCATTCTCCACAGAAGAGTGAATGTGACGACGTTGTGCGTCTCTACACATTCTGCTGCAACGGTTTCGCAGCTCCTTGTACCGGTTATGATTTACGTCCGTAGGGTTCTTCCTATATCGAACCTTTGCAGAATTCCTTCTGGCCATTACACTTTTTATATCCTCCGTAAGCCACGGTGCAGGCAGATGTTTCAGCTTAACAGGGCGAAGTGGCGCGTGGATGTCAAACACCTGAATTAAAAGAGAATTAAAAATGTCCAGTTTCTCGTCAATGGTAGCAGCATTGAATACCGCATCCCAGTCAATAGTGTTTAGGTCTGCCATAAACTTAACATGATCGATGGAGTTAAAATTTCTTTGCATTACGATTCGGGGTTTAGGTTTGGGACATCGGATTTTATAAGATAGGAAGATCAGGTCATGGTAGGAGAAAGCTTCAGCATTGAGTTGCCCATGGGAGTTAACGTGATCAAGCGAGGATACAATGATAAGATCTAGCAAAGATGGGGCGCAATTCGGAAAATGGTGAGTAGGATCGAGAGGAAGTATATTCAGATTTGCGTTATTAATAATGGTACGTAGTTTACAGGAGCGGGATGAATGCAGGGAATCTTGATTAATTAGACATGTATTAAAGTCACCCATAATAATGGAGTGATCAACTGTAAGAACATAGTTCTCAAGCAATGCGTTGAATTTATAAAAATAATCAATCATTATGGAAGGACTGTAAACAACTCCAAGCAGCAATTTGGAGTGACCGAACAAAACCTCTATGAAAAGGTGTTCGGAGGAATGGGAATAATCGGAAGGAGATTTATCTAGGATGGTGAAAGGAAGATGGCTTCTTAGGTATATTGCAACACCACCTCCACCTTTGCCAGTCCTATCATTGCGGATGAGATGGAAACCGGGTAAGGAATAGGAAGTGGAAGGTAGGCATGGTTTAAGGAAAGTCTCGGATACTAGGATGGCATGGACATTTCGGTTGTCGGAAAAGGTGGATAGAAGATCAGGGTAGTGGGCAGGAATGCTTTGTGCATTAATGTGCACAGCATTGAAATTTTTAGGGTGCGCTGCAAAAGCCGAGGCTACACAAGCGTCAAGGGGCTCAACTACGCTGTGAAAACTATCCTGTGAAGTTTCTGAAAGAGAAGTAATGGAGTGGAAATTATCTTCATCACTCAAGTCGTCACCATTATCAACAATACCAGTTAGCATTTATATACAATACAAATAAAGATAATAATATTAATATAATATAATAATACAACAGAAATAAATAAGAATAAAAATAAATAAACCTACCTACCGCCAGTGTATAAAACTTGAACACCACCTAATTTGACTTTGATCCCAAAGCATAAATCTATTCTTACTACTAACAAAAGTTCAACAATTAAAAATTAACATAAATTAACCATTTTAAACTACCTTGTTTCCAAGCCAAGAAAAAGTAAACAAAGAGAATACAACTACAAGAACAAAACGCAGCCTACAAATTTTGACTTTGACATTTCACTATTGACAGCACAATTGACTGACTACAAGAAAATAACAAAACAATAATCTCACCGGCATTTTTCGATGAAAAGAAATAAACAAGCACAAAAGATAAAATGCGGTGTAAACGAAAAAAAACCAGCCAAGTGTTTTGCGATCAAAAAGTCAAATTACCTACCAACTTATGGTACTAATACACCTAAGTTTTAGGGAATTTAATATGCAGAGTTTTGAGCTCGCCCATGGATTCAATCTTGTGCTTAGTACCATCAGATGTTTTGATGAAGATCCATCCGTCACGCGTCCAACATGAGGGGACACCGAAGTAATCCCTGGCCGCCATAAAAACGTCGTGGCGGGTCTTGGTTAGGAACTCAGACAGCGTGATTTTCGTTCCTTTGAGGCTCTTCTTGGCATTCCATACACAATCACGAACTTTCAAATCAGAAAATTTTATGAGAATGGGCCGCGGCTTAGAGCTGACCTCGCCTTTTGTCTTGCCCATGCGGTGACTAGTGTGAATACTGGCTACAGAAAGATCGGCTACCTTGCACTTAGCCACTAAGGCTGTAATGACGCTGGTGCTGGTGTCTTCATTCTTCGTCTCCGGTACACCGTGGACTAGGAGCATCTTGCGGCGTGAACGCATCTCCAAACGATCTACTCCCAAAGCCAGAGCATCAACTTGGGCCCGGAGAAGGTTCAGCGTATTGAAAACAAAACTTCTGAAGCTCTGAAACTCAGTGTTAAGTGCTGCTATAGAATTGGGCTGTTTGCGAGCGGATGCCTGGTGAAGTTCGGCTTGAAATTCAGCCATCTTGGTGTTAAATTGCACAATCATGTCGTCCATTTTCAACTGTACCTGAGAGTAATCCATGCTGTTTTGAGGTTATGTATTGGAAGTGGTGATTGAGGAGAGATTGATAGAGATAACACTGCTGGTAAGTAGTCTTAGTTATGCATAAGTAATATAGTAGCAATATATGAAGTTATACTATTTTTCACAATAAATCACTGTAGCACAAATGTAAGAGATGTTTCTGTTGCAACTACCCGCTTTGAAAAAATATACTACCTAGTCTTTGCAGGCCTTTTTCGCCTACAAGCACAATATCAAAACACAATGAATAATTGCATATTCCGCATTTTTCACAACTTATATTTTCTTCCATTCTTTTATCACCTTAAAGTTTTTATAACACTTTGTTGGCAAAGGTAATATTTTTCGCAAATAATGGTGACAATGCTGAATGCGCTCACGACTCTGCAATTAAAACAAATCTAGGTACATATCGTCCTGTGACGTGACCTTGCAACCCTTTGTTTCTTTGATTCGTGATTATAATTATTACTTTATGTTTTTAAGGTGGATTTTAATTTAGGATGATATTATTTGACCTTAAAGAAAAGTCTACTTAGTTAATTTAACTGCTATATTTTTTTCACTAGTTTTTTATTACCACTAAAATCGTTTTGAATTTCCATATAGTTTTTTGGGTGGATTTATTACACTTTATGTTAAGGGACGTTAATGAAACAAAAGCATAGAAGAACTGATCTTATAGTATTTTTATCATAGGTGTAATGCAACTTTAAGATTTACGTAAAAATTTTTTTTAGATTTAATTGTGTTTCTTTTACAAATATAGGAGGATTATAAACTTTAAAAAAAGATATTAATAAAGGTAATCAAATGTAAAGTAAATAATATTTATAGCATTTTTGCCCTTTTTTTGTGGAATTTATAATACCTTTATTATTATTTTTTTAAATCCTGCGGTCGTAAATTTGGGTGGATTACTAATGAATTATTTTATAGACCAGCTAATCTAATTTTTGACGAAAAAAAAATGCTGATATGAATTTTTGTTGAATCTTCATACAGTGAAATAGTTTGGCTCTCAGGGTAATAAGTACGGACCTATAATCACGTCACACCACTTGTTGTCCCGTTTTTGGTGCTGCCTTCAGTCACATTTTCACCGATACGGACGACTCAAAAATAATGAACTTATCTTATTAAATTTATAAATTTCTTGTATTATCAAAACTTTGGCTTATATCGCCAATAAGTAATTAGTAAATTCTTGTATTGTGTATTGTGCGCCGTACGATATAACCATTCATGAACGCGTTCCATGTTAAATAAACTGCTGTCCATGTTTAATAAAATACAAAATTTGAGTTTATATCTAAGTTCTTGTTATTATTTTGATATGATGTTTGTTTATGTTGGTTTAATATTGTTACTTACTTTAACTTGACGTTATGATTTGATATATTGTGATATTAACATATGACATGTGAATATATAGGTACAATCATTGCAGTTCTTTATGTCTTCTTATTTTTTTAATTATTATACGATATTTACATAATTTTGAATTTGAATACTAATAACTATTGTCGTTATTTTTATCATTAAAATAAAACAAAATAACTGGCTGTAACTACGCTTAGCGCGATACATTTTCATTTCATATGATATATTCTTTAGTGTGCACAATAAAACAGAACAGTAGTGATAGAAGAGGTTCAAATAATTTCTGTTGTTGTTTTTGCTTTTATTTTGGTGTTTGTATTTATTGGTTTATAATATCGTTTCCTTATGTTATCATTAGATATAAAAAAAGGAATAATGTATCAAGTAATAAACTGTAACCACGCGAAGGGACTCGCGCTTATCAGGACGGCCGGACTGTTGGCTTTTTCTAAACTTATGGTAAATATTTGTAGTTGGGTATAGTAGTTGTTTATAAACCTAGTTAAAAATGCTTGGATGTGTTGGCATTCAATAGTATGGTTACTTAAGTTGTTTTTGTGGACAATACTACGTTCCTCTTTCTCATTAGCTAGTAGCGCAGCGTCCTAGTCCAGCCAATCGGATGTCAGCGAGCACGATGCGAAGTTAGCTACATGTGAAGTTGGCTACATGTCGATAGTAGGGAGAGATAATGATTGTAAAGTGAAAGGCAAATCAGTTGGTCAATAGCTCTTAGCGTGTAAGGTTGTGCTTAAATATTATATACTGTGTCTCGGTAAATAATATGTAAATAATAAATATATTTAAGGAAGGAGATATGAGTTTCACTTCTCGAACTAGCCAATAGTAGGTTTTATATGTATAGATGTATAAAATAAAACATTATAATTTATTTGTACTGAAAACCTTTTATTTAACATATAAACCATGCCAATCCAATCCACATTGTTTATTTATCTTAACATGAAAATATCTCTATTGTTTTTTTTACGAGCCCACAATCATGGGGTCTCCTGTACGCAGGCCAGGGAAACGTACGTGCATACTTACTCTGTCTCTTGCCAGTGTTCCTTAACTCTCGGGTCGCAGCAACCTCGTAACATGTTTTCGTGTGGGCGTTGTGGTGAGGATTCCATGGATGGTGCCAAATGCAGTGCATGTAATCGTCAATTCGACTTCGGATGTGCTGGAATTTTGGAAACAAATTTTCGAAGACTAGGTGAACGCAGAAATACATGGCGCTGTGTGGATTGCAAAACGTCTGGATCTTATCCACAAACATCAGATCCGCAAGTGATGACGCAGCTCAACGAGTCAAAGGAAGCCTTAGCGAATATCACCAAGCAGCTGGCCCCCCTGGCATCCTTAGTAGAAGATGTACAGACTGTCAAGACGGAAATATCTCAAATTAAGGAATCACTAAAGATTGCGCGTGATACTACGAACAAGCTTTCGAGTACAACTGAATCCCTACAGGAAAAGATTACTAAGCTTGAACAATCATCCAATGTGATCGTTAAGGTACAAGCTGAAATGGAAAAAATTGGTCAAGATTTGCAGGAGAAGGAGCAATGGGCTAGAGCAAATAACATAGAAATAAAAGGTATTCCACAGAAAAAGAATGAGAACCTATACGTTATTGCCCAAAAAATTTGCGATGTAATACAGTGTCCGATTCGTAAAGAGGACATCAACTATATTGCCCGGGTACCAAGTCTGAAATCTGGCTCACACAAATCAATTATTATGGCTCTCAACAACCGATACTCCAAGGAAGAGTTCATCATCGTAACAATGTTACGAATAAATTATTTCATTTAATTTAATTTCATCGCTGCTGCACGAAAGCGGAAGACACTTCTGACTGCGGACTTGGGGTACACTGATGGTGAAAAAGTCTTCATTAATGATCATCTAACTCTGCATAATAAGGCTCTGTTAAAAAGAGCAAAAGACTTGCAAAAGGCTAATGAAGAAAATTTCTGCTATATTTGGGTGAAACACTGCAAAATACTAGCCCGAAAATCGGACACTTCCCCCATTTTTCGCATAAAAACAGAAAAAGACTTAAAGAAGATAATTTAAGTATTATACTATAAATAAATAAATAAATAAAAATCTTTATTACCTCTACAAACTTCTACAAACAGAAAGTTGTAGAGGCTGGAGCCTAAACTAGGATACCCTGTGTTTTAGGTCTCCAGGCCTCTATATTTACTTACTATATTTTATTGCTATACTTTTCATATTTTGTCGTGCTTTAAACAATTATTCAAAATTAGCTTCTTACCTATATTTAAAACTGTATAATCTATCAGAGTGCTGCGCCCGCGGCTTGGGAATCCCTGCCTCTTTTGTGTTGCTTATCGCAGTATTGCTTGACCGGTTTCACCCAATCATTAGAACACACTTGTATGTTGTTATGCGCCTTATTACTGAGTGTACTTGGTTGATTATTTATTTCACTATGGGTTTGTTACTTGTAGGATGTCAATACAATAAAAATACGTATGCAAGCTGGATATTAAATCTACCCGCAAATCTCTATGTAAAATGTTTACTTGTAAAGAATATTGAAATTATCAGCTTTTGGGTTGTGTATAGGTCTACAATAATAGCACAAATTGAATATTACCACTCTTATTATCTGATATTAATTGTTTATATAGGAAACCACTATAGGTTCTTTTACACTTAACATTTATCACCAAAATGCTCGAGGACTACGCACTAAAACTGGTACTTTTAGACGAAATGTGCAGTTATGTAATTATGACATAGTTTCTATAACTGAAAGTTGGTTGATCGATGGCATTGGGGACCAAGAGTTGTTCGATGACAGATACATAGTATGGCGTCGGGATCGGAATTACGACATGACCGGTCAAATGTACGGGGGTGGGGTACTAATGGCAGTGCGGCGAGACTTCGTCACAGACGAGCGTTTGCAATGGCGCTCCTCAGCCGAGGACCTATGGCTAACGTTAAAGCTGCGCGTCGGGGGTAACTGTGTTTTATTGCATCTGTGTACTATATATCTGTGTAACCAGCGAGGAGGCAACTCAATCTCTGCGCAACTAGATAATTTTTCGAGTAAACTTAGTGATAATTTAAATTGTAACCCTAATGACATAGTTATAATTCTTGGTGACTTTAACATGCCTAATATTTCTTGGAACCTGCAATCCTCAGGTCGACTGGGGCCAACGGGTGTACTTAATGAAAGTCAGACCAATTTTTTCGACATCATCTCTGAATCTAATCTCGCCCAATTTAATTTTGTATGTAAAAGTAATAACAGGATTTTAGATCTCGTTTTTTCCAATATTGATTTAAAAGTGCATCCCTGTAACTCCCCACTCGTACCTGAAGACTTACATCATCGATCTTTATGCATAGAAGTACCTACAGTCTCTTCCACGCCTTTATTAGAAAATAGGAGGAAAGTTTATTTTTATAGGAATGGTGACTATGAACGCATTAACTCCGACCTAAGTGCTATTAATTGGAATCAAATACTCTATGGTAATTCTATCGACGATGCCGTCAATCTTCTAAATAGTACTTTAAATGATCTTAGGGATAAATATATTCCAAATAAAATTATTTCCAGTAGCTCCTTCCCAACTTGGTATAATTCTTCGCTAAAAAAGGTGTTAAAAGAAAAGTTCAAATTTCTTAGTAAATATAATAGGTATGGGAACCTTGACGACTATCAAACATATTCACTGCTTAGGGAGCGCGCAAAGGCTCTAGAAGTAGTGTGCTATGAGAATTATATTGACAAAGTTGAGAAGTGTGTTATTGATAATCCCCGCTACTTCTGGTCGTATTCAAAATCACTTAACAAGCCATCACACACACTTCCTTCGGTGATGAACTGTGATGGTCAGTCAGGTGATACCGGAGAGAGTGTCTGTAATTTATTTGCTACGTATTTTTCTTCTTTTTTCTAGCCCAACCTTCTTCGTCTTCTGTGTCGGATGACCTCTCCACTATGGATCAATCCTGCCCCAATAATTTTAGCATCAGTGATATAGAGATTACTCCGGGAGAGGTACTAGGCTTGTTAAGGAACCTTAATCAAAATAAGGGAGCAGGGCCAGATGGCATATATCCGATATTAATTAAGCATTGTGCTGAAAAGCTTGTCCTGCCTCTTTGTATAATATTTATAAGATCATTGAAAGAAAGCACGGTGCCTCTACTTTGGAAGTCTGCCTTTATCACACCGGTCCATAAAAAAGGCGATAGATCAGACGTTAAGAATTATAGGCCGATATCTAAGCTCTGCATCTTTGCAAAAATATTTGAAAAAATTGTTCACAATCAGGTGTATAAGTCACTGAAAACGTTCTTCTCACCAGAACAACATGGGTTCCTGAGCCATCGATCAACTACGTCTAACTTGCTTGTTTTTACAGATTTTGCTTCAGAACAAATGGACTCTGGTGCCCAAGTAGATGCCGTGTTCACAGACTTTAGCAAGGCCTTTGACCGGATAGATCATTTGTTGCTTCTAGAAAAACTTCTTAATGCCGGTATACATGGAAATCTCTTTCGTTGGTTTTGTTCCTATGTAAAAAATAGAACCCAGGCCGTCGCTATAAATGGCTTTACATCTACATGGATGCCTATACCATCTGGAGTCCCACAGGGATCTTTATTAGGACCTTTGCTTTTTGCAATTTTTATCAATGACATCGGATCATGCTTTAATCATTCTAACTTTCTTTTATACGCCGACGACACCAAAATTTACAGGTCTGTTCAAAACGTAACTGATTGTGAGCTTCTTCAGAATGACCTAACCAACTTTGAACAATATTGTACAAAAAACAAATTAGACTTAAACATAACTAAATGCCTAGTAACTACTTTTACTCGTAAGCCGCAACCAGTTATGTTTAACTACTCCATCAATAATAACCCTCTTGCGAGAGATAACTTTACGAAAGATCTCGGAATCATCCAAGATGCCCTCTTATCGTATAAAAACCACATTGATTATTTAATTAAAAAAGCCTCCAGATCACTAGGCTTTATAAAACGGTCCACCTATAAATTTAAAACTATAAAATCAATAAAAATATTATATTGCGCTTACGTACGTAGTATTCTGGAATATGCGTCTGTCATTTGGAACCCGCAATATAAAGTCCATATTAACAGAATCGAATCTATTCAAAAAAGATTTCTCAGATATCTCCAATTTAAGTGTAAACGGATTGATCACGGATATGAAGCGCGTTGTCAAAGATATCACTTTCTCCCTTTAGAAAAAAGGAGGGAGATATCCGATATAATTTATCTTTTAAATATAATAAATGGAGGTGTTGATTGTCCTGTTTTGTCCGAAAAAGTATGTATCTCTGAACCTTATAGACTCTGTATCAGACATTTTAAAACTTTAGCTATTCCTCGAGCAAACACAAATTATCGCAGAAACTCTTTCTTTTTAAGAGTTGGTAATAAATTTAATTGTCTTTTAACCGAACATAAATATTTAGACTTATTTAATTTGAAACCCTCGGAAATAAGGCGCATCTACACTCATTGTTTCTTTGGGCCCACTTAAGCAACAAACTCCTGTAGGTAATTAATTATCAAAGATGTGAATGTAACACCCTCTTCATTGGTTTTAGTTGATATGTTTCTGTCTTTCTAGTCTGTATCTTGTTTTGTTTCTATTTGCGAATACTTGTAAATGGCTTTGTAGTGTTTTCTTTACGTACTTATTTTAATGTATGCTTAGCTGTTAGTGTTCCGAATAAAATAAAATAAAATAATAAAATAAAATAAAATATTTTAAACAGTCTGGTAACCCTTGATTTCGAAGTACTCTATGGCCAGGTTTTTTTGCGGGAACTCGACATGGGCGTTTGCCTGCTTAATTGAAATTTTGGTTTTTTGTGCATTTCGTGACTTAGTGGATAATACAGATAGTGTGTTATGCAGTAAATTTAGTAAATTAGTGCGCAGCTGATGAAGATTTCAAGTGATCTCGTGTTTAAGCCCCGTTTGTGTTGTCCCAAAAAGTCACGAACATTTTCCTTCGTAAAGTTCCCTATCGCTTTACGAGGGGAGCTAAAAGAAAGATTAAAGACATCAGAAATGGCTGTATGGGCTTTGTACACTTTGCATTTCCGAAAGGAAGAATGAAACAAAAAAAAAACTCTATGGCCATTCTCCCACGACGCTACTCTCAAGCGTCTTGAGTCTAAAAGTACTAATAGACGATCGGATCTGCTCTGAATTTAGCTCCGTACCAGTCGCACGCTACTGCCTTGCTGGTCGCATGCAACCCGAGTCGTATACGCGCATGCGCTATCGGATACAAAAGTGGCTGCCGAGCAAGATCAAAACATAAATTTCGTGTTAGAAGTAGAAAAATATCCCTGTTTATATTATTACAAACTTCCGGAGTATGTGAGCAAGGATATAACAGATATAGCGGGGATAAAACTAAAAAAAAAAAAACAATTTGACTAATAAGTACATAAAAAAAGTAGCGCCGTGTGCGAAACCGAGTCTCAAAAAGTTGCATACTAGTATCCGACATACAGGTTGCATCGCAGTCGCGACGGTTGGGAATAGCGTCGTGGGAGAAAGGCCTATGTCTATCCCTTTCGGGTATACGCTATTGTCTTGTACATTCCGATTCTTGGTCCGAGTCGTAGAATAATAAAACACTATTTCCATACATACTATTCGTTAGCAGTATTTTAAACAAGTTATATTTTAGCAGATTATAGCCGAGCAGTTAAACGGTCCATACAAAGCCCTGCCTGCAGGGCCCTGCTTGCAGTGCGCCCTGCCAATCGTATTGTGTGTTGTCTTGCAGGGCCGATGTAAAAGGGGGATTATACTACACTGAATCAGGGTCCCTTAACCCTAAATAAGAGAGGTGAAATAAGAGTAAGGGAGTAGGGTCCCTAATTAGGGGGTCAGAGTGGACCCGCGGCTCTACCGCCGAACACAATCGTTTTCAGCTCTCTCGGCTTCCCTGATTCCGATTGAGTTGTAATCGTATTCAACGCATTGGTACCGCGTATACCTTGCTTGAATCCAACTGATTGGTTTCGTGAATGATTAAAGTGAACTAAAACGTGTGCGTTATGTTTCGTCATTAAGAAAATATTTCAGAAATTAATTTTAAAGACAAAAAATACTTTTGTGAACGTTATTTGTACTTTTAAGTGATCAATACGAGTAATTTTTTTTTTAATTTGCAAACGAAATAAGTAATTAATGTATCAACGAAAAAAATTGCAACAAAACGCTCAAACTTTTCATAAATTGTCATTGTAAACAGACAAAATATATTTATTGATTTATTGTTAAGCATATACGGTTTTTCAAATATAAAAAGTGAAATGAAAAAGAAAATATAAAGCTACTGGGTAATAGGAATTAATTTCAGTGGAATTATTTTCTGTTATTCCACTGCAAACACGTAAGTAACTACCGATTATTCAAAGTGGACAAGTTGACTACAAGTCTTCTCTTTTTGTAGGAGTCTAAGTTTTCACATTTTCAGTAGCATGTGTTATTTTTGTCTAACATTTCAGAATGCCAGCGCCGCGAGCCGTGTCTCCAGAGCAAACGGCCACAACACAACCACCAACCAACCGCTGTAGGATTGCTAACCGCTCTAGAAGTGAGTATTTTACGTTAAATTAAATTGATATAAAACATTAAAGTCATAACATCCTATAAGTCTTCTGCTGGGCCTTCCCATAAAATGTCACAAAAATTGCTACAAATGCTTTTATTTAAAATATCTTTATTTTATATATTAGAGTTGAACCACCTGCATCGGTATCTGAGAGGTAACTTGCTGCCCTTGAGACGCTAACTGCAGCTATTGCGCAGCAAACTACAGCCTTGCAGGAGCTACTCAGGCGCCAACATCAGTAAAAAAAGTTACTGGCTGAAGTAATCTTTTTTTTTTACTTTTTTGTCCCATGTACTCGATGCCCCGATGGTTAGCAACGGGTAAGGACAAAACATCAGAGGAGGACATCAGGGAAGTATCAGAAGCAGACATGGTAAAATACTACAAAGCAACAGGAAGGTTCCACGGGGTAACGCTGCAGGAACACCAGTAAACCAGTGCCCCGGGTGGGGTGGCTTGTGGAGCAGTGAGCTTTACACCAGGGGACACAGAATTGTGTGCGAAATGTTTCGGAGGCCCTCTCAGGATCCTCATTTAGTACATCTCAACCAGTAGTTAGGGGGGATGGAATATAAGGACACCCCTGATGAAGCCAAAAGAGCGGCTCGCCACATATAACTGGCCGTCATCCTGGATGGGGCTTGAAGCGAAACAGCCCACGCCGTCCGTCTCCAGCTGGGATAGTGGGTGAAATAGCTCCATACACATGATCTGATCACCCGTCTGCGCGAGCCGCGGCGTCCCCATTAGAAATAATAGAGGCGTTTTAACTAACAATAAAACGCATATTAAAATACTTGCCTAATTCGAAGCCTATATGTATGTATGTGAGAGTAGCGTTCTTGATCTATCATTCGTGCCGGTGTGTCATATATCTGTCCTTTTCCTTCCTACGTCCCTTTGCTATATGTTTCTCTTTTCAGACGGGCTCCAGTGACTTCTGATAGTCGCTGGATCCCGCCTAGCGATCTGCGCGAGCTGATAACCGAGAAGAACGCTGCAATGCGCGCTCATGACTCATATCCCACGTGTGAGAACGCCCGTCTTCTTCGTGCCTTACAGAGGCAGGTAAGGGCGAGAGCGGACGAGTGTACTGACGACGGTTGAGATAAGTATCTTGAGCACCTACGCCCCGATCACCTAGCCTTCTGGCGCCTGTCTAGATCCCTCAGATCAAAACAGGAGGCCGTCGCCCCCCCCCCCCTCAAAAGACCCAACTTACCACCTGCCTTTGAGGACATTGAAAAGGCCGAATGCCTTGCGGACAGTCTCGAAGCTCAGTGTACTCCCAGTTCGCTCCCCTTTGACCCGGTCTTCCTCCTAGAGGTCGATACCGAAGTCAATAGGAGAGCTGCACTCCCTCTGGTAGATCCCCCTCTCCCACCCATCACCCCTGATGAGGTCCAACAAGCCATAAGAGCTCTCAAACGCCGTAAGGCCCCAGGGCCTGACGGTAATCACAACCGTGTAATTAAATTGTTCCCTGACCATCTCATAGCCACTCTGGCTAACATCTTCAACGCGGCCCTATCAAACTGTGTCTTTCCGCAATTGTGGAAAGAGGCCACAGTCATAGGTATCCCCAAACCCGGCAAACCCGCTGACGAGCCATCCTCTTACCGTCCCATTAGTCTGCTCAGTACGATGGGCAAAATGTATGAGCGTTTACTGCTCAAGCGCCTCCGCGATCACGTACTGTTAAATGACCTCATCCCGAATGAGCAGTTTGGTTTCCGCGCCAAACACTCATGTACCCATCAAGTCCATCGCCTCGTTGAGGATATCTCCGACAAACTCATTAGATCCGGTATGCAAACGGCAGCTATCTTCCTTGACGTAGCTAAAGTTTTCGATAAAGTCTGGCATAACGGCCTGCTTTTCAAGCTTTACTCTCTTGGGGTGCCCGACCGCCTTGTAAGGCTGATCCAAGACTTCCTGACGAACAGATCCTTCCGTTATCGAATGGAAGGTGAACTGTCTACCCCCCACCCCATCCAAGCTGGAGTACCGCAAGGCTCAGCTCTCTCTCCCCTACTGTTCTCGCTGTACTCTAGCGACATTCCCATGCCCACTGATGCAAAGCTCGCTCTGTTCGCAGACGACACCGCTATCTACGCCTCCTTTCGCGATCACCGGCGAATTCACCGGACCCTCCAGTCCGCAATAGACTCCCTCGGGAGTTGGTTTAGGAAATGGAGGATCGAGGTGAATCCGGACAAAAGCTAAGCTATTTTCTTCTCCCGCTTCTCCAGAGAGGAACCACCCAGTGCCATCAGGCTATTCGACCGACCTATCTCATGGGAAAGATCGGTCAAATACCTAGGTGTCCATTTAGACAGAATGCTCACGTTTAACGTGCATATCAAAACAGTTCGCAACCGAGCCGCCTTTGTGCTCGGCCGTCTCCATTCTATGGTAGGTCCTAAGAGTAAACTCTCCCTCCGAAATAAAGTCAGGCTCTACACAGCTTGCGTCAGGCCAATCATGACCTACGCTTGTGTGTCCTTCGGCCACGCGGCCCGCTCTAACTTGAACAAATTCCAAGTCCTCCAAAACCGTTTCCTGCGCCGTGCCACGGGGGCTCCGTGGTACGTTTGCAACCGTGAATTACACGCTGACTTGGGCCTTCCGTCCGTAAAAAAGTTCATTCAAGACGCAGCTAGGCGTTACTTCGACTCTGCGCCGCACCACCCGAATCCGTTGGTGGTGCAGGCAGCAGACTACTTCCCCCACCCTACTTGTAAATTCAAAAGGTGTCCTAGGAACGTCCTTTCCGATCCTGATGACGCCATCACGACATGCATCAATAAAGTCAACAATAGGCTACACTCCACATCCGCGAGCTCGAAAGCCCGTCCCCGCCGGCGGGGTCGTGGTCGCCCCTGTTACAGTTCAGTCCCATACTTTGGGAACTATAGGCACATTCCAGGCCGCTTCTCTCCAATCCCCGGCAACAACCTAGGCCGAGGTCCGAGCCCCGCGGGGCGCCCTTAGGCTTGTAGCCTACCACGTTTATTCTGGGTAGAGCCTTCCGCTCCCCAACCGTCCGGTGAAGTTGTGACAGCCCATAGGGCTAACAACAGTAGTCCACTACAAAAAAAAAAAAAAAAAAAAACTTAAAAAAAAAAAAAGCGCGCGCCTCATTGTGTTTCACATACGAGTACACCAGGCAGATATTAAAATTGTAGGCTTCGAATTAGGCAAGTATTTTAATATGCGTTTTATTGTTAGTTAAAACGCCTCTATTAAAGATACTGTGCCGTAATTCGAAGCCTATATGTATGTATGTGAGACCTGTCTGTTATCGCCTGGTGTGAAAGATGAAAGAAGGCCAATGTGATAATAATATACTACATAGTTACGAAATATAGATAGGAATAAATGGTCATTTTTTGAAATTCGAGCTAGCCTTTGTATGAAATCAACAGGTAAGTACTTTTTATCAATTTCACGCAAGGAAACAATATGAAGTTCTAAACTCAAAAATACATAATAACCAATATATAAGCAACTCTTTATATACTTGCATTTTCTTAAACTTGCAAAGAGACATGTATCTATACACATAATAAAAGAGTAGAAACCGCGTGTCTGTACTTTTGATAAATTTATAAAAAAATTAGTGTGGGCGATAAGAATGAAACGGTTCACACGTTTGCGATGTGCGGACCCGGGAGCGGTGATAAATACAAACACGTGTTGCCAGTAAAAGGTTCTATATTGTACTGTCGAATAATACATGCCACAATAACTATATAAGTGTGGGTGAAGGCGAGTCTGCACACTACACCTCCCCCGTTTTTTTGAAAAAAAAAAATACAGTAATTTTTTTTTACAGAAATAAAATAAAAATCTATCAAAAAATTAATCAGAAACCATATGACCTAATCAGTTACTGTCAGAAATGAAATCAGAAGCTATATGATTACATAATCTTGAGGTTAGTATATATTTTTTAACATTTATTTTTCAAATTAATATCTTGTACATTACGAATAAAAAAAAGTTTAAACCAAATTAAAAATTTTGTGTAAACCTTTTTACATACTGACATTTTAAAATACATTCGTTGGTTTGTTTAGACTTTACCTATTTGGTTACTGTGACAAATATATTAATTTAAATCCAATAAATCATTTATATAAAAAAAAATTAAAGTATACCCTAGAGTTGTGACGTAATGCACGTTTTTTCAAGTATTAAGTCAATTTTATATACTACGCAAAAGATAGTTGTTATATTAATTTCTTGTTTATATTCGATACGAATGAATATTCTATAGGCAATAAAAAAAATAAGTTCCTGTGGTTATCAAATCATTAAAAATAAATCATTAAAACTTTTAAAATTTTACTTAATTGATAGGAAAGTTTCATCATCAACATGAGACCGAATACAAAAATTGTGCTGACAATGTGTTACTATGAGACATATGAGTAAGTACCTGTGCGACGCTGCAGATTCCGTGAACGGTGGCATGCGCTGCAGTCCTACTTGTATTTTCTAGAAACATCGTGTAGGTACATACTTACGAAACTAATGCAAATATCAGCTACGCTGCAAATTTTCTTTGTAAAAGATTACAATTTCGACATAAAAATAAACTTACCAACTTTTACGTGAAAATATTATTATAAATTTCTGATTCTAATACATACATACATAACATCACGCCTCTTTCCCGTTGGGGTAGGCAGAGACCACAGTCCTCCACCTGCTACGATCTTGACATACTTCCCTTGCTTCCTGTACTTTCATCAATCCTTTCATACATGCTCGTCGGTTTAGGGTACTTTTAACCTGGCCTTTATTCAGAACGTCCTGAATTTGGTCCTGGTACGTTCGCCTAGGCCTTCCCCTTCTTCTATACATACAGAAACTCTAGGGTATACTTCTATATATACAGAAACTCTAGGGTATACTTTATAGGGTATACTTCTTCCCCTGATTCTAATAATATGACCATATAGGCACCTATTACACGTGCTTTATTATATGAAATAAAAGAAAAGCTGCTAAGATTTTAAATGTTTAACAAAAATGTTAGCCAAACGTAACTAAAAGAAAATTCTCGACCTGTGTAATATTTCTGTATGATAGGTACCTATGCATTTCACAGTAAGTTGCAACATGATTCTCCTTTCGCTGCGCACTCGCTGATACGATACCTAATTTGTAACAAAGAATGTTACTATGTTATGCATATATTCAAGATACATTATGTGTTTATTTAAATTAAATTTTGATCACGCTTTAATCAATTCTAAACAAATTGTCTTTTAAAGTGCAAAAAAAAAACTAAATTGAAAATGTCTTAAAACGTAATTCAGTTATTGCCATTTATAAAAAAAAATACAATATAATGTATTGATTTTAATTTTAAAACAACGTAATGATATTGGCATTTTTCTTTTTTTCAATTAAAATTATTAATGTTACCTAGTTGAAAAATCTATGAAGTTATAAGAGTTCTAAAAGAATTTTAATTTTAGTATTTGAATTGTTATTATTTTATGTTCATTTTAGAAAAAAAATATATACCCACTACATAAGTAGATACTTATTGCTGTTATGCAATGCCATTGCTTTTATTTAAGTCAATCCGAGCATAGTTTATAACTAAATTAGCTTATGAAATACTAAATTGAATACCAAATTTATGAAAAAATTACAGAAAAACGTTCTTACTTACGTGAAAAGAAAATTTACTGAACTTTAAATAGCTTTTTTTTCGAATTTAAAAATTTAATTGAGTTTATAGCATAGATATAAGTATATCAATTTAAAATCTTCTTACCTGTTTTTAACACGTTTAACACGTTTCTAACACGTTTTTTTTGTACTATTTTTGCCAACAGTATTTATATTATTTAATGGGCACACGGATAATGTAATTTTCTCATATAATTTATATCATCATTCAGTAACTTTTTAATTTTCTCTACTTCAAAATTCATTTACTTGTTGTACTAATATTACATTATCCGTAGCCCTACCATTAATCGGAAAAAAAGATTAAGTAGGTAACACCAATAAAAAAGTAGCTCACGGATAGTGAAAAATTTCTCTTTTTATAGAAAAATAAAATCGAACTTACGCCTTTCTAAAGTGTTTACTACAGATCAGAAATGTGGTGTTTACATTATCCGTGGCTGGTTACTAAAATAAACTTACGTTTTCTAAGACCCTTTATGATGATCCTGTATGGTCATCCGTATGGTGAATCACTGGTTGGTTGCCTGACTTCGTTCTTCATAGATAATTGTCCGAAATTATACCGATTTTCTTCCGCTACCAAAACCTGTCCGAAATTATACCGATTTTCTTCTGTTACCGAAACCCGAAACGACCTACTCTATTTTTCTTCCAAAACCCTAGCTAAAAACACAATCATCACTGAGGGCTGGCCATGTCCCGGCCGTGGACACGAACAACTCCCGGCGCCCTGCTTGTTCCTCATCATCTGACACCAACAACTCCCTGCGCCCAGCAACACATCATCTATCATCTGACTCCGTCTATCTCCCTGCGCCCTGCTCTACTTCTTCTGTTCCTCCATTCTCCGTCTTCATACATGGTTTTCTTTAGAAACTTTTCTTGCTGTTGTTTTTCTTCAAAATTTTACTGAAACGTATCTTCTTATTTAATGTAAATTCTTCTGTCTTCTCAAATTACAACTACTTCAAACCACTGATTCACCATAGTACTTTGCTTTGCATTTGATTTTTATTCTGTCACTTTTCACTAAATCCTCGTATAAATCACATTTTTTCTTCACGTTAGATCTTTCCGACTCATATTGCACAGCGCTGCCATATTAGGCAGCACTGGCAGGGTCGCCATGCGATGTGCGGACCCGGGAGCGGTGATAAATACAAACACGTGTTGCCAGTAAAAGGTTCTATATTGTACTGTCGAATAATACATGCCACAATAACTATATAAGTGTGGGTGAAGGCGAGTCTGCACACTACACGTTGACCCGTGTCTGTTTCAACAAATATTACAAATATCTTGTACTTAAATATCGCCATGTGCAAATCGGCTACATGGAAACGTTGACCCATTTTTCATGCGGGCGTTTTCTTAGATTTAAAACATGAAATGTCTTATGAATGTTGCAGTAAACAATCTTTAAAACACCTGAAGTAATTGGAATGTAGAAGTGGTGTTTTGGTTGAACAATTGGTTCGGGACGGTGGAATTGAAGTAAACAAACATTGCGTCATCGCGGTCGCAAGCGGCTTGAGCTCCGGATGGGCCACGAGCAGCTCTTGTACAGGCTTGAGCATAATTTGCGACGGCATTCGGGATGGTTCACGTGCCGCGTGAGCGCCGGTTGGACCACGAACAGCTCGTGTGCGTTTTTGAGCGGTACGCGCGCGGGTTGAGCGGCGCAAGCGGCTTATCTGCAATTCAAACACGGTTTGGGCCGTAAAGAACCGTGTTAGTCGCCTGAACACAATTCGGACTTAGTTAAATCCGGCTTGAGCCATGCTGAAACAAAATAGAAAGTATAAAAAGGCGAAGGTAGGTAGGACGGACAGGGATTCTTCTTCGTGCGCCCGAGCAGACCGGAACGGCTCTTCAAGGTATTTTCTTAATTTTATTTTAATCAGTCATTCTTCTTCGCGCGCTCGGGCTGAACGGTATCGCTCTTCGAACTATTTTCTATAATTTTTACTAATGTAAGCACATAGACGGTGTTGGAGATTTAGTCGCCCAAGAGAAAGATGCGAGGATCCATCACTCTGAAATGTGCTGTAAAACATATTTGATCGCGCTACGAATACAGGAATAGTCTTTCGGTTCGATAAATCATAAACTTTATCAGTGTAGACACTACGACGGTGTTGGAGATTCAGTCGCCCAAGAGAAAGATGCGAGGATCCATCACTCTGAATAGTGTTGTAAATCATCTTTGATCGCGCTACGAATACAGGAATAGGCTTTCGATTCGATAAATAATAAACTTTATCAGTGTAGACACTGCGACGGTGTTGGAGATTCAGTCGCCCAAGAGAAAGATGCGAGGATCCATCACTCTGAACAGTGCCGTAAATCATATTTGATCGCGCTACGAATACAGGAATAGGCTTTCGGTTCGACAAATCATAAACTTTGTCAGTGTAGACACTGCGACGGTGTTGGAGATTCAGTCGCCCAAGAGAAAGATGCGAGGATCCATCACTCTGAACAGTATTGTAAATTATGTTTGATCGTGCTACGAATACAGGAATAGGCTTTCGATTCGATAAATCATAAACCTTGTCAGTGTAGACACTGCGACGGTGTTGGAGATTTAGTCGCCCAAGAGAAAGATGCGAGGATCCATCACTCTGAATAGTGTTGTAAATCATGTTTGATCGCGCTACAAATACAGGAATAGGCTTTCGATTTGATAAATCATAAACTTTGTCAGTGTAGACACTGCGACGGTGTTGGAGATTCAGTCGCCCAAGAGAAAGATGCGAGGATCCATCACTCTGAACAGTGTTGTAAATCATGTTTGATCGCGCTACGAATACAGGAATAGGCTTTCGATTCGATAAATCATAAACTTTGTCAGTGTAGACACTGCGACGGTGTTGGAGATTCAGTCGCCCAAGAGAAAGATGCGAGGATCCATCACTCTGAACAGTGTTGTAAATCATGTTTGATCGCGCTACGAATACAGGAATAGGCTTTCGGTTCGATAAATCATAAACTTTATTAGTGTATACACTACGACGGTGTTGGAGATTCAGTCGCCCAAGAGAAAGATGCGAGGATCCATCACTCTGAACAGTGTTGTAAATCATATTTGGTCGCGCTATCGATAGGTGGGTAGGGTTTTCGATTCAGTATATTTCAATTCGGTTATCAGCAAGTCCACAAGCCCGCATGCTTTTGAGACTGCTTCGCGTCGCGTAGATCTTCGAAGCAATCGTTTGCTTAATGTCAACTCAGTGTTTGTAAAATAATTTAACGAAATTAAGACAGTGCGCCGGGTGTCTTTTGCCTAAGTTTTGGGGTTATATTGAGGGAAGGAAACGACCTACCGAGGACAAAAGAGGCCACAGGAAGCGAGCAGCGTGGAGCCGGTCGCCGAGGAGGCCTAGGGCAGGCTTCTGACCAGCGGTGGACATTCTCCGTCTCGCCTAGAGGGAGAAGCTAATCACCTAACGCGGATGGAAGAAGCCGCAGAAAGCGAGCAGCGTAGGTCCGGTCTTTGCAAAGGCCTAGGGAGAGGCTTATAACCAGCAGTGGGCGTCCACCGGAGAGGTCATATCAAGGTTTGATCGAAGAAAAACCGTTAGTAATTTTAAAACTACCTTGTCGTTCACACCATGTTTTATATTTTGTGCTATTCAAACCGCGAGATGTGTCAAAAATGCTTATAAAAGACTGTAGAAATCGTCCTAAATTCAGTGACTAAATTCAAATCTGATATTCTGGTATATTTTACGGGTTGTTCAAGGCCTTATGGCACAGCAATAGAGCTGAAGGGTTCATAGTAATGTGGGTAGACTGTACAAAGTGTTTAAAGATCTAATTTCTGTGATCTAGTCTATCAGTGCAAAACTTGCTTGCTTATCGAAAGAATGATATTTCTATGCTAAAGTTTGCCTATATTTTGGATAAACTTATTTTTCTCTGACTGAAAAGTCTGTCGGGAGATGAACGTTATAATTTTGTTTTGTTAGTATAAAAATAGCTTCAAAATCTGGATCACATGAAATCTAGTGTATTAATTGATAAAATGAGACACCAAAGGTCTTTTGTCATGCAGTGGACGTACCGGGTTTAATATGTTGTCATGACAGATATTCTGATCTCCAATATTATAATATTTAAGTCACCAGTGTTTACTAACTTTTCATAGCTTTACGATATTGTTCATAAATGGCTGTTGTATTGACTCCTTTTTACGAACTTTCAGAGCGCGGCGGCTTTTCGACCAATCCCAGCGTTTTATGGAAAGGGTAATATTGTGGTGGGAGAGGTCTCTTGAACGTTCGAGCCAGCCTCGCTCAGGCAGTCGTATTTTGTTCTTCAAACTGGGAGATTCTACCTTTAAAGGAGTAATCACGTATTGTGTAAAATTATGAAGACTCTTCTTCATATGTATGGTATTGTGTTAATGTACCCATTTTAACACTGTGTAAAGTGAATAACTTATTACAAAACGTAAGTAGACTTCGAGTGTTTTATTTAACATATTTTTCAACTCCCTCTCATTTGTTAACATGTCAGAAGCGGGATACGAGCCCTCACTTCCCACAAAGTGGACTGATAAAGTTCAAAAATACATCTGCTGTATCTCAAATCAATTCAATTTTTGATCAAAAACTGACTTGTTTGAAATGAGTGGAAAAACTGGAAAATCAACTACTTGTTTTTTTTTTCTCATGTGGTATTTTTTTTCACCTTTTTTTTAACGTTGTGTTAAAGACGAGTGATTATTTAAAGTAAATAGTTATGATTGTATACTACCTACATGCTACCTACATTTTAAATCATTTTTGCACAAAATCGTTAGACGTTGCTAAGGAATAAGTGTACACAGTTCACTGTAACCATTTATTATCAAGCCTGAGTTTAAAACAAACAACATTTCGTGCTTTCATTTAGACAAATTAATCTTTTAGTTGTGTTTTACATATGGTTGTAATAATTTTTGGTGTAGGTACGTATTCAAAATAATAGTCTGAAGGTCTATTGGTTCGTATTCCCATGCGTAGTTCACTGTTTCAATTAATTATGTTCTTTATTTTTTTTGAAATTTACTGCTGCAAAAAAAAAACACGTAATATCTAACTACGAGTAAAAGCTACTTAAAAGTGTCCACTATTACGTTTATAGATTTCATTCAATTTAAAGCCTTAAAAGCGTTTCAAACATTGATCGCTTCTATACAATAGATACTCGCGCTGGAATTTTTACATTTCAGCACGTCATAATGGACAAAATCCGTAACCGTGGCAAGAGTCTAGCTTCGATTCGAGCGTTGCCTAGCTGTGCAGCGCAGCAGACTGCGCCGGGCGAGCAGCAGGCCAAGCAGCCAGTCCACAGCAGTCGGGGCCTCGTGGACAGCAGGCCATGCAGCCAGACCACAGCAGTCGGTGCTTGGTGGACAGCAGGCCATGCAGTCAACCCACAGCAGTCAGAGCCTCGTGGACAGCAGGCCATGCAGCCAGCCCTCAAAAGTCGGTGCCTGGTGGACAGCAGCCTATGCAGCCAGCGCCACAACACAAGGCAACTGGTAAGCTGCAGGCTGTGCGTGCAACCAGCTGCCACTCGCACAATCAGCCCAGTGAGTAGTCAACTCCGGGCATATGGAGGTAACACCAATGACTTGGTTTTTGGTTCTTTTTATAGAGTCTCAGTAGTTAGGCTTTGTAGTTAACCTTCCTTGACCCTGATGCGGCAGACACCCATAACAATGCGGTGACTGGTTTCGACAGTACAAAAATAAAAATTGTAAACGATGTCGTTAAGTTTAAACAAATTTTAACAATCTTCTGTTGGACTAGGAAACAATGTCCTAAAATAGCATGAAGGATATACCCATGGTACTATTTTAATAGAATGTTTCAAGCCAATTTAGTCCTATACTATTAAACGAGCCATAATATATTTGTAAAATGTTTGTCGATAACGGCTCTAACGATTTCAATGAAATTTACCATACGGGGGTTTCCGGGGGCAAAATCGATCTAGCTAGGTCTCATGTCTGTTTTTCCCCGTGTTTCTAAGCATTTTTTTAAAACATCGCGTTTTAGACAGAAACCTAGAGCGCCAACTGTTGGCGGGTACCACAGCTTGCTCACCTGAGGCGGCTAAGAGCGAAGCTCGGTCGACTAGGTACTAAATCTTAAAGAAATAAAACTACATATCTATTCCAAATCAAACAAACTGTCCAAATTAAAATATTAAAAACGAAGAAAAAAAAGAACTGCTAAAGCAAATAAAATAAGTTTCATAATAAATGTCTGAACTAAGCTGCACTTCTCTTCAGAATAGGGTAGAAGAATTTATTAATCAGTAGCCTTACAATTTAATATTTAAAGGTTTATATAACAGTGACTAATACCGTTAAATTAGTTCAAAGCACATATGAGACTAGTCACAATTTAAAACTGAAAACCTACTCATCTCAAAACATACCAATTTCTATTAAAAAAAAAAAAATCGTAGCTTATGTTAGGGATAGTGTTGTATTTTTTTTGAAATATGAACAGTTAAATCTGTTCTGTAGTAATTGAATAACCCAGTGACATTTTATCTGTAATATTATTGTAGCGTAGATTAGTGAACAATCTTATTTCCAGCGAGGGACACTCTAACCACTCAAATCTTTTTAGTTATTACGCTGAATTTTACATAGTTTCAATTCGTTTGAAAGTTTTGACAGCTTGGTAACTCGGTCGAATAGTTCCTTGCTTTGGTTTTAAATATTTTTACGAGTGGATTTCCGGTCGTTTCTCTATTCTGATTGTTGAGAATAGACCCCATTCGCCCAACCGTTTTGCCGAATCAATCAAATAAGCAGCTTTGCCTGACGTCTGTCACTGCGTTTTTTCGGTGTCGATGGGTGGTATCTGTATCTGTTGGTAGTTAATCTTTATAATCATAGTAAATTATATAAGATTTTAATTAATTTCATACCGATTACACGGTGGCATTACTTTTTTTCCTCGTGCTGATTTGCAGCGCCATCCAGTGAACATTTCAAAATGTGGTCGAAAACACTCTATTCAAGTGTGCTTTCTTGTATCTCTGGGTGGATGCTCGCAATAAATTTACACTCGATTCTATATACATAAAAATAATACGAACTAAGTGGTTTTTATATGCCGCATAGATCTGTGTTTTATTCAGTTTTATTGGTATCTTTTGTTAGGTAGTTTTATGGCAAAGTCCTCTTTTCAGACAAGACAAAATGACATTATAAGTAGTTGGGTAAAACAAAAAAAAAAAAACAAAAATTATATATATATGTCGAGGAACGATTCTTATTTTAAATTTCGCGCGGTATTTTCAAAGACAAACGTTCATGCCAGCAGCACCCATGCAGTGGCCCAAGCACGGCGAAGCTACGCCAAACGTCAAATTAGTACTGAATTTCCGTACCAGTGTAGATTGTCGATGTTGAACGATGATGTTGGCAATGATGGCTTTATTTAGATCGTGAGGTTGGTACTACTACAACGAATAGCGCGTAAAGGGGCGTGATTTTTGTCAGTTTAGCCAACACGTAGCAAAGTGAAGACGAGGCCGCCATTTTCAACAGCTCATTCTTGTTCGAGATTTTACCACGTCAAGTTCTAAGTCATAGTTGGCCGCGAGATGAAGCCTGCAGCCGCTGGCGGATGAGCCGTGGCAATTCTGCGATGACAGGAGCGACCCTTTAACGACAGCTAAGTGTTTATGATCTTTTCTGCCCAAGACTGAGATTTTAGGTTATGATACGCGAATACCTTTTGTGATAGTAAAACACGGTGCACTGTGAGTTTGCTGTAGTTGAACATGTGAATAGAATCTTAGAATAAGCCTCCAACGTTTGGGGTTGATAGGATTGTGCCACTTAGTTAATTTTACATTAAAACAACAGGTGGCACAAGCAGTCCTGCACACCGCTGTGTTTACCGACGACGTGATTGAGGAGAATACCGTATGAGAGGTCAATGGCAAGTCAGGATGAATGATCGTTATGCAAGTAAGTTACACTCGATTGAATTAGGCGATTGTCAAAGATGTTATCGATGTCTGCTACAAATAGTTCGGCCAATATCGTGTTCTCTGCTATTCCTGATGTCTATCCCTTGCCCACATAATGCCATCCCTCTTCCGCACTGCGTCGTGTCTTCGACATATATATTGGAAGTTCTCTTTAACCTTTCTTCAACATGCTTATTGAATAAAAAAAAAAAAACATATACTTAGATCAATTATATCAATAGTTTAGACTTGACACTTTTGAAAATAGACCGAAATGACAGTCTGGTCGATAGGAATCACAATTTTATTTATTGTTAATTTAAGCCCTTAAGCAGAATAATCACGAACACTAAATATCGTTAGTATTATCTGCACTATGTCGGTAATTAAAACATCGTCATATCAGCCGAAAGACGTCCGCTGTTGGACATAGGTCTTCCCTAGAGATCTTCTTGATGCCCGGTCCAGCGCTGCTTGCATCCAGCGGCTTCCCGCGACCTTGACCGGACCGTCGGTCCACCTTCTGGGGGGCCCGCCTACGCTTCATCTACTGGTACGGGAGTCGCCACTCTAGTGCCTTTACGCCTCTTCGGCGATCGGTTCGTCTTGCGATATGCCCTGCCCATATGGTGAGCCCTGCCAGTAAAACATAATTAATTAAAATCTTCAATAAAACAATATTCGTCAGAATGTGATTTTGGCCGACTTAAAGTATGTGAGATGATCGGCGGCATAAGCATAATCGACGAAGTATTGTTGCACTTACAAAAGAGACTGCTGATATATACCGTGGTAAACTGACGATTGAAGTATATTTATTTTGGCTAGTCGGTGAACACTCCACTTCACTATTTTTCGTTGCTGTTGGTCACAATTCACACTAATTGTATTCCTTACTTAACTAACTCTTTTAGTAAGCGAGGTTTAAATTACTTTAAAATAACAAATTTGATGATTTTGACAAATACCTTCTTTTCAAAATTCGTTGATTAACCTTATCAAATCTTATCAAAACAACGAAGACGGTCACTTTTATCGATTAATTATAATTATAATATCACTTTTATCGACCGAAGTGATGTACACAGAAAAGAGAAAATGAAAATTGTTCGGTTGATAGCACACTAATTAATAGTTAAGACTTAGGTTTAGAAAAATACTGTATTTAAAATACATATGATTATTCCATACATTGAACGACAAATATCAGTTATATTAAGCAGAAATAAAAGCGAGAATATCTTTAACTACCTATTACCCGCGACTTCGTCTGCGATGATCTAGCGAAAGAGTAAAGAAAACACATTTTCCAAAGGAAATACTAAAACTTTTCCCTATGTTTATCTGAATCTTTTCAAAGCTAGAGTGAACAAGCATTAGCGAGACTTACCTTCTTTTATGCTTGCATGCTACATCAAAATAATAATAAAACAAAAAGATGGTGTAGTTATTGTAATTAATTAATAAGAAAGAAAGGAAAGAATCATAAGAAATATGACACTTCAAACGAGTGTGAACATCCTCTAGAGTTCTTAATACTCGATTGGACACGGGAAAATATTGATTATAATCCCTAAGTACTAATTATAATCCCTTTGTAAATTTTTCATAGAGTTCCCTGAGAATTTATGGAAAATGTATTGCACTTTATGTAGAATTGCCTTAAGGCGTAAAGAGCTACATTTGCTTCATCTATTGTCTTATCTTTAGAGGTTTTGTGATTTTGTAGGGTGGCTCTTTATTGCACTTCAATTTATTGAGCCGTATTACTTAAGATCCATTACAACACATGAAAATGCGGACTTACCTCGAAATGGAACTTCTTCCAGTCAATTATTGAGACTAAAGGTGATATACATTGCAAAATAGATGTGCAAGTTACCTAGCACTGTGCAAATCCCTAACTAACAATACAATTAAAGAAGCTTAATAAATTTGGCTAACTAAATATTACTTTAGTTTAAGTGTCAACATTTTAATACCTCTACTGTTCCCAAATTGTAATTTTGAAACTCTATTACCATGCCATAAAGTCCAGAGTGTTCCTACTGACGTGCAGTTGGGTGTACCTATGCACATAACACCTTTCATTAAGGAAAAGGCCCTTATTCACATATTATGAGTATGCATGTTTTGTATAAACAATGATACTACGTTTCAATAAATTTTTCGCATCTATCTTCGGCCACTGAGATTAAAATTTAAATGAATAAATCTTAAATATGCGACTATTATTAATAATTTGCTAATAATTTATAATCACACCTAAACTCTTTACTTTGTAGTATTTTTACTACACTGGGCATAACCTTAAGGCCTTTGGTGACGATAAATAAAGCTTTCATGAAAATTGGAACCTTTAACCTTGCACTTAGGAACTTACCTATTGCCTTGTTGCGTAACTTATGCGGCCTTGTAGCCGAACTCATTGATATACGGCCGTGTAGCCCAATTCATTGACATATTATGGTCTTATAGCCCAACTCATTTACATATAAATAACAATCTTTTATTTCATATTTCAACTCATTGTCATATAAATAATAATCTTTTATTTCAGATTAGAAATAATGGCCTTGATGCCAAACCATGGCCTTGATGCCAAACCATGGCCTTGATGCTGAACCATGGCCTTGATGCCAAACCAAACCATGTAACAATCTTTTATTTCATATTTCAACTCATTGTCATATAAATAATAATATTTTATTTCAGATTAGAAATAATGGCCTTGATGCCAAACCATGGCCTTGATGCCAAACCCTGGTCTTGATGCCAAACCATGGCCTTGATGCCGAACCATGGCCTTGATGCCAAACCATGGCCTTGATGCCGAACCATGGCCTTGATGCCAAACCAAACCATGTAACAATCTTTTATTTCATATTTCAACTCATTGTCATATAAATAATAATCTTTTATTTCAGATTAGAAATAATGGCCTTGATGCCAAACCATGTCTTTGTTGCCAAATCCTGGCCTTGTTGCCAAACCGTGTCCTAGTGCCAAATTTTGGTTTTGTTATCTACAGTTCTACATAATTTTTATTACTATCATTGTTTGTTTGTTGTCATGTTGCCTTGTATTAGACTTAATATTATCATAATTTTATTGTAAGTAGTAATGTTATATAGGCATTGTTGCCCTATGTAATAACTAAAATCTTTTTGAATCTATTGTACTTAATTCGTACTTTACGTGATAACAACTGATGTAAACAAACTATATTTCAAAGAACTACGAGTTCCCAACCTTTTTGTTATTTAGATTTTGTATGAGACGTCTTGTAATATTCAACGTCAATATTTCTTGACAATCTTTATTAATTCTGTCAGATTACTTCATAATCATAATTAAATCTTGTGTTTGATCAATTTCACATAATGTAAAAGCACTGTTAAATAATATTGTGCCATATTATAGCAAACATTCGGATCTCTATAACTTATAAAGAATAGTGTTGTACATGTATTCGTTTTTGAGAGACGGTACGAGGACGTACCTATCACAATCGGATGGCCGACTGTTGTCATGACAGATATTCTGATCTCCAATATTATAATATTTAAGTCACCAGTGTTTACTAACTTTTCATAGCTTTACGATATTGTTCATAAATGGCTGTTGTATTGACTCCTTTTTACGAACTGTCAGAGCGCGGCGGCTTTTCGACCAATCCCAGCGTTTTATGGAAAGGGTAATATTGTGGTGGGAGAGGTCTCTTGAACGTTCGAGCCAGCCTCGCTCAGGCAGTCGTATTTTGTTCTTCAAACTGGGAGATTCTACCTTTAAAGGAGTAATCACGTATTGTGTAAAATTATGAAGACTCTTCTTCATATGTATGGTATTGTGTTAATGTACCCATTTTAACACTGTGTAAAGTGAATAACTTATTACAAAACGTAAGTAGACTTCGAGTGTTTTATTTAACATATTTTTCAACTCCCTCTCATTTGTTAACAAATATTATAATAAATCAAGGAAAGAGTTTATTTCCTACCTTCATCTAACTTTATGAATTCGCCTAATTTTGAAGAATGATTGAGATGGGAATGTGTCTTATCTAGTACATACCTACCTTTGGCTAAAATGGCTGTGTTCTGTGTATGACATATTAAATCATGCCTTCCTTAAATTTAAAAGGGGAATTTTCTTACAAGATGAAATCAAAAGCTTGATAATAATTAGTTCTGTATTTAAGGTGAAGCAGAGAGCTAGCCTGAAGTGGTCTCTTTTCTGTACTAAAAGAAGGCAGATTGTCCACATTGTGCAGATCGAATTGTCATTAAGCCTAGCTATCGTACTAGATGCATAGTCGATTGTGCGTATGAACGTACTGAAATAATGCTTTCTCAATAAAATACATTTGAGCTAAGAGGACGGGAAAGACAAGGAACATTCCCTGATCCTTGCGAGATTCTAAAATAATGTTTCTCAGGTTCACATATAAGAGCTAAATCACTTACATATTTTCTAAAATGTTGCTTTCATTGTTCAATGTGTTCTTTTATTGTTCAGATTTAATTATGACTGACTTGGGTCTTGGACCTTGACAAGTAAATGTAAATTCATGTAAATAATTGTTCCAAAAATTCCGCGTATCTATTGCTTCGCTAAGAAGATGAAACTGTATTTTATATGTGTATATATTCCTATAAGACCTGGATTGCGGGACAAGTCCAGGTTTCTTTTGAATCCTCCTCTCAATCTTTCTATTGTGACATGTCGAAACTACAAACTTACTACCAGACAAGATTGACGGTGTAAAGAAATATCCCTTGCTATTTTTTTGCTCAATTATATCTAGAGTAGCTTCATAAAGCGGAATTGGATACGTATGGCAGAGAATTATCCAGTCAGGAGTCGAGATTCATGAATGACCGCGGTGGATTGGGGCGGTCATTTCCCCCAAAAAAATTGGGGACCATGATACCTATCAACTAGCTAAAGCATCTTTTCTTCCCTTATATTGGTTCCCTTGGATCTCCCAAGAAGTCAGTCATAGTTATAGATACTAGTTCATGAAGCCACCCTCAACCATATAACCTCACATTCTAATTATCTTATCCTATGTTCTTACCTATTCTACATACTTACTCCATGTTCCTTTTGTCAGCGTAAGCTCATACTAGGATAGGTAGGCTTTAGGAGTTAGGTTAGTATAAGTCATGCTCTCCCTACAGATCCAGCTTCACTTTGGCCATAGTGTTAGGTCTTAAGCCACTAGAACGATCACAAGCCAAATTATTCATTATAACAGGGTTTAATAGTAGGGAACAATTTTGGGTAATGCTATTTTTGTTTTCCTATTCTATGCATTAGATTTAAATTAATAAGTTAAAACAAAAAAAAATCAAGTCAGGCTAGGCTGTATAGCAAGTACGTAAGTAAGTCGGAGTAAGTTAAGTAGAAGAGTTAAGAAGTTAGGTAGGATCAAGTTAGGTGGGTAGGAGAGTTACAAGTTTGTGCCGTGAGCCATGATGTTGAGTCAGGCTTACAGCTAGGGTGAACTGTTACAACTTGTTGCCGTGCCGACGGATGCGAATTTCTGGGTTATTACTGATATTAATTGTAACAGCGGGCCTTTATATTTACTATTTTAGATACTTATTGATATGTTAGTACTGTTACTTAAGATTTTGTTATTATGTATAGGTAAAATTCTAAGAAATAAGTATCTCACACAATTTATAAAATATTTCTCTATTTATGTGCAACACGCTTACAGTACACTGGCAAAATACTATACAATATGAAATTTCACAGTAACTGCCTTTTACATTTAAGATACAATTATACTTAACTTCTCACACAGGACACTCACATCCTCTGGTTATTCCGAACAAATTGGAACGTCATTTCAAGGGCCTTTCCATCAGAAATTATTACAGCGAGTCCTTAACGCTAGTAGTATATTTATTGGGAAGTCTCGATCACCCTTAACCCCTGTCGATTGTCCGCTTCGCCGCTCCTCTTCGCTCCGCGCAATCGTCAGGGTTTAAGAGTGATCTATCCTATCCCAATATATATCAGGTTTAGAAAATTATAGTTACCGTAAATATACGAGAGATTGTATGACGAAACGGAAATAACTCATAAATAACCGTTTCTTTTTCAGATCGATAGATTATATTTCTAGCATATTTTTTAAAAGAATCCATCTAAATTATCCCCATTTATTTAATTATTTTGCCGTCCAAAAAGTATAATAAATTATATTAAATATGAATTCGCCAAAAATAAAAAAGATCTTCTTTCTTTTTTTTTCAACTTTTATCAAACAATATCAAAAAAATATCTTCCTAACCAAAAAAAGTAATAGAGCTGTTTTGCTTTCTTATATAACTAAAAATTATTGTAATAAGCACTTAGTTTTTTTTTTTTTTAAATCCTACACAAAATGTCTACAGAAAGTGGTTTTCAAAGCTTTTTTGGAGTAGGTATAGCATTTTCATGAAAAATATACGAATCATATACATTTAAGAACAAAAAAGGTTTAGTTCAGTTTTTTACTTTGACCTTTAATGGTTAATAATTAACACAATAATTTCAAGTTTTAAAAATATAAATAGAAATTTTTTATATTTTAATGTTGGGTTAAAATACATATACGTTTATCTCTTACATGAAGTATATTCTTGTCTGTTACTATTTTTGCCTAAGCTTTATTTCATTTTAAAATTTAAATTTTAGGTGCATTCGTAAATGTAGTGTCTAAAAATTATATGTAAGTAAGATATATACAAAAAAAGAAAAAAAAAACTCGCTAATAACATAATAGTAATTAAAATAAATTTCACTTACCGATTAATATAAAGTTCTTAGCACTGCATCTACTTAAGTCACTTTGAACATCCACTTAAGTCTATCCACTTGAGTCACTTTGAACATATCATAATTTTTTATGAACAAATTATATGCGAGTCCCAGATTAACCGGGTCCTGGCTATACCAGGCCTTAACAAAAATGGCACGAATAAATTTGTTTTCAGTTTTTAACTTGCATCGATTTTTTTTAATTTTCACCCAAAATTTTCTCGAGGCCCAGATCGACCGAGTTCTGGCAAAACCAGACCTTAAAAATAAGTTTTTTTTCTCGATAAAATTTTTGGGGTCAAGAAAAACTAAAATATTGTTTCAGACCAGCCAAAACCTGGATTAACCAGTTTTCGTAATGCAAGAAAAAAACCTTATAAAACTAATGATACGTCCGCGATCGTAGACACTCTTGTGGGACTGCACTAAATTGATGATCTAGCAAAAACAGTCGTCAGTCGCCACGTGCAAATCACCGCATGCGAGTCGCCGAGTGCTAAACTGCTGATGAAGATGATTAATTCTGAGTTGCCTTGTGAGCATTTCATTGGCATATGATATTTTAACTAGTCTATGTTTTTTACCCGGATTCACTTGCACAAGTTAAAAATGTGTAAAAAATAAATGATTTTATCAGGTTGTAGTCTATACTACTGTCAAATATTATTATGTTCTATTTAGCGGTTTAGCCTTTAAAGTATATAGTTTTGATTAATCAGTTAATTACCAAGGTTACTTATCCAATTTATCATCAATAGACCAGAAGTGATTAAACTAACCAGTGGTCAAAGTTGCTTCCGAAGCAAGAAAACGCACTAACGTAAATAAATAGCTAACATCACTCAATCATGAGTGCTTTTTACTTCTTAAACTAATTTAGTCCCTGTAGTTTCGTCAAATAAAACAAAAGAATATTTAATGTTGTTTCTTTAAAACCTTATGAAATACATAACTACTTACTTCATACAATTTCCAATTTAACTAAAGTACTTTAACGTTCAATGTTCATAATTTATAAGTACTAAAAAAACTACCCATTTCATCATCATTACAACATTCCATGAAATATCCACTACAGGACATCCCTGTCTCCCTCCAGAATTCTAGGTTTATGGTTTGCACCGTGGACCGCGGTTGTAGGTGACCGCAGTATGATACACAGGAGGATGCTGCTACCCATCTTCCAGTTTATAACCCTTAGTCACCTCTTACGACACCCCCAGGTATGTATGGGATGGTACTATTCACACACACACACACACACAGACACATTTAATTCTATAAATTTCATCGTATAAGAGGGGTCAATTCCTGTATAGTCGCTAAAGAAAATCTTAAAATTTGTTACCTGAATTAGGTAACTATTAACTGAAAAAGAAACAACAACACCCATATTACCATAAATAAAACCATCGGCTTAACGTACCTACCGAAACACTGAATCATCTTACTTTTCTGACAGTCAAGTGAATTTACCTGCAATGTCCTAACCAAACTGAAGACTGTTTCACAAAATGATTTTTGTGTTTGACAGTGGACCTATTGAGAATCGAATGTTACACCTCCGGGTCAAGAGCCGAGCGCCCCAACTATTAGACCATGAAGGATGTTAATAGTAAAATTAAAATAAAATACTAATAACGTGCTTTTTCGATCATCAAGTAGCCTTAATCCGTTTTCATAGAGTTAACTATCTGATCTAGAGGATTTATTGAGAACACTTGTATTTACACAGAGCGAACCAGACCCATTCTTAGATTAAGCTTTGCAACGCTAGCCTACCTTTATCAACGTGCCGAAGAAACGCTTCAGTTGATGCGCCACTAGCGGTCACCCATCCTTGTCTGACCACTGATAACATTGCTTAACTTTTTGAAACCATCTTCAGAAAAGATCATTATTTAATGCTCAGTTCGACAATCGAACTCGTGTCGCAATTTCAAGCTGGTGATTAACCATTACACCATAGGAGGACTTTTAAATTGCGCAACAGAACGGGCGGCATCGGAAATGCCGATCTAAAAGAAAATTTTTGCAAATTTTCGGTTACATGTAATTTGATCGATTTGTTTTTCGTATCGATTTGCTGATACAGATAATATTTGGGTGTGATTGATTTTCTTTATGTGTGCGTTGTGTATTCTCTATACGTGAAAGGTGTATATAAGCTGGCCGTTATTTTCTAAATTCAACCACAACTCATCGGGACTTCGGAGCTCAGAAGTGAATACCTGTCTGCAAATCAAGCTTGCCTCCTGCTGTCTGCCGCCTAGAAGAGGATTGATGCCCACCTAGATAGCAGCTGCTATCTACTGACCAGAAGTGGATACAACCTGCCTGCAGTCTGCCGCCCACCTGCTATCGACCGCCCGCCCAAAGCCTGTCTTCAAGTGGATACCTGCTTACCCGCCGTTGATACCGCCCACCCGCAGTCTACCGTTCAGAAGTGTCGTCCGCCCTCTGCCGCCCACCACCTGTCTCCTGCTGCCTGTTGCCCGCCTGCTACCTGAATCTTCATAATTAAATTCAAGTGCTACAAGATAATGTTCGTGAGTTTTTAGATTTTTTTTATGATTTAATTCAAATGAATGCTCTTAATCACTTCTTTTTTTTACTTATGTCTTTTTTTGTTTTGTTAATAGGTCTGAAGGAGACTATAAAAAGAGAGGCGCTTCTAGCGTGTGGGACACGCCTGGCTCTTCATCTGAGGAAGAAACTATAAGGTAATTATCTATTTAGATACTCGTGTATATTTCATAAGTTGTCTTTTAATAGCTTTTTCTTTAAATTTAATTTCTTGTTTCAGTCCACCTCCATCCAAGCAAAAAAAACAAAAAACATCGAGTCCTGCTGCAGTAGTGGTGGGAAAAGGCAAAACGAAGAAAAGCGAAAAGAAAAAAGAAAGGTTTGTATTTTTACTCACATCATAAAGCTACTACACTGATAAACCATTATGATAGTCTTAATCCCTTTTTTCTTATCTACCACTTAGAAAATTAGCGCAATAATAATAAAGTCTACCCAAAGTAATTGAACCGATCAACTGATATTTTTTGTATTGAAAAAAAATGAAAAAATGTTTATTTGGCAAAACTCTACATCAGTACAATTACTCGTGGACCCCACACTAGGTCATGCCTGTATCGTGGGGGCCTGAAATGCACGAATTTCCAACAATTTTTTAGGTAGAAAACATAACTAAGAGAAACTAATCACAAATGAAAACTAAGGTAATAAATTAATAAAATAAATATCAGCTAATTTAAATACAAGTAAGTTTTGTTAATATGTTAGTTGTAGAACAAATTTTAATTTATACCTATTATTTTACAATTTTCAATAAGGTTTCAGTTTCGACATAAGACAAACATAGTAGCCACTGCTTTACAGCCTTCCTAGCATCCTTTACTGTGATGTATGTTTAATTGAATTGTTTGTTATAGCAAATCTGCGGCACTAGAGCTGTTTGGTGAGGAGGAGCCAACCAAAGACCACGTCCAGCCGGTGTGGTCATCCCTGACTCGTCGGGTGGCGGGTGGCACCCTGCGAAACAGCGCGGTCCTCGACGGCGGGGAATTTTTCGTGGAAGTGCGTGTTTACAACACAGAGGAAATCAGGGGCGTGACTGACTACAAAGAAAGATACGAGAAGGCTACCGTGGCCAAACTGCATGTTGAAGTTACGGCAGATGATCCTATATGGGCTTTAACAAAAAAAATATTTTCTGAAGGGAAAAAGAAATTTAAAGAAGAAGCCGTTTTTTATCAAAGTTGTAAGAAAAAGTGATTTCTTTTGCTCTTCAGAAAATATTTTTTTCTTTTTATATTTTTAGTGTTTAGTTTACCTGGTATGTCACTTTCTTTTTTAAATAATAAAATTGGGATAGTATAATTAATAAATAAAGTTTCCTTTTTTCGGTACATAAATTCTTTTCTTCATTTTTAGGGTTCCGATACCAAAATGGTAAAAAAAAGGAACCCTTATGGTGCCGCTCTGTCTGTCTGTCTGTCTGTCTGTCCGTCTGTCTGTCACACCTCTATATCTCAGCAACCACTTTTGCTATCGACCTGAAATTTGGAATAGTTTTAGAATATAGTTGCCCAATTTAATTGCACATGAAAAAAGTTTGAAAAAAGTATGAACATTAATGTAAAGGGGGTCAAAATAGGGGGGGCCAAAATTAAATTTGTCGCTTCTAGGTCGAGTGGGGTATCATATGAAAGGGCTTTACTTGTACATTTTCAAATATATTTTTGTATATTTTTAATGTGGCTCGACCACTGTGTAGTTACGAGTGCGGCGCGTCGCTCTGTGGTCAATGCGGAAGTTCTATACGACACCTATTGTTCTGATCACCTGCCTTTGCTCATCCACTGTAATCTGAATACTATTTTACCTAAATGTATTAACGCCGTAATTTCTTGTAATAAGATTAAATGGGGAGAAAGGGACGATAGTCAGAAGGATAAATATCATGAATATTGTAATTCAAAATTTAGTCAGTTCGATTTTCCTTCAGAGTTTTCTAAATGTTCCGACAGATTTTGTAATGATTCCAGTCACAAGTTGTTATTGAATAAAATGTACTGTGATATTGTGGGGGTGATGAGAGAGGGCGCTGAGTGTAGTTATCAATTACCTAAACGGAAAAATCATAAATATGTACCGGGGTGGAATCGACACGTCAGTGCTGCTCACAGGGAAGCTCGACTTTGTTTTCAATCGTGGGTTTTGTACGGCAAACCTAAGTCCGGGGCTATATACAGTAGTATGCGCGACTCTAGAAAACTTTTTAAGTCGAAGTTAAAGTATTGTCAAGACAATGAGACCCAAATTAAAATGGATATCTTGGCAGAACACCATGCTAAGAAAAATTTCAGCAAATTCTGGAAAACAACCAATAAGCTGAATCCTAGGTCGAGCTTACCTGTGAGTGTCGGTGGAGTGCACGAGCCAAGAGACATAGCGACCGCGTTTCAGCGCCACTTCAGGGTGGAGTCACCGCTCGGGCGGGCGTCGCAGGCGGTCGATGCTGGGGGTCAACCTGTGGACATTAGTGTATGCTTCTCGGCCGAAGATGTAACGGCTGTTATAAAGAAGATGATGAGAGGCAAGTCCCCGGGTTATGACGACCTCAGCATCGAGCACCTGAAGTACGCTGGTGTGCACCTATCAAACATCCTCGCAATGTTTTTCAACCTATGCGTGAGTCATAGTCATTTACCAGATGATTTAATGTATACTGTGGTAGTTCCAATTCTTAAAAATAAAACAGGTGATGTCTCGGATTTGTCTAATTATAGACCGATTTTGTTAGCAACTATCGTAGCTAAGGTACTGGACAGTTTGCTTGACAAACAGTTGGATAAGCACATTCATCTAAATGACGCACAGTTTGGCTTTAGGCCGGGTCTCTCAACTGAAAGTGCTATCTTCTGTCTCAAGCAAACTGTTCAGTACTATACTGCTAGAAAAACACCAGTCTACGCATGTTTTTTGGACTTATCCAAAGCTTTTGACCTGGTCTCTTATGATAAACTTTGGCAGAAGTTAGAATCAGAAACTGAGCTACCGTATGAGATTGTGTCAATGTTTAGATACTGGTATAATCATCAGCAAAATAGTGTAAGGTGGGCAGGGGTGTACTCGGATGCGTACGGGTTGGAGTGCGGGGTGAGGCAGGGGGGGTTGAGCTCGCCCCGTCTCTTCAACTTGTACGTGAACCAGCTCATAGAGGAGCTCAGCGGCGCCAATGTCGGTTGCTCTATAGATGGAGTACGCGTCAATAACATCAGTTACGCTGACGACATGGTGCTGCTGACCCCTTCTGTGGCTGCCATGAGGAAGCTCCTGCACATCTGCGAGTCATACGCGGAGGCCCATGGGCTCAGATACAACGCCAAAAAGAGTGAATGGATGATTTTTAAAGCTGGTACCAAATCTCACTCTTCAGTACCCATCACTCTTTGCGGCACTCCCTTGAAAAGGGTACATACATTTAAGTATCTGGGCCACTGGGTCACCGACGACTTATGCGATTGCGAGGATATTGATAGGGAGCGTAGGGCGCTGGCCGTCCGCTGCAACATGTTGGCGCGCAGGTTCGCACGCTGTACTACACAAGTAAAGTTGACGCTCTTTAGAGCATACTGTCAGAGCTTTTACACGTGCAGCCTGTGGGCCAACTTTACGCAGCGGGCGTACAACGCGCTACGCGTACAGTACAACGATGCACTCAGGATTCTGTTTGTAGTGTTTGTATCTATTAAATAGATATATTTCATTGTCTCATGTACACGACGGTTGACATCTGTCACTCGGGCAGTCGCGTGTAGAAGCTGATGCCGGGTAGACGTGCTGCGATTATCGGTGTATGAGTGAGCCAGTGATCACCCTTGGGTAGAACAGAAGGTTCTACAATGGCGACGAGGTGAAAGGTCAGTGCCAAAAATTTATTTTCGCGAAAATAGAGGAGGGAGACTCAGTATGGAGGTACAAAAGGAAAAATGAAAGAAACGCGGTAAATAAGCTCTAATATTTATCAAAATATCTTAAACAAATTCCAAACAATATTCAAAGCAGGTATTGATTGCTATTTGTACATCAAAATAATCTATTAGCAGTGCTTTAGCCATATAAGCGCATGGGCAATGATGTGTCATTGGCGGTAGGCTAGGCTAGGAATAAGATAGATAACATCGATTCCTCCTGGCAAAGCACACTGATACGTATGTTGTACCTACTAAAAAGGAATACAGTTGCTTAGGGTTCCTTTGAGTGAATCTCATATAGTTATTATACAAACAACCCACCTTTTTAACATCCTTTTGTTTACCTATTTGAAAAAGGAAAAAATAAAACATATTCCGAGTGATTTACAAAGATTGCTTGCTTGCTTTTCGTGTAGGCTGCTGGGCCCGTCGATCCAACAAACGTTATAGGTTAACTTTACACTTTCATCTAAGTAGGACTATGTATCAAGTAGTTATGTACCTATATGTTAAGGAAGGGTCATGTGGCGGCATTGTAACTCATTGATAGCATATCTACAGCAAAATTACGTTGTTACATACGGTATTAGAGTTGCAGGATTAAGCTAAAGGGAAAGAATAAGTAAACAGTCAAATTCAGTTGCTAAATATTTGGTTGTTGGTTGGATACAGTTAAAGACATATGTAGAACCTTCAGTTCTACCCAAGGGTGATCACTGGCTCACTTATACACCGACAATCGCAGCACGTCTACCCGGCATCAGCTTCTACACGCGACTGCCCGAGTGACAGCTGTCAAACGTCGTGTACATGAGACAATGAAATATATCTATTTAATAGATACAAACACTACATCCCTTCCTTATTTAATTTATTTTTATATTGTCTTGTAGTTATAGTTACCTTTTACAATTTCACTTTAGAAATCAATACATTACATACGCAATGATGAATCTACGTGCCCAACGCGTTAGTATCAAAATGTTAATTTTATGGTTGATCATCGTTTTTGTCTTCATCGTCTCTAGTTTCTTCCGTCTGTACTGTTTTCCATTTTCCTTCCACTTTCTTCAAATAAACAACCTTTTTCCGTAATCTTTGTCCTGTCTACATAAATACATAATATCACACCTTGTTCCCTTGTCCTGTCTCCTCATTCCAAATCGTTGTGTCTCCTTCTACAGTCTTATACGAACGCGAGTCCGAACTGTCCTGAGTCAACTGTAACAAACTAATTATTTTTCCACCGTCATCTCTGAACTTCTTCAGCCTACTGTTCATGACTGTAGGTAGGTACACCATCCCAAAAATTATCATAAGCGCTTGACCACTATACTAAAAAACCTGTTACACTGCACTACTATTCCAACAAAACCGTAATGGTCACAGTACACTACCCGTATCATCATAATTTGTGGGTTTTGGATTACATCCCAAAACGATTATAACTAAACCAGCACTACTCTTATCATTAGGGTATTGGAACGAAAATATAGTCCACCTGTATGTATATTACCGTGTAGCTGGCAAATAAAGAATTGAATTGAAAAGATAGACTGGGGAGGAAGAGAGACAGTACCATGCGAACAAGGGGCAGACATCAGGAATAGTCGAGAACAGAACATTGGCCGAACCATTGGTAGTGGACATCGACAACATATTCGACAATCGCCTAATTCATTCGAGTGTGACTTATTTGCATAACGACCATTAATCCTTTCTTGCCATTGAACGGTCCAGGTGCGAGTCCAGGTAACTGCAAGAAGCTATCTTGTAAACCGCTCGGCCAAACCTGACCAAAAGAATCAAACTAACTGCAAGAATCTTTCATCAAAATCACTCATCCACTCCTGACCAAGAATTTTCAAAACTTTAACGAACTCCCAATCTCTAAGACTGACTACAGGTCAAATTTAAAAAGGCAGAATTCGAACTAAGTTTAAGTAGCAAAGTACTAAAATCATGTAAAACAATCGCATCTCTCTGATATCAAATTAAAAGTCACTCTTGCTCTCTAACGCGTCAAAGTTAATTAGACCATCGACCAATAATTTCTAGATTAGATAAAAACTATTTCCAGACTAAGCAACTGATATCACGTCCTGAAATCAAAATAATTCACCATATACTCCCAATATTATCGCCTCTATCCGGCAAGTACATCGCCTCCTTCCGGCTAGTACACAAAAAACGAACGCCTCCATCCGGCGGGTACATCGCTTCCATCAGGCTAGTACCTTTAAAATTATTTGCTCATAGAACTTCAAAACAATTCAGTCTTCAAACTGTACTAACAAAACATTGAATTTAATCATTGATCGCCCGTCCGCACATCATCTCCACTATCAGCACTATCAGCAGTCACATAAACATACTAGCCAAATCAAAATAACGTTTCACATCTAAGCATGGTACTAAATCCTCTAGTCCAGGTAAACCTACACGTCACTGTCCGCTCGCACTAGAGATACTATGTCTTTAAACTCACAGCTGCTATGCGATTCAGGTTTATCATCTTGGCAAAGTCATCATCTAAAATCTCACATCTACTTTCAAAAACAATCACAACTTTAATGAATATTTTACACACTCTTTTTTAGGTTATTAAAAACATCAATTTCAGTAATAAACATTAATAATTTTAGAAACGCAGCTGTAATGTTGAACAACGCCCATACTCATTCAAACAACAATAAACGCTATAAAATTGTACTGGGCTATTGAATCAGTCTGGTTGCTGTCATCCTACTAGGTATGTCTAAATGGTATTTCAAAACAATCGCCAATATTTACTTACATTCTCACCTGAGACCACAAAACCAATACAAGAACTTGAAAGTTACCGTTTTTTTCATTAAACAATAATTATGGTTTGGTAATCACTTGACCAAAATCGCCAAAGCACCTGTGTACTCTTTAATCACGTTACTGTAAGACGATTTGAACTTCATCTCGAAACCACCCCAGAAAGGTTATGTTATGAACGCAATCTTTACTGCACTAACACTAAAATCATGAGTCCAACACTCAAGAATACTGTGAAAGTCATGGCACGATCAATACTCTACGAGTAAGTTTCTATTGTTTTTACTTACCTTACGTTAGCGCAATGTGTCAAATATCGTGTTAAGTAAACAAGAAACCACATCAAAAAGACTATGAAAATCCTAGCACTATTACAAAAGCATTGTAAATATCTGGGCACTACATTTAAGTTTTCTCTATGTAAACTTTATCGCCTTCTGCTATATTCGAATCACCCGCACATCTTTTCCGATCCCCATATTCTTTCCTCTTTTTTTCCTATCTCTATATCTCGCTTCTGTAATTACTGTATGCAATGTTACTCATCCCCCATTGTTAGTATTTTTTTACCTACATAACACTTATTTTATTATTATTATTTTTTACGAACGGGTGATGCTAAAACTGACTCTAGCTTAAATTACATAAACCCATTTCCAATTTAATGGTTTTAAAACTTCCAATTTAATGGTAGCAGTACTTCCAATTTAATGATAGTCATACTTCCAATTTAAAGGTAGCCATACATCCGATTTAATAATAGCCATACTTCTAATTTAACGGTAGCCATACTTACAATTTAATGGTAGCCATACTTCCAATTTAATGGAGGTCATACTTTCAATTTAATGAAAGTCACTATTTTTTACCACTTTCAATTCAATGAAAGTCCAAACCGAGTACACTGGAATAAACCATTTTAAATTAATAGAACTTTTATTATATTATAATTAATTATTTCAAGTTATAATTTATGGAGGTTCAAAATCATATTTATTAAACCTGCTCTCAAAATAAACTCTAATTATTCCAATTAGAGAGAGGGAACGATGACCAAGGGATGGAAGTTTGTATGGAAATCCTTCCATCCCAAGGGTGGGAAAAAGGTATGAAAATCAATTACTGACCCGATTAAGTTTTTTTTTCCTTCTGTAGTCATACAGCAAAGAGATTTTAACTGTCTAAAAATCATATTTTAAATAAATTGTTACTGGCCACATCCATTTTTTTTTTTATCGGTCACCAATCTCCTTGGTGCATGCAGAAAATTAAAAACAAATGATTTTTGTAAAAAACGCGCGGATTCACGGAAGAAGAGGCTGCATGACCCTATGATCTTAACTTACTTCAGAAACGAGCGAATGAGAATAAAAAAGCCCGCGCGTTTTCGCAAATATTCAGATTGATTTAACATTTGTCTTTGTATTTTTTGTTTAATATGGATACTTCTAGTGATAGTGATTATGCTTCCCTATCACACCGCCAGAGCTATTAGAGGCTGCCTGTTGCCGGAAAAATCTAAATACAGATACAACAATACTTATGAAAATGTCATACGTTGGCAAAAGGTAAAGAAAACGTCTTAATTTTCTGAAAATATAATACTCTCATATTTTAGTGAGAAAGCAAAACAATATATAAGCCAAGCACGATATGGGCTATGCACTCCATGTTGAGAAGCACAATGTTAATAAGAAATAACATCAACATAAAGGAGTATCCGAAATTGACCGCATTTTGCATTTATATCCATTATTTTTAAAAAGCACTATACATACATCATTCGGGATAAAGCTCAGTTCCATACCTCGAATGGTTTGCGCCCCTCGCAAGCTCGTGGCGCAAATGCCATGTTCTCGGTATGGAACTGTCAGTTTCTTCCCTCTTGAGTAATGTACCTACTGCTATTAATTTCAATAGGTAACATTTCCACCAACCCATAGCAGTGCTTACAGCCGTCAAACGTACCTACTTATCTAATAATAATTATGAGACATCCACAATATTACCA
Organism: Athrips mouffetella; assembly: GCA_947532105.1. NCBI lineage: Eukaryota > Metazoa > Arthropoda > Insecta > Lepidoptera > Gelechiidae > Athrips > Athrips mouffetella. The sequence continues at coordinate 201,462 of CANNWQ010000057.1, read as the reverse complement.
TTGCTGTAGGATGGTACAGTCGACGACAGGTCAAGCCTGACACTCGCAGTGCAACTCCAGCCCGTACGTCCATTGAAACAAGAACGGCAAAAGTGCCATGTGTCAAGCTTGATGTGCCCCTGATTGTGCAACTTTGTAGGCCTAAATTATTTCTATTCAACAAACAAGTTACAAATAAATGTTGCATGTTACAGTGAGCTATAGAAATTATACTGTAATTAATTATAACATTGTTATTTTATTACCTTTAGTCAAGCAATACATCGATTTGACTTTTAAAGCGTTTGATAAACACCTATGTTTAAAACTTTAAGCTATAACTTTTACCCTGACTAGTTTTACTTTATTTTACATATTAGGTACAACCAGATCTATGTATTTAACTGTACTTCCAAATATTTATCAACTGAATTTGACTGTTTACTTATTCTTTCCCTTTAGCATAATCCTGCAACTCTAATACCGTATGTAACAACGTAATTTTACTGTAAATATGCTATCTATGAGTTACAATGCCGCCACATGTCCACATAGCTACTTTTTTATTTAGCTACTTGATACATAGTCCTACTTAGATGAAAGTGTAAAGTTAACCTATAACGTTTGCTGGATCGACGGGCCCAGCAGCCCACACGAAAAGCAAGCAAGCAATCTTTGTAAATCACTTGGAATATATTATTTTTTCCTTTTCCAAATAGGTAAACAAAAGGATGTTAAAAAGGTGGGTTGTTTGTGTAATAACAAAATGAGATTCACTCATAGGGACCCTAAGCAACTGTATTCCTTTTTAGTAGGTACAACATACGTATCAGTGTGTTTTGCAAGGAGGAATCGATGTTATCTATCTTATTCCTAGCCTAGCCTACCGCCAATGACACATCATTGCACATTCGCTTTTATGGTTAAAGCATTGCTAATAGATTATTTTGAGGTAAATAGCAATCGATACCTGCTTTGAATATTGTTTGGAATTTGTTTATGATATTTTGATAAATATTAGAGCTTATTTACCGCGTTTCTTTCATTTTTCTTTTTGTACCTCCATACTGAGTCTCCCTCCTCTATTTTCACGAAAACAATTTTTTGGCACTGACCTTTCACCTCGTCGCCATTGTAGAACCTTCAGTTCTACCCAAGGGTGATCACTGGCTCACTTATACACCGACAATCGCAGCACGTCTACCCGGCATCAGCTTCTACACGCGACTGCCCGAGTGACAGCTGTCAAACGTCGTGTACATGAGACAATGAAATATATCTATTTAATAGATACAAACACTACAACATAGATCTGGTTGTACCTAATATGTAAAATAAAGTAAAACTAGTCAGGGTAAAAGTTATAGGTGAAAGTTTTAAACATGGTTGTTTATCAAACGCTTTAAAAGTCAAATCGATGTATTGCTTGACTAAAGGTAATAAAATAACAATGTTATAATTAATTACAGTATAATTTCTATAGCTCACTGTAACATGCAATATTTATTTGTAACTTGTTTGTTGAATAGAAATCATTTAGGCCTACGAAGTTGCACAGTCAGGGGCACATCAAGCTTGACACATTGCACTTTTGCCGTTCTTGTTTCAATAGACGTACGGGCTGGAGTTGCACTGCGAGTGTCATGCTTGACCTGTCGTCGACTGTACCATTCTACAGCAATGGTAATATTGTGGATGTCTCATAATTATTATTAGATAAGTAGGTACGTTTGACGGCTGTAAGCACTGCTATGGGTTGGTGGAAATGTTACATTAATAGTAGTACATTACTCAAGAGGGAAGAAACTGACGGTTCCATACCAAGAACATGGCATTTGCGCCACGAGCTTGCGAGGGGCGCAAACCATTCAAGGTATGGAACTGGGCTTTATCCCGAATTATGTATGTTTAGTGCTTTTTATTACATCTACGAGGAAAATAATAGATATAAATGCGAAATGCGGTCAATTTCGGAATGTTATTTCTTTTTAACATTGTGCTTCTTAATATGGGGTGCATAGCCCATATCGTGCTTGGCTTATATTGTTTTACTTTCTCACTAAAATATGAGAGTATTATATTTTCAGGAAATTAAGACGTTTTCTTTACCTTTTGCCGACGTATGAAATTTTCATAAGTATTGTTGTATCTGTATTTAGATTTTTCCGGCAACAGGCAGCCTCTAATAGTTCTGGCGGTGTGATAGGGAAGCATAATGACTATCACTAGAAGTATCCATATTAAACAAAAAATACAAAGACAAATCAATCGGAGTATTTGCGAAATCGCGCGGGCTTTTATTTTTATTCGCTCGTTTCTGAAGTAAGTTAAGATCATAGGGTCATGCAGCCTCTTCTTCCGTGAATCCGCGCGTTTTTTACAAAAACCATTTTGTTTTTAATTTTCTGCATGCACCAAGGAGATTGGTGACCGATAAAAAAAATGGATGTGGCCAGTAACAATTTATTTAAAATTTGATTTTTAGACAGTTAAAATCTCTTTGCTGTATGACTGCTAAAGAATTAAGGAAAAAAAAATTAATCGGGTCAGTAATGGATTTTCATACCTTTTTCCTACCCTTGGGATAGAAAATAAATTATAACTTGAAATAATTAATTGAAATATAATAAAAGTTCTATTAATTTAAATTGGTTTATTCGAATGCACTCGGTTTGGACTTTCATTGAATTGAGAGTGGTAAAAAATAGTGACTTTCATTAAATTGAAAGTATGACCTCCATTAAATTGGAAGTATGGCTACCATTAAATTGGAAGTATGGCTACCGTTAAGTTGGAAGTATGGGTACCGTTAAATTGGAGGTATGACGAACATTAAATTGGAAGTATGGCTACCATTAAATTGGAAGTGTGACTACCATTAAATTGAAAGTATGGCTACCATTAAATTGGAAGTATGACTACCATTAAATTGGAAGTATGACTACCATTACATTGGAAGTATGACTAATATTAAATTGGAAGTATGGCTACCATTAAATTGGAAATATGACTACCATTAAATTGGAAGTGTGGCTACCATTAAATTGGAAGTATGACTACCGTTAAATTGGAAGTATGGCTACCATTAAATTGGAAGTATGACTACCATTAAATTGGAAGTATGGCTACCATTAAATTGGAAATATGAAAACCATTAAATTGGAAATGGGTTAATTTAATTTAAGCTAGAGACAGTTTTAGCATCACCCGTTCGTAAAAAATAATAATAATAAAATAAGTGTTATGTTGATAACATTGGATAAAGTAATTACAGAAGCGAGATATAGATAGGGAAAAAAGGGAAAGAATATGGGGATCGGAAAAGACGTGCGGGTGATTCGGATATACTCGTATCAGAAGGCGATAAAGTTTACGTTAAGAAAACTAACATTTAGTGCCCAGATATTTACAATGCTTTTGTAATAGTGCTAGGATTTTCATAGTGTTTTTAATGTGGTTTCTTGTTTACTTAACACGATATTTGACACATTGAGCTCAAGTAAGGTAAGTAAAAACAATGTAAACTTACTCGTAGAGTATTAATCGTGCCATGACGTTCACAGTATTCTTGGGTGCCGGACTCATGATATTAGTGTTAGTGCAGTAAAGATTGCGTTCATAACATAACCTTCCTGGGGTGGTTTCTAGATGAAGTTCAAATTGTCTTACATTAACGTGATAAAAGCGTACACAGATGCTTTGGTGATTTTGGTGATTACCAAACCATAATGATTTAAAAAAAAAAGAAAAGAAACAGTAACTTTCAAGTTTTCGTATTGGTTTTGTGGTCTCAGATGAGAATGTAAGTAAATATTGGTGATTGTTTTGGAATACCATTTTGACATACCTAGAGGATGACCGTAACCAGACTGATTCAATGGCCCGGTAAAAATTTATAGCGTTTATTGTTGTTTGAATGAGTATGGGCGTTGTTCAACATTACAGCTGCGTTTCTAAAATTAATAATGTTTATTACTGAAATTGATGTTTTAATAACCTAAAAAAGAGTGTGTAAAATTTTCATTAAAGTTGTGATTGTTTTTGAAAGTAGATGTTAGGATTTTGGATGATGATTTTTGCCAAGATGATAAACCTGAATCGCGTAGCAGCAGTGAGTTTAAAGACATGGTATCTCAGGTGCGAGCGGACAGTGACGTGTAGGTGTACCTGGACTAGAGGATTTAGTACCATACTGAGATGTGAAACGTTATTTTGATTTGGCTAGTATGTTTATATGACTGCTGATAGTGCTGATAGTGGAGATGATGTGCGGAAGGGCGATCAATGATTAAATTCAATGTTTTGTTTAATACAGTTTGAAGACTGAATTGTTTTGAAGTTCTGTGAGCAAATGATTTTAAAGGTACTAGCCTGATGGAAGCGATGTACCCGCCGGATAGAGGCGTTCGTTTTTATGTGTACTAGCCGGATGGAGGCGATGAACTTGCCGGATAGAGGCGATAATTTTGGGAGTATATGGTGATTTATTTTGATTACAGGACTACAGGTGCTTAGTCTGAAAATAGTTCTTACCTAATCTAGAAATTATTGATCGATGGTCTAATTAACTTTGACGCATTAGAGAGTAAGAGTGACTTTTAATTTGATATCAGAGAGATGCGATTGTTTGACATGATTTTAGTACTTTCTACTTAAACTTAGTTCGAATTCTGCCTTTTTAGATTTGACCTGTAGTCAGTCTTAGAGATTGGGAGTTCGTTAAAGTTTTGAACATTCTTGGTCAGGAGCGGATGAGTGATTTTGATGAAAGATTCTTGCAGTTAGTTTGATTCGTTTGGTCAGGTTTGGCCGAGCGGTTTACAAGATAGCTTCTTGCAGTTACCTGGATTCGCACCTGGATCGGTCAATGGCAAGAAAGGATTAATGGTTGTTATGCAAGTAGGTAAGTCACACTCGAGTGAATTAGGCGATTGTCGAAAATGTCGTCGATGTCCACTACCAATGGTTCAGCCAATGTTCTGTTCTCTACTATTCCTGATGTCTGCCACTTGTTCGCATGGTGCTGTCTCTCTTCCTCCCCGTCTATCTTCGACATCAGAAACGGGATTTCGTTCCAATAGCCTAATGATAAGAGAAGTGATAAGAGTAGTGCTGGTTTCGTTATAATCGTTTTGGGATGTAATCCAAAACACACAAATTCTGATGATACGGGTAGTGTATGTAGTGTGACCATTACGGTTTTGTTGGAATAGTAGTGCAGTGTTACAGGTTTTTTTAGCATAGTGGTCAAGCGTTTATGATAATTTATGGGATGGTGTACCTACCTACAGTCACACACAGTAGGCTGAAGAAGTTCAGAGTTGATGGTGGAAAAATAATTAGTTTGTTTACAGTTGACTCAGGACAGTTCGGACTCGCGTTCGTGTAAGACTGTAGGAGGAGACACAACGATTTGGAATGAGGAGACAGGACAAGGCAACGGGGCGTGATATTATGTATGTATGAAGACGGGACAAAGATTACGGAAAAATGTTGTTTATTTGATAAAAAGTGGAAGGAAAATGGAAAACAGTGCAGACGGAAGAAACTAGAGACGATGAAGACAAAAACGATGATCAACCATAAAATTAACATTTTGATACTAACGCGTTGGGCACGTAGATTCATCATTGCGTATGTAATGTATTGATTTCTAAAGTCAAATTGTAAAAGGTAAATATAACTACAAGACAATATAAAAATAAATTAAATAAGGAAGGGATGTAGTGTTTGTATCTATTAAATAGATATATTTCATTGTCTCATGTACACGACGGTTGACATCTGTCACTCGGGCAGTCGCGTGTAGAAGCTGATGCCGGGTAGACGTGCTGCGATTATCGGTGTATGAGTGAGCCAGTGATCACCCTTGGGTAGAACAGAAGGTTCTACACTGTTGAAATTGCCGCGTTTTTGTAGCGCCTCTGCAATGTTTGCGGAAGCCCATATAGACGACTTTTATGGTGTCATACGTAAACGGAGCGCTTCATTAATGACTCGCGTATGGGCCAGCCCCAATAGAATCCTGAGAGCACTGTCCGGGCGGTGGGATTCACCGATGATGCGAAGGTGGTTGCAGCTGCATGCCACTGCATCCCCTTTCATTAAATAATTTGTTAATTTTAGTTTAGTATAGGTTTGACATTTGCATGATAATTTCCAATTTTATTTTAATTTTGAATTCAATTATTATTTAATTTTTGTATTTAATTTTAATTTATTTTTGTATTTTGATTTTGACATTTGTTTTGTTTTTATAATTAATTAATTATGGGTCACTGGCCTAAAATAAATGATTTTATTTATTATTATATTATTATTTAAGTTTCTTAGTTTTCAAGTTATGATGAAAAATGTCAAAAAAAATACCATTCCCCCCCCCCTTATCTCCGAAGTTTGAGTAAGGCAAAATCTGAATTAATTACAGTTGACAGAGGTTTATGTAAACTTTACAGCAAAAATAAAACGATCTTTCTAAAATGCACAGTTTTTCAGAAATCTGCAAAAAACCTTTACAAACAAAGTTAGTTTTGCGGTCCTGAAAATGGACTTTATTGCTTCCAAAAATACTATAAGTACATCGGAACCCTCGGCGCGCGAGTCCGACTCGCACTTGACCGGTTTTTTATATATAAATTCAGTATACAAACATTTTCTAATCATTATTTAAGAAACATATATTTTAAAATGAATAAAAGGAATACTATACTTTGCTCGGTTTGCGATAAATCTATAGATAGTAAAGCTTTTGTAGGTCACTTACGTAGCCTTGCTCATAAAAATAAGTTAACAGTATCCATAGACGATGGCATAGAAAAAATTTGCTCAGCCTTCAAGGGACGTATTGCGTCATACCGCGTGGATGAGACACGCACGTGACAGAATAATACTGACTTCTATTATAATTTGTTTTGATTCGCAATTTCCGAACGATGTTTGTTCGCGAATGCTACATTTCTAAACGAAAATTGTTCGTTGATTCTGTTTGTAAACAAAAGTACGTCAAGTAATGATAGGTTACCATCCCTTTAGTTAATTGGTGTATTTACAATGTTTATAATAATTACTAAAATTAAGTCTTATGGTTTTAAGATAGTTTCATGGTGCTTAAATTACGAAATACCCATTACATTTACTAGAGTAAGGTACTTTATTATTGCTTTGTTCTGATTGGTGGAAAATGACGTGATAGCTGTTCTAATTGGTCAAAGATGACGTGATAAAGTTGGTGGAAACCAAGTGGGGACAGACTATAAATACGGTCACCAGCGTTATTGCGTCACTTTTGGATCGAGCGGGCTGAGAGGCACTAGCCTCTTCAAAGTACAAGTTAAGTAACCTTTTTATTTTTCTTTATTTTGTAATTTCGTGTGTTTATGTGTTTTTGATTGACAGTAAATATAATGTGGTAAATATATTGTATGTGTCATATCAACGTGTTTCTATTTATTATCTATGCTGAACTAGAGCTACTTAGAACCTTAACATGTGGTTCTTTGTATTACTAGAGAACCTTATCGTGTAATAACTTGTATTATCTTGCAATATTTTAATTCAATTTCTTAGTTCATATTCTCCTTACTTTTGACATCAGAAGTGGTTGTTTTTTTTTAGACCCAACGCTAATCTTTTCTTTTTTATAGGATGGAAAATAACCAAGAAGAAAACGCTTCGAAAGCCGATGCCGGCTCCACCTTTCAAGCGCTGCTGAAGGTGCTTCAAGGTGCTGCAAGATCCAAGCGATTCAACGAAGATGACCTTGCCTTGCCGATATTCGACCCAAACAAGAACAACCGTGGCGCTGCTTCATGGTGCAACGAGATTGAAGCCCTTGCTGCTGAACTGGACTGGAGTAGCATTACTACCGTCGCGAGAGCTGGTAAGGCCCTTCGGGGCTCTGCACTTTTATGGTTTGAAACTTGGGAGCCTACTGAGGGAAGATCGTGGAAAAATTTTCGCTCCGATTTAATCGATATGTACCCAGATAAGAAAGATTTATCCGATACCCTCTGTAAAGCTGTTTTGTATTCTTCTGACTCTGCCAGCTCATATTGCGACTATGCTAGATAAAAAATCAGATTGTTGCTTAACACAAAGGTAGCTTTTACTGAATCACAAATGGTGGAATTGATCTGTGGAGGGATTACAGATATCAACGTCAGGATGGCGTCTTTTAACAACAGTGTTAGTACGACTTCACAATTACTGACTTTGTTTTCTACTTACACTATGATTGAAAAAAAAGCAGAAAAGCGTCCTCTGGATCAAAATGGCCATGAATCTTCCGGCGTTAGTACCGAAAAACGTCCACGGCCCTTCCGTAAAACCGATGATAGAAAATGCTTTCTTTGTCAAAATACTGGTCATATCAGTTTTTCCTGCCCTAAAAATAACAAGACTGATGTAAATCCTAAATCCACTTTTCCGATAAAAACTACGTCAGACCCTATCCAGAAGAAGTGCACTTTTTGCAAGAGAATAGGCCATTTGGAGTCTATTTGTTGGCATAAACAACGAGCTGAATCCAATTTACCTTCTGCGACTAAGCAAGTTCCGATCAATTCGGCTAATTTTTTAGGACAAATCTAAAACTTACTCAAGTTTCTATCAATAATTTGGATATACAATCCCTTATAGACACAGGAGCCTCTTGTAGTATTATAAAAGAGTCTATTGCTCGTAATTTAGGTTGTCACTTCACTCCTCAGGCGCAAACCCTCAACGGTATAGGCAATGGTAGCCTCTTTACGTTTGCTTTCATTACAGTTCCGATACGATTCGATGAAGTTTGTTTAGAACTAGATTTACATGTAGTCAGGGATAACGATTTTCCTTATGACCTTCTTATCGGTAGAAACATTACTCAATACCCCGATATAGAAATTGTTTTTGACTCGTCTGGATGTAAAGTTGTTAACAAACAGCTGCCTGTTAGGATGGAAGTGAATTTAATAAATGTCTCTGACAAATTTTGCGAACTTGATACAGCTTTAAAGCACCTTGACATTAACCTACAGGAACGTATAAAAGTCATATTCGAAAAGTATCCATCCATCCTAGATGACATTGGTACTGTTAAAACAGGTGAATTAAAATTGCGTTTAAAAAGAGATACCACTGTCAACTACCGACCATACCGCTTGGCCCCCGTTGAGAGAGAGAAGGTAAAAGGTATAATTCAGGACCTTTTAGATAAAAAAATTATCAAAGAAAGCGACTCACCATTCGCAAGCCCCGTTCTTCTCGTAAAGAGAAAAGATAACAGTAACGATCGACTGTGCGTTGATTTTAGAGAATTGAACAAAATTTTAGAAAAAGACAGATACCCTCTCCCTCTCATCGACGACCAAATAGACAGATTAGGGAAGGCCAAATTTTTATTTCTATTAATATGAAGAATGGTTTTTACCAGATACCAATTTCACCGGAAGCTACTAAATATACAGCATTTGTAACACCAGACGGCCATTACGAATTTTTGAAAATGCCTTTTGGGATTTGTAATGGTCCATCTGTTTTTCAAAGAGCTATAAATAAAGCTGTTCAACATTTAAAGTTTCTATTGGTATATATAGACGATATCCTTATCCCATTCAAGACAGTAGAACAAGGACTCGAGTATCTGGAAGAAACGATTCAGGCATTGAGTACGGCTGGTTTTACTGTTAATCTTAGTAAATGCAAGTTCTTTGTTGATAACATAGAATACCTAGGCAGAAACATATCGCAGGAAGGAGTAAGACCTAGTGAACAAAAAACATCGGCTTTGATTAATTTCCCTATACCTCGTACTGTAAAACAAGTCAGACAATTTATGGGCCTAGCTAGCTATTTTCGGAAATTTGTTCCCGATTTTGCAGCCCAAACCGCTTGTATTTCCAAATTAACTCAAAAAGGTCAAAAATGGACGTGGGGTCCTGAACAGGACAAGGCGAGAGAATACGTAATTCATCACTTATCTTCCAAACCCTTGTTGACTATCTTTGATCCCAATACGCCAACAGAGTTATATTCAGACGCTAGTTCTATAGGTTATGGCGCAATTCTGGTACAAAGGGTTAACGATATAAAAAAAGTTGTGGCATATTATAGTAAAAGAACCACCCCTGTTGAGTCTAAATATTCTTCTTATGACCTCGAAACACTTGCCATTTTTAACGCTCTAAGACATTTTAGAGTCTATTTATTGGGTATAAAATTCAAAATTTTTACAGACTGTAATTCAGTTAAAGCTACAATGAACAAGAAAGATATTTCCCCTCGCATCGCTCGATGGTGGGCTTTCATGCAAGATTTTGATTTCGAAATTATTTACAAAAAAGGGAAATACATCAGTCACGTTGACTTTTTGAGCCGTAACCCTGTTGAGAACCCCACTGATTTTGAATTAACTAATATTAAATCTACGGATGTTGCATTAGAGATTCCTGATTCCTGTAAACTGTCTGAGTCAACTTCTTCCGATGATTACATAAATTTGATTAACGACCCCCAATCGTGGATAGAAATTGCACAGCAAAACGATCCTGAAACCCAAAATTTAATAATGCAGGTGCAGGCAGATGAAATAGACACTAATCAATATTTATACCAAAACAACCTGTTATTCTTCAAAACAAATCCAGATTCACGGCCCTTGCTATATGTTCCAAAAAGAATTCGATTTAACTTATTAAGACTATTTCATGACGAAAATTGCCACGTGGGATGTGATAAAACCTATCATAAAATTCGAGAAAACTTTTGGTTTCCCCAAATGGCAAAATTTGTAAAAAAATACATAGCTCATTGTCTAATTTGTATAGAACGTAAAGGCCACTCAGGCCCAAAACAAGGTTTGTTACATCCCATTGAGAAAATTCCGACTCCTTTTCACACTATCCATCTTGACTGTACGGGTCCTTTTTCACAAACACCTGAAGGTTACAAACACATATTACTTATAGTAGATGGTTTTACGAAGTTTTGTCTTTTGAAAGCGTCAAAACCTTTAAACGCACAAGAGCTTATTCCTATAATAAGAGATACGATAACGATGTTCGGAACTCCTTCGTTAGTTATCACAGATCGCGGCACAAATTTTAGCTCGGCTCAAATCAGATCCTTGTTCCAAGACTTAAGAGTCGAACATCATATGATAGCAACAGGTACTCCTAGAGGAAATGGGCAAGTAGAACGGTACGTTGCCACTGTCATAGATATGTTAAACACCACATGTAACGGATCGTCAGATTGGCCGAGCGTATTATGGAAAGTCCAGCAATCCATGAATACTACGATTCAAAAATCAACTGGATTTTCCCCAATCCGCTTGCTAATAGGCTGCAATGCAAACATTCCAAGTATACAAGCCCGAATTGATGACGCCAATATTCCAGAACCTAGCATAAACACTCAAGCTGATAGAGAATTAGCTCGTCAAAGACTAGCATCAGAAGCACAAAAATTCAAAAAGCGTTTCGATGAAGTCAGGCGTGATAATAAAACTTTTAATCCAGGCGATATGGTTTACGTAAACCAAACTCACAGACGTAATAACAAATTAAGTCAAAAATATAAAGGGCCTTACGAAATAATAACATTACTTAATCATGATCGTTACAGTTTAAGGGGTCTAGGTAACTTAAGAAATATAATAGTAGCTAAGGAAAAATTACGGTTATGGCCTGGAGAATTAATAGATGATAGTAACGCTGTTATTGAACGAAGCAGTTAGATGAACGTACAATTAGTACTTACTTTATGTTGATGTAAACGTATCTATGTAATTATTATGTAATTAATAATTAGTATTTATGTAAATAATTTATGTAAACAGAAAGGGTTGAAAATAAAATTGGATATGTAAAATGTACAACGTTATGTAATGTAATAACACAAAGGATTGATAAAAATTAAAAATTGGATATGTAAAATGTACAACGTTATGTAATGTAGAAACACAAGGATTGATTTAATATGTGATGATATATATGTAAAGGATGAATAAGAGAAAAAGTTTGCGAAGCATTACAATATTTGGCAAACCATTATAATAATGAAGAACAGTAAAATACCTATGATGACAGATACTGAATAATGTTAAGTTTATATTACGAAATTCATATGTGAATAGTGATGTGATGTAATAGGATAAAGTAAATCTATTCTAGTTTCTATTTTTACATGTATGTCTTAGATTTATAAGTGTTTGTACTTCGAGAGCGAAGCACTTATCAGAATGGCCGTGACAGAATAATACTGACTTCTATTATAATTTGTTTTGATTCGCAATTTCCGAACGATGTTTGTTCGCGAATGCTACATTTCTAAACGAAAATTGTTCGTTGATTCTGTTTGTAAACAAAAGTACGTCAAGTAATGATAGGTTACCATCCCTTTAGTTAATTGGTGTATTTACAATGTTTATAATAATTACTAAAATTAAGTCTTATGGTTTTAAGATAGTTTCATGGTGCTAAAATTACGAAATACCCATTACATTTACTAGAGTAAGGTACTTTATTATTGCTTTGTTCTGATTGGTGGAAAATGACGTGATAGCTGTTCTAATTGGTCAAAGATGACGTGATAAAGTTGGTGGAAACCAAGTGGGGACAGACTATAAATACGGTCACCAGCGTTATTGCGTCACTTTTGGATCGAGCGGGCTGAGAGGCACTAGCCTCTTCAAAGTACAAGTTAAGTAACCTTTTTATTTTTCTTTATTTTGTAATTTCGTGTGTTTATGTGTTTTTGATTGACAGTAAGTATAATGTGGTAAATATATTGTATGTGTCATATCAACGTGTTTCTATTTATTATCTATGCTGAACTAGAGCTACTTAGAACCTTAACATGTGGTTCTTTGTATTACTAGAGAACCTTATCGTGTAATAACTTGTATTATCTTGCAATATTTTAATTCAATTTCTTAGTTCATATTCTCCTTACTTTTGACACACGCGTACATGTGATACCTCAGCGGCGCGCACATCTGTACCCGGCTACCTGAGTTCCATAGCAGCTCGTGTGCGTCGGTTGGTAGACGCGGCGCTTGCTATACATACTAACTTAAAAGTGAACTTTGAGTTGTTTATTAAAGTTATTCAGCCTAAAGATGATACTATGGAAGTCAAATCTTTTGCCACAGAAAACATGTCTCTTCATAAAACTTACAGTTTTGATGAAGTTTTTCAGAAAATTACTAACAGTCTCAGTACTAAAGTAGAGGAATTCCAGGAAAAAAACAGTGGGTGGTCTCTTTTAGATATTTTGTATCTGGAGGTAAACATCAATAAGTTTGCTCCTCTCAGAGGTTCTTGTTTTATTGAGTTGCCAAGTAAAATTAAATCAAAAAAATCTTGTTTAAATATAAAAAACAATGATGAATACTGTTTCGCATGGACGGTTATGGCTTCTTTATACCCTACAAAAAATAATGCAAATCGCACCTCGCCTTATCCTCATTTTAGTACAAAGCTCAATTTACAAAACATGACATTTCCAGTTTCTCTTTGTGATATAAAATTTTTTGAGAAAAATAACCCAAACATCAGTATTAATGTATACGGTACAGAAAACAACAAAATTACTGGACCATTATATAAAACACTAATTCGAAAAGAAAATCATATTAATATGTTGTTCTTACAGAAAGGTTTCAAGTCACATTATTGTCTCATAAAAGATCTTAACAAATTGATTAGGAGTCAAATGACGAAGCACCACGGTAGAATATATTTTTGCGAAAGTTGTTTGCTGTTTTTCACGACAGTTCAGCAGTACGAAAGTCATACTTGTGGAGGCGTTGCGACTATTTTACCTGATGAGGGCTCTTTTCTGCAGTTCAAAAATTATCAACACATGCAGGATTTACCTTTTGTGATTTATGCCGACTTTGAAACTTTTTTACAACCGTGCAATGAGAATAAAGGTGCTCATACTGTAAATGTACAACAACATATACCTGCTGCTTTTGCATATTATATCGTGTGCAAACATGATAGCTCATTAAACCGATTAGTAACTTATCGAGGTAGCGATTGTGCATCTAAATTTGTAAAGAATTTGCAAAAGGATGTTTTAAAAATTTATCAAATGTTAGAGGAAAAAATATTAAATCCAGCCCCTATAGTTTTTGGTGAAAAACAAAAGCAGGATTTCGACAAAGCCGAACGATGCTATTTGTGTTCTGACTTACTATTACATGACAAAGTTAGAGACCATTGTCATTTTACAGGTCAGTATAGAGGTGCAGCTCATTCCTACTGCAATATCAACTTCCAATTACCAAAATTTGTACCTGTTTTCTTTCACAATTTATCAGGTTACGACTGCCACCTGTTTATCCGTGAATTGAGTTCTACGCCAGGTATGATTAAAGTGATTCCAAAAAATAAGGAAAACTACATTTCATTCACGAAATTTATTCAAGTAGAAAATGAAAAATTTGTTGCCGTACGATTTGTAGATTCATTTAAATTTTTAGGTACAAGTTTAGATCAATTAGCAAAAACTCTTGATCCTGAAGATTTTAACTATTTAAAGAAAAACTGCAATGACTATAAGGAGTTCAGTTATTTATGCCGAAAGGGTGTATATAGTTTTATAAACTCCAGGAATATAATTGAAACTAGGTAGCACTTTTCTATAGACACTTATATTTTTACAACAATTACAAGTATGGTAACTCTTTACACGTCTTAACGCTTCCGCTCTCCGTCCTCGACTGCCTGTCCTACCTCTACTTTTTCCTTTCCTCTCAAAATCCCCACTTACTACATTTTCTCACAAACTCATTCTATTGGTTCAATAAAATACACGCGGTCGTTGCTGATTGGTTGAATACATTGACAGATGTCTCAACTGTGTTGCCATTTAAAATTAATACAGCGAACCTCGGCGAATATTGAAGCAATGAACAACTACTGAACAAAAGCGAACCTTACATTCGACCATCCTGACGCCGTGTATGACCCCATACACGAAATCAGGTGATAACCTTACATTCGGCAATAGAACTAAATTCATAGTTAAATAAAATACATTGTTTCAGTGAAGACAAAATAAATGCTAATTTGTGGACAGCAGTCAGAATAATAACTAATAACATTTATGAGAGCTAAGTAGCGTATTTCAAAGGGATTTTTTTTTATAATAGTGTTAGGATAATAGAATATTTCTAAAAATAACTCGAACTTTTCGAGTGTAAGAACAAATCAAGAACGTGGCTCAAACTTTTCGAGCAAATTCAGTAAAATAAATCATAACTTCTCGAACTTTTCGAGAAAATTATGAACAATTAACTCGAACTTTTCGAGTAAAATAATCAACAGGTAACTCGAACTTTTCGAGTAACTCGAACTTTTCGAGTAAAATAACTATCAGGTAACTCGAACTTTTCGAGAACCACAATCATTAAGTAGTCCGAACGTTTCGAACAAGAAGAATCAACTCGAACTTTTCGAGTAAAACAATTAGGTAACTCGAACTTTTCGAGAACCACAATCGTTAAGTAGTCCGAACGTTTCGAACAAGAAGAATCAACTCGAACTTTTCGAGTAAAACAACTATTAGGTAACTCGAACTTTTCGAGAACCACAATCGTTAAGTAGTCCGAACGTTTCGAACAAGAAGAATCAACTCGAACTTTTCGAGTAAAACAATTAGGTAACTCGAACTTTTCGAGAACCACAATCGTTAAGTAGTTCGAACGTTTCGAACAAGAGGAATCAACTCGAACTTTTCGAGTAAAATAACTATCAGGTAACTCGAACTTTTCGAGAACCACGATCGTAAAGTAGTTCGAACGTTTCGAACAAGAATAATCAACTCGAACTTTTCGAGTACAGGGCACACAAACTTTTCGCGTAATCCCATTGCGATGAATCAAGATCCGGTCAAGGCACGAAGCAGTCTTGTCTGTTGTTACTCTTGACCTGCAACAAAGATATTTTCTCATGTACATAATTGGTATTATATAGGTATAAATAAAACAATATAATTTATATATGAAGTAAGGAATAATTGATAGTGCTAAATAAATGAAATTATAAACACAATGAAATGGTAGATCAAACACAGTTATTCAGAACTACTTCATCCCTCTCAGATTCCCCAACATCATCATCGTCGTCACTGTTCACATCCAAAGCCTTGATATGTATCCATAATTGCATATGAGATGCGGAAACAACTGTTTTCTATTTATTTTTCATACCCTCATAACCAAGAAAGGGGGCTAACTTGCATCGGTCATTCCCTAGAATCTTGATATCCTAAAGGGACCCTCATAATTAGTACTCTTGCCGTCACTCATTACGGAAGAATGCTTTGGCAGCTTTACCTAACTAAATTTATTTGTCTAACTAAATCACCTTTGGTATATATACGAGCTGGCTTTCTATTTCTTTCGTAGTATTTTTTTTGTTTAATTTGTTCTTCGTCAATTTTATCCTTAACTTCACCGCGTATAATAGTCAAATCATCATTAACTTGAGTTGTGTTTGTTATTTCATTGAAAACGGAATTAACTTCGCTGTTAATTTGTGTGCCAAACAACACTTCAGATGGCGTCCTGCCAGTAGTCTTCTGCAGCGTATTGTAGAAACCACATTGGATTTTACCCAACTTGCTGTCCCACCCTCTTTCATCTTGATTAATATTTTCAGCTGTCAAACAGTCTAGAATGGTACAGTTGTACCGCTCAACCTGTCCATTTGACTGAGGACTAGCCACAGCGTTCAGCACGTGTTTGATACCTTTATCAAGAAAGAACCTTTTAAATGCGTGTGACGTAAAACAACTTCCACGATCACTAATAATTCAATCAGGAGTCCTAAACGTGAAAAATATATCCTCTAATACAGACTTGATAAACACAAACTTGGTCAATCACTACTAAAATGTGGGTGTGAACGAACGGTCTAACGTGGTCGAGGTGAAGAGTGTGAAATGGGAAGGAGTAATCCTTCTCGAGCCGCGCCACTAGTTTTCTCTGCATAGGCGCATCCCATACAAGCTCCAACGTATTTCTTCACGAAACGAGACAGCTTTGGTCCTGGACTGTCATGTTATTTTTTTTTAATGAATAAATGAATTATGAATAATTATCTTTGAAAACCAATAGTTTCGTCTGAGTCTGTCCAACGTCTTTTCAATCCTTACGTGACCCAAGTCATCATGACACATCTTACACACTTGCCACAGCGCTCCATTGGCAACCACCCATCTTATCTCCCCCTTCATACCAAAAAAATCTTGTTGTCGCGAATAGTAAGTATAATTATCACGTATGTAGTCCTTTCTCGTCCAAATTACTGAAAAGGACGTTGCAAATCCTGTTAAGCTCAGTGTCACCCAACCGCGAAGTGAGCAGCCAATCGTCGTTGGAAATATTCATTACAGACGGGTATTGCTCATCTGGTTGCTGCTCACTACATTCGGCTGGATTACGTGAAAGAGCGTCCACATGTGACATTCGTATTTCCTAAATCCTTCATTGTTGTTGCAAAACACTCTCTGGATAGTTTTCAACAAATCAAGAAGCCTTTGTCTGTCGTCCTGAGTCACTGAAGCACTAATTTTTATATTGTTCTCGTTCAACCCGCTTCCCTTATCAGCCGTGTCTACTTTAGGAACTGCAGGTGTGACTGCCATGACTCGTTTATCTACTTCTACCTTTTCAGCTCGACAGAATACATCATTTTCTCGCAGAAAACATGAGTTAGAAGAACGAGCAATCAATACATGAAGCAATCTATTTTTTTTATCCTATAAACGCCACCACAGATCAAATATTGGTCGTTCGGTTTACCTACAATTTTAGTCTCCAACAAAACATCACTAAATCGGCTCCGTGACGGCTCGAAGACTTCCTGCCCCTTGTAAGCTAACATGACCTGCAAACCTGACACGTAGCGTTTGGGATTCATCAGAGCATGCAGCTGACGATGGCAACTCCACCCTATGTCCACGAATTGCAATTTAGTAGCATTTTTGACAACCATGAAGTGCAGTTGTTCCGTATAAGAACCATTCAAAATTGGATTATCCAGTAAATGATCGTTTACAACTCTGCAGGGTACGGATCCCCCTAACATCATCAACGACTAAATCCAAATTGACGCTTCTTAAAGACCTTACCAGACCGTTCCTGAATCTGAATCTGAGAGCTTACACTTTCAGATGTTTCGGATGTTCATCCTTATGCCCAATCCTATTACATTTGTTGAAATTTTATCAAAGGTTTAGTACATTCGGAAAACGCATGGTCTTTTGCTTTACAATTAAAACAGTGAAACCCCTGATTAACCCTGTTACCCGATTTATAACCACCAGACTGATTATTAGAAGATGAAGCGTTAGTGGTATTTCGGGTTTTTAACTGGTTTGTGTGGTTGACAGTCATGGCTTCTTTATGGATTTGGGTCAAATCTTGGAGCTTTACTTTTTGTATAATTGATTAATGACCTACCGGGTATAGTTCAAAATTCGATGGTTCTATTGTTCGCTGACGCCGTCAAATCAGCTAAGTCTATTAAAAGTGAACATGACTGCATGATGCTGCAAGAAGATATAGATCGTCTCTATCAATGGAGTCTTAACAATAGGCTTTTCTTCAATCCCACTAAATGTGAAGTAATCAGTTTTACCCGCTCACACTCTACAAGAGAGCGTTCTTAAACTCTTGGTGGAGAACTAGTATCGAGAGCAACACAGGTACGGGATCTGGGAATATTGTTCGTACAGAAATTTAACTTTTAGGCCCATGTGGAACAGCTAACAGTTTCTGCTTACCGCCGGCTTGGGTTTGTATTGCGTAACAGCGCCCCTCTTACAGAGCAAGCGGTTCGCATGCTGTATGTGGCTCTCGTTCGCAGTATTTTGGAAACCAACTCAGTAGTTTGGAGCCCATATGAGAAAAATATAACCTGATGTTGGAAAAAGTCCAAAAAGGATTCCTGAGGCATACATACAAAAATCTCTTTTTACAAGGAAATTTAGGCTTCGACTCACTACAATTACGTAGATACTTGGCACTAGCAAAATTTGTTATAAATATTATGAGGAATAATAACAATTGTGTCGACTTATTGCAGCGTTTTCTGTGTCTGTCTGTGCATAACTCGTATCAGAGGGGAAGGCGTTAGGATCTACTAGCTCTTCCAAGTTCCAGCACAGATGCGCATAAAAATACACCAGTTTTTCATGCCATCACGCTTCTTAATTCTGCAATCAATTATGTACCACAATGTGATTTATTCCATAGTAACATAAATTGTTTGATGAATGGGTGTACAAAATGTTTTGAAATATTGATGCCTGTGAGCACAATTAGTAATTATTGATTTGTAAAGTAGTTAAGAGTTTATTGTAGCGCTTTGGATTTTCTGTTATGTTACAATTATATATAAAATAAATAAATAAATCACTCATCAAAAATTCCAACAGTTGTTCTGGCTGGGAACAGCGAAACGCCAGCGCACTTGATTGATTTCATTGTCCTGTCAGTAAACCCGTGAATGATACAATCGATAGCGCGTTTCCCAACTATATCACACTGATTAATAGGGGCTAACTTCTCATAATAGTGAGTTTCGATATGTTCATTGAATATACTTTTCCGCTTAAGCATTTCTTTCAAGCGTTGGCCATAATTATGCTCAAATGGAATGCGCTCAAAAGTTTAGCTTGCCATTCAGGCCACGTGTAAAGAATTGAATCGAGACTCTGGTACCAAATCTTGGCCACCCCTTGAAGTTTTTTTTATTGCGAAATAGGACGTGGTTTTATCATCCCACCAATACACAGTGGCACATTTATAAACCTTTTTTAACCATACGTCATATGCTGATGTTTCGCGGGCGGAAACAAATTTGGAAGGATGTTTTTATGATCAATATTTTAATTCAAGTTATTTGTACCCTGATGGTTGGGAATCGAGACCACGTTTCCCCATATCAATAATCTAAGCTACTTCTCTAGAAGAAAAAGAAGGACTACGTGACCTGTTATTCCCTCGTTCGGCGCTGCATCTGCGTTCTGCCTTGCTGCTGTACCTCTCGGCGGGATGCCGACTGTTACCAGCAGCCTCGTTGCTCTCAGCCACTGAACTCTGCCTTGGCGCTGAGACACGACGACTGCGCTCACGCTCGCACTCACGCAGCAATTCTCGTGTGCGCAGGAGTTCCAGTTCCTTCTGGTGAACCAAATCCCTTGCTCGCCGAAGCTCAACATACAGTTTCGCGTCGACTGTGGCTTCTGTCATCACGTCGACTGCGACTGCGGTCTTGGTCAGCATGCGGCTGTGGACTGCGGCTTCTGGAGTTCCGAGCCCTTGAACCACGACGGTCACTGTCCCGTGATGGCGTCATAAGCCGGTGCTGACCCCTGGTCTCATCATCCATTGCTCCTGGAACTTGCAGAAAAACAGCGTGTAAAAATAAGTTCATACTATAAATTTTGTACAGAAGGTTTAGAATATAATACATGCTGAATATAAAACACCACTCTAATGTAACATAACAATTTATAATATTATCAAAAGGTAAATTTCAAGTATACGAGTATTATTAAGAATCTTCCTATCAATTCATGAATTAAACGAGATAACTAGTGTATTTAATGAAGTACATAACATATTATGTTAAGTATATAATGTATCATATAAAGTACATAATGTATACATAAGATTTATATAAAACTATATAATAATAGTATGTATTAATCTGTGTTATCCTAGGATAAACTTTTTTGTATCAATATCACATTTTGTAGCAGAAATTAAATAAACTTACCAAGCGTAGGTAGTACGTAGGTTTCAACAAAAGAAAGTACGCCAAATTTAATTGCTCTTATAAGATACGTGGAATTGGTCATTAGGACGAGACTAAGTGTAGGTGCAAAAATATTGTGCGATAATAGTCCCCAACGAAATCGCTGGGTCGATAAATTACCGTTAAGTGAAAGGAATAAACAATTTACATAAAATCTAACCATTATTTCAAAAATATTCCACCTACACCGCACTTTATATTACGAGAAATTATTGTGATACAAAATTATCTACTTTTATTTAGATATCGATCGATCCAACGGTACATGCACTGGTTGGATTTCGGTTCTTTTTATTAATATTCATTACCCGTGGATTCATTCTAAAATTATCTATGATATAAGAAACACGAAAAGAAGATCAACTTATAAAATTCGAAACCAAATAAAATTATAATATGGCTTAACCTTAGTGCTTAAAATTTGCACACAAAAGAATATAATTAAAAAAAGTTTACTTCACCTTATTTTGCCACTCCTGTGGGCTGAAGTTCTGCATCCCGCTTCTGAAGTTTTATAAACTCCAGGAATATAATTGAAACTAGGTAGCACTTTTCTATAGACACTTATATTTTTACAACAATTACAAGTATGGTAACTCTTTACACGTCTTAACGCTTCCGCTCTCCGTCCTCGACTGCCTGTCCTACCTCTACTTTTTCCTTTCCTCTCAAAATCCCCACTTACTACATTTTCTCACAAACTCATTCTATTGGTTCAATAAAATACACGCGGTCGTTGCTGATTGGTTGAATACATTGACAGATGTCTCAACTGTGTTGCCATTTAAAATTAATACAGCGAACCTCGGCGAATATTGAAGCAATGAACAACTACTGAACAAAAGCGAACCTTACAATCCATATGATTACATTAATAACTGGAAGTCGTATGATGAAACTAGTTTGCCCGATAAAAATCATTTTTTCAATAAACTAACGAATGAAGTACTTTCTCAAACTGATTACAACCATGCTAAGGAAGTTTGGAGGTACTTTAAAAATAAAAATATTGGCGAGTATACCGATTTATACGTGAAAAGTGATGTTTTATTATTAGCAGACATTTTCGAGAAATTCCGCAAAACTTTTAACAAAAAAATTACAGTTTAGACCCGGCTTTCTACTTAACAGCGCCCTCTCTTAGCTTCGACGCCATGTTATTGAAAACAAAAGTTCAGTTAGAACTCATAAATGACTTGGAAATAATTCGAATGATACAGAAAGGTATACGGGGAGGTATCTGTTTATGTCCTCTTAGATATGCAAAATCTAACAACAAGTATCAATCCGATTTTGACTCCACTCAACCTAACAATTTTCTAGTGTACATTGATTGTAATAATCTCTATGGATATGCAATGTGTAGTTATTTACCGCATTCTGAATTTCGTTTGCTCAATGAAGAAGAACGAAATCAGCTACAGATTATGGATATCCCTGATGAAAACCAATTCGGTTACATTTTGGAAGTCGATTTAATGTACCCTGAAGTTTTACACGATTTACACAACGACCTTCCATTTTGCGCTCAAAATTTTATTCCCCCCTGTTCAAAAACCAAGAAGCTTACCCCGAATTTGTTTGATAAATATAACTACGTTATTCATTATATTCACCTCAAATCTTGCATTAAAAATGGTCTGAT
This sequence comes from Athrips mouffetella, assembly GCA_947532105.1. Lineage (NCBI taxonomy): Eukaryota > Metazoa > Arthropoda > Insecta > Lepidoptera > Gelechiidae > Athrips > Athrips mouffetella. Next base: position 179,019 of record CANNWQ010000057.1, on the reverse strand, counting down.
ATTGAAAAAGATCCATAAAGTGATAAAGTTCAAACAAAGTCCTTTCTTAAAAAAGTATATTGATTTAAATACAGAATTACGTCAAAAATCCACTTCATTGTTTGAACAGGATTTTTTCAAATTATTGAATAATAGTATATTCGGAAAAACTTTAGAGGACACCGAGCGTAGGGTTGATGTCAAATTGGTTAATAAATGGGAAGATTTGCGCAATAAAACAAAAAAACAATACTGTGCGCAACAACTTGTAGCACGTCCTAATTTTCACAGCGCTACAGTTTTCACTGAAAATCTTGTTGCAATTCAGTTGAACCGTGAAAAAGTTGTGTTGAACAAACCGATATATATAGGTTTTTCAGTTTTAGAGTTATCTAAAACTCACATGTATAACTTTCATTATTCAGTAATGAAAAATTTTTACCAAGAAAAAATATCACTTTGTTATACAGACACTGACAGTTTGTTATACTCTATAGAAACCGAAGATTTTTATGCAGATTTGAAGTCAAACTTTTTAAATTACTTTGACACCAGTAATTTTCCGTTAAATAATGCTTTTCATATAGTCCCTAGAAATAAAAAAGTTCCTGGACTTTTTAAAGATGAACTAGGCGGAAAGATTTTGTTAGAATTCGTTGGTTTGAGGTCAAAATTATACAGCATTAGAACAATTGATAGTGAAATCAAAAAAGCAAAAGGCGTTAAAAAATCAGTAACAAAGCAATTAAAGTTTAAAGACTATACTGAAGTCTTACAAAGTGGTAAAATTGTAAGAAAAAAATGCTTTCACTTTAGATCAATCAAACACACCCTTTTTTCTCAAGAACAAAATAAAGTAGCCCTATCTCGTAAAGATGACAAAAGGTTTATTTTAAAAGACAATATAAACACAAAATCTTGGGGTCATTTTACCATTAATATATAAGATTGTATATGTTTGTATATTGACTTTTTTAGATTAAGTTTTGTTTAAGTTATGCATGTTATATATTTTAAGCTTATGGATTACCCATTAGGGTATGTAGTAAAATTTATTTTAATTTGGTAACTAATTTGTTTTAGTTATCTAAGGTTTATATTTTAAACAATAAATATGGTTTTTTAAATGTACTGATAGTTTTTTTTTTTTATTCACCCCAACCTAACTTAATACCACCTAAAGGTGCAACAAACAGGGTGATTAAACAATACGAATTGGCATTATTCATAATGTTGAAGTCTAACTCCTAAAACCATTCGTTTTGTTACACCCTTTTTGATACACATTAGCTCAGTGTGTTCATTTAAAAAAAAAAAAACGTATTGCACAACACTTGAATACGCTCATGTTTGTGTCACGCGCTGCGATGACATCCGACACCTCACTGCACTGTTAATGAACTCAACTTGTCTGGACATGAAAATGCATAATTGCATGAACTTGTTATGTAATTCCGCTTCTAGCTTTTTGCGATGCTCATTTACTGTTAGCTCGCGGCGCAGTTCAGTCCTGTAATGTCTAATTCTAAAAATAATTTTATTGCTGATTGTAGTGAAGATGAACAATCACCTCAATTAATAGTGCGTCTTGAAATTGGTGAATATATTAGTTCCAGTTACAGAAAAGTTTACAAAACATTAATAAAATCATCTCATCCTATTAAAGAAGAAAATAAGAAGACCGACCAAGTACTGCAAGACACGGTGAAATTATTTAATTTGATTACAAGGGAACTTCGGAACAAGTGCCTTAAAAAAGTAAGTGCTTAGTATGTAAGCAAATTGTTTATTTAGTATGAAGTTTATGAATTTAATATAATATTTTCTATTGTTACAGCTACTAAACATTGTTTTAGAAGAAGAGGAGTCACGTGATACTGTTGATGCAATACTTAGAAAGTAGCTATACGTATCTAAGCTGTAAGTACACTTCTTAATGGTGATTCGTTTAGAATAATAAAATATAAAATTTGCCCTAGTAATATATCTTTTATTGTTTTAGGAAATATGGCTGCTGCTCAAATTGACTTGGAGCAATATGCTCAAGATCCTCTAGCAGATTATGAAGAAAGATTTCCATTTCCGACCAGTTATAGTCCAGTGCAAGAGAAACCGCCGAAGAAGAGGAAGATTACTCAGGCTAAACGTAATTGTGCTGATAAAAACAAGATGGCAGCTTCCTATGTGAGGATTAAGGGCGAAAAAGGTGGTCGTCGTTTGATAAAAATAAAAGTGTTCGATCTATCTGCCAACGGTTTAACTTCGGACCCAGTCGGCACTGAAGAAGATAATGCATTATTAAGTGCTCAGTATATCGTCACATCAACAGGATATGATGAAATTTTGGAGCAGACCGAAGATTTGGTGAATAAAATATCTAAGAGTTTATGTAACAATATGTAAGGATAAGTGTGTACTTATCAAGTTAAATACTTAATTTTTTCTATGATGTTATTTGTTTATGTTTTTATAAAATAAATTTAATGAATCTTACTTTTTGTTTTATTTACTTATCTCTGTTAAAAAGGTACTTACATATTTTTTCTATCTTACAATGTAGTTTTAAATTGTAAAATTTAGTAAGTAAGTAAAGACAATAAAAAATATGCAAGTATCTGACTAGAGAACAGCTTAGTAAAAAGATAAATAATTAAACAACGGCATTTTTTAGAATAACATTTTTATTTTGATTATCAAGAAAACAAATCAATCTGGTTTAAATTATTTTCAACATACCATTTTCTAATACATACTACATTTTTTAAAGCACAATGATTTTCATGACTTAAACAATTAAAATTAGTCTTATGATTATAATATTTTTTATGAAGACATGGTATATTAGGACATCCTTTCGTTGCAATATCAATAATTTTATAATTATTTTTACATAGCATTCTATCTAACCAAACAATTTTTTCTTCGCCCTTAACTATGATTTTCTTATTTTCTAGATATTCTTTAATGAATCGTTTAAATTCTCTATTATCGATATTACCTTCACTCCAATAGATACCACGATTTTTTTCTATCCAAGATACGCATCTCTTTTCCTCTTTGTTCAATTTTGTATAGGGATAAGGTGGTTTAATTAAAAAATTTTGAGTATGTTCTTCACTTGCAATCGCAAATTCTTTAAGAATAAATTCGTTATTAATATTCTTAAAACCTTGAACATCAATAATTAAGACATTCATGATATTTTTTTAACTAAATTAGTAAGAGGCTTATATTCCACTATACAGTCGTTGAAAATTAAACAGTATGCCGAAGTTTGATCAGGTATTGCTGAATTGCTTTCTAATTCAACGCGTACGTTAACAACAGGTCCAGTTTTTAAGTTTTCACTTTGTCTTGAACAATCTATGACAAACAATGGCGTTAAATCTTTAAATTGCTTTAGGCTTAGAAGCGGTTCTACTCGTTCACATCCGTAATACGATTGCTGAAATCTAGCATATTGTTCGTATAATAAAGCAATTTTATCATCAGAAAAATTTATGTTGAGACTTTCGTACGGAAAATATGTAGAGTTGAGATATACTTTTACATCACGCAAGTTACAATGATCAAATTGGGACATATCTGCACTTCCATTATTTTTTCGGTTTGTTTGTAATGCTATAATTACGAAACGTGGCTTTTCTATTTGTGAAGAAGTTTTTATAGACCATGTATGTTTGGTTGTCTGAGGCAATAACGGATATTCATATAAATCCCAATTTCTGAATGCTACTTGTATTGCACGGTCTTTGTCTAACAACCTAAGTAAGTTTATTCTCTCCTTGTCAGATACTTTTACATGAGGAACTCGCCACACTATTTTATGAATATCAATATCGTTCACAACGTCGGTAGTACCAAGTTTCATTGCATTTAGGTTAGTGTTACTGCGTAGTAGGATAAGTTCATGTTTACAATTGATTATAACTTTTTTATAATCTTCTGCGAAACCCAGTATATTACTTAGTGGAATAGATGCTGAAAAGTTTCCATTATGTACATTTTTGGTACCATCAATATCCCATCCCCATGCTTTGGACATTCTTGATTCATTTTCATTCATTGATAATAAAGATTTAATGGTTGTGGTTATACCAGCATTCTTTATTTTATCAATTTCAACTCCATTTAGTTCGTAACGTATGTCTTGAAAAAGATACATTAACGGATTGTTGGTAAAGTTTATAATTTTCACACTGTCTTTGGTGGAATTGTTCACAACATTAACGGTACCTTCTAGATATAGCGTACTTGCCGATGGTAATACATATAAGTCTTGCTGATTGATTGGAATCCGAATTTCATCATTCCTGTTGAAGCTAGTGATATAGGGTTTGTACGAATGATACTCGATACTGTCAATAGAATTATCATAGCTGGGTGTACTAGAAATGTTTAATATATTCATTTTAGGAGTCCAATAAGTTTAAGAAATTTCTTGTTTTCTTTTTTTAATTTTATTCTTTTTTTAGTTGTTTTCTTTTGAATAGCGCAAGGAGAACTGGTGATTTTCTTTTGAGGTGGTGAGTATTTATGGCTATAATCAATCATTTCGTTTTATGTGTAAATAAATTTGAACTTCTTCTCCCCGTAAATCAACTAATTTATTATTCGCATCCAATATTCTTATATTAATACAGTTAATATTATTTCGGTTGACCGGAAAATAAATTAAGTTTCTTGGTATTTCTATTATCCGATAACCTGGTGGTACATTAGGGGCAAACTCATGAATAATATGACTTGATTTTCCATCAATAAATGATCCACTCACTATGTCACATTCGACTCTCACCACCGTTGTTGATAAAATGGTGGCTGGTAACTGTGCTACATGCAATATATTGGCTTTTAGAGTTTGATTGCCAAACCCTAATAGACTACCAAGAGTGTTAGGCTTATCAAAATAAATATCTTTTGAGCAGATAATTGATATTTTTAACGTATTATTGTTGCACAATAATTTGAAAGAAGCATTCTGAATTTCACTTTTCAAGTAGTCACCTATATCTTCAAGTTCGTACGTGCCTTCTGGTAATTCAATAGTTTCGTTGTCCCCATAATAAAATTTGTTATTACTATGATTAATATTAGGAAAAGAGTTGAATGTACAGAAATGTAACAATGCACATTCATATCGACCTTCTAGTTGTAAAGAAGGTGAGTACGTAGTTGACAATAAAGGCTGGTTCCCAGATATAGACAGTGTGAGAGACATTATATAAATGAAACGAACAACATCAGTGAATACTTATTTATACAATTTTATTGTATCTGTCTGTTTATTTTCCAAAAATTACGTAAATACCGAAGACATAAATGTCCACAGTTAACTGTATCATATGTTTGATATTTAATATAGTTATAAGAAATATTTTGGTTGTTAAGATAATTTAGTAACTCTAAGGGAGGTTTTAAGTCACCATAGCTATCAAAATATTCGCAATAACTATTTAACATAACGTAGGCTACCCAATGAGTTCCTTTATTTGTAGACTGGTCTAGATTTATAATTCCACATTCTTTACTAAATGGGCATTTTGGTAATTTGTCTCTCATGAAAACACCTCGAAAGTAAGGGATATCTTTTGCATTTTTTAAAATGTCCAAATTTGTAAGAGAACGATTCGGTAGCCTTTTTATTAGTTTTTTTATTTTTTTAAAAACAACCCATCCCCTTTTTTATACGGCTTAACATATAGTCCTTTCCCTATTGGTATGGACTCTACTGCCTTATTATGCCTTTCAGTCTCACGCAAATTTTGCTGAGCTGATTTGTAATCATTTACAGTTTTCGCAATACCTGCAGCGCCTCCAGCTAAACTCCCTAGAGCTGACAATCCAGCAAAAATTGGTATAAGAGGTAGAACTCCACCTGTTTTAGGCAATGGAATAACACGCGGTAATCTAATTTTATTTTTCGATATCAGTTTTTTTGCTGCTTTGTAGGCAAATTTAATAGCAGACTGTTTGTTACAAGGTTTCATTTTTTTAAGGCCAGTTCGAATTTTAGAAACAATTGCTTTAAAAGTTTTTAGTCCAGCACCTGATTTTACTTTTGCTTTCATTACTTTGCTTACTACCCAGGACGCAAGTTTTTCACCTCTTCTCGCATCTTTTGAACGGAGTCGACGATTTGCCATATCTATCAGCTGTAAATCGGCTTTGTGGCAATTATCCAAGTCTGAGTGCTTTGAATAGGCAATGTCGTGCTGCTTACAAGCTTCGTCCAAGCTGTTAACCCCTTTATCTCCTCTGAGAAGACGTTCTTTTAATCGTGTTCCTGGTCCACAATAATTGTATCCAGGAAAATGGAGCTCGAAAGGTAAGTTATTTATTAAACTATTAACAAGTCCTCCCCCTTTCATTACTAATAACAATATGAACCATTTTACTGAAAAACTTCCTTTTTATTAATCCAGCTATTTTCAGTATCTGGAAAACCTAGCCATTTTACAAGGAGTTTATTGTTCTTTTTTCTTAGAACTTTTTCGATAAGGTACACGTCGGGATATGCTGTCTTTTGGAGTTCTTGTTCATAAAAAGATCCTAATATGGGCTGTTTTTTAAGATCAGAAATGATGTACGTCACAGGTGTTGTATTGTTTACACTTTTAATTTGAAATATTTCTGTAGACCAGTTAGGTGTATAACCATTTTCAAAGCAACTTTTATATTTGCTTATTCTAACGTAATCACCAGTTTTAAATTTAATTTTTCTGAACGGTTGAATATGTTGCGATTTTTTTAAATTTTTCATTATATCATTTTCTACAACACTGTTGACTTCATTGGGTTTATATTTCGTAGTACGATGTTTAGTGTTATTATATTCATCTACAACTTTAACAAGTAGACCATCAATCCAATTGTAACTCCCATACAAGCTAAAATACTTAAACAGTTTATTTTTTAATGTTCTAATAAGTCTTTCAACTATTGAAGCCTTTTTGATAGAATACGTAGAATAATGTTTGATAATAAAAGTGTCCATCACTTTTTTAAAATTATCATTATAAAATTCTGTTCCCATATCTGTTTGTAAATTTTTTGGAACTCGTTTTGATTTATATAATACATGTTGAAATGCATTTGCAACTTCAGATTTATTTTTTGTTTTAACTGGAATAGTCCAAGCAAATTTTGAGAAACAGTCTATGATTACTAAAATATATTTGTATCCTTTATTATAGTTTTTCAAATTTCGGAAATCTATCAAATCTGCTTGCCACAAGTCATCTATTCCTTTAAGAGTTACATGCCTCCTAAGGAATTTTTTTCTCGCTGCTTTGTGGATCTCTTCTTCTATTGCTTGCTTGCTCATTTTTAAGCAATTTCACAATTTGGTCTATCTCCTTCCTCGTGTAAAATTCGAAAATTAACTGATCTCTGAAGTTTAGAAGCTGACGATTTATAGCAGATTTAATCATTTCTGAAACTTTTTTTTCACTACATAATCCGCTAACAATTTTATCTACATAATCCTTTTTCACAACATTATCAGGTAAAGAAGAGACAGTCATTACGTCTGATAATCGTAACCTCTTATGCACGTGTTGTCCAAATTTATCAATATTCATTTTGTACTTTTTTACTGGGTTTAACTTGATAACTTTTTGCCTTGCAAGTGTGTAATGTTCAACAAATAAAACTTAACTGGGAAAATGTTACACTAAAGTCAGTATTTATTAATTGATGATACCGTTTCTTTTAGTTCTTCTATAATAGATATAATTTCATTGTCAACTCCTGTATTGCCAGCATCGCGAGATGCTAATAACAGCTGAAGTCTCTCAACTAGTTCGTTAGGATCATCCCAATATACATAATCAGTATTTCTTTTCCACTTCTTCATCAAAGATAAACCTTTACCTGTACAACTGCTTTTCAAACTGTTAGGAATATTAGGTGGTTGTTCAAATAAAGGTTTTATAATATCTAAGTACTTTGATCCTTTATTACTATTGATAGGCTTATTAGGATCAAATCCACGTCTATGTGCATTTGTTTCCAATAACATTGTTTTGTAATTCATTTTATCTTCGTTAGTAATCAGAGATATGTCAGGTTTTTTTTTTATTAGTAGTTCTTTAAGTCCAGGAGTATTTTTATACCTTTTTCCATCAACACTTATAAAGTCGCTGTTAAAAACAACGCTAGCTGAACCCATTTTAAAATTTCCATGATCATTTTTGATACCAAATGGTACTTTATCAATGTTTTCTGTAGATAAAGACCAATTTGATTCATCCTTTGAACTGTTGCCTTCAAAAACTGATTGAAATGACTCATCACTTTTACTAGATTTCTCATCATTTTTAGTATCTTCATCACTATCAGTGCTATAATCTTCATCGTATTCCTTATGCGCTGAGTAAGAACCATCTTCTGATTTCAGATGATTGGATTTCTCATCGTATTTCTTATGCACTGAGTAAGAACCATCTTCTGATTTTAGAGGATTGGTTTTCGAAAAAAAATTATTTGATTTACTAGATCTATTCTTTTCTGCAATTTTGTTCAATGTACCTGTTATGGGTTTGAAAATAGTTTGAAAAGTATTTTCATTCTCATTTTCAAAATCACGCATCTTGCTTATCTTTTTCTTGATTGCTTCTGATGCTTCAACAATTTTTCTCTTTAATTTTTTTTCCATGTCTAACTGAAATATGTGAGATGCCTTCAATCAGTCTTGTTGTAATGAAGTGTATTGTTCTCGAATACATTATTTATACACATTCCTGGACTCTCTAATCAAAAACTATAAATGTGTCAATTTTTTTCCGATAGCAACCTTTATTTTTGTCACAATCCTTATTGATTACTAAATAACTGTAAGGATTATCCCATATTTTCGAACACATATCTCGAAATTGAACCCATGACATGTCAGTAGTGACATGCTCATCGTATACATGTCTCATGTTGGTATCATCTTGTTTGAATAACACTATTAAATTAGCGTTATCTCTAATAAGTTGTTTAGGAATCTTACTGTAGGTTTGGTTCAAATAAAAACAATCAATGTTTTTGTGTCGTCCCATTGCAAAGAAATCTCTAATATTATTTTGGTTCTCACATGCAACATCATCAAATATTATTACAGAATCTGATTTAGCGTTTTTCGGACTTAAAACATCTTCGTTTTCATGGTATTTTGCAAAAGAAACTCCAGTTACTTGTTTAAGTACGTTTTCTAAAAATATGTACTTTGGTTGATGCAGAGTTTTAGAATACACGTATACATTTTTAAACCGCAATCCATTTTCATGTAAAAGAAGACCTAACATGAGATTAGTTTTACCGCAATTTGATGGTCCACAGATTAAACACCGAATAGTGTTAGGCAGAAGCTTCCCATGCCTGTGAGTATATTTTTTTTGGTCAGGACAAATTTTTTCTACACTTAACTTTTGCGGTTGCTTCACAAATTTCATTTTCATTAAAACGTTTCAAGCTCCTGATATTGACTGATTGTATTCAGAAAGCACAGTCGTATTTAAACTATTATCATATCATCAATTGATATACTAACATATATAAATCGGAGCTATCCATAGATGAAGCCAGATGATCGGCGGATAGAATGGTAACGATAATTTTCAAAACCTGATATATATTGGGATAGGATAGATCACTCTTAAACCCTGACGATTGCGCGGAGCGAAGAGGAGCGGCGAAGCGGACAATCGACAGGGGTTAAGGGTGATCGAGACTTCCCAATAAATATACTACTAACGCTTAACGGCGAGTCCTTCTCGGGTAATACTCGTAGAAGTTGGCCACATCGGATGTAGTCCCTGTTTATAGCTTGAACAAAGCGAGACACTAGACTTTTCTGTACTGACACACACAAAACTTCATAACTATGTTGTGTATTTTATTCTCTCCAGTCATAATTGTCAGTTATACCTATATATATTATAATTTAATTTTCACTCAGGTTTTTAGGTTATATCACTGCCTTCTTGGAATACATTCATTTAACACTGTAGCAGAATATTTAGAGTCGGGGGGGGGGGGTGCGGGTTTTGGCTGCTCTGAGCCTAGAAACACCCCACAGCAAAGAATCCAGCACCTTTAGTATTTTTACACTTCAATAGGAAGCCAGCTCGCAAATGTATAGGGTTAGATATTTTCAGTGCCACCATGGCAGGAATTCTGTAAAACAAACAAAAATTCGAGAGTTTTTACAAGGGCCACATAACCTAGATAGCTTAAAGTTTGTCCAATTTAAATAAACCAATGATCAAGGATCCATTTCGGGTATGACATCTTCTTGTAAACAAAACTGGTGTTTTTTTCTTCAATTCGCCATCAAATTCGCATATTACAGGTATATTTGTTAACGAATAGCGTTGTTACTTGTGTAAGTTATAGATAATACGTATTTAATAGGACTTACCGTAAGGTTTCACATTTAATTTCGTAGGTAAGCGAGTTTATTGTTTTTTCGATAATAATACTTCATTCATTTCATCACTTACTTGGAGTGAGTTCCAAAACGGTAATTATTACACTTGTACAGCAGTCTGTCTCGACCACACCGATGGACGTCATATAGCGCTATCCTGCTATCAGGGTGATTTTCACCCGATTCGGAACGCGACCCGGCAAAATCGCGAGCAGCTCATTCGTTCCGAGTCATTCGTTGGTCCGGGAGTCATAAGCCGGGTGTTCACGTTGGCCTCGCGCGGCCAGCGTGTAGTAACGGTGATTCATTCCCGCGCGTGAAAAAACAAAAAGCGGTCAGGTTCGGGTCGGCCTCGTGCGCCGAGGGTTCCGTATACCTGAGATATTTATTTTTGAGACAGTGGGGTAAATTTTTGGGACCGCGGAGCTTGGTTGGTTTCTGGGGGGAAGTTTTGTATATTTCAAAAGAGAAAAATAGGAAATTGTGCCACTTGATAACTTTAAGATTAAATATTAAGCTCTAGTGACAGTGTTAGTTTGGATTTTCCGTTTTGCAACCTGCGAAAATAAGCGGATGTTATCTTTTTCTTTTGGACATTTTGCGGTAGTAACTTAAAAGCTAAAGTGTGGTAAAATAGTACAGCTATTTGGATTTTGCGATTAGTTGGGCACTTGGTATCTTGTAACGACAACTTAAGGTTTTGACCCCTTATTTGGGACCCAATTACAATAATAAATGATGGTAAGGTTATCTTTTAATTTAAGGTCGGTTGTTATGTTCCGAAATTGTTCCGAGTTTCGATTCGGTCGCGTGAGTGGTTGCGGAACCCTAAAAAATAGCACATTCGTTGTATAGACAATGCAGTGAATGAGTAAATGAATGAACCGTTTATATGACAGTTTTTTTCCAGGCCGAAGCCTCTCGCCATACAGCCTATTGTCTAATACTTTTGTGATTTTACGTGTATTTTAGAGGTCCAAACTTACTTTGGAAATGGGTGGTATTGTGTAAAATATTTTTCAAGGATAATTTTCTAGGTCATCTCGTCAAGGTACACTGAACGCCATCTTCCGTCGAGTAGCGGTACTATGAGAAACAATCCACATAGTGCCGTTCCTTCGTTGGATATATCGGAACTGACTCAAGTCATCGTGTTGATATAAGACATTCCGTTCGGATATTAGGAAATTGTTGCTCTTCCCGGAACAACACTATAAACGTCAACTTTATAAAGTGAACAAAGACTTTGCGGTTACATTTTTAATTTGTTTTTAGATAATTACTCGTAATATTAGCCAAGTTTTGGTTAATTTTAGTATAGGATAAGTTTTTCCAGAGACATATTGTATTTTATGGTAAGTTTTATGAGAATTTTACGAGTTTTTTTAGACTTAAACCGCTAACAAAACCATACCAAACTTACTTCAAACTTTTAACTTTGTTTGGTGATTATATGCATAGTTTTGTGAACAAAAACACATAAGTGCATGTTGTAGCTACATTATATACAGGGTGTTAAATGGTATTTACACTAAGTTTATCAACCATTCCACAAAAATTTTAACTTGTAAGTTTTGTATCACACCTTTATTTTAGTACCTTCCTACAAGACTTGGAAAGCATGTGGTATATGCCTCGGTTTTGTACAATATTATCATAGTTAATAATTCTAAGGTAGTTAAGTGTTATTTTACCTTTCGTGGTGATTTATTTCTTCTGCTAACTTTATCATTGTAGGTTAACAAATTATTTCAAATCTCTAAGGTGATATGGACATACATGCTGTGGGAATGTGATGAAACCTAACGTGCTATTTTGGTGAGGGTTACTCTTGTTAACTGAACTAAGAATACATTACATTCACTAACAGTACCTATTTACATTTGGTTTGGTGGAAACCCACTCCTATTTACATTTGGTTTCGTGGAATCGGTTCGTTCATTGTTTTATGGAAACCCTTATTGCCTCCTAAGAGTTTTACGTTTCGTTCCTGGTAGGTCATAGATAGCTCTATAGTTGTTAAATATTAGGACGCTACTCAGTACGGGGGGTAGGGGGAAGACTGTGATTGGGTTTAGGGAGTACACTATTATTATAAGCTTACTAAGTGATTAGATGGAGGGTTGTCACGCTTAAGGAAGTTAGGTATAGCCCTTTATGATAATAGGACAGTAGACGTGATCTGCCCTAGTAGGACCTTTAATTTTATGAACATCTAGTTTAAAACAATAGAGGGTAAGAATTAAAATACTTCAGGTATTAACTAAGAGTGTGCCCCCTTTCGTGAGTTTATATTGTTATACTTTATAATATTATATTATACTAGGAGCTGTGGAACATTATTGCAAGTTCACGAAATAATACCAGGTTTAATAGCTATGTTTTGCGGTTACAGACAGGTTTCACATAGGTACGCGACGTACAGGTACGCGATAGGATCACATACGATACTTAAGTAAATGCAAAGAAAAAAAAAATATCGATATGTTACAGTTCCGGGTCAGTGTTATTTCTTGTTTAATTTACGATGCGCCACGGTTTTTCATGAACTTAGTTTTAGTTAAGTAAGTAAACATTTCCCTTCCTTCAGGATACAGTAGGGAATTATATTTTGTCTTAGGTAAATTTGGGCTTATCCTACTGAACAAAAGTGCCCATTGATTTATTAGCATGAATAGATATTTGTGTAGAGTGGGTTACTTACTTTGACTGTACAGTCGATGACACAATAATGTAGACAAAAAGGGGCTAGTCTTAAGCGAGGGTTGGGAGATTAAACTATACTTTAATTATTACTGTTCTTTTTACATATGAGAGGTAAGGTCATCGACCGACCTGACTAGCTTGGTGTTAGTTTTAAAATAATTTCTCGGTAATGTTGTGCATTAGACCGCGTGTCTTGTTAAGTGTTGTTTTTTTTTTCATTTTTACATTGTCTTACTATACTTTTACATACGGCTTTTGATTATTCTTACTTGCTGCCGCGTGTGCAATCGTGACGTCACCATATGATCCATACTATAATATTATAAATGCGAAAGTAACTCTGTCTGTCTGTCTGTTTGTTTGTTTGTTTGTTGCTCTTTCACGCCTAAACGGCTGAACGGATTTTGATGAAATTTGGTATGGTGATAGATGGTAACTTGGAGACGGACATAGGCTACTTTTTACCCCGGGAAAATATCTCATTCCCGTGGGAATCTACACATACAATAATACTCTAGCGGGGTTGTATCTGCTACAGCACACCGAAACTACTTAACCGATTTTGATGGGACTTTTTTTATTCAACTAAGTATCGCTGATTACGAAAACTACTACAATTTTGAAATCCAACGTGGTAGAACTAAACGTGGTAAACTACCATTATCCCCTGGGGATAAGGTTGAGGTGCGATAGAGTTGAAACGTCTAAAAATCAATATGGGTGTCGTTTGTAAGGTTTATCGAGCCGCTGATTACAAAAACTACAACAATTTTGAAATCCAACATGGTGGACGTGAAATGCTATCATCCCTTGGGGATGAGGTTGGGGTGCGATAGTGTTGATATGTCTAAAAATCAATATGGGTGTCGTTCGTATGGTTTATCGGGTCGCTGATTACGAAAACTACAATGATTTTGAAATCCAATGTGGTGGACGTGATATACCACCACCCCTGGGATGGGGTTGGGATTCGATAGGTTTGAAATGTCTAAAAATCAATATGAGTGTCAGTTGTATGTTTATATAAGGAAGGGATAGCGGTTTAGATGGCGTTAGGGGTAGAAGCAGGGATAGGGGTAGGGTCAGGGATAGGGAGAGGGAGAGGAGGAGGGATAGGGAGAGAGTGTAAGGGAGGGGAAAATGAGGGGAGAGAAAGGGGGAGGGAGGGGTAGAGGGCGTGGGAGGGGGTAGAGGGAGGGGGGTAGAGGGAGGGAGAGGGGGAAGGGGAGGATGAGGGGAAGGGGGAAAGGGAGGGGAATGGGGAAAGGGAGGGGAATGGGAGGAGGGCGAGGGGGAAAGGGAGGGTGATGGGGAGAGGGGAAGGGGGGAAATGGAGGGGGAAGGAAGGGTGAGGGGGGGAAGAGGGAGGGGCGAGGGAGAGGAAGAGAGAGTGGGAGAGGGTGAGGGAGGGGGAGTGGGAATGTAGGGGGGGGGATACAAAAGGATAGATGGGGAGGAATAGGGACCTTTTTTACTTTTATGAATACCTCCTCGCTACCCATTCACTTCACTCCCTTTATTGCCTTCTTTTTTAAGTTCGCCTGTAACGGTTGACAATGAAAATTCCGCACTACCTACCAGTTAAATAAAATCAAAAGATAATTAAGTTTGTAGTAAGATGCATTTATTCAACTTGGATAAGTACAAATGCATCTTTTACGTAGGGATCAAGAAGGATAAGCGCTCCGTAAAATATGTTTCAATTAAGTTCGAGTTTTGTTTTTTTATAAAATCTACGCGGACGAAGTCGCGGGTAACAGCTAGTTGTAGAATAAGACATAGAAATTTACAGTCTGAGGGGTGTCTTAAATTTTAAAATATAACCACATTAAGACAATTTTATTTGCACTTATCTTTACATGATAATTTTATTACGTTGTAGTTATACGAGTACATTCACCTACATCGTATATTAACAATGAGAATGGGTTTTTTGTCGATTCATTAGTAGATGGGCATATTTGAACTGAGGTTAATAGGTAATCTTAGACATTTCGCGGTATTTTCCAAGGAAGGGAATAAAAGGTTTGTTTCAGTTAATTTTAAGTTAGCATAAATACACAATTCAATAGCTTCACTTAGCATTAATAGTTTAAATTCTTAAGGTTTGTGTGGCACAGTGGTGAGGCACTGGCTATTTTGGGGTTCCAGATACGGTTATATCACCTGAAATAATTTTTGTTGGCACTCATTTGGATGTATATTTTATTTAATATGGACTTTGATTTAGATCCTTTTTCACTTCTTTATATCATAACTAACAGTTTAAATACACCTTAGTCAATAACTACTGGACGGATTTTATCGGGTGTTGAGAAGGCGTAGTTCTTTCTGTAAACCTTCTGTTAGGAGTGTGTGAATGGGTTGAAATATTACTTTTATAATATTTTAGGACAGTGAATTAATTATTTAATTAATTAAGAATTCGAGAATCGATTGTGTTGATGTAGACTGGCATGTCTTGGTGCCTTGTGGGTATAAAGTTTATTTATACGAAATAAAGGGGCTGTGCTGTTTTTAGGATACATAAAGAAATTTAGGTATCATGCTAAACGGATAATTGACAGGGTAATCGTAAATCATTACCGTACATCATACGTACGTGATCGCTGTCATACGTTCAACTTTTTCAAAACGGGTTTTGACTTTAGGATAGTACGAGTATTATCGTAACATAACGTCGTTCAAATTATGGAATTATACAGTTACCTTTTTACACTTTAACAAATCAAGCAAACTAAATTTAGTTAATTTAATTAATTTATCTTTGGCGTATACGGTCTGCTTTTGTGGGCATAAGGCGTTTTCTTTTAATGATGACCCTATTTCAGGTTGAGGGTTATGTACGACGAACAACTTTAGAAATATGTTCAATGTACGTAACCTTGGGTCTGAAGATATTTCCTTGTAGTAATGAACGATGCTTATTGTTAATTTTCAAAATCAAATGTTGCATATATTTTCTCGGGTACAATGAATACGTAGGTATAATACATAAATAAATAAATACATTAAATTTTTAAGATTCCGCCTTTTCAAAAAGGTTACACATTTTCTGAAGGATTCCGCGATTTTAAAATAGGTTTCGAATTCTCAAATTTTTTTAAAGTTTTCAAGAGGATTGCTCATTTTCGAAACAGCTTACTGATAGAAGGCATCTATAGTTATCAAATAGTACTTTAAATAGATTTAAGAAAAACTAACGGGAATAGTTCATTCAAATTTCTTTTAATGATAAGTACCTGCCTTCGACATACGAATTGATATTAGTTAATTTTTGGTTTTGACTATGCGTTTTCCTTTTGAGGCACAAGAGTTTACTATGGTTTGAGAGAATGGTTACGTTTAAATACCCTGAGTACTACCACTATAAGAGTAAATATTTCATATAAGACGTAGGGCATAGGGGCGTTCATTAAGACTTCGTACAGTGTGAGGTACCTATGCGTGTGGGTAAAGTTTCGTTCGTCGGTAACGTGGGGTTAGTCACAGGTTATGCTAGCCAATACATACGTTAGTAAATTTTTACTTACCAGGGTTGTAGGACGACTTACGATTTCTAGTGTTTTCGCGGAGAATTATGTTATTGTAAGAATAAGATGCTTTAAGAACCGGATTGTAGATTTAAGCGGGTCTAGCAAATTAAGTTTATATTTATGATTAAGCTTGATAGATAGGGTACCTACTATTATCTAAACAAAATTTAAAATAATAATCATATTATTAAATGCGCTATGAATTTAAACTTGTAGTGTAGTTTAATATCTAGGTAGTCAAGTAAACGTCTGCATTATGATGGGATTGCTTCGATTTCCTTTCATCGACCGTGTTTATTCACTAATGGTAACAGAACAATAATAATAAATTTAATACAAAGTAGAAAATCGCAAAATTTCACAACCACAGGCAGGATTCGAACCTGCGTCTTCTGCGTAAGTACCGCAGACGCTTTACCAACTAGGCTACTGTGGTCCTGCCCGATGTTGCGAAATTTAGCGACCTCTATACGAATTCCAACGTTGCGTTTGTGCTGCCACCTAGCAAGCATTTTTGCTGTACTAGCTCAACTGCCGACACACAGCAGCACTGCACTGCTGCAGACTGCTGTGTCTAAGCGTCTGCGGTACTTACGCAGAAGACGCAGGTTCGAATCCTGCCTGTGGTTGTGAAATTTTGCGATTTTTCTACTTTGTAGATTTATCCGAACACAGGAAGTGTTAAAATAAAAATCATTTTCAATAAATTTAATACATAATAAAATTGAAATAAATAGAAAATAATAAAAGTAATAGTATTTTAAATAGTATATTATAATAGGATAACTTCAATGAATCTCGGTAGATAGTCTTGATAAATGGAAGTTAATTGGATTAGATTTTGGGGGCTTAAAATTTAAGATTTTGTTTTGATGATTTTGCGGGGAGGTTGTGTAGTTGACGGAGAATTTCTTTAGTAATATCTAGCTAAGTATCAGATTTAAATTTTATTCACATACGCTTCATTGGTCCCCAGTGGTTCGTAGTAACAACGTAAAAGAGGACAGAGAGGAAGGTGAGAGAGGTAGTATGAAGATTGAAGGTTGTGAATGAAATCGACAGATGTCTGGACTTATATCTATGTATATCTTATATCTGTGTATATTTTATCGGAGTTCTATAGGGAAGACTATTAGTATGGAGGGTTGCAATGGACCAATGGATACTTGACCAGTGGAGCGAAATTTATTAACTGTTGACCCTGTCTGTACACTACTCTTACAACAAGGTAATTTATTGGATCTTAGGTGTTAGGTTACTTGAAGGGCATTAGAAACGAAGTTTACTCTGGTGTCCAGAAAGAGTGTTAGTACTCCCTGTAAATTGCTTTTACTCTACAAGTGGGCACAGCCCATATGCAAAACTCAACACTCCACATGCTCCAGAGGATGAAGGGAAGCAATGTAGAATCAAGGTTAGATTGTGAGCTTTGCTCAAAGAGCAGTTATATCTGGCAGCCCTAAGAATTGACTTTACTCTAACAGGGGCATATATGTCTATTCCGGGGTTAAAATTTGAAAAATCACGATTTGCTTTTGGGAGATGGAACTTTATGCTGTCGGTAGGACTAACTGGTCCCACAAACCGGTTCCTTGAATATGTAAAGTTCGTTTGTACTCGTTATAACTGGAGGATGAGCATTATGTCACTGGTTTAATTTTTGAATTCAGTTGTAGACATTTGTCGTTTGGTTTCAAACTTACACTTCATATCAACGGTTTACATAATATGGGTTAAAAGTTAATAAATTTAGTTTGTTATTTAGTAAATGATAATGATTAGTTATTGGGGGTAATATTTGTGAAACGAGGGTGTGAAAATTTGCTCCGGACGGCTATGAACTTCTGCGCAAATTTTGGGGGGTGGCTGAAACGGTTCACACGTTGACCCGTGTCTGTTTCAACAAATATTACAAATATCTTGTACTTAAACATCGCCATGTGCAAATCGGCTACATGGTAACGTTGACCCATTTTTCATGCGGGCGTTTTCTTAGATTTAAAACATGAAATCTAAATATATAAAAGAGCATGTCCTGACTGACTGACTGATTCATCAACGCCGGGCCGTAACCGCTATAGATACAGATCTGAAATTTTGTATACAGGTTTAATGTTCGTCAAAACCACCCACTAAGAAAGGATTTTGGAAAATTCATCTCCCAAGGGGGTGAAATAAGGGATGAAAGTTTGTATGAAAGTCCTTTGTTTCTTGAGCTATACTCACACAAATTTGAATTTAAGCTTCTGATAAAAAACAAAGAAATACGTGTTTAAGCATTTCTTAAAAATCATCCTTGAAGGGGGTGAAAAAAGGGATGATTTTTTTCCGTATGTTGGTCTATAAGTCTTTAAGTTTTAAAGGTAGAACTATAGAAATTTGTATTTAAGCTTTTTGAAAAAAAAAGTACATGTTTAAGAATTTTCCAAAATTCATCCTTTAAGGGGGTGAAATAGGGGATGAAAATTTGTATGAAAGTCCGTCAGTTTTGAAGTTAGGATCTTTAAAATTTGTATTTAGGCTGACGACTAAAAACTAAGTTTGACGTGTCCCAGGGTTTTTGAAAATCCTACACCCTAAGGGGTGAAAAGGGGGATGAAATTGAAAATCCTTCATTTTCAAATTAAAATCCACAAAATTTATTGTTTAGGCATTAGGGTTGTAATTCTGTGGAATGTACATCACTGTTTTTGAAATTTCACCCCAAATTCAACCCCTAAAAGAGGGAAATGGGGTGAATAGTCAAAAACCAATATGGGTATCGTTTGTATGGTTTATCGGGTCGCTAATTACGAAAACTACAACAATTTTGAAATCCAACGTGGTGGACGTGAAATACCATCATCCCCTTGAGATGGGGTTGAAGTGCGAAAGGGTTGAAATGTTTAAAAATCAATATGCGTGTCGTTTGTATGGTTTATCGGGTCACTGATTACAAAAACTACATCAATTTTGAAATCCATCGTGGTGGACGTGGCATACCATAATCCCTTGGGGATGGGGTTGGTGTGCGATAGAGTTGAAATGTCTAAAAATCAATATGGGTGTCGTTTGTATGGTTTATCGGGTTGCTGATTACGAAAATTACAATAATTACAATAATTTTTAAATCCAACGTGGTGGACGTGAAATAGCATAATCCCCTAGGGATGGGGTTGGGGTGCGATAGGTTTGAAATGTCTAAAATCAATCTGAGAGAGTGCGAGTGGGAGAGTTAGAGGGAGGGCGAAGGGGGAGGGAGGTAAAGGGGGGGTGAGGGATGGGGGAGAGAGGGAGGGGTAAAGGGAGGGGGGAGAGGGAGGGGCGAGCTAGAGGAAGAGAGAGAGGGAGGGGGAGAGAGAGGTAGGGGTAGAGGCAGAAGAAGCGGTAGAGGTAAACGTAGAGGTAGAGGAAGAGGTAGAGTAGAGGTAGATGGAGGGGGAGAAGGAGGGGAAGGGAAAATGGGGAGAGGGAAGGAAATGGGGAGATGGAGGGGAAAGGAGCGGGAGAAGGAGGGGGAGAAGGGGGAGGGGGAGAGGTAGGAGGGGGATACAGAGTGAGGGGGAGGGGGAGAGGGAGAGAGAGGAACGAGGAGAGGGTTTTAGTTTTTCTCAATTACTTCTGCGAGTTAGCTCTGTTTTAAAATATAACGTAAAGGAGTCTCTCATATCTCTCACTACATTTGTTAGGTTAAGTGGCAACCTTAAGGCATAATACTGCTGCTAAGTTCCTCTGTTCTGAGCAATTTATGAGTAACGTCTGTATATTATATAAAATTTAGCTGGATCTTGAATTGTACTCATTGATTTGCGCAGGGTTAGTCCAGCTTTTCCTTAGTTTAAAATTACCCCGAAATGACGGGAAAATATCTCATTACTTCGGAAAACCGGTAACAACATAAATACGAAATCCACGCGAGCGAAGCCGCGGGCAACAGCTAGTGTCTTATGAATGTTGCAGTAAATAATCTTTAAAACACCTGAAGTAATTGGAATGTAGAAGTGGTGTTTTGGTTGAACAATTGGTTCGGGACGGTGGAATTGAAGTAAACAAACATTGCGTCATCGCGGTCGCAAGCGGCTTGAGCTCCGGATGGGCCACGAACAGCTCTTGTACAGGCTTGAGCATAATTTGCGACGGCATTCGGGACGGTTCACGTGCCGCGTGAGCGCCGGTTGGACCACGAACAGCTCGTGTGCGTTTTTGAGCGGTCCGCGCGCGGGTTGAGCGGCGCAAGCGGCTTATCTGCAATTCAAACACAGTTTGGGCCGTAAAGAACCGTGTTAGTCGCCTGAACACAATTCGGACTTAGTTAAATCCGGCTTGAGCCATGCTGAAACAAAATAGAAAGTATAAAAAGGCAAAGGTAGGTAGGACGGACAGGGATTCTTCTTCGTGCGCCCGAGCAGACCGGAACGGCTCTTCAAGGTATTTTCTTAATTTTATTTTAATCAGTCATTCTTCTTCGCGCGCTCGGGCAGAACAGTATCGCTCTTCGAACTATTTTCTATAATTTTAACTAATGTAAGCACATAGACGGTGTTGGAGATTCAGTCGCCCAAGAGAAAGATGCGAGGATCCATCACTCTGAAATGTGGTGTAAAACATATTCGATCGCGCTACGAATACAGGAATAGGCTTTCGGATCGATAAATCATAAACTTTATCAGTGTAGACACTACGACGGTGTTGGAGATTCAGTCGCCCAAGAGAAAGATGCGAGGATCCATCACTCTGAATAGTGTTGTAAATCATGTTTGATCGCGCTACGAATAGAGGAATAGGCTTTCGATTCGATAAATAATAAATTTTATCAGTGTAGACACTGCGACGGTGTTGGAGATTCAGTCGCCCAAGAGAAAGATGCGAGGATCCATCACTCTGAACAGTGCCGTAAATCATATTTGATCGCGCTACGAATACAGGAATAGGCTTTCGGTTCGATAAATCATAAACTTTGTCAGTGTAGACACTGCGACGGTGTTGGAGATTTAGTCGCCCAAGAGAAAGATGCGAGGATCCATCACTCTGAATAGTGTTGTAAATCATGTTTGATCGCGCTACGAATACAGGAATAGGCTTTCGATTCGATAAATCATAAACTTTGTCAGTGTAGACACTGCGACGGTGTTGGAGATTCAGTCGCCCAAGAGAAAGATGCGAGGATCCATCACTCTGAACAGTGTTGTAAATCATGTTTGATCGCGCTACGAATACAGGAATAGGCTTTCGGTTCGATAAATCATAAACTTTATTAGTGTAGACACTGCGACGGTGTTGGAGATTCAGTCGCCCAAGAGAAAGATGCGAGGATCCATCACTCTGAACAGTGTTGTAAATCATGTTTGATCGTGCTACGAATACAGGAATAGGCTTTCGATTCGATAAATCATAAACCTTGTCAGTGTAGACACTGCGACGGTTTTGGAGATTCAGTCGCCCAAGAGAAAGATGCGAGGATCCATCACTCTGAACAGTGTTGTAGATCATGTTTGATCGCGCTACGAATACAGGAATAGGCTTTTGATTCGATAAATCATAAACTTTGTCAGTGTAGACACTGCGACGGTGTTGGAGATTCAGTCGCCCAAGAGAAAGATGCGAGGATCCATCACTCTGAACAGTGTTGTAAATCATATTTGGTCGCGCTATCGATAGGTGGGTAGGGTTTTCGATTCAGGGTGTCGACTCTCAAAGTCCGATATATCGAAACGATACCATTCGAAACATGCAAATTCAAAACTTTGTCCCTTGACAATAGAGTAGAATATTGGTTGGATGAATTTTCAAACTGCCAGTAATTAGCATCCAACCAATATTCTACTGTATTGTCAAGGGACGAAGTTTTGCATTTGCATGTTTCGAATAGTATCGTTTCGATATATCGGACTTTGAGAGTAGACACCCAGTATATTTCAATTCAGTTATCAGCAAGTCCAGAAGCCCGCATGCTTTTGAGACTGCTTCGCGTCGCGTAGATCTTCGAAGCAATCGTTTGCTTAATGTCAACTCAGTGTCTGTAAAATAATTTAACGAAATTAAGACAGTGCGCCGGGTGTTTTTTGCCTAAGTTTTGGGGTTATATTGAGGGAAGGAAACGACCTACCGAGGACAAAAGAGGCCGCAGGAAGCGAGAAGCGTGGAGCCGGTCGCCGAGGAGGCCTAGGGACAGGCTTCTGACCAGCGGTGGACATTCTCCGTCTCGCCTAGAGGGAGAAGCTAATCACCTAACGAGGATGGAAGAAGCCGCAGAAAGCGAGCAGCGTAGGTCCGGTCTTTGCAAAGGCCTAGGGAGAGGCTTATAACCAGCAGTGGGCGTCCACCGGAGAGGTCATATCAAGGTTTGATCGAAGAAAAACCGTGAGTAATTTTAAAACTACCTTGTCGTTCACACCATGTTTTATCTATTTTGTGCTATTCAAACCGCGAGATGTGTCAAAAATGCTTATAAAAGACTGTAGAAATCGTCCTAAATTCAGTGACTTAATTCAAATCTGATATTCTGGTATATTTTACGGGTTGTTCAAGGCCTTATGGCACAGCAATAGAGCTGAAGGGTTCATAGTAATGTGGGTAGACTGTACAAAGTGTTTAAAGATCTAATTTCTGTGATCTAGTCTATTAGTGCAAAACTTGCTTGCTTATCGAAAGAATGATATTTCTATGCTAAAGTTTGCCTATATTTTGGATAAACTTATTTTTCTCTGACTGAAAAGCCTGTCGGGAGATGAACGTTATAATTTTGTTCTGTTAGTATAAAAATAGCTTCAAAATCTGGATCACATG
The DNA here is from genome assembly GCA_947532105.1 of Athrips mouffetella. NCBI lineage: Eukaryota > Metazoa > Arthropoda > Insecta > Lepidoptera > Gelechiidae > Athrips > Athrips mouffetella. The sequence goes on along the minus strand of CANNWQ010000057.1, from coordinate 155,616 downwards.
AAATCTAGTGTATTAATTGATAAAATGAGACACCAAAGGTCTTTTGTCATGCAGTGGACGTACCGGGTTTAATATTATAATAAATCAAGGAAAGAGTTTATTTCCTACCTTCATCTAACTTTATGAATTCGCCTAATTTAGAATGATTGAGATGGGAATGTGTCTTATCTAGTACATACCTACCTTTGGCTAAAATGGCTGTGTTCTGTGTATGACATATTAAATCATGCCTTCCTTAAATTTAAAAGGGGAATTTTCTTACAAGATGAAATCAAAAGCTTGATAATAATTAGTTCTGTATTTAAGGTGAAGCAGAGAGCTAGCCTGAAGTGGTCTCTTTTCTGTACTTAAAGAAGGCAGATTGTCCACATTGTGCAGATCGAATTGTCATTAAGCCTAGCTATCGTACTAGATGCATAGTCGATTGTGCGTATGAACGTACTGAAATAATGCTTTCTCAATAAAATACATTTGAGCTAAGAGGACGGGAAAGATAAGGAACATTCCCTGATCCTTGCGAGATTCTAAAATAATGTTTCTCAGGTTCACATATAAGAGCTAAATCACTTACATATTTTCTAAAATGTTGCTTTCATTGTTCAATGTGTTCTTTTATTGTTCAGATTTAATTATGACTGACTTGGGTCTTGGACCTTGACAAGTAAATGTAAATTCATGTAAATAATTGTTCCAAAAATTCCGAGTATCTATTGTTTCGCTAAGAAGATGAAACTGTATTTTATATGTGTATATATTCCTATAAGACCTAGATTGCGGGACAAGTCCAGGTTTCTTTTGAATCCTCCTCTCAATCTTTCTATTGTGACATGACGAAACTACAAACTTACTACCAGACAAGATTGACGGTGTAAAGAAATATCCCTTGCTATTTGTTTGCTCAAGTATATCTAGAGTACCTTCATAAAGCGGAATGGGATAGGTATGGCAGAGAATTATCCAGTCAGGAGTCGAGATTCATGAATGACCGCGGTGGATTGGGGCGGTCATTTCCCCCAAAAAAATTGGGGACCATGTTACCTATCAACTAGCTAAAGCATCTTTTCTTCCCTTATATTGGTTCCCTTGGATCTCCCAAGAAGTCAGTCATAGTTATAGATACTAGTTCATGAAGCCACCCTCAACCATATAACCTCACATTCTAATTATCTTATCCTATGTTCTTACCTATTCTACATACTTACTCCATGTTCCTTTTGTCAGCGTAAGCTCATACTAGGATAGGTAGGCTTTAGGAGTTAGGTTAGTATAAGTCATGCTCTCCCTACAGATCCAGCTTCACTTTGGCCATAGTGTTAGGTTTTAAGCCACTAGAACGATCACAAGCCAAATTATTCATTATAACAGGGTTTAATAGTAGGGAACAATTTTGGGTAATGCTATTTTTGTTTTCCTATTCTATGCATTGGATTTAAATTAATAAGTTAAAACAAAAAAAAAATCAAGTCAGGCTAGGCTGTATAGCAAGTAAGTAAGTAAGTCGGAGTAAGTTAAGTAGATAAGTTAAGATATTCAGTAAAAGGGAAGCATAGTAAGAGTTAAGAAGTTAGGTAGGATCAAGTTAGGTGGGTAGGAGAGTTACAAGTTGGTGCCGTGAGCAATGATGTTGAGTCAGGCTTACAGCTAGGGTGAACTGTTACAAGAAACGACTAATAGAACTCAAAAATATGTTTTCTGAACTTTTTATCTGTCTGTCTGTCTGTCTGTCTGTATGTTTTCGATAAACTCCGAAACTACTGAACGGATTTTCTCGCGGTTTTCGCAGATAGATTAAGCTTAGCTCTGAGCAACATATAGGCTATGTTTCATTCAAATCGGTTTACTCAATCAGAAGCTACACTTATGTAAAGTATCAAATTGCCTGTAAGATAATAACTCACAAACCGATTCAAAGTGAGTTTTCAATTACGAGTTTGGCTTACTTTTGTACAACATAAAAGTTTAGTTTCATTGAAAACGGTTCACCCAGACAGAAGGTACGCTAAGTTTCATGCGGCGGCGCAAATAACTCACAAACTATTGAACGGATTCAAACGGGGTTTTCAATAAACTGTCAAGCTTACTTTTTTGCAACATATTAGCTTACTTTCATTGAAAACGGCTCACTCAGATAGGTGCGTGAAATTTTTAGCGGAGGCGCCAATATCTCACAAACAACTGAACCGATTAAAACGAGGTTTTCAGTAACGTATTTGGCTTACTCCAAGCAACATGTTTGCTTAGTTTAATTGCAAACGGTTCACTCAGACATAAAATACACTAAGTTTCAAGCGGCGGCACCAATAACTGACAAACTACTAAACATATTTAAACGGGGTTTTCAATAACGTATTTAGCTTAATTCTTTGCAATGTATTGGCTTATTTTCATTGAAAATGGTTCACTCAGACAGAAAATGCCCGAAGTTTCAATAGGCAGCGCCAATAGCGAACAAACTACTGTACCGACTCCAACTGGCATTTCCATAACGTGCTTGGATTATGTACTTCCGTGCAACATATAAGCTTAGGTTAGTTGAAAACGGTTCACTCAGATAGAAGTTACGCAAAGATTCAAGCGAAGGCGCGAATAATTCAAAAACTTTTGAGCAGATTAAAACGTGGCTTTCAATAACGCGTTTGGCTTACTCCTGCGCAATAAATAAGCTTAGTTTCATTGCAATAGGTAGGTTCACTCTGACAGAAGGTACGCAAAGTTTCAAGCTGCAGAACCAAGAACTCACCTACTGAACTGGTTCAAAGTCAAACGAGGTTTTCAATAATAATAATATTCATTTATTTCGGAAAAACATCCATAGTTACAATTTAAATCAAATTAGACAAATAAATAAAAATGGTTAGTACAATTGGACTTAAAACTATGTTAGTAAGACAAACAGGACTATCGCATAAAAATACAGCCAAGCGTCAATGGACGTACTCCAGAGACATTGGTGCATGCATCGACATCCAATGCCTCTGGAGCAGGCTGTCCATTCGTCCGGAGACCATCATCAGGAGGCTGTTGCGGCTGTCCCGTATTCTGCGCGCGATTGATGCCACTCTCTTCCGCATGGTGGCGTAGAAGCAATCCATGCGCGCCTCCGCGAACATGCCTGAGGCGCTACAGAAACGGGGCAATCGCAACAGCACCCTAAAGGCGTTGTTGAACTGAACTCGGAGGGCACTGTAAGATTTCTGCGTGAAGTTTACCCACAGGCTGCTTGTATAGAAGGACGTACAGAAGGCTCTGAATATCGTAATTTTGGCTTCCTTCGAGCAACGCTTGAACCTGCGGGCGATCATGTTCGCTCTTACTGACAGTGCCCTCCTTTCACGCTCCATATCCACGTCGTCCTTCAGGTCGTCGGTCACAAAATGACCATGATATTTAAATTTATGTACCTGCTTCAAGGGTATACCGTTCAGCTCGACAAGCGGCACTTCCAGAGGAGTTTTCGTCCCAGCTTTGAACACCATTAGCTCGCTCTTAACAGCGTTGTATTTTAAGCCATGTTGTTCAATGACGCGTCGGAAATATTTCTTTGCAACATATAAGCTTTATTTCATTGCAAACGGTTCACTCAGACAGAAGGTTTGCGAAATTATAAGCGGCCGCACCAATACCTCACAAACTACTTCTTAACGGTTTTCAATAACGTATTTGGGTTGCTTTCGTGCAATATTTGAAATTTTTATTGCCATCGGTTCATTCAAACCGATAATAGGAGAGTTCAAAGTTTCAAGCTGTGAAACCGAGCTAAAATCAAACAAAGCTTATAATTTTGTACGGAAGAAAGCCAAATACGTTGTTGAAAATTCCGTTTGATCCGGTCCAGTTGTTTGTGTAAAAGTCGTGGGTACAGCTAAAGATTGCTAAAATCTAGATTTAGTTTTATTGTAAAAATTATAATAAAAAATTCCTGTTTCGGCATGGCAGTGCAACAAATGTAAAAAAAATTATGAAAGTTCTAAAGTTTTGAAAACTTTGTAAGTAGATAGGTACTTATAAACGAAATACTTCAAACAATAAAGAGAGAAGCAAATTATTGTTTCTTAGGAATTGTCTTTTAAGGGGAGAGATAAGATAAGTTACAAAGATTGTACGGAAGTGAACTCCAACAGTTTTTTTATGTAGGTACATGTACAGTTAAAAGCATATGAAGCTAAACACGTTGGACTTTGTACCGTTGTTTTTTCAGTAGCCACAGAAGCTAAAGTGACTAAGCCTAAGATTTAGTTAGGCTTTGTTTTGTATAAGAAATAACGAAACCCATATCATAGTTACTCCGCGTGGAATTCGACTATGATTTTACACTTACGAGGATAGTGGGCGACCTAACAGTCCAAACGTAAAGAGGTGTTTAATTTACAAAAATCCGTATTATCGGTACTCTGTATACCTAATAATATAAAGGCGAGAACTGCACTGTCTGTCTGTTACGCTTTTATGACTAATCCGATAAAACGATTGTGATAAAAACTTGGTACGAAGATACGAGTAGTTTGAACCATGGGAAAAGTCATTAGCTACTTTTTCTGAACCCCACGCGGACGGAGTCGCGGGCAACAGCTAGTCTATACATATAATAAAAGAGTAGAAACCGCGTGTCTGTACTTTTGATAAATTTATAAAAAAATTGTGTGAGCGATAAGAAACGAATAATAAAACTCAAAAATATGTTTTCTGAACTTTTTGTCTGTCTGTCTGTCTGTCTGTCTGTCTGTATGTTTTCGAAAAACTCTGAAACTACTGAACGGATTTTCTCGCGGTTTTCACAGATAGATTAAGCTTAGCTCTGAGCAACATATAGGCTATGTTTCATTTAAATCGGTTCACTCAATTAGAAGCCACACTAATGTAAAGTATCAAATTGCCTGTACGATAATAACTCACAAACTGATTCAAACTGAGTTTTTAATTACGAGTTCGGCTTACTTTTGTGCAACATAAAAGTTTAGTTTCATTGCAAACGGTTCACTCACACTGAAGGTACGCTAAGTTTCATGCGGCGGCGCAAATAACTCACAAGCTATTGAACAGATTCAAACGGGGTTTCCAATAAACTGTCAAGCTTACTACTTTGCAACATATTAGCTTACTTTCATTGAAAACGGCTCACTCAGACAAGTGCGTGAAATTTCCAATATCTCACAAACTACTACACGGATTTAAACGGGGTTTTCAAAAACGTGTTTAGCTTAATTCTTTGCAATGTATTAGCTTACTTTCATTGAAAATGGTTCACTCAGACAGAAAATGCCCAAAGTTTCACTAGGTGGAGCCAATAGCGAACAAACTGGCATTTCCATGACGTGCTTGGATTAGGTACTTCCGTGCAACATATAAGCTTAGGTTAGTTGAAAACGGTTCACACAGATAGAAGTTACGCAAAGTTTCAAACGAAGGCGCGAATAATTCAAAAACTTTTGAGCTGATTCAAACGTGGCTTTCAATAACGCGTTTGGCTTACTCCTGTGCAATAAATAAGCTTAGTTGCATTGCGATAGGAAGGTTCACTCTGACAGAAGATACGCAAAGTTTCAAGCTGCAGAACCAAGAACTCACCTACTGAACTGGTTCAAAGTCAAACGAGGTTTTCAATGACGCGTCGGGCTTCTTTCTGTGCAACATATAAGTTTTATTTCATTGCAAACGGTTAACTCTGACAGAAGTTTCGCGAAATTTTAAGCGGCCGCACAAACAACTAGAACGACTTAAACGGGGTTTTCAATAACGTATTTGGGTTGCTTTCGTGCAATATTTGACTTTTTTTTACTGCCATCTCGGTTCATTGAAACAGATAATAGGCGAATTTCAAGTTTCAAGCTGTGAAACTGAGGTGAAATCAAACAAAGCTTATAATTTTGAACGGAAGAAAGCCAAATACGTTGTTGAAAATTCCGTTTGATCCGGCAGTTGTTTGTGTAAAATCCGTGGGTACAGCTAAAGATTGGTAAAATCTAGATTTGATTTTATTGTAAAAATAATAATAAAAAAGTTCCTGTTTCGGCATGGCGGTGCAACAAATGTAAAAAAAAATTTGAAAGTTCTGAAGTTTTGAAAACTTAGGAAGTAGGTACATACAAACGAAATACTTCAAAAAATAAAGAGAGAAGTTAATCATTGTTTTTTTAGGAATTGTCTTTTAAGGGGAGAGATAAGTTACAAAGATTGTACGGAAGTGAAGTCCAACAGTTTTGTATGTAGGTACATGTAGAGTTACGAGTAAAAGCATGTGAAGCTAGACACGTTGGATTTTGTACCGCTCTTTTTTCAGTAGCCACAGAAGCTAAAGTGACTAAGCCTTAGATTTAGTTAGGCTTTGTTTTGTATAAGAAATAACGAAACCCGTATCATAGTTACTTTAATTTACTTACTTAGTTATTTTACACTTACGAGGATAGAGGGCGACCTAACAGTCCACACGTAAACAAGAGGTGTTTAATTAACAAAAATCCGTATTATCGGTACTCTGTGTACCTACCTTATAATATTAAGGCGAGAACTGCACTGTCTGTCTGTCTGTTTGTTACGCTTTTATGACTAATCCGATAAACCGATTGTGATAAAAACTTGGTACAAAGATAGTTTGAACCATGGGAAAAGTCATAAGCTACTTTTTCTGAACCCTACCAGGACCGATGCAACCTCCAGTGTACGCAACATTTGAAAACAAAACCTTCAGTAAGCAGCCCTGCACACCGCTGTGTTTACCAACGACGTGATTGAAGAGAATACCGTATGAGAGGTCAATGGTTATGAAAAAAGGTAGATTTTATTCCAAATGTAGATTATTAGTGATAAATCCCTTGTCATTTTCATGACAACTTACAAGCGAATAATTTATCTCGGAAAGAGAATAATACTTTTGGAATGGTATCTTTTGTCAAAAATTTTCTCTTAACCGAGAATATTCAGGAAATCAAAACACATGTAAGATCTGTTTGTCTTTTTTCCACACTATGCAAGCTAAGTATATGACGGTCGCTCTAGCGGCATTTAAACTTGAAATATTCTGATGTTCCTTCTACTGACTTATTATTTATTCTTAGACCACGGTTACTGTTTTCAACTAAACAGCGGGAATGCATATACATAAATGTAACTCCAGGGCTACAAGAAGGAAGGCGTTTTTGGCATTCAGACGTACGCAACGCAATCAAGCAATAAACATACCGTTCTCGGTTCACAAACTAGACCGATGGACTTGTGGATAAAGTAAGGTTTTTAAAAGACTGGTCCCCAGATCAGATAAATCTATGGAAGGCAGAAAGGCGTGAATCGTTGAGATCCTACTAGTCTTTTACTTCCTAAGTTTTCAAAACTTTAGAACTTTCAAATTTTTTTTTACATTTATTGCACCGCCATGCCGAAACAGGAACTTTTTTATTATTATTTTTACAATAAAACTAAATCTAGATTTTACCAATCTTTAGCTGTACCCACGGATTTTACACAAACAACTGCCGGATCAAACGAAATTTTCAACAACGTATTTGGCTTTCTTCCGTTCAAAATTATAAGCTTTGTTTGATTTCAGCTCAGTTTCACAGCTTGAAACTTTGAATTCGCCTATTATCTGTTTCAATGAACCGAGATGGCAGTAAAAAAAAGTCAAATATTGCACGAAAGCAACCCAAATACCTTATTGAAAACCCCGTTTAAGTCGTTTTAGTAGTTTGTGTGGTATTGGTGCGGCCGCTTAAAATTTCGAAACTTCTGTCTGAGTGAACCGTTTGCAATGAAATAAAACTTATATGTTGCACAGAAAGAAGCCCGACGCGTCATTGAAAACCTCGTTTGACTTTGAACCAGTTCAGTAGGTGAGTTCTTGGTTCTGCAGCTTGAAACTTTGCGTATCTTCTGTCAGAGTGAACCTTCCTATCGCAATGCAACTAAGCTTATTTATTGCACAAGAGTAAGCCAAACGCGTTATTGAAAGCCACGTTTGAATCAGCTCAAAAGTTTTTGAATTATTCGCGCCTTCGTTTGAAACTTTGCGTAACTTCTATCTGTGTGAACCGTTTTCAACTAACCTAAGCTTATATGTTGCACGGAAGTACCTAATCCAAGCACGTCATGGAAATGCCAGTTTGTTCGCTATTGGCTCCGCCTAGTGAAACTTCGGGCATTTTCTGTCTGAGTGAACCATTTTCAATGAAAGTAAGCTAATACATTGCAAAGAATTAAGCTAAACACGTTTTTGAAAACCCTGTTTAAATCCGTGTAGTAGTTTGTGAGATATTGAAAATTTCGCGCACTTGTCTGAGTGAGCCGTTTTCAATGAAAGTAAGCTAATATGTTGCAAAGAAGAAAGCTTGACAGTTTATTGGAAACCCCGTTTGAATCTATTCAATAGCTTGTGAGTTATTTGCGCCGCCGCATGAAACTTAGCGTACCTTCTGTGTGAGTGAACCGTTTGCAATGAAACTAAACTTTTATGTTGCACAAAAGTAAGCCGAACTCGTAATTGAAAACTCAGTTTGAATCGGTTTGTGAGTTATTATCGTACAGGCAATTTGATACTTTACATTAGTGTGGCTTCTAATTGAGTGAACCGATTTAAATGAAACATAGCCTATATGTTGCTCAGAGCTAAGTTTAATCTATCTGCGAAAACCGCGAGAAAATCCGTTCAGTAGTTTCGGAGTTTATCGAAAACATACAGACAGACAGACAGACAGACAAGAAGTTCAGAAAACACATTTTTGAGTTTTATTATTCGTTTCTTATCGCTCACACTAATTTTTTATAAATTTATCAAAAGTGCAGACACGCGGTTTCTACTCTTTTTTTATATGTATAGACTAGCTGTTGCCCGCGACTCCGTCCGCGTTGGGTTCAGAAAAAGTAGCTAATGACTTTTCCCATGGTTCAAACTACTCGTATCTTCGTACCAAGTTTTTATCACAATCGTTTTATCGGATTAGTCATAAAAGCGTAACAGACAGACAGTGCAGTTCTCGCCTTTATAATATTAGGTATACAGAGTACCGATAATACGGATTTTTGTAAATTAAACACCTCTTTACGTTTGGACTGTTAGGTCGCCCACTATCCTCGTAAGTGTAAAATCATAGTCGAATTCCACGCGGAGTAACTATGATATGGGTTTCGTTATTTCTTATACAAAACAAAGCCTAACTAAATCTTAGGCTTAGTCACTTTAGCTTCTGTGGCTACTGAAAAAAGAACGGTACAAAGTCCAACGTGTTAAGCTTCACATGCTTTTAACTCTACATGTACCTACATACAAAACTGTTGGACTTCACTTCCGTAAAATCTTTGTTACTTATCTTATCTCTCCCCTTAAAAGACAATTCCTAAGAAACAATAATTCGCTTCTCTCTTTATTCGTTTATAAGTATTTCGTTTATAAGTACCTATCTACTTACTAAGTTTTCAAAACTTTAGAACTTTCATAATTTTTTTTACATTTGTTGCACTGCCATGCCGAAACAGGAATTTTTATTATAATTTTTACAATAAAACTAAATCTAGATTTTAGCAATCTTTAGCTGTACCCACGACTTTTACACAAACAACTGGACCGGATCAAACGGAATTTTCAACAACGTATTTGGCTTTCTTCCGTACAAAATTATAAGCTTTGTTTGATTTTAGCTCGGTTTCACAGCTTGAAACTTTGAACTCTCCTATTATCGGTTTGAATGAACTGATGGCAATAAAAAAAGTTTAAATATTGCACGAAAGCAACCCAAATACGTTATTGAAAACCGTTAAGAAGTAGTTTGTGAGGTATTGGTGCGGCCGCTTATAATTTCGTAAACCTTCTGTCTGAGTGAACCGTTTGCAATGAAATAAAGCCTATATGTTGCAAAGAAATATTTTCGACGCGTCATTGAAAACCTCGTTTGACTTTGAACCAGTTCAGTAGGTGAGTTCTTGGTTCTGCAGCTTGAAACTTTGCGTATCTTCTGTCAGAGTGAACCTACCTATCGCAATGAAACTAAGCTTATTTATTGCGCAGGAGTAAGCCAAACGCGTTATTGAAAGATCTACTTTTCTACCTGTTTACAGTCTTACATTGTGATTTTGTTTTTATGTTTTATGTGTGTTTCGGCTGTCTGAGTGGCTGGCGACACCTGATCTATCGGGATGGGTCTTCCTGTCCAAGGCTTCGCAGTGTACCGGCAAGCTGGTTTCTGGCGTGTGCTGTACAAGCTGAGAGCATCCAATCTTGCACAAATAAACAGAAACACTGTTGGTATCTTCTGAAAGCTAAGTTAGGACTGCTTTTGAATTATTTTGATAACAAACATTACACAAAAAATCACCAACTTGAAAATATTTTTGTATGTAGGTACTATTCTTATTCCCTGTTAGGGATCTACTACCTAACCATTACCTAACCTCAACAGTGACAGTAGCCAAAGTCCATACCTTCCGAAGCACAGAAAATGTTCGGTATGTCTTAGCACTTGCGGTCACACTTTTAGGTTGTAATCATAACCTGTTTCCCAATTTTATAATGTGACAAAAGAGAACAATTTACAGACTTAGTTCACGTCCTTTTCTCATTGATATATAAAGACAAAAAGTGGGTAGAAATAATGAGAACTCTTTTGCTTGTTAGCAAAAACTGGCTTACCTTTAAACAAATGGATGGACACCTACTTAGCTCCCAATCTATTTTTAGCGTACAAATATAACCTTACTTAAAATCAGGCAAAACTCTATTGTTTTGCGGCCACCACATAGCTCAAGTCGTTGTTGTAATCCTGTACAGAGGGCTAATACATTTTCTCTCTGATCTTCTCCAAGTCAGCTGGTCCAGCGTGACATATCTCGTGTCGCTCCACGTATTCTCAAAGGACGGTAGATACCATCATAACCACACATTCCGGTTGACCCGCGATCTTCCTACTGTGTCGATATATCAAAAGTTCAATTTCCTGCTTCAACAATCATATTACTGCATGTCGACGGCTATTGCCAATTATCAGTCGACAACTACAAACAAAGCAAGAATATTGGCCATGTTGGGTCTGGTTTACCCTTGCTGGTTCACACTAGCTCAAAGAATCTTTACTGCTGAAAATGAAAGTGAAATAGAACGGCGAATGTCTCTGTATTTCACAAATAAGACGCCAATACATCGATACGAAAATACAAACAACAATTTTTAATTTACGCCATCACAGCACCACATCATTTTACGTTACGACGCACTATTCCATACCACGTGTACCTTACATCCTTGCTGTCTTTTCTTTTCACCAAAGAAAGCCGAAACACGATTAACCATTAAGTGAACTAGACACCGAAATAATCTACGGCTAAACACTCCATTTTTTTACTTGTTTTGTTGAATCAGTAAGTCTTTTCATTAACTGAACAACGCTATAAAGTCATCCGTGAAAAAAACACTTTCTGTCCATTTAGTTGCTTCGAGGCTGTTCCACGAAACGAGGAACAAAACTCGACCTATGCTGTTCTCCACTTAACAAAATTTTTGCAGACTATGGAAAAATTACCAACAATGGTGTAGAAACAATCAATTAAAAATGTTCCTGCACAAAAAAATTACATAAAAAACCACATGTGAACCCAAAAATTACTTTTTCCTGACCTTTCCTTTCTCTGATTCGGCCAGCTTGACCTTTCGTACGACCTCGTACGAGTGTGCACGACTCCAACCCGTACAACTACAGACACAATTTTTGTTTTGCAAAACTGCTCTGCTACTCGTACCTATTTTCAAATTAAAAACGAAAATGTTTTCTACTCGCTTTTGTAGAAGGATGAGACTTTTTTTTCTCACCACACACCTATTGAACACATACCGTCATCCGAAAATATCAACCTTCCTGTACAAACAAGGTTTGCTCACAACAACGTTCAACTACGTGACGATTTTCTCAGCCTATCTTCTAAAACATTCGTGGAATCACGTTCCCGGCTGCCAAGTAAAGTTGCTGGTAAAAACTTGACAACAAAACCTGTATGAACCGAACTAGCGCAACGCTACAAAGGTACAAACAACGGAAACTAAAATCACTCGAGATCAATGTGTTACTACCGACTTCCGGCTAATTGTGACGCAAAAAGAACATGTGAAATTATCTCAACTTGCTTAAGAAAACTTTGAAGAAAAATTATAAGTCAACCTTCATTCCTAAATATACTCATCAAACAAAATATTGGGTTCTAAAATAACCGCCGATGCGACGGCAACTGTATGAAAAATCACGATATCTTCAAATGTCTTGTGGATCGTCTACGTCACAAAGAGAAATGAAATATACTGATGCTGAGCGGAAGCAATCGCTGCGTATAGCCATAAATGTTGAAAAGCACAATAAACACGTGGCCTATCAGACGAAGATATGATCGCAGGAATGCCGTTGATGCAGGAAATAGGCGCAATTTCTCGATGTAGATCCACAGACAGACTTGCAGAACTATGAACACCACTTAACTTCTAACCAACACACAGGAAAACACGCAAAACTGAACAAAATGAATGGAACATGAGCGAAGACGCGTGAAGATTTTTGACACACTTCTGATGTAAGAAAACAGAAGGTAAGGGGTTCTTAGGAAATGAGGCACAGATAAACCTTACCAACATTTTATTGGAATAACACCACATTTGATGACAAAACCTAACTTCCATCAAATTAACACAACAAGGACAATATCCAGGAAACCTAAAAGGGCAAGATACAATCTAGGTACAACGGGTAACTATAACGCTCCTAAGAAGTCCGATCGTAACAATGTTCGAGCAGCGAGTGAGAGGCCAAGCAGGTGTGCAGCCTGCTTATATAGGCGACGTCGGTTGGTGTGGCCAGCGCTGCGTAGTGGTTGCATGCAGCTAACACTATGCAATTAAAAAGAGGGTTGCAAATTTTTACGGTCATATAATATGGCCTTGAACCCCGGCCGCCATTGACCGACTCAAATCGGTCGGATGTTGCCACGTGACCAAGATTTTCAAAAATTTTGAACTTTGGCGCGTCATCCGTCCGATTGCCGCCAACTTTAATCTATTGTTTATACTTCATTCGAAAGGTAATTTAAATAGGTCATTACTCTCTATACACACCAAACCAAAATAAACCATAGCTTTGACGCAATAAGGCAGAATAAAAAGCGCGGGAACTCGATCCTCTTCTGTATCCTTCGGGATACTCGTACACCGGGGCTCTACAGGTTAAATGGATTACTTTTTTAAAAGAAGCAAACGATGCCAAACTTAGGCAGGAAACAGGCTACATTATTTCGTCAGGTCTGTTGGATTTTCCTCTTGAGACGGATTTCCATAGCATGGCTTTCCGAAATAAGACTGCCTTTTGATCGTTAGTATGTGTCCTTTGATCTTTCGATCACAAAAACAACGAAATGTACAACGATGGCACGGATTTAAATGGATTACTTTTTTAAAAGAAGCAAACGGCGACAAACTTAGGCAGGAAACAGGCTACATTATTTCGTCAGGTCTGTTAGATTTTCCTCTTGAGACGGATTTCCATGGGATGGCTTTCCGAAATAAGACTGCCTTTTGATCGTTATTATGTGTCCTTTGATCTTTCGATCACAAAAACAACGAAATGTACAACGATGGCACGGATTTAAATGGATTACTTTTTTAAAAGAAGCAAACGGCGACAAACTTAGGCAGGAAACAGGCTACATTATTTCATCAGGTCTGTTAGATTTTCCTCTTGAGACGGATTTACATGGCATTGCTTTCCGAAATAAGACTGCCTTTTGATCGTTAGTATGTGTCCTTTGATCTTTCGATCACAAAAACAACGAAATGTACAACGATGGCACGGATTTAAATGGATTACTTTTTTAAAAGAAGCAAACGGCGCCAAACTTAGGCAGGATGATAGTTGATGACTGGATGAATGATGATGAGTGATGTGTGGATGATAGTTGATCAGTGGATGAATGATGATGAGTGGATGATGAGTGATGCGTGGATGAGTGGATGAATGATGATGATGAGTGATTTTCGGATGATAAGTGATGCGCGGATGATAGTTGATGAGTGATGATGAGTGATGTGCGGATGATAGTTGATCAGTGGATGAATGATGATAAGTGGATGATGAGTGATGCGCGGATGATAGTTAATGAGTAGATGAATGATGATGATGAGCGGATGATGAGTGATTTTCGGATAATAAGTGATGTGCGGATGATAGTTGATCAGTGGATGAATGATGATGAGCGGATGATGAGTGATGCGTGGATGAGTGGATGAATGATGATGATGAGTGATTTTCGGATTATAAGTGATGCGCGGATGATAGTTAATCAGTGGATGAATGACGATGAGCGGATGATGAGTGATGCGCGGATGATAGTTGATGAGTGGATCAATAATGATGAGTGATGCGCGGATGATAGTTGATCTGTGGATGAATGATGATAAGTGGATGATGAGTGATGCATGGAACTAGCCTGATGGAAGCGATGTACCCGCCGGATAGAGGCGTTCGTTTTATTTGTGTACTAGCCGGAAGGAGGCGATGTACTTGCCGGATAGAGGCAAGTGTATGGTGAATTATTTTGATTACAGAACTTGATGTCAATTGCTTTAGTCTGAAAATGGTTTTCACCTAATTTAGAAATTATTGATCGAATAAATTAACTTAGACGTTCACATAACGATGTGATACTGACTTATCAGAGAGTTAGTGACTTTTTTATTTGGTATCAGAAAGATGCGATAATTTTACGTGATTTTGCTACCTACTAGTTAAAATTAGTTTTGATTTAGCTCTTTTAGATTTGACCCGTAGACTACAGTCATAGAGTTTGGAAGTTCGTTGAAGTTTGAACATTCTTGGTCAGGAGCGGATGAGTGATTTTAATGAAAGATTCTTGCAGTTACTTGAACTCGCACGAGGACGTGCGACCCGTCAGGACGGCCGTGTCGTAGAGCGACTCTCATTTCTAATTTCCCGCGGTATTTTCAAAGACAATCGTTCGTGCCAGAAGCACCCATACAGTGGCCCAAGCACGGCGAAGCTACGCCAAACGTCAAATTAGTACTGCATTTCCGTACCAGTGTGGATTGTCGATGTTGGACGATGATGTTGGCAATGATGGCTTTATTTAAATCGTGAGGTTGGTACTACAACGAATGGCGCGTAAAGGGGCGTGGTTTGTGTCAGTTTAGCCAACACGTAGCAACGTGAAGACGAGGCCGCCATTTTCAACAGCTCATTCTTGTTCGAGATTTTACCACGTCAAGTTCTAAAGTGATAGTTGGTCGCGAGATGAAGCCTGCAGCCGCTGGCGGATGAGCCGTGGCAATTCTGCGATGACAGGAGCGACCTTTTAACGACAGCTAAGTGTTTATAGTCTTGTCTGCTTCTAAACTGTGATATTTTAGGTTATGATACGCGAATACCTTTTGTGATAGTAAAACGCGTTGCACTGTGAGTTTGCTGTAGTTAAACATGTGAATAGAATCTTAGAATAAGCCTCCAACGTTTGGGGTTGACAGGATTGTGCCACTTAGTTAATTTTACATTAAAACAACAGGTGGCACAAGCAGTCCTGCACACCGCTGTGTTTACCGACGACGTGATTGAGGAGAATACCGTATGAGAGGTCAATGGCAAGTCAGGATGAATGATCGTTATGCAAGTAAGTTACACTCGATTGAATTAGGCGATTGTCAAAGATGTTATCGATGTCTGCTACAAATAGTTCGGCCAATATCGTGTTCTCTGCTATTCCTGATGTCTATCCCTTGCCCACACAGTGCCATCCTTTTCCGCCCCAGTAGGTGTCTTCGACATATTGATTCATTGACTCACTCATTAAAATGAGATTTTTAGATAACACTATTGTTCGATTTCTTCACAAAAATTTGCACACGATATTCTGAACCGTACGATTTCACCTATAACACTTCTAAATTAAATTATACTGATTTTGGATTTATTTATCGATATTCATTACGGAGTCGATATTTACGTGGCGGTGGCGCCCTCTGGTCCTAAGTTCGACTTTGTTGCGTTTAATATTAGGCTGTTGGAGGTGAACCACTCCTGTAACTGTGAATATATGTGGTTTATTTTAAGTTCAATTTTATTGTTCGTAGGTACGCGCACGTACAACTACCGTGGTGTCATCTGCGAACAGTACAATTAAACCATCAGTAATAAAGGAAGATAGGTCATTTATAAAAATTAATAATAATGTATTTCCTAATGAGGACCCCTGACGAATACCTACAGTTATATTTCCCGGTTTTGACCTAACCTTTTTACCACCGACATTGACTTCCACGATTTGTTTCCTATTTTGTAAGAACGATGTAAGCAGGTCATGTGATACACCGCGGATGCCATAGTGGCGTAGTTTGTCTAATAGAAGGTTGTTTGTTTTCAATTACATCATTTAGCTGTAGGTATTATGTTAATCTCATATTGCTTAACCGGTTTTTTATTTTTCGATTTATTTTTATTTTATTGTAAACATTCAGACACAATTATTAATTGTTTTATGAATAAATGATATATGACCTGTAACGCTCTTTGAACTCATTATCAGTTAATAATTCGAAGGGGTTCAAAAAATTACGCAGGTAGATTGGTTGCGATTTTATATTCTTTTTAGGCGCTTTTTAATGTGGACTGTATTATTTTTAGTTATGCAACAAGAGATGAAAGAACAATTTTTTATTTTCCATTGATAGCCGAATCATTGAATTTATCGCATAACGCATTCAAAGTGCTCAGAGGTAATTTATGCAAAATATTAGTAGGAAGTCCGTAGATATCCTTAGTTGATTTAGGTTTGATTCTTTTTATTATTTTTGCTAGTTCTTCCACTGAAAATGGAAAAAAGAAAAACGCGTTTGGTACTTTTGGTACACTGGAGCGAAGGAGTTGTAGTGCTACAGATATTTTAGGTCTGAGTGGCGTGTCACGCACGACAGATAGGTAATAATCGTTAAGTGAGTTAGCAAGCTGTACATCAGATCCCTCCGCGCCCGCGCCGCACACAGCGTGCCGCAACACGGCGAGGGAGTCACCTTCACGCCCCTTGTTAGTCTCACTTTTAATAATGGTCCTTAAAGCACGCCCTCCGTCCGTACTCGATTCTAATATTTTGTTCAGAAACTGCTTTCGAGTTGACGTTAGTAAGCCAGCATGTTTACATTTCATGCTTAGGAAGAAATTATTTAATTCGACATTATGCGGATTAAACCGAACAAACATCGATAAAAGTTGTATAAATTGAGCACTTTCTTTGGTAGCTAGGTTACACCATGATTTATTCATATAGAAGACGGGAATCTTTTTTAGTGGACAGCATAATTCGAAAGTATGGATGAATGCATTTAATAAATCATCTAAACTAAACGAATTTGTAATTGCAGAACACGACCAGTCCCATTCACTAATCTCGTCAATAAATAGTTTAATATTCCTACTAGAAGTTATCCTCTTAACAATGTGTCTAGTTAAGTCAGAGTTCACCGGCATTTTTATGTCAATACCTACACCGTAGTGATCACTTATACCTGCGTCAACCGGGTGCGAGCTTATGCAGTGAGAGAGAAGGTCAGTATAACAATGGTCGATACACGTCTTCGATTCCCCACTAACTCGCGTCGGAAAATTTACTATTGAGGTCATATTAAACCGGCCCAAAAGGCTGAGGAGTTCACATTTCTGTTTAGTGTGCTTAATCAAATTAATATTAATGTCACCTAAAATTAAAATATAAGCATTTTCATTCATTATACTATTAAATAAAGATTCTAATTGATTAAAAAATATTTCCAAGTCACCTTACGTACAAGATCGATATATGCAATGATAAAATTACTAAGAAAGCCTATAGGATGCTAGGTTTAATCCTACGTCAAAGTAAAGATTTTAAAAATCCTAGAACATTGCGTCTGCTATATAACTCCTTAGTAGCTTCTCAGTTGCAGTACTGATGCGTACTTGGAACCCAGCTTGGAACCCCTTCTACAAGAAGTATATAGCCAATATTGAGAGGATTCAAAACAAATTTACTAAATACTTAAAATATAGATTTAAAAACTGTGATCTTCATCTGTTCACGCCATTAGCAAAGAAAAGAGAACATAGGAATGTTATCTTTCTTTATAAAATTATGGAAAACTTAGTAGACTCCATGTATTTAGTAAGCAAAATCAACTTAAAATGTCCACGGAAGGGGCTTAGAAATAGAAGTAGGACTTTTTTCGTTAACTCAAATTGTACCAACTACGCCAGGAATAGATTTGTTTTAAGGGCACCGCAAACTTACAATAATGAATATAATGATATTGATATCTTTTCGAATAATTGTATTAGATTTCAAAATTTAATTAAAAAGTCAAAATAAGGAGTAGTAATTTTCATTAGTTTTGTCTTGTTTTGTTTATAAATGTAAGAATAAAAACACTTACCTATACTATTTTTTAGTACCTAGATAGATAATAGAGATTTTAGCTGGTCAAGGGCAGGGACTCGGAGCCAGAACTTTGTCCAGTGCACCGTTAGTTTAACATGTTTCTTTCACTTTCAGACTAATTGCTACTGATATCTCAACGTGTACTGACTTGGTTTTTGGATACTGAGTCCCAGCTTAACTTACTCAGTGGTACTCAGCTATATATATCTTTTAGTCGAAACTTTGTTGGCTCATGTACTATCTATATGTATTAATCTTATGTTATAAACTGAATGCTGTTTGTTTCCCAAATAAATAAAATAAAAATAAAATAGCCAGGGAGGAACAACAAAATCGTAATCGTAATATAGAATTACAAATACAAGGTGTAAGAGAAAAGGAATAACATCCTTGAAAGATGAAATGCCGCCCATGAAAAAAACATCAAGGGGACGAAAGGAGCGCCTGCGCCAAAAGCAGCCTTAGAACTCCTAAGTTGCTCTACGTAAAGTAGAAGAGCTTCACCTGCCGTGTTTGCTGGCCTCAGATAGAGCACAGGATATAGAACAGTAAAGTTTGAAAAAAGTAACAATTAAGACCTTATATAATCAAAGAAAAATCTAGTGGTATTATAAAGACTGACTTTTAATTAGTTCTTGTTAGCAAAAAAATTTATTTAGTCATGATACTGAACAACTTTTCCCAAGGAACATAGGTCGAAATACGAAAAACCAAATTTGACCTCCCATACAAAATGCGCTATCAGCTGATGCAGTTTCTAAGTGTTCTGTGCTCAAGATTCTAGAACGTTGGTTAGTCTTAGTATACTAATCTGTGCTAAGTAGGCGTCTAAAATAAGAGGAGGCAACGTATTATTTCCTGACACAAGAAACTAAGAAGAAAGAATAACCCATGACAACTTAAGGAATGAAAACCCTTGAGCTAATAACGATTAAGCGAAATATAGAAGAAAAGCAAAAATTGAGTGACATAAAAACGGGTGCGCCATCAAGTTAACATAGTTTTTGTCGCGCTTTCATTTCATGCATCTGTTAACTCCAAAATACGTGGGACACTCAGAAATATTTGCGACACTAAAAAAAATTGTTCTACAGGTACATATATTTTTATTAAATCTTTTCAAAGTACTCTCCACCAGCCTCTATACAAAGATTCATGCGTCTGAACCAGTTTTCAAAACACTTTTTCCAGTCCGCCGTAGACACCTCGTTTACAGCCTGCTCGAACGCAGCCAGCGCATCTTCCGGCGACGAAAATTGTATCCCCTTGAGCTGATTTTTTATTTTTGGAAATAAAAAGAAGTCACACGGTGCTAGATCAGGGCTGTAAGGAGGGTGACCCAGGAGTTTGACTGGTGTGCTGTCCAGGAAGTCCCTCGTTTTGAGCGCGGTGTGTGCAGGCGCATTGTCGTGGTGGAGCAGTAGTCCGCGGAGCCCTGTGTTTGGTCGCTTGTTGCTCACAACAGAAAAAACTTCTGGTAAACATTTGGTAGTATACCATTCGGCGTTGATGCTTCTTTGATCTCGTAAGGGAATTGAGGCCAAGTGGCCAGTCAAATTAAAAAAGCTGGCGATCAAAATCTTCCCCCCGCTTCGAGATCGCTTCACTTTGGTAGGCGTTGGTTCATTTTGAAACACCCAAACTGTCGACTGGCGCTTGGTTTCTGGATCGTATTGATAAATCCAGGACTCATCACCTGTTACGATGTCGTAAACACGCCGAGACGAGCCTGCTTCAAATTTGTTCAGCATATCACGGCACCATTCCACCCGGGCCTGCTTCTGAGCGTCGGTGAGGTAGTGCGGCACCCAGCGCGATACTATCCTCCTCACGCGAAGATGCCCGTGTAGAATCTCGTGAACGCTTCCCGATCCAATCTTTAATATGTGCTGAATCTCCTGATATGTAATTCGCCTATTATCTTGGATTAAATTTTTCACTGCTAGCACGTTTTCTTCCGTAATAGCCGTCAAAGGGCGACCGCTTCTTTCTTCATCCCCCAAGGTTGGTCGACCGCGCCTAAATTCGTTATACCAACGATACACGGTTGCCTTGGAGGGGCCTTCATCCATATATGCCATTTGAAGTCTATCGAACGATTCATCCGGTTTCAGGCGACACTTGAAATCGTAAAAAATCATAGCTCTAAAATGTTCCCGGCGCAGATCCATTTTTCAGTAAGACACGATACTTTGAATTGGCTCGCAAAAAATGTGGAGGGAAATTTTGAAAATGGAACACACATATTTTTACTTACAAGTAATCATATTTTCGAAAAAGATTCTGACCGGCCAGTCTCCCATATATAAAAACTATTTTTCGCAATACTTTCTGAGTGGCCTGGTATCTTAGAAGTACAGCTAAGAGCGCAACAAGCTTGACACTGTATACAACTATAGCTACGATAGATTTCTTCGTTAGAAAGAAAGTGCACTTCGAACCGATTGGTCGAAATAGCATTTCAACTATTTCAAGCAATAAACATTGAGTTCCTGTGACGTGAAACGCAGTGATTGGTCGAAATAAAAGGGGTGGTTCCCATTCGGCCGGTCGGTCGCTCATTCAATATTGCTCTATGCCAGTTATAATTCATCAGGGGGTGAAGTCGCACGTGCACTTTTGCTAGCCACACCATGGCACCACAAATATCGAGAATTGACCGCGAAACAATAATAGCATTACGGCGAAGTGGGCTTACCGTTTCAGAAATTGGACGGAGAATGGGAATATCGGTAAGTCTAATTAAAATAATTTAATAGTTAATTATTCAAATTTTTGTTCATGTGAAAGTTTGTTTCTTTGCTTTATTATTTATACGTTGAAACGGATTTAATATTTATTGCATCACGGTATTTATTGTGTAGGTATTCATCTGGGGATCATTCTTGAATATCAAAGGGTGACAAAATATTCAAAAAATTGAAACCCACAGAATTTTCTTTTAGAAAGTGAAGAATAAAATTCGTTAAATATAAATGGTTGTTGGTTTTAAATATTCATAGTTTATGATTTACATTTTGGGGCCAGTCGTAGATTTTTTATTTTAAATCTGGTTAAAGAATGGGTAGCTTTTGGCGTGTTCTTTACTTACAATAACGGAGTAAAATCAGACACATTCAAGTAAGTTCTCAAAACCAACAATAACACCTTCTAGGCCGATTTCACAAATTTATGGCCCAATTAATTTTAATTGTGATTCATACAAACAATTTAAAAATCACACCGATCCGTTTCTGTGTGAAAGAAAGAGAAACTAACAAATATCATATTTTTATTATTAACATAGACAAGATACTCATTTTCAAATATATTATTTTACAGCATAAAATAATTCGCTTTTATGCTTTTATTTTTAGAGACAAACGATCTATTTTTGGATAAGGCGGTGGGAAGAGGAAGGCTCTATAGAAGCTCATCATAGAGCCCTTTACCAAAGAGCTACAACTCAGGCACAAGACGCCCAGATTGTTGCTGCACACACGGCTGACCCATTTTTACCCACACGCGTGACCTCATCAAATTACAACGTAAGTAACACACATCCTCTATAAAAAAAATCCGCCAAGTGCGAGTTGGACTCGCGCCGGTGCGCTTTCCGGTACCACTAGTTAAATATATTAGTTGAAATTTCAGTAACTTTCTGTGCTAGATTTTTTGAGTCCGACTCGCACTTGATCAGTTTTTATTATTTGTTAGTTTACTTATGCACTATAAATAAACAATTTTTTACGTTTGCAAATATTTCCATGTTTACGATAGAGCTAAGGCAAAAAATCGCCTAAAACACGTTTGTAGTAAGGTAGCCTCCCTTATTTTTCTTTTATTTTTAGTGTTTGTTATTATAGCAGCAACAGAAATACATAATCTGTAAAAAGTTCAAATATCTACCTAGCTATTACAGTTCATGAGATACAGCCAAAACAAAATTCTAAAAAAACCTGGTGGCATTTTATTCCTTTTCTTTAATATATATTAAAAAAAAATATGCAACAATACCCCACTCGATGGGGCTGAACAAAATTTTTTTTCGCGCTCCCCTTTAGCTCTTTGGGAGGCCCCCTAAATTTTTATTTTTATTATTTGTTGTTGTAACGGCAACAGATATACACAATTTGTGAATATTTTAATTTCCACCTATTACTGTTCATGAGATACAGCCCGCTGTCAGACAGACAGACAGACATCGGAGGCATATCAATCAATAGGGTCCCGCTTTCCATCCTTTCAAGTATTTTCGACGTTCTACACTTATCACTGTTTTTCTTATTTTTAGAAATCGTTTATTTTTTAATTACATTAAAACACATTTCACAACAAGAAATATCTGTTAAAATGGCGCGCGTATTACTTTTTTCGAAGACACAGATTATACATGCGCGCGCAGGAGACAATGACTAAGCTATCAAACAGACTACTTTTCAATTTATTTTAAAATTGAATATTTTGTTACTTTAGAGACAAATTTGTAGTTAGTTAGTTGATTAAAATCAATATTTTCGTTTAATTAACGTTTATTATCATATTATCGAACTAGTTTCTTAATTCATTAAATTATTATGAATGTTATATAGATATAGAAACTCCTTGCACCTTGCCGCTATAGAAAACAAAAATAAAACACTAACCTGCCAAACAGCTTACTCAGCAAGGAGGTCTTTGTTCTGAGGCTCACTCCCTTGAATTATTTAATATTGAATATTTTGTTACTTTAAAGACAAATTTGTAGTAAGTTGGTTGATTAATATAAGTATTTCCATGTAATTAACATTTATTTATCATATTATCGAACACAGTTTACTTTTTCATGAAAATATTATGAATGGTATAGATATAGAAACTCCTTGCATCTTGCCGATTAAAAAAAGACAAAAATTACAACACTAGTGAAATTATAGTAATGAAAAAAGCACGCGTGTTTAATAAGCTGGATTATGGACCTTAATACAGTGCAAATAGAGCTGTTTTATGAGCAAATGTGTTGAAAAAAATATTAAAGTAAGCGTCTTGCGTCATTCTTTTGGCTCGCATGGGTAAAATGTTACTATTATTAAATAACCTTTTACATTAAAATACTACAAAATAGTAACTATCATCAAAATTCCATCAAAATAATGTTTTGGATATTTTTATCAGAAAATCACAATTTGTTTATTTTATTTTTTTATGTCGTCATGGAGATCTTTAGGGGAGGCCTATGTCCAGCTTTGGACGTCTTTTGGCTGATATGATGATGTCACAAGTGGGCAAACAAGTGTGCGGGTCACCTGGTGGTAAGTGGTCACGACCGCCCATACCATCCACTGTCTTCTTTGTGAAATAATTTGTTACTAATAAGACAGCAAAGCGCGTTACCAACTCTGAGAACTAAGAAGGAACTATTTATTTTTCTTTTAATATGCTTAAAACATTAATGGCGAAAAAAATAAATGTATCACTAAAATTAAACAATAACACACAATAAAAAGTTTTAAATTTCTGATGAAGATGATGATGATGAGATGTCTACAGACAGAGTAACAATTTCGTGGTAAATTAATGTAATGCAAAAACTTTATTATGTAGGTAATTATTTTGCAAAAGGTAACTAAAACAATAACGCAAGGCGACTACTTTTTTTTAAATCGATTATAGCTCAAAAACTGTTAGTTGTTGTGGAACATAATTATGTATGTTTTGTTTATTTGGGAGGTCTTGCTTGAACTAACCTATCACCACCTAAAGCCGGTCGGTCCATTTCTGGGAAAGTGTAAAAAAACTGTAAATGAAATGAAATGAAAATTATTATGAAATGAAAATTATTTATTTGCAGAATACACGTAAGAAAGATGGTGATATAAAATAGTGTCAGCATATTCTACCATATGGCGGCATGCAAAAACTTTTACAACTAATAATAAAAAATACATGAAATAAAAGCCTTCTACCCAAAAATTATTAAATGTCATAAAATTGTATTAAACAGAACATCCATTTGATAAATTATAAGATTGAATAAAAATTATGTCACAACTGTCAAAATTTATCGTCAAAAAATTCTCTTAAACTATAAAAACATTTTTCGATCAGCCATTGTCGCAACCTAATAAAAAATAATTTAGTTTGAAGCTGTCTCAGACTTACAGGAAGACAATTATATATTTTAATCGTCATAATATGGCAATTTTTAGCACAAAATGCCGTCCTATGGCTAGGTACTACCAGTTTGGTTAAATCCCTTTCTCTTAGTCGTGGGTTTTGGGCAGAGACATTTTCAAAATATTCTGGGTGATTTCTTACTAAGCTGCATGCCTCTATTATGTACAAGCCAGTCAAGGTAACCAACCTATATTTTTTAAAAAGTGGACGACAGGTATCAATTGGCCCAGCGCCACAGACTGACCTAACACATTTCTTTTGTATGATGAAGACTTGTATGATATCTGTGCAGTTACCCCATAATAACAGTCCATATCTTAAGACAGATACCACATGTCCGTGGTAGGCAGTCAATGCCGCTTTTTCCCCAGCAGTGCTTCTAAGCCTACGCAATGCATAAACAAATCTTTCCAGTTTGTTGCATGTGTACTGTATATGCTGTTTCCAGTTGCAGTGTTCATCTATCATGATCCCTAAGAATTTAGTGGAGGATACGCTTTGAATACTTTGATCCTGACACACAATATTTAAGTTATTTTTCTGTGTTTTGTAATTACCGAATTGGATGAAATTGGTTTTTGATGCATTGACTCTCAAATTGTTTACACACAACCAATTAATTACTGAATTGATTGTATAGTTGATTTCAACTTGATAATTGTTATCTTTGGTCACATTTGGGATAATAATAGAAATATCATCTGCGTATAGGGTCATTTCGTGTGCTGTGGTGTCCGGCAAATCATTAATATATAGGAGAAACAACAAAGGACCGAGCACACTGCCCTGAGGGACGCCAAAATTATTGTGTCGGTAAGGGGACTTATATAAAGTTTTCTCGTGATTCAATCCGACTCTACTTATTTCAACACACTGTGTTCGGTTTTCTAGATAACCTTTGATCCAGTTCATTGTTGTTCCTCGTAGTCCATAGTTTTCACATTTAGCTAGAAGTATTTTGTGGTCAACGAGATCAAATGCTTTAGTCATGTCAAATAGCAGAACTACTGCTGATGTTTTATTATCCACATAAGCCGTTACACCTCTAATTAAATTATAGGCTGCATGAGTAGTGGATTTGTGTTTCTGAAAGCCATATTGTTGTGGCACTATAACTTTATGTTTATCTAAGAATTTGCTTATTCTTTCGTGTATGGCTTTTTCAAATATTTTTGACAAGACGGGAATCAGTGTTATTGGTCGGTAATTGTTAATATCATTTTTGCTACCCTTTTTATGTATCGGTAATATAATAGATTGTTTCAGTCTCTCAGGGAAACAACCTTGAGTAAAAGAAAGATTGATCAGGTAGCTAAGTACTGGTGCTATTAATGTGACACATTTCTTTAAAATATTTTTCATAAGTTTTTGTCTTTCCAGAATTTTAAATTTTGGCTCTTAAATTCGTTTTCTCTTTTTCTTTGGATCTACTACTATGCCTTAAATAAAAATAAATAAACAGCCAAAATGTGGATTTTTAAGGTTGCGTACCCTAAGGGTGAAAAAAGGGAACGCCTCCGAGTGCCTCCGATATCTGTCGCTATAACAACAAAAACTAATAAAAAAAAATAAGGGGGAACCCTACTAAAAACGAATTTTTTGGTATGTTTTTAGTGCATGAGTTATTGAATAACAACAAAGAATAATAACTGGTCAAGTGCGTATCGGATTCGCGAGCATTTAAATACACTTCTGCGTGACTGCGCGTCCATAACTAAGGCCGTATTTTTACCTGACTCTTACGGAACCCTCGGTGCACGAGACCGACTCGCACTTGGCCAGTTTTAGCTATTATTGTGCATGCCAAGTTGGGAACGACTTTGTCGACACAGCAACAAGCCTATCAAACAAGTCATGTCTGTCTTTACATTCGCTCTCTTCTTTCACAAATTTCAAACGCTTAAATTTTAGCATATTGATGTTCGTGCAATAATTTTTAAAAGATAAATATGTATTAAATAAAACGGCTTACTTTATGAAATTTTGAAGATAAACAAGTTGTTTTGGTTAGGTTTTTTTTTCGACGAACAAAATAAAGCAGCTACAACAAAAGCATTTCTATCACTTCCTAGAAATTTGTGTTTGTTTTATTGTTTCTTTAAATTGCTTTTTATGACGGGGACTAGTGGTTCATTGTAAGTTAAAGATAATGGCAAACGCGGCAAAGAGTTTACAATAAGAAATAGTTTTTTATCTCTGTTTCTCCGAATCGCACGTGCAAATGTATAGTTTCTGAAATAGTTGCTCATTAACATGGACCTTTTATCTACTAAGTATTATTATTACAAATTCTATGTTACTTTACCTTAAAATATGTTTGGTAAGTCTTTTGGTTAAATACCAATCTGAAGCTCTAGTGCACAAATCTAGATTATCACCGCCAGATTTGCGAAATAAAAAAAAAATAAGAACTACCATGATAAACTTTAAAAAAGAAATAAATATTACTTGTCAATTATAAAATTGGTAGTATTTCATTGAAAGTTTACATACCAATTTATCATTATTTCAGTTTTAGTAGTTTATAATCAGTTTTAGTAGTTTATCAAAAGTTAAAGTCAAAATCGTTTATTCATTGTTGGATATTAAAATCTCTTAATGACGTCAGCTAAACTACATCGCTTCACAAACAATGTGGCGCCATGTCATGGCTAATAATATGTATATTTTTGAATCTCGTAAATTGTGTTTGTCACTGGGTTTGTCTATGGAGCCCAATTTATATCACCGAGTGATTTTTGAGATTCATCAATCAAAAATAGCCCAGATCTACATTCAAAGGTAAATTACGAAACTAATATGAAAATTAGCAATCAAACACTATTATTTTACTTAACGATATTAAAAGTGTCAACCTCAATTTTATTCTGCCAGTTCAATATTCTAGACAATTCTTTACTTTTAAATGGAAAGAACCAATTTTGAATCGTATTGGTATTATTTTATCTATCACTCAGTAATATACAAGATTTGATCCCCAAGGACTTCTTAAAGAACATCGTGACATTTTTGGTGAAATACCAATGCACATTTTGAAAAAAAAGGACCTTTGATTTAATTTTGCTGTTTAAATTTTTAATTTCTTCAATTCTCCGTTCGCACTATAAATACCAATTTTCATGCTTGAAAATGTTCCCGTTTTTCACGATAGAGTTAAATCAAAAATCGAGCAAAAACCACCAAATAGTCTGTCTGTCAGCGGGCTGTATCTCAAGAACCGTAATAGGTAGACAGTTTATGCATTTCTTTTGCCGCTCTAATAACAAATAATAAAAATGTTAAAACAAAAAATAAGGGGGCTTCCCTACTAATGACGTGTTTTTAGGCGATTTTTGTTCGATCTTTTTTAGCTCTACACTTACAAAGTGAAAATTGTTATGTTTCTAGTGCATAAGCTGTAGAATAACAACAAATAATAAAAACTGGTCAAGTTCGTGACGGACTCGCGCGCATTTAATACACTTCTGCGAGTCTGCGCATCCATGACTAAGACGGTATTTTCACCTTACAGTAGTTAGGAAACCCTCGCCTCGGTGCGCGAGTCCGACTCGCTTTTGGCCCGTTTTTTTTATTGTTCGAGTTCTCAATAATTACATGGTTATAAATGGGCTCCAAAAAACACTCAACGAAGTATTTTGTATAGTTTTCAGGTAGTTTTACATAGAGTATTTACGTCATACTTGCAATCACCAATAAAAACCCAATAAAATAAGTTATATTAATTATATAGGATTAGCCAAACTCATTAAATCTATTATCACTCCATTTTATCCCGCATATGTCCACTTTGTTTGTGTAGAGACATATTTAACTGACAATTTAAAGTGATTATTATTACCCGACTGCTACGAAGCCCAAAAGGAGGGTTATGTGTTGGACCTGTATGTATGTGAGTAGTAAGTGTAACAAAACAACTAAAGCTGAACCGGTTTTGAAAGTTATTATACCTAGCCTGTATCGTCCCACTCTGGGCAAAGGAGTGTTATACATCGTTAAATTTGTGTTAATAGCGCAAGAGACACTGGCTATATTAAAATTATGAAAACAATGTGATGCATTTTTGGGGTCAAATTAAAAATCCTGAAAAAATATTTTTGTTCTAATCCTATAAATAGTGGTGAGTATAAAAATAAAGGGTTTTGAGAGGTGAATGCAAAAATATATTAGGGAAGTGTTTTAAAATAATGTGACGTAATAAATCGGAGACCAAAAAGTTTAAAAAAAAAAACAATCCCGGCTGCGTAACAGAAAAGAGGAATTCAAGCTAGGATCTACAAAGGATTTGGTAAACTTGACTTCTCTAGATATTGCAGGCAGGGCATTTATAAAACGGGGGCAGGCATTTATAAAACAAAAAAAAAGTATAATAGTTAGTATACCGGGTGTAAGGGACAGCCTTCCGAATACTGAAAGGGCATGATCAGTCAACGTAACTGAACAACTTACAGCGAACAAAACTTTCAGGAAATGAAAAAAAAAATCGGCCTCTTCATACAAAATTGGACAGTTTGTATGGTGAAGCTTATTGTTTTTTTTCATTTCCTGAAAGTTTTGTTCGCTGAAAGTTGTTAAGTTCAGTATTCGGAAGGCTCTCCCTTACAACCTGTATAGTATATGAGGTTTTCAGTTGTTCATTCACAAGAGAGATTCACATTCTTCATGGTTTTAATACCGTTATTTATAAGCCTCTTCAACTAAACTATGTAAAGGAGTAAGCTTAGCAAAGTTTTAAATTACGATTATATTTTTCAGATAACACCGTGGACTGTAAGAAGAAGACTTAGGGATGGAGGCCTTAAATGCAGGAGGCCGGCAAAAAAAATCAAATTAAGTGCTGTTCATAAACAAGACAGAATTAGTTTCGCTTTACAGTATTTAAATTTTGACTGGCAAAATAATATTGTTATTTTTGTAGATAAAAAAACCTTTCAAACAACGGATGACGGCAGAAAAATTTTATGGCGATTTGACCACGAGAGGTTTGAAGAAAAAAATACTCTACCAAATCGGTCGAGTGGACGCGTAAGTATTGGGCTTTGGGGCTGGATGAGCTCTATGGGTTCTGGGGAGCTAGTGGAAGTTAGCGGTCGGATGAATTCCTTGGACTACATCGAAATATTGCGAGATGTGTTGATTCCGACCGTGCGACTTCACTACCCCTAGGGCACCATACATTTAGCCCAAGATAACAGCAGCGTCCACAACTCTCATATCGTCCAGCGCTGGATCGGTTCGCAACCTGACCTGCAATTGATACCATGGCCTTCAAAGAGCCCAGATCTGAACCCAATAGAGAATTTATGGGGACTCATGGTTCTCAATTAGGACGCAAGTGAAGTCCGGAACAGGGACGACTTATACGCGCAAGCGTTTCGCACGTGGGAGTATAATAGAGGATCAGATGCGTGCTGGAACATGGTGACTGGAATGAGAAATAGATTAAATGCTGTATTGGATGCTAATGGGGGTCCCACCAAATATTAATATCATACGGCATTTAATTTATTTGTCATCTTTTGCTTGTCCAGCACACATCTTATCCTCTCGTTTACTGTTTTAACATCTTATTTCTTTCTTTTTTCTAGGCTTCTCTTGTAGGATTTGGGTTCTTTTAGGTCATGGTGTAACTTAAGAGGACTT
Source organism: Athrips mouffetella (assembly GCA_947532105.1). NCBI lineage: Eukaryota > Metazoa > Arthropoda > Insecta > Lepidoptera > Gelechiidae > Athrips > Athrips mouffetella. The sequence goes on along the minus strand of CANNWQ010000057.1, from coordinate 125,415 downwards.
CAACATCTTTTTTCTCACAGGCAGGTTACTCACGTTGTCAAATCACCGTAAGATTTTCTGCAGTCATCCGTTGTTTAATAGTATTTTTCTCTTTAGAAAAGAAAATTGTGAATCACAATTATATATTGACTTAGCAACCCATACCAGTATTTTGATGGCTTTAAATTTTATTTAATTATAATAGGTAAATTATTGTAAATATTGTAAATGATTAAATACATCAGTTTATTTTAGTTTTAAGTTTCGTGTAAGGATGATGTTGGTTGTATTTTATGATTTGTTGATTTTTTATTTCGTTAATTCGCAACAGAAACAAATACAGGGAACGTTGAAACTTGGCCTATAAATAGAGATAGTATTTTTCTCTTGGGAGAAGAAAAGCGTGGAGCACAACTATATCTTGACCTAGCAACCCATACCGTTGTTTTGGTGGCTTTCACGTAGGTAAATTATTGTAAATGATTAAATACACTAGTTAATTTTAGTTTTAAGTTTCGTGTAAGGATTATTTTACTGTAGACAAGTTAATTATATGTATGAAAATTGTTGATTTTGGTTGTATTTTACGATTTGTTGATTTTTTATTTCGTTAATTCGCAACAGAAACTCAAATACAGGGAACGTTGAAACTTGGGCTATAAATAGAGATAGTATTTTTCTCTTTGGGAAATAAAATTGTGAAGCACAACTATATCTTGACCTATCAACCCATACCATTGTTTCGGTGGCTTTCACGTAGGTAAATTATTGTAAATATCGTAAATGATTAAATACACTTGTTAATTTTTGTTTAAGTATCGTGGAAGGATGATTTTACTGTAGACAAGTTGATTATATGTATGAGAATTATTGATTTTGGTTGTATTTTATGATTTGTTGATCTTTTATTTCGTTAGGTGATTCGCAACAGAAACTCAAATACAGGGAACCTTGAAACTTGGCCTATAAGTTAGACATAGGGCTATAAGTTATTATTAAAAATATAAAACTTTTTTTAATACAAATAACGTAGTAATACTTTTTTTTATTTTCGTAAAATATGGATTCTCGACAGAATATAACTTAGTCGTAGCCTATCACAGAATTTTAAAATAGCTGTCATGTCACTATGAGAGGCTGGGCCTAGATAAATACTAAAGAGAGACGACAGTTTCTATTTTTAATTCTTTAATAGGCTGACTATATTTCATTCTGCCGTATAAAAATCGATATTTACGAAAATAAAAAGAAATGTTAACGGCTTTATTTGTGTTAGATTTTTTTTTCTTTTTTTAATAACTTAATGACCCCTCTCTCTTTATAGGGGCCAAGTTTAAAGGTTTCTTACATTTGGGTTTCTGTTGCGAATTATTATTACTTGACTGATTGCCATTACCTACTTATTCGTTTTATAGTTTTTACCACCTAGATCGGGTAAAATTATTGTCAAAATAGCTAGTCTGTAGTCTTCGTTCAACATTGATGACACTTTGGAATTACGAAATATAAGTTTACTTCAAATATATTTTGGTGTTTTACTTACTTTTTCTTAAATATATTACCTTTAAGTTTAGAGCAACAGCGAGATTATTTTCAAAGTATGTCGCTTACCTATCTCTATGCTGAACGTAAATAAATGTCTGTTTAGCAATCAGTTCAAAGAATATCCCAAATAAGCTTTAGCTCACTGTTGGTCTCGGGTATCGAATCACTTTTTAAGACAATTTTAATTTTGACACAAACTATTAGGGCTCAGATAAAGAGTTATCTCTAGAACTACTCCTAGTCAATTCAAAAAGTATTTCATAAATAAAACATTACATATTATTTTGTAGGCAAAACACGAAACTGTGCATTCAGACCACGAAACTGAACAACTTTCGCTAAGGAACACAGGTTGAAATATGAAGAAAAAACATCTCGTATACAAAATGCGCAATCAGCTTGTGCAGTTTTTATAAGAAGTAAAATATTTTTCATCGTATTTCAACCTTATTATATTCCTAGGCGAAAGTTGTTCAGTTTCATTGAGTCTGAATGCATAGTTTCAAGGATCACTGTGTATACCCTAACACCCTGTAGGTATACTAACCAAAACTACAAAAACATTATGAATACAGTCGAGTTTTATTAATCATTGATTAGCAAAACTCCCAAAGTTCAAAATATAGTTAAATTATTCATATAAAATTTTCCCCAAGGCGACATAATTATGCACACTATTTTTTACTCTCTTTTTTTTTATTTATCACTTTTTTATTTTATCATTAATGTTAATATATAAAGTTCAATAAGTAGAAATAATAATAATTAAATAATAAATAATATTCTTTAGTAGGTGACGATTACTTCAATAAAATAAAATCAAAGTAATACTTATTTCAAATTAAGATTGCGAAGATACGAGTAATTGGAAAGAAGAAACCAAAAGTAAAAAACGATTCTTTTATTTTCTTAACACAAACAGTAAAATAAAACCAGTTATGTTAACTGCAATGACACGCACACTATTATATAGGTAGTTCATTCATTACACAACGCACACGCTAACACAAAGCGCTGCGGCACAAAACAAGTGAAGGCGGAAGAGAGAGAAACATACCTATCCTTATCATTCAATTCTCCCGTCCAACTTCGAATGGGGCAAAGTCCAATGTGTCAAGCTTGATGTGCTCTTGACTGTACAATGCGACGCGAAAATTACGAGTGGACACCGCCGCAACCGTAGCCAAAGTCCATCAATCAATCTTAAGATGTCAACAATAGTACATTATTCATCGAGAGGAAAAAGTGACCGATTCCCAACAAGGGTGTCTTTTGAGCCCTGAGGCGAAGCCGAAGGGCTCAATACACCCGAGTTGGGAAACGCACTTTCTTTCGAGTGATACATAGTGCTTTATACTTCACCTACGAGGAAAATGTTTCAGATTTCCTTTTCAGATATGATGTAAGTTTTTGTATTCCATTATAATTATTTTATTAGGGTTCCGTACCTCAAAAGAAAAAAACGGAACCCTTATAGGATCACTTTGTTGTCCGTCTGTCTGTCTGTCTGTCAAGACCCTTTATCTCACGAACGGGTAAAGGTATCAGGTTGAAATTATTACCACAGATTAGGATCCATGAACCACACAAGATCTGAAAATTTCAATTTTTTACAACTACGCAATTAAAAGATATGGCATTTTATGTCCTCATCTCCATACATTTATTCAAAAATGCAAAACCTACAGGGTACTTCCCGTTGACCTAAAATTATGAAATTTGGCAAGAAGCTAGGTCTCACAGTACAAATAATGGGAAAAGTCTGAAATCATTAAATATTACAACTTTTCTCACAACTAATGGTAACCAATTGTGTTGAGCTCCCGTTTCAAGAACATTCATATAAGAGAGGGGTCAAGTTGGATGGTCGTTGAGGCGATTTTTGTTTTAGTTCTATTTAAAAATGGGAACACTTACAAACTTGAAAATTGGTATGTTTATAGTGCTTAAGCTATAAAATAACAACAAATAATAAAATTTGGTCAAGCGCGTGTCGGACTCAAAAATCTAGCACATTAACTTACTGAAATTTCAACTAATACAATTATGTTTATGTGGTGGTACCGTGGTACGGAACCCTCAGTGCGCGAGTCCGACTCGCACTTGGCCGGTTTTTTATTTATTTATTAGGCTTTCCAACAACGAGTGCATATTGATTACATAGGTTGCTTACAATTTACAAGAACAGGTGCCACATCACTTACAGGAGAGCACAGCATGCACAAATATGTCCAACGAGTTTAGGAACAAGAGAAGAGCAAATTTAGGTAAAAGTAGGTATTTGATTGAGAGCACATAGAAAAGTTACTTTGTACTCTCAATCAAATAGCCACTGATTGATACTGCAATACAATTTAAAGTTTAAAATTTGAAGTTATACCAAACATATTATTTTAAAGGATATATATTGATATCATGTCTTGCCAATATGGTACTTTTCAATATGGAATACAAAGACTTGGCTTATATTGATACGCTTTTTCACTATAATAACAAGCAAAACAGTTTCCGAAAATCAATGCGCTTTTTTTCTCGCTTTTTCAACACATACCTACATTGTTGTATTTTTTCGACATTTTTCAGGCAATCAATAACCGCTTGCGCACTTTCTTGTAGTTCTAGCGGCGTCAAAAACTCTTCATCACTGTCACTATTTGACGACATTTTTTGTAAAAAGAACGCACCAACAAAACTACAATTAAAACTTCCAACAATTTTGTAAAGAAAACAGGTGTCCATATTTTGAAAATCACTGGGTGATAAAATATCGCTTGGAGGTTTAAACTTTTTAATTTTACCCTGATAGTGTTAAAACGTTAGTAATACTTTATAAAATTTAACAATTAAACACTAATTTATATTTATGCATTATAATATTTCCCTGTTGATAAGAAAAAAACAGTGATTTTATTGAGTAAGGTTTTATCACACGGTGATTTTCAAGAATAGGTACCTAATTCGCGCGCGCTTTCGTTCCACATTTTGGTTTCGTTCTTTTTTCAAATTAATGGTTTTTTCAGAAAAGTGTAGGTGGCCAGCATCATTTCGTGGACTAAGAGATAAAATTTTATTTCTTTTTTTGGCATTATGATACTAAAATAGGTTATCGACAGATTTTGATCTAAATTTAAGAAAAAAAACACGTTAACAATGGATTTTCATACAAAATTCCATCCCGCTAAAACACGTTAACAATGGATTTCCATATAACTTTTCCCCCCGCATATTTATAACATAGAAATGACATATCTTCTCCCTAGTTTTTAAAACAGGACTAAGGTACTTTCCGAGAAGGTGAAGTATAATAGTACATTGTTCATCGAGAGGAGAAAGTGACCGATTTCCAACAAGGGTGTCGTTTGAGCCCTGAGGCGAAGCCGAAGAGCTCAATACACCCGCGTTGGGAATCGCACTTTCTTTCGAGTGATACATAGTGCTTTATACTTCATCTACGAGGAAAAAAAAACGAATCTTTATTAATTAAAGTTTATATTTACATTGCTACAAACCATGGGGGTAAAACAATTTGACTGGTAAGTACATAAAAAAAGTAGCGCCGTGTGCGGAACCGAGTCTCAAAAAGTTGCATACTAGTATCCGACATACAGGTTGCATCGCAGTCGCGACGATTGGGAATAGCGTCGTGGGAGAAAGGCCTAACAGACGATCAGATCGGACTGCTCCGAATTTAGCTCCGACCCACGATTTTGTCCAATAGCGTTGCGGATTGACCCAAACGACAATTTTGCTATTGGGCAAAATCGTGGTACGGAGCTAAATTTAGAGCAGATCCGATCGTCTATTAGTACTTTTAGACTCAAGACGCTTGAGAGTAGCGTCGTGGGAGAATGGCCATAGAGTTTTTTTTTTGTTTCATTCTTCCTTTTGGAAAGGCAAAGAGTACAAAGCCCATAAGGCCATTTCTGATGTCTTAAATCTTTCTTTTAGCTCCCCTCGTAAAGCGATAGGGAACTTTACGAAGGAAAATATTCGTGACTTTTTGGGACAACACAAACGGGGCTTAAACACGAGATCACTTGAAATCTTCATCAGCTGCGAACTAATTTACTAAATTTACTGCATAACACACTATCTTTATTATCCACTAAATCACGACATGCACAAAAAACCAAAATTTCAATTAAGCAGGCAAACGCCCATGTCGAGTTCCCGCAAAAAAACCTGGCCATAGAGTACTTCGAAATCAAGGGTTACCAGACTGTTTAAAATATTACCCCATGATTGTGGGCTTGTAAAAAAAACAATAGAGATAATTTCATTTTAAGATAAATAAACAATGTGGATTGGATTGGTATGGTTTGTATGTTAAATAAAAGGTTTTCAGTACTAATAAATTATAATGTTTTATTTTATACATCTATACATATAAAACCTACTATTGGTTAGTTCGAGAAGTGAAACTCATATCTCCTTCCTTAAATATATTTATTATTTACATATTATTTACCGAGACATAGTATATAACATTTAAGCACAACTTTACACGCTAAGAGCTATCGACCAACTGATTTGCCTTTCATTTTACAATCACTATCTCTCCCTACCATCGACATGTAGAAAACTTCACATGTAGCTAACTTCGCATCGTGCTCGCTGACATCCGATTGGCTGGACTAGGACGCTGCGCTACTAGCCAATGAGAAAGAGGAACGTAGTATTGTCCACAAAAACAACTTAAGTAACCATACTATTGACTGCCAACACATCCAAGCATTTTTAACTAGGTTTATAAACAACTACTATTCCCAACTACAAATATTTACCATAAGTTTAGAAAAAGCCAACAGTCCGGCCGTCCTGATAAGCGCGAGTCCCTTCACGTGGTTACAGTTTATTACTTGATACATTATTCCTTTTTTTATATCTAATGATAACATAAGGAAACGATATTATAAACCAATAAATACAAACACCAAAATAAAAGCAAAAACAACAACATAAATTATTTGAACCTCTTCTATCACTACTGTTCTGTTTTATTGTGCACACTAAAGAATATATCATATGAAATGAAAATGTATCGCGCTAAGCGTAGTTACGGCCAGTTATTTTGTTTTATTTTAATGATAAAAATAACGACAATAGGTATTAGTATTCAAATACAAAATTATGTAAATCTAAATATATAAAAGAGCATGTCCTGACTGACTGACTGATTCATCAACGCCGAGCCGTAACTGCTATAGATACAGGTCTGAAATTTTGAACACAGGTTCTATGCACGTCAAAACCTCCCACTAAGAAAGGATTTTGGAAAATTCATCTCCCAAGGGGGTGAAATAAGGGATGAAAATTTGTATGAAAGTCCTTTGTTTCTTGAGCTAGATTCACACAAATTTGAATTTAAACTTGCGGTAAAAAATAAAGAAACACGTGTTTAAGCATTTCTTAAAAATCACCCTTCAAGGGGGTGAAAAAGGGGATGATTTTTTTTCCGTATGTTGGTCCATAAGTCTTTCATTTTTAAAGGTAGAATTATAAAAATTTGGTTCCGAGTTCATGGTAAAAAAGAAAAAGTACGTGTTAAAGAATTTTGCAACATTCATCCCCTAAAGGGGTGAAATAAAGGATGAAAGTTTGTATGAAAGTCCTTTGTTTCATGAGCTAGATTCACACAAATTTCGTCAAATGTCATGCAGAATACAATGCAAATAGAGCGAGTCTACGCCGTTTCGGATCGTGCTATGGCAGCGTAAAAAAACGGCAAGAAACCACTGCAGCACGGCCTACTTTAAGAGTCGGCTTTTTACAATGTGTTTCTTGTGTTTCGCTGGAATATCAGAGCACCATACCTCTTTGTCATTCATATAGTCATCCAATCTATAGTAAGCTTTTTTACATAACGTTTGCTTTACACATTCTTTAAACTTTCTCTCAGGTAATTGCACTATATTGTCAGGTATTTTGTTGTAGTATCGTATACACAGACCAACGAAAGATGTATTGACTTTAGTTAATCTAGTATATGGTTGATCAATTTTATGCTTCTTTCTAGTATTAAAATTATGCCTGTCACAAATTTTAGGTAATTGATGAATGTTCTTTCTAGCATACATTATATTTTCATAGATATACTGGCATGGCACTGTCATAATGTTGATTTCCTTGAACAGTTCTCTCAGGGAATCACGAGTCTTCAGGCAATAAATTGCTCTTATAGCCCTCTTTTGTAAAACGAATATTGAATGTATATCAGCTGCTCGGCCCCAAAGCAGTATGCCATAAGACATAATGCTATGGAAGTAGCTAAAGTAAACCAGCCTTGCAGTAGCTACATCAGTAAGTTGTCTGATTTTTCTAACAGCATATGCAGCCGAGCTCAATCGACCAGAAAGAGCCGTTATATGAGGGCCCCATTGAAGTTAAGAGTCTGGTGTTAACCCTCAGAAAACTGTACTATTTACAAAATCTAATGGTTAATTATTTAATACTATGTTGTGTGAAGTAGACCTTACATTTGGTAGTGCAAATTTAATACATTTAGTTTTTTTGGCGTTTAGGACTAGATTGTTAACAGTAAACCATGCATGAATCTGTCCAAGTGCATCATTGACTTCGTTATAATTTTGTGATTTCCTACTTACATTAAATATTAATGAAGTATCATCAGCAAATAACACAATCTTTGACAGATTCTTCACCACAGAAGGAAGGTCATTAATATAAATAAGGAATAAAAATGGCCCTAATATGGACCCTTGAGGTACGCCAATTTTGACAACATATCCCAGTGATTTCTTCCTGTTTACTTGTACCTTTTGAATCCTGTTTTCCAAATATGACCTAAGTAGTTTAAGTGAATTATTTTTAACACCGTAATATTCAAGTTTTAGCAACAATGTGCTATGATCTACGCAATCAAATGCTTTGGATAGATCACAGAAGATACCAATAGCATCTTCAGATTTTTCCCACGCGCAAAAGATGTATTTTAAAAGTGCAGTCCCTGCATCTGTTGTACTGCGCCCTTTCGTGAAACCAAATTGATGGTCATGTAGTAAGTTATTTCTATTGAAGTGCGAAAGCATTTGATTGAGTATGACCTTCTCAAAAATTTTACTAAGTACAGGAAGGACTGATATTGGTCTAAAATTACTGGGATCCTTTTTGTCACCAGCTTTGAATAATGGAACTACTTTACTTTTTTTCATTAAGTCAGGAAATTTACCATGATCGACACAATCATTGAATATAACAGCTAAATATGGAGATATAGTATCAATGATCGCACTACAGACTTTTACTGACATTCCCCATAAGTCCTCAGTAGTTTTCATTTTAATACTTTTAAAGGCTTTAACAATTTCGTTAGGGGTGACATGATTGAACCCAAATTCAGTTTCGCAGGCGTCCACATTATTTTGAAGTAAATCGCTAGCAAGTGAAGATGAAGAATTGAGTGACTCTGTTGTTTTCAAAGGAATATTAGTAAAAAAGGTTTCGAATTCTTGAGCCACTTCTACGTTTGAACTAATATTTCCTCGATTTGTATGAAGTGTGATTTGATTGTCACGCGGTTTCACTTTTCCAGTTTCACTGTTTATAACATTCCATACAGCCTTAATTTTGTTATCAGCAGACTGTATTTTTTTCCGAAAAAAAAAAATGTTTTTGCTTTTGAACAAACTAGTTTAAACAATTTTTAATAATTTTTGACATATTCAATGAAATTGTCGTCATTTGAACAATTTCTTAACTCATATAATTCAAAAAGTCTTTCTCTACTTTTGCGAATACCAGCGGTAGCCCAGTCACTGAATTTGAATTTTACAATAATTTGCTTTTTTCTAATAGTGAAAATTTTACTGCATTCAGTATTAATCAATGTGAATAAATCTTCATATGAGTTATTTGGGTTGTTAGTATTATAATTGTGACAGGGCAGTTTTTCTAGTAACGTGTTTTTGTACTTTTCTAACCTACCGCTCGTTAGGCTCCTGGTTTCTATATCTATCTTCTGGGTTACTCGAGAGCACTATGTGGGCAAGGGATAGACATCAGGAATAGCAGAGAACACTATATAGGCCGAACTATTTGTAGCAGATATCGATAACATCTTTGACAATCGCCTAATTCAATCGAGTGTAACTTACTTGCATAACGATCATTCATCCTGACTTGCCATTGACCTCTTATACGGTATTCTCCTCAATCACGTCGTCGGTAAACACAGCGGTGTGCAGGACTGCTTGTGCCACCTGTTGTTTTAATGTAAAATTAACTAAGTGGCACAATCCTGTCAACCCCAAACGTTGGAGGCTTATTCTAAGGTTCTATTCACATGTTCAACTACAGCAAACTCACAGTGCACCGTGTTTTACTATCACAAAAGGTATTCGCGTATCATAACCTAAAATATCACAGTTTAGAAGCAGACAAGACTATAAACACTTAGCTGTCGTTAAAGGGTCGCTCCTGTCATCGCAGAATTGCCACGGCTCATCCGCCAGCGGCTGCAGGCTTCATCTCGCGGCTAACTATCACTTTAGAACTTAACGTGGTAAAATCTCAAACAAGAATGAGCTGTTGAAAATGGCGGTGTCGTCTTCACTTTGCTACGTGTTGGTCAAACTGACACAAACCACACCCCTTTACGCACCATTCGTTGTAGTAGTACCAACCTCACGATCTAAATAAAGCCATCATTGCCAACATCATCGTTCAACATGGACAATCAACAATGGTACGGAAATTCAGTACTAATTGGCGTAGGCCGTGCTTGGGCCACTGCATTGGTGCTGCTGGCACGAACGTTTGTCTTTGAAAATACCGCGGGAAATTCGAAATGAGAGTCGCTCTACGACACGGTCGTCCTGACGGTCGCACGTCCTCATGCGAGTTCAAGTAACTGCAAGAATCAATGTTCTAAACCGCTCGGCCAAACCTGACCAAAACGAATCAAAACTAACTGCAAGAATCTTTTATCAAAATCACTCATCTGCTCCTGACCAAGAATGTTTAAAACCTTAAAAAAACTTCCAAACTCCATGACTGTAGTCTACGGGTCAAATCTAAGAGAGCTAAATCAAAACTAATTTTAACTAGTAGGTACTAAAATCACGTAAAATTATCGCATCTTTCTGATACCAAATGAAAAAGTCACTCTTACTCTCTAATAAGTCAGTATCACGTCGTTATGCAATCGTCAAAGTTAATTAAACCATCGATCAATAATTTCTCAATAAGGTGACAACCATTTTCAGAATAAATCAATTGATATCAAGTTCTGTAATCAAAATAATTCACCATACACTCGTTAAATCATTGCCTCTATCCGGCAAGTACATCGCCTCCTTCCGGCTAGTACACAAATAAAACGAACGCCTCTATCCGGCGGGTACGTCGCTTCCATCAGGCTAGTACCTTAAATGGCGGGTACATCGCTTCCATCAGGCTAGTACCTTTAAAATAATTTGCTCACAGAACTTGAAAATAAATCAGTTTACAACTGTATGAAACAAAACATAAAATTTAATCATTGATCGACTGTCGATGTCCGGACTTCATTATCAGTAGACATATCAACATACTATTTATCTATCTCAGTATGGTACCAAATCTTCTTTCCAGGTATTGTTAAAAGGTAGGTCACGTCACTGTCTGCTCGCACCAGAGCCACTCTGTCTATTAACTCACTGTTGCTATGCTATTCGGGTTTATCACATCTTGGTCAAAATTTTCATCTAAAACTTTCAAGTTTACTTTCAAAAACAATCATAACTTAAGGTTATTTAAACGTAACATCAATTTCAGTAGCAAATATTATCAATTTAAAAACAGCAGCTGTAATGTTGAACAAAACCATACTCATTCAAACAACAATAACTAGGTAAAATTTTACAATGCTCAACTCTGACCTCTATCCGGTCATCACAACAATCGACCTCTATCCGGTCTTTCACACGTGACCTCCATCCGGTCACGAACACAACTGGCAACCTCTATCTGGTCACCACAATCGACCTCTATCCGGTCTTTCACACGTAACTAAACCAGAGCGAACACTTTCAACGCCGCGCAGCTTTGGACTGCCCGAGAGCAAGTCAATAAGAAACGGCTTACGACTCAGAGTTGCAACTGATTAAGTCACACACACACACACACATATATCTACCATCCGGGCACATCACCACAACGGCGACGTCCGTCCGGCCACAAACATAACTCAACCACTTATTCGATTATGAAAACCAGTAACCTCCATCCGGTTACTTTTGAGCTTTGTAAAACACAAAAACAATCTCAAGTTCTCTAGATCTCAAATAGTTATAAAAATTATCAGAATGGGTTTGTTCAACATGTCACAGGATCAACGCTATAAAATTTCACTGGGCTATTGAATCAGTCGGTTACAGTCATCCTACTAGGTATGTCACAATGGTATTCCAAAACAATCGCGAATATTTACTTACTTTCTTACTTAAGACCACAAAACTACTACAAGCACTTGAAAGTTACTGTTTCTCTTTTAAAAACAATCTTTGTAATTAAGTAATCACTTGACCAGAATCACTAAAGCACTTGTGTTTTTCTTTTATCACGTTATTGTAAAACATTTTGAACTTTAACTCGAAACTACCTTACGAAGGTTATGTTGTGAACGCAACCTTTAGGTTATAACGAACGTTTTCTACACTGCCTAACAACTAAAATCATTATTCCATTACCTAAAAATATTGTGAACGTCATGGCATGATCAATATTTACTAGTAACTTCCTATGGTTTGTACTTACGTGGGCGTAATGTCAAATATCGTGTTAAGTAAACAAGAAACCACATCAAAAACACTATGAAAATCGTAGCACTATTACAAAAGCAACATTTACAATGCTTTTTTCGTTTCAGCACTACATTTTACTTATCGTAACAGTTAATTGCAATATCAAAACTATTTTGGGCAACTAAACGTCACGTCTCATGTAGGTAGACGTTGTCGGTCGTCGAGAAAAACATTTAAACTATTGTAGGTACACTAACGCGAGTCTGAACAGAGTCAACTATAAACAAACTAATTATTTTCCTACCGTCAACTTTGAACTTTTTTTTCAGACTACTGTGCATGACTGTAGGTTACCTACCTACACCATCCAAAAAAAATATTATAAACGCTTTACCACTATGCTACAAAACCTGTTACACTTCACTACTATTCCAACAAAACCGTTAAGGTCACTACACTACTCACTACACTACTCGTATCATCAGAATTCGTGGGTGTTGGATTACATCCCACTTCTGATGTCGAAGACACGACTCGGGGCGGAAGAGGGATGGCACTATGTGGGCAAGGGATAGACATCAGGAATAGCAGAGAACACGATATTGGCCGAACTATTTGAAGCAGACATCGATAACATCTTTGACAATCGCCTAATTCAATCGAGTGTAACTTACTTGCATAACGATCATTCATCCTGACTTGCCATTGACCTCTCATACGGTATTTTCCTCAATCACGTCGTCGGTAAACACGGCGGTGTGCAGGACTGCTTGTGCCACCTGTTGTTTTAATGTTAAATTAACTAAGTGGCACAATCCTGTCAATCCCAAACGTTGGAGGCTTATTCTAAGATTCTATTCACATGTTCAACTACAGCAAACTCACAGTGCACCGCGTTTTACTATCACCAAAGGTATTCGCGTATCATAACCTAAAATATCACAGTTTAGAAGCAGACAAGACTATAAACACTTAGCTGTCGTTAAAGGGTCGCTCATGTCATCGCAGAATTGGCACGGCTCACTATGTGCATTCCCGCTGTTTAGTTGAAAACAGTAACCGTGGTCTAAGAATAAATAATAAGTCAGTAGAAGGAACATCAGAATATTTCAAGTTTAAATGCCGCTCGAGCGACCGTCATATACTTAGCTTGCATAGTGTGGAAAAAAGACAAACAGATCTTACATGTGTTTTGATTTCCTGAATATTCTCGGTTAAGAGACAATTTTTGACAAAAGATACCATTCCAAAAGTATTATTCTCTTTCCGAGATAAATTATTCGCTTGTAAGTTGTCATGAAAATGACAAGGGATTTATCATTAATAATCTACATTTGGAATAAAATCTACATTTTTTCATAACCATTGACCTCTCATACGGTATTCTCCTCAATCACGTCGTCGGTAAACACAGCGGTGTGCAGGACTGCTTACTGGAGGTTTTGTTTTCAAATGTTGCGTACACTGGAGGTTGCAACGGTCCTGGTGGGGACACTTTAATAACATAAATAACTTTCTGAGTCTTCCTACCCCATTTTGGTTAGGAACTTGCATGAATGATTGTCTATAAAGATGATTGCATTCAACTGTTTAAAAATAATATCTTCTACTGTGGTCTCTTTAGGTATAATTTTAGTTACAAAGAAACCGTCTTGAACTTAAATTCATTTGTAAAGAAGTTGCGGTGCGGGGACCCGGGAGAGCATTTAATAAGACACACGTGTGTTCCGTATGATGCAGGTTTATTGACTAATACTTATATACTAAGGTAGGAGAGGCGAGCACACTACACCTCCCCCGTAGAAAAAAAAAGAAAAAAAAATACAAGCTTTTTTTTTCTTATACATTTCTTATGTTACTACTTATAACTAAATATTCCTTTCAAATTTTTATTACCAACAAAAATATTTTTCGATCCCTTTTTTTTTCATACTTCTGATGGCCAAGTATTTATGTGTCTGAATTTTGATATGATATGATAATACTTTCAAATACATTTTATTTTAAGTAGAAATAGTATGTTTTCTTTTGAATTACTTAACAAAAAAAATTTAGTTATGCGTAATTTTAAGTTTCCATCATTTGTTCGTGTACTTTGTATAAAAACTATGTTAAAAATACATCTACTCGTAAATACCCTTTAATTTTGAATTTCTTTCCAGTGATTCGTATCATTAATTATCTAATATTTAACCAAACCAAAAGTGAGTTTTCTTCAACAAAGAAATCCTAATTATTGTTGATTGTCAATAAATTTTTATGCAAAAATACGCTCAGGTTTTTTTGTTTTAATACTGATTTACGTAATTCGTGCTATTTGACAGGTAAATGACTTATATCAAATCATTATATTTTATTACTAACTATATTATTTTATACTTTTATCTAATAGTATGTACTGTTGGCAATATTCTCATAAACATAATTTCATTTTCTTTTCATTTTTATACTTATTCTAATGTAACTAACCACACATAATTTTTTTTTATAATGCATTTTGATTATATTCTTAATAACTAAAGATATACCTTAACTACTCTAGTTCAAGTCAGGTCTGGTGTCATTTTTCAGCGTCTTATTTAGACTATTTCTCATAATTCCAAATTTTCCTTCCAATAATCAACAAACAAAAATTTGTTCCCTTCAAAAATTAAGCATACTAGTAATTTCTGTATTTTAATAGACTCTCTATAATTTTAATAAGTGGTTTAGTAGGTAGCTAACCTAACCTTTGTGTCTTTTACTTATTTTAAACATGGGCCCATTATTTTGTCACTCATTGCATGCATTTAACATTTAAGTCATATTTATTTATTTAGTAAGGTATACATTATAACATACTTATTTATTTTTTGGGCCGGCCGGTCCCTTTATTATTATTTTTTTTATATTATTATTGTTACGAAATATTATTAGTCGACTATATTTTATTATATTGGCATTATTGCCTTTTATAGGTCGTGCGCACGCCCTTTTATTTTACGAGGTCATGTTTTAAGCCTTTTTAGACTCTAACTTTTCTCACGGAGCTAACTCGTAGTCACCATGATCGAATGAAAGATCTGACACTCAACGTACCATTTTTATACATATAGGGTCTCTCATTTAAGAATTTTTTTTTGTCTCCAACAGCATTCATACCGGAGACTCGTCCGACCTATGACTAGACTGAAGGATTTGAGCCCTATTGCGTACCT
Source organism: Athrips mouffetella (assembly GCA_947532105.1). Classification (NCBI taxonomy): domain Eukaryota; kingdom Metazoa; phylum Arthropoda; class Insecta; order Lepidoptera; family Gelechiidae; genus Athrips; species Athrips mouffetella. Next base: position 109,952 of record CANNWQ010000057.1, on the reverse strand, counting down.
ACTTGTGTAGTGTACCACTAATTCAAGCATTTACTTAGCTCTTTGTCTCTAATTACTCTCTAGGAGCATTATTTGTAACTTTCCATACACTTTTCTTTGCCATTCTCACAAACTTCACTCATTTGCGAAACCAATCCATTATTTGAATATTTCGACATCCATGTCTTGACTAGATAACAGACATCAAATAATCGTTTGGGTGATCAGTCCAACCGATCGTCAAGACTCTGTCTACCGAAATATTCCCATGTCATATCATACTACTCATACTAAACTTTTCGAACAACTCTCATATCCGATTACAATCAACATAATTACAAATCAATACTTTCATTAACATATCACATAAAGAATCCATTTCATTCCATAAGAAGAAGTACCTAATTGCACGCAACAATGGTGACAAAAAAGATATTTAATACTTTCCTCCTATACAAATACAAGATACAATCCGACTTTCCTTCTTCATTACAATATTACTTAAACCTTTACCACCTCTTTTGTATTAATTTTTACACCTAATATCTATTTTTCATAGCATATTTGGTTTTGAGTCTTATATGAAGCCCGCGACTTCTCCTGTCAGTAATCATTAACGATTATTAATGATTAGATTTTAAAATAAAACTAACTTGTTTTTCTTTACTGATAATAAAATATCCGGAAAACATACGTAAATTTTTACTTTACTATATTGCCAACAGTAAAATGGACAGCTCACGGATCATGTAACTATTTTTTTTTCCACTTTAATCATTAGGTACATTTAAAAGAAAACACTTTAAAAAAATTAATCACCCAAATTTTATTTACATGATCTGTTGCTGTTTATTCTTAATTAAACTTACGTTACGATGCTTATGGTAAGCCACTGGTGAGCCGCTGCATGAATTCTTCTTTCTTCAAAATTTGCTGCATTTTTATTTTATTTATGAACTTCTTCCGTAAATTATTTATTATTATTTGATCGAACCTAGCTAAATTTTTAATATTTTTTTTCCTAGCTAATAAAAAAACCGAAACACAATTTCACTGTATAGCCGCATCCACTTCCGACTCCAACATCTCCCGGCACCCTGCAAATCACTCTTATCATGCATCTGACTCCAACAGCTCCCTGCGCCCAGCAACACTCATCATCATCATCCATCTGACTCGTTCATCACCCGGCCGCCTGCTCTGTTCACTTTACTCTTCACCTTTTTTTCCATCTTCTGGATTTTTCCCGATCTTCTCTCCTATTTAATGTACCTTTTTACAAATCTTTGTTCTTCTGTAGGTAATTTTTCTCCATAATGTCGACACGGTTTTGTTTTTATCCATCTTATCCCTGATCTTCCTTATCATATCTTCTTTTTAATTTTGCAAACGTGTACATTTTGTTCTTCAGTTATTTCTTCTTATTAAAACACTGTCTTCCTGATCTTGTCTACGTATTTTTACGCCGTCTCTTCTTTACTACCGCCACTGACTCACCATAGTAATATTAGTAATAATTCATATTTTTATTTATAATCAAATTTTATTTATTATTTTGAGTACACATTACATTACAACACATTAGATTAATAACGTCTACCGAAAAATTCATAACGTTTTAATTTTTTTTTCAAGTAACATTTTTAATAAATTTTCTATCACACAGCACAGCACAGTCACACTATAGTTCGTGCGATTGCACAGCGCTGCCCGTATAAGGCAGCACTGGCAGGGTCGCCATGCGGTGCGGGGACCCGGGAGAGCGTTTAATAAGACACACGTGTGTTCCGTATGATGCAGGTTTATTGACTAATACTTATATACTAAGGTAGGAGAGGCGAGCACACTACAAAGTAAAGTAAAAGAAGAAGTTCTGTCTCTTGGGAGACAGTGTTCATTCCGTGGAGTAATATAAAACTAAAGTAAAAACATGAAAGAAATAAACAAAAAAAATTATAATAACACTTTCTTTAATAAAAATAATAATATATAGATACTTTGTAAAAGAAATAAATAACTAAAGGAACTTTTAAACAATGCAGTATAGAATGAGTGTACATCGGTTTAATGCAAGTGACTTGTTTAATTTATGTAAGTGTTAGAAGAAAATTTCTTCTGGGTTGGATAAAAACTAATATTTAAAACTATTTTGAATTCAACATTGTATTTAAGAAATGTCCCATTGGCTACAGGTCAACTATAAATGAATCAAGTATATCAATATCAACCTTTTTATTTTCTGAAAAACCTTCTCATTCCATACTTACTAGCAATAGAGCTAAACTCATCATGCACTTCTTTTGCTACACTATTCAAAGTAGTTCCTGCTATTGGCTTGATGTCATTGTCTTATCTTTTCTGAGGTCTACTCTCTTTCAGCCTTCGCTTGGGAACCACTGAGTTACCCATTTATGCCTGCCTCTTGTAAAGTGTAATTTCAGTGTTCATATTGTTTTATATATAGAGAATTTCTTGGAATTGAGCCTTCTTCCTTATAATTATATAATACTAGCTGTTGCCCGCGGCTTCGCTCGCGTGGATTTCGTATTTATGTTGTTACCGGTTTTCCGAAGCAATGAGATATTTTCCCGTCATTTCGGGGTAATTTTAAACTAAGGAAAAACAGGACTCACCCTGCGCAAATCAATGAGTATAATTCAAGATCCAGCTGAATTTTATATAATATACAGACGTTACTCATAAATTACTCAGAACAGAGGAACTTAGCAGCAGTATCCTAACAAAGGTGAAGAGAGAGATGAGAGACACCTTTATGTAATATTTCAAAACAGAGCCAATTCGCAGAAGTAATTGAGAAAAACTAAAACCCTCTCCCCCTCCTCCCTCTCCCCCTGCCCCTCCCTCTCCCCCTGCCCCTCCCTCTCCCCCTCCCTCTCCCTTTTCATCACCCCCTCCCCCTCCCCCTGTCCCTCCCACTCCCCTCCTCCCTCTCCCCCTGCCACTCCCTCTCCCCCTCCCTCTCCCTTTTCATCACCCCCTCCCCCTCCCTCACTCCCTCCCTCTCCCCCTTCCCCTCCTTCTCCCTCTCTCTCTACCTCTACCTGTACCCCTCTACCTCTCTACCTCTCTACCTCTCTACCTCTCTACCTTTCTACCTCTCTTCCTCTCGACCTCTCTACGTCTCTACGTCTCTTCCTCTCGACCTCTCTACGTCTCTACGTCTCTACCTCTCTACCTCTCTACCTCTCTACCTCTCTACCTCTCTACCTCTCTACCTCTCTACCTCTCTACCTCTCTACCTCTCTACCTCTCTACCTCTCTACCTCTCTACCTCTCTACCTCTCTACCTCTCTACCTCTCTACCTCTCTACCACTCTACCTCTCTACCTCTACCTGTCCCTATCCCTTCCCCTTACGCCAATTTAACCGCTATCCCTAACATAGAAATACCCATATTTATTTTTAGACATTTCAAACCTATCGCACCCCAACCCCATCCCCAGGGGACGATGGTATTTCACGTCCACCACATTGGATTTCAAAGTTGTTGTAGCTTTCGTAATCAGCGACCCGATAAACCATACAAACGACACCCATATTGATTTTTAGACATTTCAAACCTATCGCACCCCAACTCCATCCCCAGGGGTATGATGGTATTTCACGTCCACCACGTTGGATTTCAAAATTGTTGTAGTTTTCGTAATCAGCGACCCGATAAACCATACAAACGACACCCATATTGATTTTTAGACATTTCAAACCTATCGCACCCCAACTCCATCCCCAGGGGGATGATGGTATTTCACGTCCACCACGTTTGATTTCAAAATTGTTGTAGTTTTCGTAATCAGCGACCCGATAAACCATACAAACGATACCCATATTGGTTTTTAGACTTTTTCACCCCATTTCCCTGTTTTAGGGGTTGAATTTGGGGTGGAATTTCAATAACAGTGATGAACGTTGCATAGAATTACATCATGAATGCCTAAATAATAAGTAATGTGGATTTCACTTTAAGAATAAAGAATTTTCAACTTTATCCCCCTTTTCACCCTTAAGGGTGTCGAATTTTGAAAAACCCTGGGACACGTAAGTATTAATTTTTAGTCGTCAGCCTAAATACAAATTTTGAAGATCCTAACTCCAAAACTGACGGACTTTCATACAAACTTTCATCCCCTATTTTACCCCCTTAGGGGTGGAATTTTGTAAAAACCTTTCTTAGTGCTCCCCTAAGCCTCATAAGGAACCTACATGCCAAATTTGGAATCTCTAGACCCAGTGGTTTGGGCTGTGCGTTGATATGTCATTCAGTCAGTCAGTCAGTCAGTCAGTCAGTCAGTCAGTCAGTCACCTTCTTCTTTTATATATATAGATTTCGGTCGGTAGAAAGTGATGACAAATTCAAAAACGAACTCAAAAACATATTAATTGCGAAATGTTATTATTCTGTGAAAGAGTTCCTTACTGACAAAGAATTGTAGAAATTAGATAATTTATTTATTTAATTTTCGTATAGATTATATAAATAATTGTGCCCTTAAAATAATGTAATTAGATTAAGATATGAACAAGGCGTTGCATGCCATTGACATTTACTAGTTTTATAAGATGACATGTAATTTGCAACTGGATCAATAAATAAATAAATAAATAATTTTGCTGTTCATTCCGTCAGCCTTTTGATATTGTGTGGTGCCGGCAAAAATAGTATCAACCCATACATGCCCGTGGGTGTCGTAAGAGGCGACTAAGGGTTAACTGGAGGATGGGCAGCAGCATCCTCCTTTGTATCTTACATCTTACTTACTGCGGTCACCTACAACTGCAGTCCATGGTGCCAGCCGTAACGCTAACAAGCGAGGTGACTATGGTGCTTCCCCTTCATATTTTTCCAGCAAAAGCTAGAATTCTGGAAGGAGATACCTGAAAATATAGTGCAATTACCTGAGAGAAAGTTTAAAGAATGTGTAAAGCAAACGTTATGTAAAAAAGCTTACTATAGATTGGATGACTATATGAATGACAAAGAGGTATGGTGCTCTGATATTCCAGCGAAACACAAGAAACACATTGTAAAAAGCCGACTCTTAAAGTAGGCCGTGCTGCAGTGGTTTCTTGCCGTTTCTTTTACGCTGCCATAGCACGATCCAAAACGGCGTAGACTCGCTCTATTTGCATTGTATTCTGCATGACATTCAATAAGTATTCTGTAAAGAATCTACATTGAATAAAATTATCTGAATCTGAATCTGAGGGCTCAGGTCACCGAGCTGGGGTTCATGGTACTTAATCAAACCCATGAGGGCCCAGGTCACAGGGCCGGGTTTCTTCGTATTTAATTTCAAACCCATGAGGGCTCAGGTCACCGAGCTGGGGTTCATCGTACTTAATCAAACCCATGAGGGCCCAGGTCACAGGGCCGGGTTTTTTCGTATTTATTTTCAAACCCATGAGGGCTCAGGTCACCGAGCCGGGGTTCATCGTACTTATTCAAACCCACGAGGGCCCAGGTCACAGGGCCGGGTTTCTTCGTATTTATTTTAAAACCCACGAGGGCTCAGGTCACCGAGCTGGGGTTAATCGTACTAAATCAAACCCAGGAGTGCCCAGGTCACAGGGCCGGGGAACCCGAAGATCTTCGTACAAATTCAAATCTAAGGAGTACCTAGTCCACGGGGCCAGTGGTTTTTAAACCTACACTCAGGGAGTCCGGGTAACATGGAACATGATTCACAACATTTCTGTTTTTTTTCCTACGTACTCATGCGATTTGTACACTGCTATGAAACTTTTTCTAAAAAAAATATGTACATAATTTTTAGTGCCCTCGCTGATAAAATTAACAATTAGAAAATTATTCACATTCTAAATTACAAGCGCCAAAATAAACCCGATACCCGAATTCTGAAATTTCCCTTAGCCACATAGACTACGTCAAAAAAATACACCGTGGTTAATACAAAATTTTGAGATAACATAAAATGTTGTGAAATGACACTATTGTATTGTATTTATTGGTTTATAATATCGTTTCCTTATGTTATTAATAGATATAAAAAAAAGGAATAATGTATCAAGTAATATACTGTAACCACGCGAAGGGACTCGCGCTTATCAGGACGGCGCGGCCGGACTGTTGGCTTGTTCTAAACTTATGGTTAATATTTGTAGTTGGGTATAGTAGTTGTTTATAAACCTAGTTAATTGCTTGGATGTGTTGGCAGTCAATAGTATGGTTACTTAAGTTGTTTTTGTGGACAATACTACGTTCCTCTTTCTCATTGGCTAGTAGCGCAGCGTCCTAGTCCAGCCAATCGGATGTCAGCGAGCACGATGCGAAGTTAGCTACATGTAAAGTTTTCTACATGTCGATGGTAGGGAGAGATAGTGATTGTAAAATGAAAAGCAAATCAGTTGGTCGATAGCTCTTAGCGTGTAAATTTGTGCTTAAATGTTATATACTATATCTCGGTAAATAATATCTAAATAATAAATATATTTAAGGAAGGAGATATGAGTTTCACTTCTCGAACTAGCCAATAGTAGGTTTTATGTCTATAGATGTATAAAATAAAACATTATAATTTATTAGTACTGAAAACCTTTTATTTAACATACAAACCATACCAATCCAATCCACATTGTTTATTTATCTTAACATGAAAATATCTCTATTGTTTTTTTTTACGAGCCTACAATCATGGGGTAATATTTTAAACAGTCTGGTAACCCTTGATTTAGAAGTACTCTATGGCCAGGTTTTTTTGCGGGAACTTGACATGGGCGTTTGCCTGCTTAATTGAAATTTTGGTTTTTTGTGCATGTCGTGATTTAGTGGATAATAAAGATAATGTGTTATGCAGTAAATTTAGTAAATTAGTGCGCAGCTGATGAAGATTTCAAGTGATCTCGTGTTTAAGCCCCGTTTGTGTTGTCCCAAAAAGTCACGAACATTTTCCTTCGTAAAGTTCCCTATCGCTTTACGAGGGGAGCTAAAAGAAAGATTAAAGACATCAGAAATAGCTGTATGGGCTTTGTACTCTTTGCCTTTCCGAAAGGAAGAATGAAACAAAAAAAAAAAACTCTATGGCCATTCTCCTACGACGCTACTCTCAAGCGTCTTGAGTCTAAAAGTACTAATAGACGATCGGATCTGGGTGTCTACTCTCAAAGTCCGATATATCGAAACGATACTACTCGAAACATGCAAAGGCAAAACTTCGTCCCTTGACAATAGAGTAGAATATTGGTTGGATGAATTTTCAAACTGCATCCAACCAATTTTCTACTCTATTGTCAAGGGACGAAGTTTTGCCTTTGCATGTTTCGAGTAGTATCGTTTCGATATATCGGACTTTGAGAGTAGACACCCTGCTCTGAATTTAGCTCCGTACCAGTCGCACGCTACTGCCTTGCTGGTCGCATGCAACCCGAGTCGTTTACGCGCATGCGCTATCGGATACAAAAGTGTCTGCCGAGCAAGATCAAAAGATAAATTTCGTGTTAGAAGTAGAAAAATATCCCTGTTTATATTATTATAAACTTCCGGAGTATGTGATCAAGGATAAAACAGATATAGCGGGGATAACACTTGTTCAAATAATTTCTGTCGTTGTTTTTGCTTTTATTTTGGTGTTTGTATTTATTGGTTTATAATATCGTTTCCTTATGTTATCATTAGATATAAAAAAAGGAATAATGTATCAAGTAATAAACTGTAACCACGTGAAGGGACTCGCGCTTATCAGGACGGCCGGACTGTTGGCTTTTTCTAAACTTATGGAAAATATTTGTAGTTGGGTATAGTAGTTGTTTATAAACCTAGTTAAAAATGCTTGGATGTGTTGGCATTCAATAGTATGGTTACTTAAGTTGTTTTTGTGGACAATACTACGTTCCTCTTTCTCATTAGCTAGTAGCGCAGCGTCCTAGTCCAGCCAATCGGATATCAGCGAGCACGATGCGAAGTTAGCTACATGTGAAGTTGGCTACATGTCGATAGTAGGGAGAGATAATGATTGTAAAGTAAAAGGCAAATCAGTTGGTCAATAGCTCTTAGCGTGTAAGGTTGTGCTTAAATATTATATACTGTGTCTCGGTAAATAATATGTAAATAATAAATATATTTAAGGAAGGAGATATGAAAATGATTTTTATTTTAACACTTCCTGTGTTCGAATAAATCTACAAAGTAGAAACGTTTGGAATGCGTATAGAGGTCGCTAAATTTCACAACATCGGGCAGGACCACAGTAGCCTAGTTGGTAAAGCGTCTGCGGTACTTACGCAGAAGACGCAGGTTCGAATCCTGCCTGTGGTTGTGAAATTTTGCGATTTTCTACTTTGTAGAAGGAGATATGAGTTTCACTTCTCGAACTAGCCAATAGTAGGTTTTATATGTATCTATATATATAAAAGAAGAAGGTGACTGACTGACTGACTGACTGACTGACTGACTGACTGACTGACATATCAACGCACAGCCCAAACCACTGGGTCTAGAGATTCCAAATTTGGCATGTAGGTTCCTTATGAGGCCTAAGGGTGCACTAAGAAAGGGTTTTACAAAATTCCACCCCTAAAGGGGTAAAATAGGGGATGAAAGTTTGTATGAAAGTCCGTCAGTTTTAAAGTTAGGATCTTCAAAATTTGTATTTAGGCTGAAGACTAAAAATTAATAATGACGTGTCTCAGGGTTTTTGAAAATTCGACACCCTTAAGGGTGAAAAGGGGGATGAAGTTGAAAATTCTTTATTCTTAAAGTAAAAGCCACATAATTTATTATTTAGGCATTAATGATGTAATTCTATGCAACGTTTATCACTGTTATTGAAATTCCACCCCAAATTCAACCCCTAAAAAAGGGAAATTGGGTGAAAAAGTCTAAAAACCAATATGGGTATCGTTTGTAAGGTTTATCGGGTCGCTGATTACGAAAACTACAACAATTTTAAAATCTAACGTGGTGGACGTGAAATACCATCATACCCCTGGGGATGGAGTTGGGGTGCGATAGGTTTGAAATGTCTTAAAATCAATATGGGTGTCGTTTGTATGGTTTATCGGGTCGCTGATTGCGAAAACTACAACAATTTTGAAATCTTACGTGGTGGACGTGAAATACCATCATCCCCCTGGGGATGGAGTTGGGGTGCGATAGGTTTGAAATGTCTAAAAATCAATATGGGTGTCGTTTGTATGGTTTATCGGGTCGCTGATTACGAAAACTACAACAATTTTGAAATCCAACGTGGTGGACGTGAAATACCATATTCCCCCTGGGGATGGAGTTGGGGTGCGATAGGTTTGAAATGTCTAAAAATCAATATGGGTGTCGTTTGTATGGTTTATCGGGTCGCTGATTACGAAAGCTACAACAACTTTGAAATCCAACGTGGTGGACGTGAAATACCATCGTCCCCTGGGGATGGGGTTGGGGTGCGATAGGTTTGAAATGTCTAAAAATAAATATGGGTGTCATTTCTATGTTAGGGATAGCGGTTAAATTGGCGTAAGGGGTAGGGATAGGGACAGGTAGAGGTAGAGGTAGAGAGGTAGAGAGGTAGCGAGGTAGAGAGGTAGAGAGGTAGAGAGGTAGAGAGGTAGAGAGGTAGAGAGGTAGAGAGGTAGAGAGGTAGAGAGGTAGAGAGGTAGAGAGGTAGAGTGGTAGAGAGGTAGAGAGGTAGAGAGGAAGAGAGGTAGAGAGGTAGAGAGGTAGAGAGGTAGAGAGGTAGAGAGGTAGAGAGGTAGAGAGGTAGAGAGGTAGAGAGGTAGAGAGGTAGAGAGGTAGAGAGGTAGAGAGGTAGAGAGGTAGAGAGGTAGAGAGGTAGAGAGGTAGAGAGGTAGAGAGGTAGAGAGGTAGAGAGGTAGAGAGGTAGAGAGGTAGAGAGGTAGAGAGGTAGAGAGGTAGAGAGGTAGAGAGGTAGAGAGGTAGAGAGGTAGAGAGGTAGAGAGGTAGAGAGGTAGAGAGGTAGAGAGGTAGAGAGGTAGAGAGGTAGAGAGGTAGAGAGATAGAGGGGTAGAGGGGTAGAAAGGTAGAGAGGTAGAGGGGCAGAGAGGTAGAGAGGTAGAGATGTAGAGATGTAGAGAGGTAGAGACGTAGAGACGTAGAGAGGTCGAGAGGTAGAGAGGTAGAGAGGTAGAGGGGTACAGGTAGAGGTAGAGGGAGAGGGAGAAGGAGGGGAAGGGGGAGAGGGAGGGAGTGAGGGAGGGGGAGGGGGTGATGAAAAGGGAGAGGGAGGGGGAGAGGGAGGAGCAGGGGGAGAGGGAGGAGAGGGAGGGGGAGAGACAGGGGGAGGGGGTGAGACAGAGGGAGGGGTAGAGGAAGGGGGGAGAGGGAGAGAGAGGGAGAGGGTTTTAGTTTTTCTCCATTACTTCTGCGAATTGGCTCTGTTTTGAAATATTCATAAAGGTGTCTCTCATCTCTCTCTTTACATTTGTTAGGATACTGCTGCTAAGTTCCTTTGTTCTGAGTAATTTATGAGTAACGTCTGTATATTATATAAAATTCAGCTGGATCTTGAATTATACTCATTGATTTGCGCAGGGTTAGTCCTGTTTTTCCTCAGTTTGAAATTACCCCGAAATGACGGGAAAATATCTCATTGCTTCGGAAAACCGGTAACAACATAAATACGAAATCCACGCGAGCGAAGCCGCGGGCAACAGCTAGTAGATGTATAAAATAAAACATTATAATTTATAAGTACTGACAACCTTTTATTTAACATATAAACCATGCCAATCCAATCCACATTGTTTATTTATCTTAACATGACAATATCTCTATTGTTTTTTTTACGAGCCCACAATCGTTGATTTCGAAGTACTCTATGGCCAGGTTTTTTTGCGGGAACTCGACATGGGCGTTTGCCTGCTTAGTTGAAATTTTGTTTTTTTGTGCATTTCGTGACTTAGTGGATAATAAAGATAGTGTGTTATGCAGTAAATTTAGTAAATTAGTGCGCAGCTGATGAAGATTTCAAGTGATCTCGTGTTTAAGCCCCGTTTGTGTTGTCCCAAAAAGTCACGAACATTTTCCTTCGTAAAGTTCCCTAACGCCTTACGAGGGGAGCTAAAAGAAAGATTAAAGACATCAGAAATGGCTGTATGGGCTTTGTACACTTTGCCTTTCCGAAAGGAAGAATGAAACAAAAAAAAAACTCTATGGCCATTCTCCCACGACGCTACTCTCAAGCGTCTTGAGTTATACGTTAGTATTATATAGTCTAAGGTCTTGAGTCTAAAAGTACTAATAGACGATCGGATCTGCTCTGAATTTAGCTCCGTACCAGTCGCACGCTACTGCCTTGCTGGTCGCATGCAACCCGAGTCGTATACGCACATGCGCTATCGGATACAAAAGTGGCTGCCGAGCAAGATCAAAACATAAATTTCGTGTTAGAAATAGAAAAATATCCCTGTTTTTATTATTACAAACTTCCGGAGTATGTGAGCAAGAATATAACAGATATAGCGGGGATAAAACTTAAAAAAAAAAAAACAATTTGACTAATAAGTACATAAAAAAAGTAGCGCCGTGTGCGAAACCGAGTCTCAAAAAGTTGCATACTAGTATCTGACATACAGGTTGCATCGCAGTCGCGACGGTTGGGAATAGCGTCGTGGGAGAAAGGCCTATGTCTATCCCTTTCGGGTATACGCTATTGTCTTGTACATTCCGATTCTTGGTCCGAGTCGTAGAATAATAAAACACTATTTCTATACATATTATTCGTTAGCAGTATTTTAAACAAGTGATATTTTAGCAGATTATAGCCGAGCAGTTAAACGGTCCATACAAAGCCCTGCCTGCGGGGCCCTGCTTGCAGTGCGCCCTGCCAATCGTATTGTGTGTTGTCTTGCAGGGCCGATGTAAAAGGGGGATTATACTACACTGAATCAGGGTCCCTTAACCCTAAATAAGAGAGGTGAAATAAGAGTAAGGGAGTAGGGTCCCTAATTAGGGGGTCAGAGTGGACCCGCGGCTCTACCGCCGAACACAATCGTTTTCAGCTCTCTCGGCTTCCCTGATTCCGATTGAGTTGTAATCGTATTCAACGCATCGGTACCGCGTATACCTTGCTTGAATCCAACTGATTGGTTTCGTGAATGATTAAAGTGAACTAAAACGTGTGCGTTATGTTTCGTCATTAAGAAAATATTTCAGAAATTAATTTTAAAGACAAAAAATACTTTTGTGAACGTTATTTGAACTTTTAAGTGATCAATACGAGTAATTTTTTTTTATTTGCAAACGAAATAAGTAATTAATGTATCAAAGAAAAAAATTGCAACAAAACGCTCAAACTTGTCATAAATTGTCATTGTAAACAGACAAAATATATTTATTGATTTATTGTTAAGCATATACGGTTTTTCAAATATAGCAAGTGAAATGAATAAGAAAATGTAAAGCTACTGGGTAATAGGAATTAATTTCAGTGGAATTATTTTCTGTTATTCCACTGCAAACACGTAAGTAACTACCGATTATTCAAAGTGGACAAGTTGACTACAAGTCTTCTCTTTTTGTAGTAGTCTAAGTTTTCACATTTTCAGTAGCATGTGTTATTTTTGTCTAACATTTCAGAATGCCAGCGCCGCGAGCCGTGTCTCCAGAGCAAACGGCCACAACACAACCACCAACCAACCGCTGTAGGATTGCTAACCGCTCTAGAAGTGAGTATTTTACGTTAAATTAAATTGATATAAAACATTAAAGTCATAACATCTGTCGTGGGAATTCTAATCGTAAGGGAGAATTCAAGTGATACGACAATTAATTTCCTTAAATACGATGTTTATTGCTAACTAAATTTATATACAAAACAATAACGAACAGAGGCGGACTCAGAGGTCGACCCAAAAGGACCGTTACCAATATTCGTTACCACGGAAGGTATGTATGAAAATGCCCTATTGAAAATAACACTAATAGTTTTTAAATCAAGTAGATTATTACAGTCTTTACACGAAACTAAAGAGCAGGGGTGGTTCCGTAAACCCTACGTTTGGTGATTGAACGAGATTACCACGAAAGTCCGTTAAATTATTTATCACTGTGCTTCCTTTAAAATAAGACTCCCCTGGTATGTCCGGTCCGGTCGGACGTAGACGGGGCGTGACCGCGTTCACCGCGGAAGGTCACGGGTGAGCTGGTCGAGTGGCGGGACCCGCAGATGCTCAGGTTGGCACAGCTGTAGTTGTAGCTTAGCTTCGTAGTAGCTGTAGCTTAGTCGTAGCTAGGTTCTAGCTAGGTTCTTTGTTAATTCTAGCTTGGTTAAAGCCAGGTTCTTTGTTAGGCTCTTTGTTAGGCTCTTTGTTGTATCTTGATTCCTGGAATGCACCAGTTTAGAAAATGAGTGACGGTTCTCGTTACGTGGGTTTCGTGTCCGTGGTACAATCCGCCCGATGAATGTGAGAACATTCAAGGGAGTCTCACCTACCTTTGATTGCTACAACGGCACACGAAACCAGAGCAGATTTAGAAAATAAAATACTAAATGATTGATACGACAATGAGAAAACCGTTACGACGCGATGACGTCATTTTTAAGAAATGAATAACGGTCGTGTGACGGTTATCAAAATAAAACGGCATCTTGCCACTGCTTTTAGTGAATGCATAAAATACTACTTCCAATTATTACATACAACACGAAATATTAACAAAAGATCGAGGATTACCTACGGTTGACGGAAAGAAAGAATCACTACGAAATACTCTGATAGTTTATTAAAATTATGTTCACACTTACCCAAAAAAGAGTGGGATCCTAGAGCACTTTTAAAATTATTACTATTATATGATAATCCGGCACAGCCGGCAGAAATGGCCGCGGAAAGCGCGCGGACGTAGGTGTTACCCTACAAGCGATCGACGGCGGAATGGCTGAGTGCTCCTCAGCACCGTTAGTTAAAACTCGCTTCGGCTAGTGACGCGCCATCGCATATTTCTCGACTTGAGTCTGCCTATTTGCTATCCTGTGCGCATTGACTGGGTCTTTAGACTTTCCTAACAGAAAGTGTACACTACACATCCTATAAGTCTTCTGCTGGGCCTTCCCATAAAATGTCACAAAAATTGCTACAAATGCTTTTATTTAAAATATCTTTATTTTACGTGGGACACTCAGAAATATTTGCGACACTAAAAAAAATTGTTCTACAGGTACATATATTTTTATTAAATCTTTTCAAAGTACTCTCCACCAGCCTCTATACAAAGATTCATGCGTCTGAACCAGTTTTCAAAACACTTTTTCCAGTCCGCCGTAGACACCTCGTTTACAGCCTGCTCGAACGCAGCCAGCGCATCTTCCGGCGACGAAAATTGTATCCCCTTGAGCTGATTTTTTATTTTTGGAAATAAAAAGAAGTCACACGGTGCTAGATCAGGGCTGTAAGGAGGGTGACCCAGGAGTTTGACTGGTGTGCTGTCCAGGAAGTCCCTCGTTTTGGCGCATTGTCGTGGTGGAGCAGTAGTCCGCGGAGCCCTGTGTTTGGTCGCTTGTTGCTCACAACAGAAAAAACTTCTGGTAAACATTTGGTAGTATACCATTCGGCGTTGATGCTTCTTTGATCTCGTAAGGGAATTGAGGCCAAGTGGCCAGTCAAATTAAAAAAGCTGGCGATCAAAATCTTCCCCCCGCTTCGAGATCGCTTCACTTTGGTAGGCGTTGGTTCATTTTGAAACACCCAAACTGTCGACTGGCGCTTGGTTTCTGGATCGTATTGATAAATCCAGGACTCATCACCTGTTACGATGTCGTAAACACGCCGAGACGAGCCTGCTTCAAATTTGTTCAGCATATCACGACACCATTCCACCCGGGCCTGCTTCTGAGCGTCGGTGAGGTAGTGCGGCACCCAGCGCGATACTATCCTCCTCACGCGAAGATGCCCGTGTAGAATCTCGTGAACGCTTCCCGATCCAATCTTTAATATGTGCTGAATCTCCTGATATGTAATTCGCCTATTATCTTGGATTAAATTTTTCACTGCTAGCACGTTTTCTTCCGTAATAGCCGTCAAAGGGCGACCGCTTCTTTCTTCATCCCCCAAGGTTGGTCGACCGCGCCTAAATTCGTTATACCAACGATACACGGTTGCCTTGGAGGGGCCTTCATCCATAAATGCCATTTGAAGTCTATCGAACGATTCATCCGGTTTCAGGCGACACTTGAAATCGTAAAAAATCATAGCTCTAAAATGTTCCCGGCGCAGATCCATTTTTCAGTAAGACACGATACTTTGAATTGGCTCGCAAAAAATGTGGAGGGAAATTTTGAAAATGGAACACACATATTTTTACTTACAAGTAATCATATTTTCGAAAAAGATTCTGACCGGCCAGTCTCCCATATATAAAAACTATTTTTCGCAATACTTTCTGAGTGGCCTGGTATATATTAGAGTTGAACCACCTTCATCGGTATCTGAGAGGTAACTTGCTGCCCTCTAACTGCAGCTATTGCGCAGCAAACTACAGCCTTGCAGGAGCTACTCAGGCGCCAACATCAGTAAAAAAAGTTACTGGCTGAAGTAATCTTTTTACTTTTTTGTCCCATGTACTCGATGCCCCGATGGTTAGCAACGGGTAAGGACAAAATATCAGAGGAGGACATCAGGGAAGTATCAGAAGCAGACATGGTAAAATACTAAAAAGCAACAGGTAGGTTCCACGGGGTAACGCTGCAGGAACACCAGTAAACCAGTGCCCCGGGTGGGGTGGCTTGTGGAGCAGTGAGTTTTACACCAGGGGACACAGAATTGTGTGCGAAATGCTTC
This sequence comes from Athrips mouffetella, assembly GCA_947532105.1. Classification (NCBI taxonomy): domain Eukaryota; kingdom Metazoa; phylum Arthropoda; class Insecta; order Lepidoptera; family Gelechiidae; genus Athrips; species Athrips mouffetella. The sequence continues at coordinate 94,211 of CANNWQ010000057.1, read as the reverse complement.
GGAGGCCCTCTCAGGATCCTCATTTAGTACATCTCAACCAGTAGTTAGGTGGGATGGTGTAGTGTATGGCGATACCTTAATTATTTGAAGTATAGGAATACCTTCATAATGTATTTCGTAGACTAACCAGCGTGACGTGTAAATCTTGTAAGAAACCTTGAGTGACGTAGGCATCGTCACTGTTTATTTAACCTTCAGATATTCTCAGGGTAATGCCCTAATATTAGATGTCAGCATTTTTCTATTGTAAACATTAAACATCCTACGTAATACGACCATGAAAACCTTGTATATAAGCTTAATAATTTCCTCAATAAATCAGTTCTATTTTCAACATCAACCCGTGTTTAATTACTCGTTCTCCGATCCAACGCCGCTCACCACATGGCGACCCTGCCAGACCGCTGCTTCTAGGCAGCGCTAGGTCCTAATATGCGTTCCGAGCCGTAGAAAGTACAGTGACGGTCAAAAATTTTCGCGAGTGAAATTGTGGCGTGCACTTACTCCGCCACTTGTATAACTTGGACCAGCTCCCTACAATTTGGAATAAATCGCTCCGCTTATGGATCTTGGACCAAGCCCTCATGTCACCGAGATATCGCGCAGTGGTACGGGCTGATTCCGCCCGCACCGAGCTTCACCTCCGCGACGCTCTGACGACTCCCGCTCATCGAGTCGACCATTCTCTCGCCCAACAGTCTAGCTTTAGCACGCGCGCTTGTGCATTACCTAGGCTTCAGCTTTTTCGCATACTTTTGTATCTAGGCTTTGCTAAAATTGTCATTTGGCTTATCTGTACCTCAATAAAGTTGTTTTATCAAGTGTAAATAAGAATTGTTCATTCTGAGTGCCGGTCTACCTGATCTTTCTACCTTCTCCTTCAAGAATCTAAGCTCATGTGGGTTAGGTCCTACACTTAGCCCACATATTGGTGACCCTTGGATAAAGGATATATCGCATCGTGGGAGTTCATAAAGAAAGGAGAAGACTTTAGTGACGATTAGAACAAAGGGTTTTGTGCGGTGGTCCAAGTCACAGGAAGGTAGCGGTGAGCGATTTAAGTTTTTATTTACATAAAAATGCCGGATGATACTGGAAATCCCCCGCCGGAGGTTTTAAAGGTCGGCGTACGCGTGCCGCCATTTTGGCTGGAAGACCCGGCTATGTGGTTCACTCAAATTGAAAATCAGTTTAAGCTTGCTGGCGTAACGGCTGATGAAACCAAATTTTACTACGTTTCGTCTAACCTAGAACCACAATATGCCAAAGAGGTCAGGGATATTATTGCTATGCCCCCACCAACAGGGAAATACGAAAAATTCAAAGCCGAACTAATTAAACGACTCTCTGCGTCGCAAGAAAAGCGGGTTCAGCAGTTACTCATGCACGAGGAGCTTGGCGATCGAAAACCCTCGCAGTTTCTGCGCCACATGATGAATCTGGCAGGAAAGGATGTGCCCGACGATTTTTTGATTACCATGTGGACCAGTCGCCTGCCCATTAATGTTCAGACCGCGATCGCTACACAGAAAGGAGCAGCTAAGGAGAAATTAATGGAATTAGCTGACGTGGTTTATGATATAGCGCCTTCTACTCCTCAGGTTGCCAGCACCTCAGCGGATAGCAGCATGGCGAGACAAATAAGCGAGCTCACTAAACAGGTAGCTTTACTTACCCAGCAGGTTGGTGGAAGACATGCTCGTTCGCACTCAAGGCAGAGGAGATATCACCGCTCACGCTCTCAAAGTCGCTCAGGCCATAAGCAACCACCTCCGGACCATCCGCACTGTTTCTACCACTATAACTTCGGCGCCAAAGCCAATAAATGTAAGCAACCATGCGGATACAAGTCGGAAAACTCTCGGGGCGGTCGCAAGTAGCGGCCAACGACTGCCCTACGTCTTCAGGCCGTCTCTTTATCACTGACCGAGCATCGAAAATGCAGTTCCTCGTGGATACTGGCTCCGACCTGTGTGTTTTCCCACGGTCAGCTGTTAGGACGCCCTGCACTCAATCTAAATACGCTCTAGTTGCTGCCAACAATACCGTCATCCATACTTACGGACCTTTGACGCTGCACCTGGATTTCGGACTTAGGCGCGATTTCATGTGGAAGTTTACTATAGCAGATGTAACAAAGCCCATCATCGGAGTTGACTTCCTAAGCTACTATAATCTGCTTGTTGATTGTAGGAACCAGCGCATTGTTGACAACATAACCTCGCTAGTAGTGCCTGCTACTTCCATTGGTTCAGCAGAGGGACAGACTTCGATCAAAGCTGTCACTGGTGAGACCGAATTTTACGAAATACTACGTGAGTACCCGGAGATCACTAGACCAGCAGGTATGCTCTCTCCTCCTAAGCATAACACTCTCCACCACATAAGGACAACACCTGGACCTCCTGTATCCTGCAAGCCTCGCCGACTCGATCCGGTGCGTATGCAAGCGGCGACAAAAGAATTCGAGGACATGCTTGCCAGTGGGGTTGCCAGGCGTTCTGAGAGTTCCTGGTCTTCTGCTTTACATCTAGCGAAGAAGAAGGACGATGGATGGAGACCATGTGGCGATTATAGAGCGCTCAACGCTAGGACTATTCCGGATCGGTACCCTATACGCCACATCCATGACTTTTCACATCAGCTCTCGGGATGTACCATCTTCTCTACTATTGACTTGGTTAAGGCTTATAACCAAATTGCAGTCAACCCGGATGACATACCCAAAACAGCCATTACTACTCCTTTTGGGCTGTATAAAATCCCTTTCATGACTTTTGGCCTCAGGAACGCTGCACAGACCTTTCAGAGGTTCATAGATGAAGTTTTACTGGGACTCGACTTCTGCTACGGGTACATAGACGACATATTGGTGTTTTCGTCATCAGAGGAGGAGCACAAGGACCATCTACGGCAGTTATTCAAACGTCTGAAGGACTATGGTATGTTGGTCAACACTGCGAAGTGCACGCTGGGAAAATCTCAGGTCACATTCCTGGGATACCACGTATCGGCTGATGGAACAAAACCGGTGCCCTCAAAAGTACAAGCTATACAGGACTACTCCGAGCCAAAAACAATTAAAGAACTTCGGCGTTTCTTAGGCATGCTTAATTTTTACCGCCGTTTCTTACCCAATGCTGCCAAGCTTCAAGCGCCCTTGAACGCAATTCTAGCGGGACCGAAGGTAAAAGGATCACATCCAGTAGACATGACGCCGGAGTTGCTACAAGCTTTTCAGGAATGCAAGTCTTCGTTATCTCAGGCGACGATGTTGGCTCATCCAGATCTGTCAGCCGAGCTTGCAATAGTCACTGATGCGTCTGACTCAGCCATTGGAGCTGTCTTACAACAGAAAGTACGTGAGTTTTGGCAGCCATTGGCTTTCTTTTCCCACAAGCTTAACAACGCACAGAGGAAGTACAGCCCATATGATCGCGAACTACTAGCCGTCTACGAAGCAATCAAGTACTTTCGTCACATGGTTGAAGCAAGAACTTTTGCGGTGTTCACGGACCATAAACCTCTGACTTTTGCTTTCTCCATGAGCAAAGAAAACTGTTCTCCGAGACAGTTCAGATACCTCGACTTCATTTCCCAGTTTACGACTGAATTAAGGTATATCCCAGGAAAAGATAACGTCGTGGCTGACGCCCTTTCGAGAGTGGATGCGATAGACACGGCAGGAATAGACTTCGAGGCTCTAGCACGATCACAGTCGAACGACCCGGAGCTGCAAGATCTTCTTATGCACGGTAGTACGCTGAAACTTAAGAAGGTAAAATCAGCGCACTGCAAACTACCTATCTACTGCGATACCTCAGTGCAGCCTCCGAGACCTTTTATCACTCCAGACCTAAGGAAGCAAGTTTTTGACAGCCTACATAATCTTCATCATCCTGGAACAACAGCTACAGTGCGACTGGCGACACAAAGATTTGTTTGGCCAGGGATTCGTAAGGACTGTAGAGAGTGGACTAGGCAGTGCCTGAAATGCCAAAGATGCAAGGTAACTCGCCATACTGTTTCCCCCCTTTCCACATTCCTTACCCCTTCCTCGAGGTTCTCTCACATACACCTCGACATCGTAGGGCCCCTAACTCTGTCTTCTCATTACAGATATTGCCTCACCGTCATCGACAGATTTACGAGGTGGCCTGAGGCAATACCGCTAACGGAGATCACCGCGGAAGCTTGCGCAGCTGCCCTTGTCTCTGGCTGGATAGCCAGGTTCGGCTGCCCGTCCCGGGTGACTACTGATCGTGGCCGACAGTTCGAGAGCCACCTCTTCAAAACTCTCACTTCCCTGGTTGGTGCGCGTCACTTCCGGACTACTGCGTACCACCCAGCTGCAAATGGGATCGTCGAGCGAATGCACCGCCAGCTCAAGGCGGCGATCATGTGCCACTCCTCTTCACAGTGGACTGAAGCACTTCCACTGGTTCTTCTTGGCATGCGAAGTTCATGGAAGGACGACCTCCAGACATCGCCGGCGGAGCTCGTGTATGGTGAGCCTCTCTGCTTGCCAGGCCAATTCCTGTCCCCCAAGGATGACTACACAGTCGGTGACGTCACTCAGTATGCGACGAGACTAGGTGCGCATATGGCTAAGCTCACACCGAGACCCACGTCGTGGCACACAAACTCACCGTTCTACATACCTCGGGACCTGCATTCTTCTTCCCACGTTTTCCTTCGTCAAGACCATGTCCGGGGCTCTCTGGAACCTCCTTATGCCGGACCCTTCAAAGTTGTTGAAAGGCAGCCAAAGTTCTTCACGCTAGACGTACGCGGCAAACAAGTCAACGTCTCTGTCGACAGGCTGAAACCGGCGCACATGACGAAAGAACTTACCGTCCCTGAAGCCCCGATGACGACGTCAACGCAAACGCCTGAGAAAGAGAGGACTACAAAAAGCGGCAGACATGTCAGATTACCGGATTTTTATCGACCGTAGTCACGGTCTGGCCAGGGGAGTAATGTGGCGTGCACTTACTCCGCCACTTTTATAACTTGGACCAGCTCCCTACAATTTGGAATAAATCGCTCCGCTTATGGATTTTGGACCAAGCCCTCATGTCACCGAGATATCGCGCAGTGGTACGGGCTGATTCCGCCCGCACCGAGCTTCACCTCCGCGACGCTCTGACGACTCCCGCGCATCGAGTCGACCATTCTCTCGCCCAACAGTCTAGCTTTAGCACGCGCGCTTGTGCATTACCTAGGCTTCAGCTTTTTCGCATACTTTTGTATCTAGGCTTTGCTAAAATTTTCATTTGGCTTATCTGTACCTCAATAAAGTTGTTTTATCAAGTGTAAATAAGAATTGTTCATTCTGAGTGCCGGTCTACCTGATCTTTCTACCTTCTCCTTCAAGAATCTAAGCTCATGTGGGTTAGGCCCTACACTTAGCCCACAAAATAAATTCAAAATGTGGTAAAAAGTAAGTTAAAAACTAGGTGAAAAAGGCCAGGGCTGCCTTCAAAGGCAGCACTGGGCCCCGCGAAAAATAAAGTAAAAGTCTTAATTATCAAATGAATTAAAAGAAAGAAGTGCGGGACCATAATTAAAAACACCCACAATTGTATTCTCCTGAAAAAACGATAAAGCGCAACAATCGCCACCTAAATAAACTTCAACGACCCTTCTCCAAATTAGAATTATACACATCCGCTCCCCACTCTATGATGATTAAAATATGGAATCACATTCCGAACTATATTAAAAACATAACTAAAACCGCAACGTCTGAAAACCAACTAAAAGAATTTCTAGTCAAAAAAAGTTACTACAGGATAACTGAATTTTTTACTGACAAATTAGAATAAAGTATAATAAAATTAAGTAAATAAATACACAATCTTATAAATAAATATTCTAATATTTTAAAATAAATAATTTAATAACAAATGAATAAATTATGATAATAACTATGAATGGGTAATAATATTATAAAATAAATACCTAGAAATAATGACGTAGATAATTTTATGATTGTATTGTTAAATTATTATAATATTTTTTTATGAAGTTAAATTATTGCGTACTAACATTCACTAATATAATATAGGTACTTAACATATACTAATAAATACTAACGTACATAAATTTTATTTTTATTGTGGCAACTAGTCCTCTCATGTTTGCTGTGCCCGTGCAGGGTGTCACCTGTACTTATTTTATAATTTTAACATCTTTTATACCTGTGACTGCATTAAATAAAATATGAAATATGAAATAAAATAAAAATGAGCCCATTAATATATGCAGAAAAAAGAGAAGAGAATATGCAGGCAGAGTGCCGAAAGCGATTACCGTCTTTGTAAAAGTGATACAAATTAGGAAAAGTGAATTGAAAGTGAAGTGGAAAGTATCCCACTTGAAACCCAAAAACAGCTATCAACACTTATAACTGTTTATGTTTTGTTTGTAACGTGACTATAAAAATGACGACACAGCTATCGCCATTACTATTATAAGTTAAGTAAGGTTAGTATAAGTATACAACAGCCACGGATCATGTAAAATAAATAAGGAGGTATCGATAAAATGGGCAGATTTCAGAAAAGTAATTTTATAAAAAAAAAAGTGCGTAAAAAAAATCATTTAATTTACCTTATCCGTGAGCTAGTTTAAGTTTAATTACTGTTGGCAATATAAAAATGTAATACTTACTACTAACGTATGGTTCAATATTATTGTCGAGTAGATAGATAACAAAATATTTACTTCTCACCTATAAAATAATTAATAATCTACTAGGAGTAGACAAGTAATGAATAAAATGTTTTTGAAAAAATAAAACAGAATTAGGAGAAGATTTAAAAGTAAAACTTTCATCCTAGTAACAAAAATAATAAATAAAATAAATTATCGAGTTTCCTTACAAAAATAACCGATATAGGTGCTAAAATAAAGTCGCAATAACAATTAAAATACGGATGAATAATATAAATTAATTAAATAATAATAAAATAAAGAAATAATTTACATAAATAAACGCATAAGTTTAATTAATTCTGCCAAATAAGTAAAAACAAACGTATAAAGAAAGAAAAAGGAGATCGCATCATAATAAATTACTAAATTTAAAAAAATCCAGTTATGAAAATATAAATAAAACCATACTCGGTCAATCAGCGAAAGTGATGACGCTAGCAAGGTCAACATACATTCATTACGTAACCAGAGAGCGGATTAGGACGAATCAGCAACAAAGCTCACGAGTAGATAGAAAAGGAGCTTGTATAAAGTAATACGACTAAACCGGGTCTCAAAAAAAAAAAAATTGTCTCAAACTAGGAATAAGCAAACGAAAAATATTTTGTGAAAATATTACTAAAATTTATGAAAAACAGTTAACGATGAGAATAAGAATTCAGAAACATAAATACGTTACAAGCAAACATGTAAATATATTACCCAAGTACTCTCATGTACAGTCAGTTACACATTAACTTAATGAGAGTTTTTTTTTGCAATTTTAAACATTATTAAAATTAAATAATTAAACCATGAAAATAACTTTAATAAACAAATTAACAAATAAACTAAATTAGTAAATAAATTAAACAAATAAAAAATAAAAAAATAAATAAATAAACATTTTATGTGTTTCGATTATGACTGTGTTTTGAAACAAGCGTCCAAAAAGGTTACGACATAGAGATGCGATATTACGACCATGTAAAGTCTTAAAAATTACGTATAAATAAAATAAAAATTCTTCTGTTCGCCAAAAGCCACGAGTAAATAAAAAAAAATTATATGAATAAAAAGGGAAAAATGGACAAAACATTATGCATTACGTGGCATACGAGACAATTAACTTAGTAAAGTTGAGGATTGTTATTAGAAATAACGAGTCCAAGTAAAGGAACAATGACTATAAGAGATAACGAATCAAAAGAAGACTATAAAAGTATTTAAAAAAAATATATATATATCCAAGGATATACAAATAAATACAACGTAAAATAAACGTTGAAGGGATAGCTCGCAAAAGAAATAAAGTATTAAAAATCTTTTGTTACCATAGCGTGCAAGTAGGTGCTTTATTTTCTAAAAAAATGAAAAAAGAATGGAATTGAGTATGAGAAGAATAGAAAGAGATGGGAATAATTCGATAAACAAGGTCTTGGCAATCGGTTGGAATGATCACCCAAACGGTTACCTAGTTGTTGTCAGTGAATTAAAACATTGCAAATCGAAGTATTCAGATAATGGGTTGAGATAGCGAGAAAAAACCGGCCAAGTGCGAGTCGGACTCGCGCACTGAGGGTTCCGTACCACCACATAAACATAATTGTATTAGTTGAAATTTCAGTAAGTTAATGTGCTAGATTTTTTGAGTCCGACACGCGCTTGACCAAATTTTATTATTTGTTGTTATTTCATAGCCTATGCACTATAAACATACCAATTTTCAAGTTTGTAAGTGTTCTCGTTTTTAAATAGAACTAAAACAAAAATCGCCTCAGCAACCATCCAACTTGACCCCTCTCTTATATGAATGTTCTTAAAACGGGAGCTCTCCACAATTGGTTACCATTAGTTGTGAGAAAAGTTGTAATATTTAATGATTTCAGACTTTTCCCATTATTTGTACTGTGAGACCTAGCTTCTTGCCAAATTTCATAATTTTAGGTCAACGGGAAGTACCCTGTAGGTTTTTCATTTTTGAAAAAATGTATGGAGATGAGGACATAAAATGCCATATCTTTTGATTGCGTCGTTGTAAAAAATTTAAATTTTCAGATCTTGTGTGGTTCATGGATGCTAATATATGGTATTAATTTCAACCTGATACCTTTACCCGTTCGTGAGATAAAGGGTCTTGACAGACAGACAGACAGACAGACAGACAGACAGACAGACAGACAGACAGACAGACAGACAGACAGACAGACAGACAGACAGACGGACAACAAAGTGATCCTATAAGGGTTCCGTTTTTTTCTTTTGAGGTACGGAACCCTAAAAAAAAGCAAGGAATGGCATACGAAGAGTATGTATGGAAAAGGAATAATGCTCTTACGAGTAAAAACTACAATAAAGCTCGTAAAAGGTACACAGGTACACCATATAGGACTCGATAAAACCCTTCAGTAGAATCATAGGTCAGGACGAGCTCCACCAATGAATACAGTTTGGGAAAAAGACCCTATATGTTAATGGTACGTTGAGTGTCAGATCATTCTAAAAAAATCATAATGACAACGAGTTTGCTCTGTGGAAATAGATAGAACTGACCTCTAAATTAGGGCGTGCGCACGACCCGTGGCAAATATGCCATCTTTTATTGTATTTGAGTCGACTCCTCATATTATTACGTACCCATAATCAATATAAATGTTTTAGCCGGCCGGCCCCACAAACTTAATTGTTTGTATGTGTACCATATTTTTAAATAAATAAATACTTCTGCTAGTGTACCCCAGCAAGTAATAAAAAACCGAGCAAGATATGACAAGTGAATTTATTAACTAAAAACAATGAAGCATGCAAATAGACTATGACTTATATATAAGGCCAAATATAGGGAAAAGAATACGTTCTGCATAAAAACAGAACACAACCATACAATTTATAAAGCAAAATTTTTTTTTGTAAGTCAAAAAGGTCAATGTAATACGATCTATATCAATATTAATCAAATAGTTAATAATTATTGTTATATTTAGCCAATGGTAATATGTAATAAAATGTAAAAGTAAAACAAAAAAAAGCATGTAACCAAATTAAAATAAGTTGTATAACCAGTAAAATTAAAATAAGTTGTATAATAGTTAAGCCAAAAATTATAAACTAAAATCACGAATTTTTGTCTCAAACATTAGGGGGATGATGTAGTGTATGGCAATACCTTAATTATTTGAAGTATAGGAATACCTTCATAATGTATTTCGTAGACTAACCAGCGTGACGTGTAAATCTTGTAAGAAACCTTGAGTGACGTAGGCATCGTCACTGTTTATTTAACCTTCAGATATTCTCAGGGTAATGCCCTAATATTAGATGTCAGCATTTTTCTATTGTAAACATTAAACATCCTACGTAATACGACCATGAAAACCTTGTATATAAGCTTAATAATTTCCTCAATAAATCAGTTCTATTTTCAACATCAACCCGTGTTTAATTACTCGTTCTCCGGTCCAACGCCGCTCACCACAATGGAATATGGGGACACCCCTGATGAAGCCAAAAGAGCGGGTCGCCACATATAACTGGCCGTCATCCTGGATGGGGCTTGAAGCGAAACAGCCCACGCCGTCCGTCTCCAGCTGGGATAGTGGGTGAAATAGCTCCATACACGTGATCTGATCACCCGTCTGCGCGAGCCGCGGCGTCCCCATTAGAAAAAAACCGGTCAAGTGCGAGTCGGACTCGCGCGCCGAGGGTTCCGATGTACTTATAGTATTTTTGGAAGCAATAAAGTCCATTTTCAGGACCGCAAAACTAACTTTGTTTGTAAAGGTTTTTTGCAGATTTCTGAAAAACTGTGCAACTTAGAAAGATCGTTTTATTTTTGCTGTAAAGTTTACATAAACCTCTGTCAACTGTAATTAATTCAGATTTTGCCTTACTCAAACTTCGGAGATAAGGGGGGGGGGGAATGGTATTTTTTTGACATTTTTCATCATAACTTGAAAACTAAGAAACTTAAAAATATACAAAAATATATTTGAAAATGTACAAGTAAAGCCCTTTTATATGATACCCCATTCGACCTAGTAGCGACAATTTTAATTTTGGCCCCCCCTATTTTGACCCCCTTTACATTAATGTTCATACTTTTTTCAAACTTTTTTCATGTGCAATTAAGTTGGGCAACTATATTCTAAAACTATTCCAAATTTCAGGTCGATAGCATAAGTGGTTGCTGAGATATAGAGGTGTGACAGACAGACGGACAGACAGACAGACAGACAGAGCGGCACCATAAGGGTTCCTTTTTTTACCATTTTGGTATCGGAACCCTAATAATAGAGGCGTTTTAACTAACAATAAAACGCATATTAAAATACTTGCCTAATTCGAAGCCTATATGTATGTATGTGAGAGTAGCGTTCTTGATCTGTCATTCGTGCCGGTGTGTCATATATCTGTCCTTTTCCTTCCTACCTCCCTTTGCTATATGTTTCTCTTTTCACACCTGTCAGTAGCTCGTGTCAAACGGGCGCCTATAAATACCAGTTGATGCGAGCGCGCGCCTCATTGTGTTTCACATACGAGTACATCAGGCAGATATTAAAATTGTAGGCTTCGAATTAGGCAAGTATTTTAATATGCGTTTTATTGTTAGTTAAAACGCCTCTATTAAAGATACTGTGCCGTAATTCGAAGCCTATATGTATGTATGTGAGACCTGTCTAATATCGCCTGGTGTGAAAGATGAAAGAAGGCCAATGTGATAATAATATACTACATAGTTACGAAATATAGATAGGAATAAATGGTCATTTTTTGAAATTCGAGCTAGCCTTTGTATGAAATCAACAGGTAAGTACTTTTTATCAATTTCACGCAAGTAAACAATATGAAGTTCTAAGCTTAAAAATACATAATAACCAATTCATTAGCAACTCTTTATATACTTGCATTTTCTTAAACTTGCAAAGAGACATGTATCTATACATATAATAAAAGAGTAGAAACCGCGTGTCTGTACTTTTGATAAATTTATAAAAAAATTAGTGTGGGCGATAAGAATGAAACGGTTCACACGTTGATCCGTGTCTGTTTCAACAAATAATACAAATATTGTTTGCACTTGTCGGTTGTTCTAGTTTGAGCAGACCTAGATCTAAAATGCAATAAAATCTAAACCTGCGGTAAAGGGGAAGGTACTTACAGGTTTCCAGGGGGCTGCGCGTAGACTTTCACCTTGATATCGTAATTAGTTTGCGCAATTAGCTTGTGCGCTCGCGGCCGCGATACCGATCTTTTTTTTGACAGACGTTGACAGCCAGGATGACAGCTGACAGGGCGCACTGAAGCCGCGTTTCGTTTGAGGTAACGCGGTTACAACTGTTATGTTAGGGGAGGAAAGAAACTTGGACAGGAGAGTAAGAAGGAGTGTTCTCAAGTCGTAACATTTCCCCCCACTTGAAATCGTCTAAGGATTTCACAAGATAATCATTGCTGTTTCAGAAACTAGATCTGGAAAACAGCGAAGTGTTCGGAGATAAGATAAGATTTTAACTTAGGCTAAAGTAATTTAAGATTTAAAAATAAAAATGCAAGCGAGTGTGCAATGACCTTAAACTAATTGAACTATGCTAAGTAATTTTAATTTAAGGAGTTTATATTAATGAGTAGAATGTTAGTTAGATGTAGAAGTTATCGGTAAGGGGCAAATTTTAACGATTGGCCGAACCAACAACCCTTTCGTGGTTCTGATAGTCACGACGCGAGTCACCTTATCCGCGCCGGGATGAATCTGAACGATGCGGCCGAGCCGCCACTCGGTAGGCGGTAAATTAGAATCGTTGATCATAACTACATCACCTACATCGAGGTTAAGTTTTCCGTCTGTATACCACTTCTTCTTTTGTTGAAGGGTATGTAAATAGTCGCGTTGCCAGATGCGCCAAAAGGTTTGCGACATTCGCTGTAGCATCTGCCACCGAGAGCGAAGCGAGACGTTCTCGGCAAATACTGGCTCAGGGAGAGACACCAACGGGCGACCAACCAAGAAATGTCCAGCAGTTAGAACATTCAACTCATTCGGATCGGTTGAAAGTTCACAAAGAGGGCGTGAGTTTAACATCGCCTCAATTTTTGTAAGTAAGGTGTAAAATTCCTCGAACGTGAGGACTTGAGATCCGATCACGCGCTTAAGATGGTACTTGGTTGCTCGAATTCCGCTTTCAAAAATACCCCCAAAGTGAGGCGCCGAAGCAGGATTCAGTTGCCAAGATATACCTCGAGATGCTAGTTGTTCAGAAATCGCGCTGTTTTCCGAAACAAGAAGCTCAGTAACTTCCGCGAGATAACGTTTGGCACCTACAAAGTTTGTACCTCGGTCCGATATGATAGTACGACACAAGCCCCTTCTCGCAACGAAACGATCTAGTGCGGCAATGAACGCTTCTGTTGATAATTCTGTAACCAGTTCCAGGTGTATGGCTTTCACGGAAAGACAGACAAAGAGGCAGATATATGCCTTGTATGTTTTTACGTTACGTCGTCGGCTTTCTTTGACCGTGAAAGGTCCTCCAAAATCAACTCCTACATTTTGGAAGCAGCTTCCTTCCTGCAGGCGCAAAGAAGGGAGGTCGCCCATCACAGGTTGACAAGAAACAGGTTTTATTTTGAAACATGTTACGCATTTCGCAAGTCGCGATCGGATTAGGTTTCGAATCCCTAGAATCCAAAAGTTACGTTGGACGAGAGACTGTAGAGTGCGAGGTCCACAGTGTAGGTATTTTCGGTGGTAAAAGTCTACGATCAAGTTTGACAAAGTAGACTTTTTAGGTAGAAGGTAGGGATGTTTTACGTGTTCAGGCAAGTCGGCGTTTTCGAGACGTCCCCCCACTCGGACGAATCCGCGAGTATCGACAAACGGAGATAGCTTTTTTAGGTTTTTAGGGAGTGTTTTGCCGGCCGGAATGGATGAGACGTCGGAAGCCATAGTCTGCGTGTGTTTAATCAGCAGTTCAAGAGAGGTGTCCAGCTTCGGCCACCTTTTCATTTATTAAACTGACACTTTTGGGCCGCAGCCTCGATTTCGGTCGGCTGTTGGTCCTGACTTGGAGAAATCCTCGTCTGTCCTACGGGACTCAAAATAAAAGACGACACAGACGTAAGTTGTTTCGATAGATCTTCTTATGTTTCTGTTTTCGCCATGGAGGTCAATATTTGGCTTCGGCCACCTTTTTAATTCATTAAATTGTCACTTTGGGGCCGCAGCCTCGATTTCGGTCGGCTGTTGGTTCCGACTTGGAGAAATCCTCGTCCACCGCTGGAATCACATTAGGCTTTTGCCTAACCCTGGCTTCGGCCTTTCACCAACAATGGGCTTCGGCTCCAACAATAGGCTTCGGCTCCAACAATGGGCTTCGGCTCCAACAAAGGGCTTCGGCTCCAACAATAGGCTTCGGCTCCAACGGTGCTTCGGCACGGGCTTCGGCCCAAATCAAAAGACTGGCTAAGCCGGCATACCCTTTCCCCGTTGGGGGGAGCACATTGCGCACGTTGGTGTGTTGGTAGGTGCTCATCGTGGGCCGCGAGTGGTGGAGCGGACCATCTCTCCCACCTTTTTTATTTTATTTTAAGATAAAGAATAGAAAACGGGAGAGCTATCATCTTAGGCCTCGCATAGGCAGGGCTTAAGATGAAAAAGGAATGGGGTGTGCTGTTTATAGCCTTACCTAAAACATGAATAGGTTACACTGACGGGGCAGTGATAAGCACTTAAAAAGTGAAGCGATAGATAATTAAAGAGTTATTGGTTAAATCTTTTTGATGGCTACAATTACACTGAAGGGGCAGTGATAAGCACTTAAAAAGTGAAGCGATAGATAATTAAAGTTACTAGGTTGAATCCTTTTGATGGCAACAACATGATCCTCAAAAAGAATTTGGGCTACTATTCACATGTAGTAAGTCCTACCACAAGTCGATCAAAAATTCAATGTTAAGAGGCCTAAATAAAACATTCAATGTATTTTAATTTTCAGCTTTCTCCGGAGTTGTAACGATGTTGATCTACTTGAAAAATCTTATAGTCCCTCCATTAACTCATATCATAAACATGTGTTTAAATGAAGGCATCTTTCCGACTGCCCTTAAAAAGTCAATAATAGTCCCTATTTTTAAAAGTGGTAAAAGAGATGAGGTAACAAATTACCGACCCATATCTTTACTTCCGTCAATCTCAAAACTTTTAGAAAGATTAGTTAATATTAGATTAAATAATTACCTTGAGTCAAAAAAGTTAATTTCAGAGCATCAATATGGTTTTAGAAAGGGCAAATCTACCTCTGAAGCTGTTCATTCATTTGCGGAGTTTATTGTTAAAAAATTGGATAGTAAAATGAAATGTGTAACCATATTTATTGACCTGCAGAAGGCTTTTGATACGGTTTCTTTTGCTACGCTTATTACCAAACTAGAGAACCTGGGAATTAGAAACACACAGCTGAAACTCTTACAAGACTACCTTCGGAATCGTTCCCAAAAAGTTCGTATTGGTGATAACTTTAGTGATGAGAATCTGATCAACTATGGCGTTCCACAAGGAAGCATATTAGGCCCTACATTATTCATATGCTACATAAATGAGTTATGCCAGTTAAATCTACAAAATTGCAATATTATTGCCTACGCTGATGATGCCACGCTTACATTTTATGGTAACTCCTGGGATGAAGTTTTTGACCTGGCACAAAATGGTTTCAACACTGTGTGTCAATGGCTGTCTTTAAACTCTCTGACACTTAACACTTGCAAAACAAAGTATATTTGTTTTTCGATCACAAACGTATCTTACGACTTCAGCAGACATAATATTAAAGCTCATTCGTGTTCATATCCAATCTCTTGCACTGCCTGTGATTGCCCCGTGTTAGAAAACAGTCGCACGGTGAAGTACTTGGGATTACTGATTGATAATAACTTAACTTTTAGAGATCATATTATGAGTTTATCTAAACGATTGCGAAAATTAACATATATTTTTAAAAATATTAGACATATTTCTAATTGGTCACTGATCAAAACGATTAATGAAGCTCTGTGTCAATCTGTGATCTCATACTGTATCACTACATGGGGTGGTGCAGGTAAGACGCTTATGCTTGAAGTGGAACGGTCTCAACGAATGATCTTAAAGCTGTCTCTTTTTAAACCGCGTTTGTTTCCTACTACGGATTTATACATGGAAGCTAAAGTGTTAAGTGTCCGCAAATTGTACATTTTAAACACTATCTTACTAAAACATTCCTCTATTCAATTTGCTTTAGAGAAAGAGACAGTCGCAAGAAGAAAGCCTAGAGTATGTGAAACTTCTTCTGTTAAAACTAGTTTTGGGGGGAGATTCTTTAGTTTCAGGGGAAGTATACTTTATAACAGAGCAAATGAATTACATTCAATATATAGTCTATCCAAAATAGAATGTAAAAGAAAAATCGCGGACTGGCTACAAAGTCTTGATTATGAAGAAACGGAGCTTTTACTATATATTGTGTCATAAGTTACCTACTTTTCCCGTTTATGCAAGTACTCAAAAGCTTTTTTTCATACACCACACACACACACACACACACATACACACACACCTACACGCGCGTTGCCTTTTTATTTATTTTTACTGTTAATCTGAAGTTTTCAAAATTTTGTTTAAATTTATTTTATCTTCCTTTATATTTTTAATACGTCGCTGAAATTTTAGTTAATAAATTTAATGTTCAGTTATCAACTTAATACTAGACCGCACAATTATTATATTTTTGTAGTTTGGTTCATTTTCCGAGTGAGGGAGCCAGGAGTCTCTTAGCACAGGGTTTTCCTAGTTTGAGCTCCTGTCTCCTAATATAATATAAGTTCATAATATATAATACAAGTACTTTACAGTAGTGTAAGTTTAATGTCTAAGTTGATCTTAATATATTTGTAGAAACTTTTTGTGGGAGAAAATAAACAAATTTATTTATTTATTATTTATTATTATTATTTATTCACTGCATTGTCTATACAACGAATGTGCTATTTTTTAGGGTTCCGCAACCACTCACGCGACCGAATCGAAACTCGGAACAATTTCGGAACATAACAACCGACCTTAAATTAAAAGATAACCTTACCATCATTTATTATTGTAATTGGGTCCCAAATAAGGGGTCAAAACCTTAAGTTGTCGTTACAAGATACCAAGTGCCCAACTAATCGCAAAATCCAAATAGCTGTACTATTTTACCACACTTTAGCTTTTAAGTTACTACCGCAAAATGTCCAAAAGAAAAAGATAACATCCGCTTATTTTCGCAGGTTGCAAAACGGAAAATCCAAACTAACACTGTCACTAGAGCTTAATATTTAATCTTAAAGTTATCAAGTGGCACAATTTCCTATTTTTCTCTTTTGAAATATACAAAACTTCCCCCCAGAAACCAACCAAGCTCCGCGGTCCCAAAAATTTACCCCACTGTCTCAAAAATAAATATCTCAGGTATACGGAACCCTCGGCGCACGAGGCCGACCCGAACCTGACCGCTTTTTGTTTTTTCACGCGCGGGAATGAATCACCGTTACTACACGCTGGCCGCGCGAGGCCAACGTGAACACCCGGCTTATGACTCCCGGACCAACGAATGACTCGGAACGAATGAGCTGCTCGCGATTTTGCCGGGTCGCGTTCCGAATCGGGTGAAAATCACCCTGATAGCAGGATAGCGCTATATGACGTCCATCGGTGTGGTCGAGACAGACTGCTGTACAAGTGTAATAATTACCGTTTTGGAACTCACTCCAAGTAAGTGATGAAATGAATGAAGTATTATTATCGAAAAAACAATAAACTCGCTTACCTACGAAATTAAATGTGAAACCTTACGGTAAGTCCTATTAAATACGTATTATCTATAACTTACACAAGTAACAACGCTATTCGTTAACAAATATACCTGTAATATGCGAATTTGATGGCGAATTGAAGAAAAAAACACCAGTTTTGTTTACAAGAAGATGTCATACCCGAAATGGATCCTTGATCATTGGTTTATTTAAATTGGACAAACTTTAAGCTATCTAGGTTATGTGGCTGTAACGTTGCCGATTATGGATGTTGAGCACTTTACTCGGCTCGCCGACGCAGACACCACAACGCCAACTCTCTCCGTGTACGGTCGGTCGCAGACTGAGTGGCGCGCAGCATATACGCTCGAGACAAGGCTATACACTACATCCCTTCCTTATTTAATTTGATTTTTATGTGGTTAATAAATAACTCAATTAAAATTATAAAACACATTTAAATCGAAAATCTTTATCTTGGTTAATAATTGTCCTCTCCACAACTATTACAGATGTTGTCTTCATCTAACTTATTCTCTTTGTCCATCACTTTCCATTCTCCATGAATTTTCTTTAGATGTACTACGTTTCTTCTTATTATCTGTCCCGTTTCCTCGTTCCGGACTTGAACATCTCCTCCTATACTTTTTTCCACGGTATGAGGAGTAGTGTTATAGTTCAAACTTAATTTGTCATCCTTGGACATATTCTTAACAAAAACTTTATCCCCCGGTTCTAGATCACACTTTCTTGCTTTCCTTTTCCGATCTGTGTATATTTTTCCTTTTTCTTTCATCTCTCGATCCTTGTCATTTACTTCTGTACATTTTGAACTTGGCCCTGCAATTGCATCTGTTATCATAGGGACCTTATCCCTGAATTTCCTTTTGAAAAATAGTTCTGACGGGGTTTGTCCTGTCACGGAATGTGGTGTGCTATTGTACATGATCAAGTACTCTTGCAAACTCTCTCTCCAGTTCCTCTTTTCTACCTGACTTATTTTGAGTCGTTTCAATATGTCCCGGTTTTGACGCTCCACCTCGCCATTCTGTTGTGGCCAGTAAGGTACAGAGTTGTATAGGGTTATGTTCCTTTCTTGGCAAAACGACTTAAATTCCTCACTAACAAATTGTTTGCCGTTGTCTGATGTTATTGTCGAAGGGTACCCTAACCTACTAAATATTTCTTTAAGTAGGGACACAATCACTGAACTCGTGATCTGACGACATATTTTTACCTCTTTGTATCTGCTAAAGTAGTCCACTGCTACGAATAAATGGTCACCACTGGGAAGCGGACCCATCAAATCAATCGCAATATCAACCCAGGGTTCTTCTGGTAGTTCTCTTCGCTTCAGGGGATTTGGTGGGTCTAGAGCTGAGACTAGGGTGCAACCTTTACAGGATTTTACAAAGTTTTCCGCATCCTTGTCACACTTGGGCCACCAAACCTTAGTCCTCAGCCGTCCCTTCATTGCCACTATGCCCGGGTGTCCTTCATGGGCTGCTCTTATTACTCGGTCTCGCAATTTTCTTGGAATCACAATTTTCGATCCCCTCAACAAGATATCTTCATAAAAACAAAGTTCGTTTTGAAAAAGCTTGTACAATTTCACTTCTTCGTCCCATCTATTGTAGTATACTCCTTCTTTAACTTTTTGAATTTCCTGGTCTTCTAAAGAATACTCTTTTATTTCCCGCATTGATACTGCGACAGGTCTAGTATATTCCACAATTTGATGAATGTGGCAGTCCTGTGTAAGTGGCATGACGTTTTTAGGGACCTGGCACAGTCTCGACAACGAATCAGCGATATTTGTTTTTCCGGGCTGGTATACTACTTTAAATTTATAGGATTGGAGACGAAGTATCCATCGTTCGATTCTTGCACACGGTTTCGATTTTGGGCCAAAGATAACCTCCAAAGGCTTATGATCTGTTACCAGCTCGAAATTTTTCCCGTACAAGAACACCCGGAAATGTTCTACCGCCCAAACGAGGGCAAGCGCCTCTTTCTCAGTTTGGCAATATCGTCGCTCGCAATCTGTAAGTGTTTTATGGCCATACGCGATGAGCCTAGGCCCTTTATTATTAACCTGAACAAGTACACATCCTAATCCTACTGGACTGGCATCTGCAATCACAACTGTACGATCCTTCACGTTATAATAACCCAAAGTAGGAATGTTACTCAAATCCGATTTTAAGGAGTCAAATGCCTGTTTTTGTGCTGACCCCCACGACTCTTCTATGTTAGTTCTGCTGTCCTTCCTGTTCCGTAATAGTTCTTTGAAAGGCTCGGTCCTTGTAGCCAGATTGGGTATCCATTTGCTCACGAAGTTAACGAGCCCCAAGAAACTTTGTAGTTCACCAACTGTTGTTGGTGCTCTAAATTCCTGAATGGCCGAAACATATTTTTGTAAGGGGCGGACGCCTTCTTCTGAAAGTTCGTGTCCTAAAAAGTTTACCTTTTCCATTCTAAAAACACATTTTTCTTTTTTCAGGACAACATTGTTGCTCTCAAGGACTGACAGTACTTTGTTCAATCTGATGTCGTGTTCTTCCATGTCTCTTCCAAAAACCAGGATATCGTCGATGAAATTGATAACCCCGTCGCATCCCAGCAGCATGCGCTCTAGCGTTTTTTGGAAGATTTCTGGGGCACATGAAATCCCAAACATCAGCCTTTTGTACCTAAATAACCCTCTGTTTGTTATAAAAGTAGTGATATGTCTGGAATCAGAGTGAATTTCGATCTGGTGAAATGCGTCTCTGATGTCGAGCTTGGTAAAAATTTTAGCTTCTCGTATCTTAGGTAATAACACCTCCATGGTAGGCAGGGGATGGTTCTCTCGAACTACAGCTTCGTTAGCCCGTCTCATGTCAACACAGAGACGCACTTCTTTATCCTCTTTCAGAATGGGGACAATTGGTGAAACCCATTTGGATGCTCCTTTAACCTTCTCTATTATATCTCTTTGAACTAGGTCTTGAATTTTTGCTTCGATTTTTTCTTCAAGGGGAATAGGTATTCGCCTGTAAGGTTGTGATACTGGTGACACGGAGTCGTCTATCGGTAATTCCACTAGAATATCCTTGAACTTTGGAAATACTGTTCCCTCAACATTGTTCACATTTAGATCAAGTCCGATTTTTAATATGCCTAGTGCCAACGCCGTCGATTTTCCCAACAAATTTCTTGTTCCATTAGAGATGACATAAAACGTAGCCTCCTCCGATTTCTTCCCTACTTTCATAGTAGCTTCAAAGGAGCCTTTTATTTTTAAAGGTTCGTTACTGCCATATGCCATAAACTCCTTGTTAGGGTTTCCAATTTGATTACGCACTTCCACATTATTATTTTTCATCATGTTCCAAGTGGTTTCCGTAATCAAATTGTGTTTACACCCAGAATCTACTAGCATTTTGATTGCTGTTCCTCCCACTATACAGTCGAACTCGTCATCATCATCGATGTGGAAAATGTAGTAGGTGTCTTTAGACTGTTTTTCCTCTTTTGTATCGTCTACGTTATTTACTCTTTCAGTTTTATATTTTTTTTTATACTTGTCTGTGTTCTTCGTGTTGTCTTTTCCAGTGTTCTTTCTGTCATCCTTTCGCATGTTCCTTCTATCATCCCATTTTCTCTTATTTATATTTTTGGTTCTGCAAAACTGTCTGTAATGTCCTTCTAATCCACATTTATGGCATTCTAAGCGTCTTGCAGGACAACTTATATCATTTGATGCATGTTTATAACTACCACATCGCTCACAAGGTTTTTCTACTCTTCCTTTTCCACTCCACTTTGGCTTCGGTTTCCAGTCGATTTTGTTCACCGTTTCATCTTTGTTTGAGCCAAATTCTTCCATTTGTTTGTTCACTACTTCTAATGCATTTGCTTCTGTTATTATTTTATTAAGATCAATATGATCACCAATCTGGAGAATTTTTTTTCTTAACTCCTTTGATAGACATTTCTCTGTGATTTGGTCGATAATATTTTGATTTTTATCAGTAAAGTCACATTTTTCCGCCTGTTGTCTAAGTCTCACAATGAACTTTTCGAATTTTTCATTTGGCTCCTGTTTAAGGAGTCTGAACATGTGCCGCTCATATATATTGCACTGTTTAGGAGCAAAGTAATTATCAAGTTTTTTAATGGCACTTGTAAAAACATCCACGGCAGGAGGTGGGGGTGCACCGTCTGCTGGGGGTGCCCCGTCTGCTGGTGTTGATAAGGCTGGTTCGTCAGGTATATTAGCAAAAATCTCTTGTAGCTCAATACCTCCAAAATGTAGAAGATTAGCTTTTTTCTTTTCGTTTTTCTCGATATTAGCAGCGTCTAAATAAGTATATAAAGCTCTTTTCCATCGTTCCCAGCGCATCCCAACAGATGTGGGATCTCCTCCGCAATCAAACGTCTCTAGAGTCAATGAAAATGCCATATTGCAACTCTGTGAGGCGACCTGGAACCAATCAATTAAATGATTCAGTTGAAATACACAACTGCTCCAATTATGTCTCATTTCATTATTGACATAGTGCAATCTAATGCCCTGTTGGTAACCGCTTGTAATATATCACATCTTTAACAAGATAATATGCAATTTAATGCCCAGTTTGTAACTGCTTGTATGTCTAATATGCAATTTAATGCCCAGTATATAACTGCTTATATGTCAAATTATTAAAAGACAATATGCAATTTAATGCCCAGTATATAACTGCTTATATGTCAAATTATTAATAGACAGTATGCAATTTAATGCCCAGTATATAACTGCCAATATTTGTAATATGCAATTTAATGCCCAGTTTGTAACTGCCAATATGTCAAATTATTAAAAGACAATATGCAATTTAATGCCCAGTATATAACTGCCAATATGTCAAATTATTAAAAGACAATATGCAATTTAATGCCCAGTATATAACTGCCAATATGTCAATATATTAAAAGACCATCTGCAATTTAATACCCAGTATATAACTGCTTACATGTCATATTATTAATAGACCATATGCAATTTAATGCCCAGTATATAACTGCCAATATTTGTAATATGCAATTTAATGCCCAGTATGTAACTGTCTGTATGTCATATTATTAATAGACCATATGCAATTTAATGCCCAGTATATAACTGCCAATATTTGTAATATGCAATGTAATGCCCAGTATATAACTGCTTACATGTCATATTATTAATAGACCATATGCAATTTAATGCCCAGTATATAACTGCCAATATTTGTAATATGCAATTTAATGCCCAGTATGTAACTGTCTGTATGTCATATTATTGATAGACCATATGCAATTTAATGCCCAGTATATAACTGCCAATATTTGTAATATGCAATTTAATGCCCAGTATGTAACTGCTTATATGTCATATTATTAATAGACCGTATGCAATTTAATGCCCAGTATATAACTGCCAATATTTGTAATATGCAATTTAATGCCCAGTATGTAACTGCCAATATGTCAAATTATTAAAAGACCATTTGCAATTTAATGCCCAGTCTAATAACTGCTCATAATATGGTACCTACATGTGCAGCACGAGTACCACTTAACGCAACTCAAATAGATTGCGTTTGACAAATTCAGAGTACTTTTATATAGTAAACTAGTATATTTTATAATACAGTTGATTTCATACGACCACTCTTATTTCACTGTTAATATCCGGAGGTCGTTACAGGCAAAAGCAAAGAGATATAGACACGGTTTCTACTCAGAATATCACTTCTCACTTTCAAAACTCCAAAACGCATAAGTACGCGTATCTACCTGCCTGGCTAAATCTTTAAACGCAAGATAAAGGTCACCATAGTTGCTGACCATGACATGACCATGATACTCAAATAGATTGTATCATAATATAAATTATATCATAATCCAAAGAAACGGCCACTACAAGACGCTGAGTTCCCTCCAGAATTCTAGCTTTTTCTGGAAAAAATGTGGAGGGGAACCTCGCCTGTCAGCGCTACGGCTAGTAACATGGACCGCGGTTGTAGGTGACCGCAGTATGTAATATGTTATGGTACACAGGAGGATAACCCAAAATTTACGTGTCAGTTACATCCTCCCGTTTATTAGCCATAGTCGCCTATTACGACACCCACGGGTATGTATGGGTTGGTGCCATTCTTTGTCGGTGCTACACGGGAAAATATATAGGATCATTAAAACTGACTTGTGGCTGGTTCGTCGGATCCAAACTACGTAAATTATAAACTCAACGAGTACGTTCCAGATAGTAAGTATTCGGGACAAATATTTAAACGGAAAGCAGTTCAAATATTATTAAATGGGTAGTGGTATCAAAACCTATGGTAAATATGTATCAAAGTATTAGTATCTACTGTACTGGTAAGCCCGCAATATACCGCACATCATCAGTGGGTCAATTATGGGGGGTCAGCCCTTTTAATAGTAAAGTAAATAAATTTGTGTAGGTAGTTCATAGTTATTCATCAAAAGAATTTCTCGCCGTGTCAAGTTATAAACGACCAACCGAACCACTGTTCGGCGGAACCTACAGGCACCCTATAGGTTATTTTCAAGTATCCTTAAAACTTTAAAAAGATTGGCTTGACAAGTACTACCTACATCTCAACTTCTATCCGTTCCGATTTCTTCGGTTGAAATATTCAAACCACCAACCAAAAAAGGTTTAAACATAATGCAGAATCTGGATGGTTCGTACGCATCCTTTGACCATTCGAACCTGTTCTATTTATAGCTGACCGAAATGACTATGTTGTTTACGTCAAGCCAAAACATTTTTTCCACCACTATTTGGTGAAATTACGTATTTCCTTTCCTTTTTTTTTTGTTTTAAGTATTTTCCAACAAGTACTCACTTTTGATCCTCGTCGCCACTGTAACAGACCTTTGGTCGTCGCTGTGAAATTGAATGAAAGGTAATTTAAAAGGCTTTTGAACAATATACAATTTGTTGGGTTTGATTCGGTCAGGCTAGTTGAAAAATGGGATTTTGTTAGACCACTTATCAAAATCCTACAGTGAACTTTGCACGAACCAAATCATAAATTTTAGAAGACCTTTGGTCGTCGCTGTGGTATTGAATGAAAGGTAATTTAATAGGCTTTCAAACAATATACAATTTGTTGGGTTTGATTCGGTCAGGCTAGTTGAAAAATGGAATTTTCTTAGACCGCTTATCAAAATCCTACAGTGAACTTTGCACGAACCAAATCCTAGTTTCTAGAAGACCTTTGGTCGTCGCTGTGGAACTGAATGAAAGGTAATTTAATAGGCTTTCGAACAATATACAACTTGTTGGGTTTGATTCGGTCAGGCTAGTTGAAAAATGGGATTTTGTTAGACCACTTATCAAAATCCTACAGTGAACTTTGCACGAACCAAATCCTTGTTTCTAGAAGACCTTTGGTCGTCGCTGTGATATTTAATGAAAGGTAATTTAATAGGCTTTCGAACAATATACAATTTGTTGGGTTTGATTCGGTCAGGCTAGTTGAAAAATGGAATTTTGTTAGACCGCTTATCAAAATCCTACAGTGAACTTTGCACGAACCAAATCCTAGTTTCTAGAAGACCTTTGGACGTCGCTGTGAAATTGAATGAAAGGTAATTTAAAAGGCTTTTGAACAATATACAATTTGTTGGGTTTGATTCGGTCAGGCTAGTTGAAAAATGGGATTTTGTTAGACCACTTATCAAAATCCTACAGTGAACTTTGCACGAACCAAATCCTAGTTTCTAGAAGAACTTTGGTCGGCGCTGTGGTATTGAATGAAAGGTAATTTAATAGGCTTTTGAACAATATACAATTTGTTGGGTTTGATTCGGTCAGGCTAGTTGAAAAATGGGATTTTGTTAGACCACTTATCAAAATCCTACAGTGAATTTTGCACGAACCAAATCCTAGTTTCTAGAAGACCTTTGGTCGTCACTGTGGTATTGAATGAAAGGCAATTTAGCAGGCTTTTGAACAATTTACAACTTGTTGGGTTTGATTCGGTCAGGCTAGTTGAAAAATGGGATTTTGTTAGACCACTTATCAAAATCCTACAGTGAACTTTGCACGAACCAAATCCTAGTTTTTAGAAGACCTTTGGTCGTCGCTGTGGTATTGAATGAAAGGTTATTTAATAGGCTTTTGAACAATATACAATTTGTTGGGTTTAATTCGGTCAGGCTAGTTGAAAAATGGAATTTTGTTAGACCGCTTATCAAAATCCTACAGTGAACTTTGCACGAACCAAATCCTAGTTTCTAGAAGACCTTTGGTCGTCACTGTGGTATTGAATGAAAGGTAATTTAATAGGTTTTCGAATAATTTACAATTTTTTTGGGTTTGATTCGGTCAGGCTTGTTGAAAAATGGGATTTTGTTAGACCACTTATCAAAATCCTACAGTGAACTTTGCACGAATCAAATCCTAGTTTCTAGAAGACCTTTGGTCGTCGCTGTGGTATTGAATGAAAGGTAATTTAATAGGCTTTTGAACAATATACAATTTGTTGGGTTTGATTCGGTCAGGCTAGTTGAAAAATGGGATTTTGTTAGACCACTTATCAAAATCCTACAGTGAACTTTGCACGAACCAAATCCTAGTTTTTAGAAGACCTTTGGTCGTCGCTGTGGTATTGAATGAAAGGTTATTTAATAACCTTTTGAACAATATACAATTTGTTGGGTTTGAATCGGTCAGGCTAGTTGAAAAATGGGATTTTGTTAGACCACTTATCAAAATCCTATAGTGAAATTTGCACGAACCAAATCCTAGTTTCTAGAAGACCTTTGGTCGTCGCTGTGGTATTGAATGAAAGGTAATTTAATAGGCTTTCGAACAATTTACAATTTGTTGGGTTTGATTTGGTCAGGCTAGTTGAAAAATGGAATTTTGTTAGACCGCTTATCAAAATCCTACAGTGAACTTTGCACGAACCAAATCCTAGTTTTTAGAAAACCTTTTGTCTTTGCTGTGGTATTGAATGAAAGGTAATTTGATAGGCTTTTGAACAATATACAACTTGTTGGGTTTGATTCGGTCAGGCTAGTTGAAAAATGGAATTTTGTTAGACCACTTATCAAAATCCTACAGTGAACTTTGCACGAACCAAATCCTAGTTTCTAGAAGACCTTTGGTCGTCGCTGTGAAATTGAATGAAAGGTAATTTAAAAGGCTTTTGAACAATATACAATTTGTTGGGTTTGATTCGGTCAGGCTAGTTGAAAAATGGGATTTTGTTAGACCACTTATCAAAATCCTACAGTGAACTTTGCACGAACCAAATCATAAATTTTAGAAGACCTTTGGTCGTCGCTGTGGTATTGAATGAAAGGTAATTTAATAGGCTTTCAAACAATATACAATTTGTTGGGTTTGATTCGGTCAGGCTAGTTGAAAAATGGAATTTTCTTAGACCGCTTATCAAAATCCTACAGTGAACTTTGCACGAACCAAATCCTAGTTTCTAGAAGACCTTTGGTCGTCGCTGTGAAATTGAATGAAAGGTAATTTAAAAGGCTTTTGAACAATATACAATTTGTTGGGTTTGATTCGGTCAGGCTAGTTGAAAAATGGGATTTTGTTAGACCACTTATCAAAATCCTACAGTGAACTTTGCACGAACCAAATCCTAGTTTTTAGAAGACCTTTGGTCGTCGCTGTGGTATTGAATGAAAGGTAATTTAATAACCTTTTGAACAATATACAATTTGTTGGGTTTGAATCGGTCAGGCTAGTTGAAAAATGGGATTTTGTTAGACCACTTATCAAAATCCTACAGTGAAATTTGCACGAACCAAATCCTAGTTTCTAGAAGACCTTTGGTCGTCGCTGTGGTATTGAATGAAAGGTAATTTAATAAACTTTCGAACAATTTACAATTTGTTGGGTTTGATTTGGTCAGGCTAGTTGAAAAATGGAATTTTGTTAGACCGCTTATCAAAATCCTACAGTGAACTTTGCACGAACCAAATCCTAGTTTTTAGAAAACCTTTTGTCTTTGCTGTGGTATTGAATGAAAGGTAATTTGATAGGCTTTTGAACAATATACAACTTGTTGGGTTTGATTCGGTCAGGCTAGTTGAAAAATGGGATTTTGTTAGACCACTTATCAAAATCCTACAGTGAACTTTGCACGAACCAAATCCTAGTTTTTAGAAGACCTTTGGTCGTGGCTGTGGTATTGAATGAAAGGTAATTTAATAGGCTTTCGAACAATATACAATTTGTTGGGTTTGATTCGGTCAGGCTAGTTGAAAAATGGAATTTTGTTAGACCGCTTATCAAAATCCTACAGTGAACTTTGCACGAACCAAATCCTAGTTTCTAGAAGACCTTTGGTCGGCGCTGTGGTAATGAATGAAAGGTAATTTAATAGGCTTTCGAACAATATACAATTTGTTGGGTTTGATTCGGTCAGGCTAGTTGAAAAATGGGATTTTGTTAGACCACTTATCAAAATCCTACAGTGAACTTTGCACGAACCAAATCCTAGTTTTTAGAAGACCTTTGGTCGTGGCTCTGGTATTGAATGAAAGGTAATTTAATAGGCTTTCGAACAATATACAATTTGTTGGGTTTGATTCGGTCAGGCTAGTTGAAAAATGGAATTTTGTTAGACCGCTTATCAAAATCCTACAGTGAACTTTGCACGAACCAAATCCTAGTTTCTAGAAGACCTTTGGTCGGCGCTGTGGTAATGAATGAAAGGTAATTTAATAGGCTTTCGAACAATATACAATTTGTTGGGTTTGATTCGGTCAGGCTAGTTGAAAAATGGGATTTTGTTAGACCACTTATCAAAATCCTACAGTGAATTTTGCACGAACCAAATCCTAGTTTCTAGAAGACCTTTGGTCGTCACTGTGGTATTGAATGAAAGGTAATTTAGCAGGCTTTTGAACAATTTACAACTTGTTGGGTTTGATTCGGTCAGGCTAGTTGAAAAATGGGATTTTGTTAGACCACTTATCAAAATCCTACAGTGAACTTTGCACGAACCAAATCCTAGTTTTTAGAAGACCTTTGGTCGTCGCTGTGGTATTGAATGAAAGGTTATTTAATAGGCTTTTGAACAATATACAATTTGTTGGGTTTAATTCGGTCAGGCTAGTTGAAAAATGGAATTTTGTTAGACCGCTTATCAAAATCCTACAGTGAACTTTGCACGAACCAAATCCTAGTTTCTAGAAGACCTTTGGTCGTCACTGTGGTATTGAATGAAAGGTAATTTAATAGGTTTTCGAATAATTTACAATTTTTTTGGGTTTGATTCGGTCAGGCTTGTTGAAAAATGGGATTTTGTTAGACCACTTATCAAAATCCTACAGTGAACTTTGCACGAATCAAATCCTAGTTTTTAGAAGACCTTTGGTCGTCGCTGTGGTATTGAATGAAAGGTAATTTAATAGGCTTTTGAACAATATACAATTTGTTGGGTTTGATTCGGTCAGGCTAGTTGAAAAATGGAATTTTGTTAGACCGCTTATCAAAATCCTACAGTGAAATTTGCACGAACCAAATCCTAGTTTCTAGAAGACCTTTGGTCGTCGCTGTGGAATTGAATGAAAGGTTATTTAATAGGCTTTCGAACAATATACAATTTGTTGGGTTTGATTCGGTCAGGCTAGTTGAAAAATGGAATTTTGTTAGACCGCTTATCAAAATCCTACAGTGAACTTTGCACGAACCAAATCTTAGTTTCTAGAAGACCTTTGGTCGTGGCTGTGGTATTGAATGAAAGGTAATTTAATAGGCTTTCGAACAATATACAATTTGTTGGGTTTGATTCGGTCAGGCTAGTTGAAAAATGGGATTTTGTTAGACCACTTATCAAAATCCTACAGTGAACTTTGCACGAACCAAATCCTAGTTTTTAGAAGACCTTTGGTCGTCGCTGTGGTATTGAATGAAAGGTAATTTAATAGGCTTTTGAACAATATACAATTTGTTGGGTTTAATTCGGTCAGGCTAGTTGAAAAATGGAATTTTGTTAGACCGCTTATCAAAATCCTACAGTGAACTTTGCACGAACCAAATCCTAGTTTCTAGAAGACCTTTGGTCGTCGCTGTGAAATTGAATGAAAGGTAATTTAAAAGGCTTTTGAACAATATACAATTTGTTGGGTTTGATTCGGTCAGGCTAGTTGAAAAATGGGATTTTGTTAGACCACTTATCAAAATCCTACAGTGAACTTTGCACGAACCAAATCCTAGTTTTTAGAAGACCTTTGGTCGTCGCTGTGGTATTGAATGAAAGGTAATTTAATAACCTTTTGAACAATATACAATTTGTTGGGTTTGAATCGGTCAGGCTAGTTGAAAAATGGGATTTTGTTAGACCACTTATCAAAATCCTACAGTGAAATTTGCACGAACCAAATCCTAGTTTCTAGAAGACCTTTGGTCGTCGCTGTGGTATTGAATGAAAGGTAATTTAATAGGCTTTCGAACAATTTACAATTTGTTGGGTTTGATTTGGTCAGGCTAGTTGAAAAATGGAATTTTGTTAGACCGCTTATCAAAATCCTACAGTGAACTTTGCACGAACCAAATCCTAGTTTTTAGAAAACCTTTTGTCTTTGCTGTGGTATTGAATGAAAGGTAATTTGATAGGCTTTTGAACAATATACAACTTGTTGGGTTTGATTCGGTCAGGCTAGTTGAAAAATGGAATTTTGTTAGACCACTTATCAAAATCCTACAGTGAACTTTGCACGAACCAAATCCTAGTTTCTAGAAGACCTTTGGTCGTCGCTGTGAAATTGAATGAAAGGTAATTTAAAAGGCTTTTGAACAATATACAATTTGTTGGGTTTGATTCGGTCAGGCTAGTTGAAAAATGGGATTTTGTTAGACCACTTATCAAAATCCTACAGTGAACTTTGCACGAACCAAATCATAAATTTTAGAAGACCTTTGGTCGTCGCTGTGGTATTGAATGAAAGGTAATTTAATAGGCTTTCAAACAATATACAATTTGTTGGGTTTGATTCGGTCAGGCTAGTTGAAAAATGGAATTTTCTTAGACCGCTTATCAAAATCCTACAGTGAACTTTGCACGAACCAAATCCTAGTTTCTAGAAGACCTTTGGTCGTCGCTGTGAAATTGAATGAAAGGTAATTTAAAAGGCTTTTGAACAATATACAATTTGTTGGGTTTGATTCGGTCAGGCTAGTTGAAAAATGGGATTTTGTTAGACCACTTATCAAAATCCTACAGTGAACTTTGCACGAACCAAATCCTAGTTTTTAGAAGACCTTTGGTCGTCGCTGTGGTATTGAATGAAAGGTAATTTAATAACCTTTTGAACAATATACAATTTGTTGGGTTTGAATCGGTCAGGCTAGTTGAAAAATGGGATTTTGTTAGACCACTTATCAAAATCCTACAGTGAAATTTGCACGAACCAAATCCTAGTTTCTAGAAGACCTTTGGTCGTCGCTGTGGTATTGAATGAAAGGTAATTTAATAGGCTTTCGAACAATTTACAATTTGTTGGGTTTGATTTGGTCAGGCTAGTTGAAAAATGGAATTTTGTTAGACCGCTCATCAAAATCCTACAGTGAACTTTGCACGAACCAAATCCTAGTTTTTAGAAAACCTTTTGTCTTTGCTGTGGTATTGAATGAAAGGTAATTTGATAGGCTTTTGAACAATATACAACTTGTTGGGTTTGATTCGGTCAGGCTAGTTGAAAAATGGGATTTTGTTAGACCACTTATCAAAATCCTACAGTGAACTTTGCACGAACCAAATCCTAGTTTTTAGAAGACCTTTGGTCGTGGCTGTGGTATTGAATGAAAGGTAATTTAATAGGCTTTCGAACAATATACAATTTGTTGGGTTTGATTCGGTCAGGCTAGTTGAAAAATGGAATTTTGTTAGACCGCTTATCAAAATCCTACAGTGAACTTTGCACGAACCAAATCCTAGTTTCTAGAAGACCTTTGGTCGGCGCTGTGGTAATGAATGAAAGGTAATTTAATAGGCTTTCGAACAATATACAATTTGTTGGGTTTGATTCGGTCAGGCTAGTTGAAAAATGGGATTTTGTTAGACCACTTATCAAAATCCTACAGTGAACTTTGCACGAACCAAATCCTAGTTTTTAGAAGACCTTTGGTCGTCGCTGTGGCATTGAATGAAAAGAAATTTATTCGGTCAGGCTAGTTGAAAAATGGAATTTTGTTAGACCGCTTATCAAAATCCTACAGTGAACTTTGCACGAACCAAATCCTAGTTTCTAGAAGACCTTTGGTCGTCGCTGTGAAATTGAATGAAAGGTAATTTAAAAGGCTTTTGAACAATATACAATTTGTTGGGTTTGATTCGGTCAGGCTAGTTGAAAAATGGGATTTTGTTAGACCACTTATCAAAATCCTACAGTGAAATTTGCACGAACCAAATCCTAGTTTTTAGAAGACCTTTGGTCGTCGCTGTGGTATTGAATGAAAGGTAATTTAATAACCTTTTGAACAATATACAATTTGTTGGGTTTGATTCGGTCAGGCTAGTTGAAAAATGGGATTTTGTTAGACCACTTATCAAAATCCTACAGTGAAATTTGCACGAACCAAATCCTAGTTTCTAGAAGACCTTTGGTCGTCGCTGTGGTATTGAATGAAAGGTAATTTAATAGGCTTTCGAACAATTTACAATTTGTTGGGTTTGATTTGGTCAGGCTAGTTGAAAAATGGAATTTTGTTAGACCGCTTATCAAAATCCTACAGTGAACTTTGCACGAACCAAATCCTAGTTTTTAGAAAACCTTTTGTCTTTGCTGTGGTATTGAATGAAAGGTAATTTGATAGGCTTTTGAACAATATACAACTTGTTGGGTTTGATTCGGTCAGGCTAGTTGAAAAATGGAATTTTGTTAGACCGCTTATCAAAATCCTACAGTGAAATTTGCACGAACCAAATCCTAGTTTCTAGAAGACCTTTGGTCGTCGCTGTGAAATTGAATGAAAGGTAATTTAAAAGGCTTTTGAACAATATACAATTTGTTGGGTTTGATTCGGTCAGGCTAGTTGAAAAATGGGATTTTGTTAGACCACTTATCAAAATCCTACAGTGAACTTTGCACGAACCAAATCATAAATTTTAGAAGACTTTTGGTCGTCGCTGTGGTATTGAATGAAAGGTAATTTAATAGGCTTTCAAACAATATACAATTTGTTGGGTTTGATTCGGTCAGGCTAGTTGAAAAATGGAATTTTCTTAGACCGCTTATCAAAATCCTACAGTGAACTTTGCACGAACCAAATCCTAGTTTCTAGAAGACCTTTGGTCGTCGCTGTGGAACTGAATGAAAGGTAATTTAATAGGCTTTCGAACAATATACAACTTGTTGGGTTTGATTCGGTCAGGCTAGTTGAAAAATGGGATTTTGTTAGACCACTTATCAAAATCCTACAGTGAACTTTGCACGAACCAAATCCTTGTTTTTAGAAGACCTTTGGTCGTCGCTGTGATATTTAATGAAAGGTAATTTAATAGGCTTTCGAACAATATACAATTTGTTGGGTTTGATTCGGTCAGGCTAGTTGAAAAATGGAATTTTGTTAGACCGCTTATCAAAATCCTACAGTGAACTTTGCACGAACCAAATCCTAGTTTTTAGAAGACCTTTGGACGTCGCTGTGAAATTGAATGAAAGGTAATTTAAAAGGCTTTTGAACAATATACAATTTGTTGGGTTTGATTCGGTCAGGCTAGTTGAAAAATGGAATTTTGTAAGACCGCTTATCAAAATCCTACAGTGAACTTTGCACGAACCAAATCCTAGTTTCTAGAAGACCTTTGGTCGTCGCTGTGAAATTGAATGAAAGGTAATTTAAAAGGCTTTTGAACAATATACAATTTGTTGGGTTTGATTCGGTCAGGCTAGTTGAAAAATGGGATTTTGTTAGACCGCTTATCAAAATCCTACAGTGAACTTTGCACGAACCAAATCCTAGTTTCTAGAAGACCTTTGGTCGTCGCTGTGGTATTGAATGAAAGGTAATTTGATAGGCTTTCGAACAATATACAACTTGTTGGGTTTGATTCGGTCAGGCTAGTTGAAAAATGGAATTTTGTTAGACCACTTATCAAAATCCTACAGTGAACTTTGCACGAACCAAATCCTAGTTTCTAGAAGACCTTTGGTCGTCGCTGTGAAATTGAATGAAAGGTAATTTAAAAGGCTTTTGAACAATATACAATTTGTTGGGTTTGATTCGGTCAGGCTAGTTGAAAAATGGGATTTTGTTAGACCACTTATCAAAATCCTACAGTGAACTTTGCACGAACCAAATCATAAATTTTAGAAGACCTTTGGTCGTCGCTGTGGTATTGAATGAAAGGTAATTTAATAGGCTTTCAAACAATATACAATTTGTTGGGTTTGATTCGGTCAGGCTAGTTGAAAAATGGAATTTTCTTAGACCGCTTATCAAAATCCTACAGTGAACTTTGCACGAACCAAATCCTAGTTTCTAGAAGACCTTTGGTCGTCGCTGTGAAATTGAATGAAAGGTAATTTAAAAGGCTTTTGAACAATATACAATTTGTTGGGTTTGATTCGGTCAGGCTAGTTGAAAAATGGGATTTTGTTAGACCACTTATCAAAATCCTACAGTGAACTTTGCACGAACCAAATCCTAGTTTTTAGAAGACCTTTGGTCGTCGCTGTGGTATTGAATGAAAGGTAATTTAATAACCTTTTGAACAATATACAATTTGTTGGGTTTGAATCGGTCAGGCTAGTTGAAAAATGGGATTTTGTTAGACCACTTATCAAAATCCTACAGTGAAATTTGCACGAACCAAATCCTAGTTTCTAGAAGACCTTTGGTCGTCGCTGTGGTATTGAATGAAAGGTAATTTAATAAACTTTCGAACAATTTACAATTTGTTGGGTTTGATTTGGTCAGGCTAGTTGAAAAATGGAATTTTGTTAGACCGCTTATCAAAATCCTACAGTGAACTTTGCACGAACCAAATCCTAGTTTTTAGAAAACCTTTTGTCTTTGCTGTGGTATTGAATGAAAGGTAATTTGATAGGCTTTTGAACAATATACAACTTGTTGGGTTTGATTCGGTCAGGCTAGTTGAAAAATGGGATTTTGTTAGACCACTTATCAAAATCCTACAGTGAACTTTGCACGAACCAAATCCTAGTTTTTAGAAGACCTTTGGTCGTGGCTGTGGTATTGAATGAAAGGTAATTTAATAGGCTTTCGAACAATATACAATTTGTTGGGTTTGATTCGGTCAGGCTAGTTGAAAAATGGAATTTTGTTAGACCGCTTATCAAAATCCTACAGTGAACTTTGCACGAACCAAATCCTAGTTTCTAGAAGACCTTTGGTCGGCGCTGTGGTAATGAATGAAAGGTAATTTAATAGGCTTTCGAACAATATACAATTTGTTGGGTTTGATTCGGTCAGGCTAGTTGAAAAATGGGATTTTGTTAGACCACTTATCAAAATCCTACAGTGAACTTTGCACGAACCAAATCCTAGTTTTTAGAAGACCTTTGGTCGTGGCTCTGGTATTGAATGAAAGGTAATTTAATAGGCTTTCGAACAATATACAATTTGTTGGGTTTGATTCGGTCAGGCTAGTTGAAAAATGGAATTTTGTTAGACCGCTTATCAAAATCCTACAGTGAACTTTGCACGAACCAAATCCTAGTTTCTAGAAGACCTTTGGTCGGCGCTGTGGTAATGAATGAAAGGTAATTTAATAGGCTTTCGAACAATATACAATTTGTTGGGTTTGATTCGGTCAGGCTAGTTGAAAAATGGGATTTTGTTAGACCACTTATCAAAATCCTACAGTGAATTTTGCACGAACCAAATCCTAGTTTCTAGAAGACCTTTGGTCGTCACTGTGGTATTGAATGAAAGGTAATTTAGCAGGCTTTTGAACAATTTACAACTTGTTGGGTTTGATTCGGTCAGGCTAGTTGAAAAATGGGATTTTGTTAGACCACTTATCAAAATCCTACAGTGAACTTTGCACGAACCAAATCCTAGTTTTTAGAAGACCTTTGGTCGTCGCTGTGGTATTGAATGAAAGGTTATTTAATAGGCTTTTGAACAATATACAATTTGTTGGGTTTAATTCGGTCAGGCTAGTTGAAAAATGGAATTTTGTTAGACCGCTTATCAAAATCCTACAGTGAACTTTGCACGAACCAAATCCTAGTTTCTAGAAGACCTTTGGTCGTCACTGTGGTATTGAATGAAAGGTAATTTAATAGGTTTTCGAATAATTTACAATTTTTTTGGGTTTGATTCGGTCAGGCTTGTTGAAAAATGGGATTTTGTTAGACCACTTATCAAAATCCTACAGT
Source organism: Athrips mouffetella (assembly GCA_947532105.1). Lineage (NCBI taxonomy): Eukaryota > Metazoa > Arthropoda > Insecta > Lepidoptera > Gelechiidae > Athrips > Athrips mouffetella. The sequence goes on along the minus strand of CANNWQ010000057.1, from coordinate 58,328 downwards.
GAACTTTGCACGAATCAAATCCTAGTTTTTAGAAGACCTTTGGTCGTCGCTGTGGTATTGAATGAAAGGTAATTTAATAGGCTTTTGAACAATATACAATTTGTTGGGTTTGATTCGGTCAGGCTAGTTGAAAAATGGAATTTTGTTAGACCGCTTATCAAAATCCTACAGTGAAATTTGCACGAACCAAATCCTAGTTTCTAGAAGACCTTTGGTCGTCGCTGTGGAATTGAATGAAAGGTTATTTAATAGGCTTTCGAACAATATACAATTTGTTGGGTTTGATTCGGTCAGGCTAGTTGAAAAATGGAATTTTGTTAGACCGCTTATCAAAATCCTACAGTGAACTTTGCACGAACCAAATCTTAGTTTCTAGAAGACCTTTGGTCGTGGCTGTGGTATTGAATGAAAGGTAATTTAATAGGCTTTCGAACAATATACAATTTGTTGGGTTTGATTCGGTCAGGCTAGTTGAAAAATGGGATTTTGTTAGACCACTTATCAAAATCCTACAGTGAACTTTGCACGAACCAAATCCTAGTTTTTAGAAGACCTTTGGTCGTCGCTGTGGTATTGAATGAAAGGTAATTTAATAGGCTTTTGAACAATATACAATTTGTTGGGTTTAATTCGGTCAGGCTAGTTGAAAAATGGAATTTTGTTAGACCGCTTATCAAAATCCTACAGTGAACTTTGCACGAACCAAATCCTAGTTTCTAGAAGACCTTTGGTCGTCGCTGTGAAATTGAATGAAAGGTAATTTAAAAGGCTTTTGAACAATATACAATTTGTTGGGTTTGATTCGGTCAGGCTAGTTGAAAAATGGGATTTTGTTAGACCACTTATCAAAATCCTACAGTGAACTTTGCACGAACCAAATCCTAGTTTTTAGAAGACCTTTGGTCGTCGCTGTGGTATTGAATGAAAGGTAATTTAATAACCTTTTGAACAATATACAATTTGTTGGGTTTGAATCGGTCAGGCTAGTTGAAAAATGGGATTTTGTTAGACCACTTATCAAAATCCTACAGTGAAATTTGCACGAACCAAATCCTAGTTTCTAGAAGACCTTTGGTCGTCGCTGTGGTATTGAATGAAAGGTAATTTAATAGGCTTTCGAACAATTTACAATTTGTTGGGTTTGATTTGGTCAGGCTAGTTGAAAAATGGAATTTTGTTAGACCGCTTATCAAAATCCTACAGTGAACTTTGCACGAACCAAATCCTAGTTTTTAGAAAACCTTTTGTCTTTGCTGTGGTATTGAATGAAAGGTAATTTGATAGGCTTTTGAACAATATACAACTTGTTGGGTTTGATTCGGTCAGGCTAGTTGAAAAATGGAATTTTGTTAGACCACTTATCAAAATCCTACAGTGAACTTTGCACGAACCAAATCCTAGTTTCTAGAAGACCTTTGGTCGTCGCTGTGAAATTGAATGAAAGGTAATTTAAAAGGCTTTTGAACAATATACAATTTGTTGGGTTTGATTCGGTCAGGCTAGTTGAAAAATGGGATTTTGTTAGACCACTTATCAAAATCCTACAGTGAACTTTGCACGAACCAAATCATAAATTTTAGAAGACCTTTGGTCGTCGCTGTGGTATTGAATGAAAGGTAATTTAATAGGCTTTCAAACAATATACAATTTGTTGGGTTTGATTCGGTCAGGCTAGTTGAAAAATGGAATTTTCTTAGACCGCTTATCAAAATCCTACAGTGAACTTTGCACGAACCAAATCCTAGTTTCTAGAAGACCTTTGGTCGTCGCTGTGAAATTGAATGAAAGGTAATTTAAAAGGCTTTTGAACAATATACAATTTGTTGGGTTTGATTCGGTCAGGCTAGTTGAAAAATGGGATTTTGTTAGACCACTTATCAAAATCCTACAGTGAACTTTGCACGAACCAAATCCTAGTTTTTAGAAGACCTTTGGTCGTCGCTGTGGTATTGAATGAAAGGTAATTTAATAACCTTTTGAACAATATACAATTTGTTGGGTTTGAATCGGTCAGGCTAGTTGAAAAATGGGATTTTGTTAGACCACTTATCAAAATCCTACAGTGAAATTTGCACGAACCAAATCCTAGTTTCTAGAAGACCTTTGGTCGTCGCTGTGGTATTGAATGAAAGGTAATTTAATAGGCTTTCGAACAATTTACAATTTGTTGGGTTTGATTTGGTCAGGCTAGTTGAAAAATGGAATTTTGTTAGACCGCTCATCAAAATCCTACAGTGAACTTTGCACGAACCAAATCCTAGTTTTTAGAAAACCTTTTGTCTTTGCTGTGGTATTGAATGAAAGGTAATTTGATAGGCTTTTGAACAATATACAACTTGTTGGGTTTGATTCGGTCAGGCTAGTTGAAAAATGGGATTTTGTTAGACCACTTATCAAAATCCTACAGTGAACTTTGCACGAACCAAATCCTAGTTTTTAGAAGACCTTTGGTCGTGGCTGTGGTATTGAATGAAAGGTAATTTAATAGGCTTTCGAACAATATACAATTTGTTGGGTTTGATTCGGTCAGGCTAGTTGAAAAATGGAATTTTGTTAGACCGCTTATCAAAATCCTACAGTGAACTTTGCACGAACCAAATCCTAGTTTCTAGAAGACCTTTGGTCGGCGCTGTGGTAATGAATGAAAGGTAATTTAATAGGCTTTCGAACAATATACAATTTGTTGGGTTTGATTCGGTCAGGCTAGTTGAAAAATGGGATTTTGTTAGACCACTTATCAAAATCCTACAGTGAACTTTGCACGAACCAAATCCTAGTTTTTAGAAGACCTTTGGTCGTCGCTGTGGCATTGAATGAAAAGAAATTTATTCGGTCAGGCTAGTTGAAAAATGGAATTTTGTTAGACCGCTTATCAAAATCCTACAGTGAACTTTGCACGAACCAAATCCTAGTTTCTAGAAGACCTTTGGTCGTCGCTGTGAAATTGAATGAAAGGTAATTTAAAAGGCTTTTGAACAATATACAATTTGTTGGGTTTGATTCGGTCAGGCTAGTTGAAAAATGGGATTTTGTTAGACCACTTATCAAAATCCTACAGTGAAATTTGCACGAACCAAATCCTAGTTTTTAGAAGACCTTTGGTCGTCGCTGTGGTATTGAATGAAAGGTAATTTAATAACCTTTTGAACAATATACAATTTGTTGGGTTTGATTCGGTCAGGCTAGTTGAAAAATGGGATTTTGTTAGACCACTTATCAAAATCCTACAGTGAAATTTGCACGAACCAAATCCTAGTTTCTAGAAGACCTTTGGTCGTCGCTGTGGTATTGAATGAAAGGTAATTTAATAGGCTTTCGAACAATTTACAATTTGTTGGGTTTGATTTGGTCAGGCTAGTTGAAAAATGGAATTTTGTTAGACCGCTTATCAAAATCCTACAGTGAACTTTGCACGAACCAAATCCTAGTTTTTAGAAAACCTTTTGTCTTTGCTGTGGTATTGAATGAAAGGTAATTTGATAGGCTTTTGAACAATATACAACTTGTTGGGTTTGATTCGGTCAGGCTAGTTGAAAAATGGAATTTTGTTAGACCGCTTATCAAAATCCTACAGTGAAATTTGCACGAACCAAATCCTAGTTTCTAGAAGACCTTTGGTCGTCGCTGTGAAATTGAATGAAAGGTAATTTAAAAGGCTTTTGAACAATATACAATTTGTTGGGTTTGATTCGGTCAGGCTAGTTGAAAAATGGGATTTTGTTAGACCACTTATCAAAATCCTACAGTGAACTTTGCACGAACCAAATCATAAATTTTAGAAGACTTTTGGTCGTCGCTGTGGTATTGAATGAAAGGTAATTTAATAGGCTTTCAAACAATATACAATTTGTTGGGTTTGATTCGGTCAGGCTAGTTGAAAAATGGAATTTTCTTAGACCGCTTATCAAAATCCTACAGTGAACTTTGCACGAACCAAATCCTAGTTTCTAGAAGACCTTTGGTCGTCGCTGTGGAACTGAATGAAAGGTAATTTAATAGGCTTTCGAACAATATACAACTTGTTGGGTTTGATTCGGTCAGGCTAGTTGAAAAATGGGATTTTGTTAGACCACTTATCAAAATCCTACAGTGAACTTTGCACGAACCAAATCCTTGTTTTTAGAAGACCTTTGGTCGTCGCTGTGATATTTAATGAAAGGTAATTTAATAGGCTTTCGAACAATATACAATTTGTTGGGTTTGATTCGGTCAGGCTAGTTGAAAAATGGAATTTTGTTAGACCGCTTATCAAAATCCTACAGTGAACTTTGCACGAACCAAATCCTAGTTTTTAGAAGACCTTTGGACGTCGCTGTGAAATTGAATGAAAGGTAATTTAAAAGGCTTTTGAACAATATACAATTTGTTGGGTTTGATTCGGTCAGGCTAGTTGAAAAATGGAATTTTGTAAGACCGCTTATCAAAATCCTACAGTGAACTTTGCACGAACCAAATCCTAGTTTCTAGAAGACCTTTGGTCGTCGCTGTGAAATTGAATGAAAGGTAATTTAAAAGGCTTTTGAACAATATACAATTTGTTGGGTTTGATTCGGTCAGGCTAGTTGAAAAATGGGATTTTGTTAGACCGCTTATCAAAATCCTACAGTGAACTTTGCACGAACCAAATCCTAGTTTCTAGAAGACCTTTGGTCGTCGCTGTGGTATTGAATGAAAGGTAATTTGATAGGCTTTCGAACAATATACAACTTGTTGGGTTTGATTCGGTCAGGCTAGTTGAAAAATGGGATTTTGTTAGACCACTTATCAAAATCCTACAGTGAACTTTGCACGAACCAAATCCTAGTTTTTAGAAGACCTTTATTCGTTTCTAAGGTATTGAATGAAAGGTAATTTAATAGGCTTTCGAACAATATACAATTTGTTGGGTTTGATTCGGTCAGGCTAGTTGAAAAATGGAATTTTGTTAGACCGCTTATCAAAATCCTACAGTGAACTTTGCACGAACCAAATCCTAGTTTCTAGAAGACTTTTGGTCGTCGCTGTGGTATTGAATGAAAGGTAATTTAATAGGCTTTCGAACAATATACAATTTGTTGGGTTTAATTCGGTCAGGCTAGTTGAAAAATGGAATTTTGTTAGACCGCTTATCAAAATCCTACAGTGAACTTTGCACGAACCAAATCCTAGTTTCTAGAAGATCTTTGGTCGTCGCTGTGAAATTGAATGAAAGGTAATTTAAAAGGCTTTTGAACAATATACAATTTGTTGGGTTTGATTCGGTCAGGCTAGTTGAAAAATGGGATTTTGTTAGACCACTTATCAAAATCCTACAGTGAACTTTGCACGAACCAAATCCTAGTTTTTAGAAGACCTTTATTCGTTTCTGTGGTATTGAATGAAAGGTAATTTAATAGGCTTTCGAACAATATACAATTTGTTGGGTTTGATTCGGTCAGGCTAGTTGAAAAATGGAATTTTGTTAGACCGCTTATCAAAATCCTACAGTGAACTTTGCACGAACCAAATCCTAGTTTCTAGAAGACCTTTGGTAGTCGCTGTGGTATTGAATGAAAGGTAATTTGATAGGCTTTCGAACAATATACAAATTGTTGGGTTTGATTTGGTCAGGCTAGTTGAAAAATGGGATTTTGTTAGACCACTTATAAAAATCCTACAGTGAACTTTGCACGAACCAAATCCTAGTTTCTAGAAGACGTTTGGTCGTCGCTGTGGTATTGAATGAAAAGTAATTTAATAGGCTTTCGAACAATATACAATTTGTTGGGTTTAATTCGGTCAAGCTAGTTGAAAAATGGAATTTTGTTAGACCGCTTATCAAAATCCTACAGTGAACTTTGCACGAACCAAATCCTAGTTTCTAGAAGACCTTTGGTCGTCGCTGTGAAATTGAATGAAAGGTAATTTAAAAGGCTTTTGAACAATATACAATTTGTTGGGTTTGATTCGGTCAGGCTAGTTGAAAAATGGGATTTTGTTAGACCACTTATCAAAATCCTACAGTGAAATTTGCACGAACCAAATCCTAGTTTTTAGAAGACCTTTGGTCGTCGCTGTGGTATTGAATGAAAGGTAATTTAATAACCTTTTGAACAATATACAATTTGTTGGGTTTGATTCGGTCAGGCTAGTTGAAAAATGGGATTTTGTTAGACCACTTATCAAAATCCTACAGTGAAATTTGCACGAACCAAATCCTAGTTTCTAGAAGATCTTTGGTCGTCGCTGTGGTATTGAATGAAAGGTAATTTAATAGGCTTTCGAACAATTTACAATTTGTTGGGTTTGATGTGGTCAGGCTAGTTGAAAAATGGAATTTTGTTAGACCGCTTATCAAAATCCTACAGTGAACTTTGCACGAACCAAATCCTAGTTTTTAGAAAACCTTTTGTCTTTGCTGTGGTATTGAATGAAAGGTCATTTGATAGGCTTTTGAACAATATACAACTTGTTGGGTTTGATTCGGTCAGGCTAGTTGAAAAATGGAATTTTGTTAGACCGCTTATCAAAATCCTACAGTGAACTTTGCACGAACCAAATCCTAGTTTCTAGAAGACCTTTGGTCGTCGCTGTGAAATTGAATGAAAGGTCATTTAAAAGGCTTTTGAACAATATACAATTTGTTGGGTTTGATTCGGTCAGGCTAGTTGAAAAATGGGATTTTGTTAGACCACTTATCAAAATCCTACAGTGAACTTTGCACGAACCAAATCCTAAATTTTAGAAGACCTTTGGTCGTCGCTGTGGTATTGAATGAAAGGTTATTTAATATGCTTTCAAACAATATACAATTTGTTGGGTTTGATTCGGTCAGGCTAGTTGAAAAATGGAATTTTCTTAGACCGCTTATCAAAATCCTACAGTGAACTTTGCACGAACCAAATCCTAGTTTCTAGAAGACCTTTGGTCGTCGCTGTGGTATTGAATAAAAGGTAATTTGATAGGCTTTCGAACAATATACAACTTGTTGGGTTTAATTTGGTCAGGCTAGTTGAAAAATGGAATTTTGTTAGACCGCTTATCAAAATCCTACAGTGAAATTTGCACGAACCAAATCCTAGTTTCTAGAAGACTTTTGGTCGTCGCTGTGGTATTGAATGAAAGGTTATTTAATAGGCTTTCGAACAATATACAATTTGTTGGGTTTGATTCGGTCAGGCTAGTTGAAAAATGGGATTTTGTTAGACCACTTTTCAAAATCCTACAGTGAACTTTGCACGAACCAAATCCTAGTTTTTAGAAGACCTTTATTCGTTTCTAAGGTATTGAATGAAAGGTAATTTAATAGGCTTTCGAACAATATACAATTTGTTGGGTTTGATTCGGTCAGGCTAGTTGAAAAATGGAATTTTGTTAGACCGCTTATCAAAATCCTACAGTGAACTTTGCACGAACCAAATCCTAGTTTCTAGAAGACCTTTGGTCGTCGCTGTGGTATTGAATGAAAGGTAATTTAATAGGCTTTCGAACAATTTACAATTTGTTGGGTTTGATTTGGTCAGGCTAGTTGAAAAATGGAATTTTGTTAGACCGCTTATCAAAATCCTACAGTGAAGTTTGCACGAACCAAATCCTAGTTTTTAGAAAACCTTTTGTCTTTGCTGTGGTATTGAATGAAAGGTAATTTGATAGGCTTTTGAACAATATACAACTTGTTGGGTTTGATTCGGTCAGGCTAGTTGAAAAATGGAATTTTGTTAGACCACTTATCAAAATCCTACAGTGAACTTTGCACGAACCAAATCCTAGTTTCTAGAAGACCTTTGGTCGTCGCTGTGAAATTGAATGAAAGGTAATTTAAAAGGCTTTTGAACAATATACAATTTGTTGGGTTTGATTCGGTCAGGCTAGTTGAAAAATGGGATTTTGTTAGACCACTTATCAAAATCCTACAGTGAACTTTGCACGAACCAAATCATAAATTTTAGAAGACCTTTGGTCGTCGCTGTGGTATTGAATGAAAGGTAATTTAATAGGCTTTCAAACAATATACAATTTGTTGGGTTTGATTCGGTCAGGCTAGTTGAAAAATGGAATTTTCTTAGACCGCTTATCAAAATCCTACAGTGAACTTTGCACGAACCAAATCCTAGTTTCTAGAAGACCTTTGGTCGACGCTGTGAAATTGAATGAAAGGTAATTTAAAAGGCTTTTGAACAATATACAATTTGTTGGGTTTGATTCGGTCAGGCTAGTTGAAAAATGGGATTTTGTTAGACCACTTATCAAAATCCTACAGTGAACTTTGCACGAACCAAATCCTAGTTTTTAGAAGACCTTTGGTCGTCGCTGTGGTATTGAATGAAAGGTAATTTAATAACCTTTTGAACAATATACAATTTGTTGGGTTTGAATCGGTCAGGCTAGTTGAAAAATGGGATTTTGTTAGACCACTTATCAAAATCCTACAGTGAAATTTGCACGAACCAAATCCTAGTTTTTAGAAAACCTTTTGTCTTTGCTGTGGTATTGAATGAAAGGTAATTTGATAGGCTTTTGAACAATATACAACTTGTTGGGTTTGATTCGGTCAGGCTAGTTGAAAAATGGGATTTTGTTAGACCACTTATCAAAATCCTACAGTGAACTTTGCACGAACCAAATCCTAGTTTTTAGAAGACCTTTGGTCGTGGCTGTGGTATTGAATGAAAGGTAATTTAATAGGCTTTCGAACAATATACAATTTGTTGGGTTTGATTCGGTCAGGCTAGTTGAAAAATGGAATTTTGTTAGACCGCTTATCAAAATCCTACAGTGAACTTTGCACGAACCAAATCCTAGTTTCTAGAAGACCTTTGGTCGGCGCTGTGGTAATGAATGAAAGGTAATTTAATAGGCTTTCGAACAATATACAATTTGTTGGGTTTGATTCGGTCAGGCTAGTTGAAAAATGGGATTTTGTTAGACCACTTATCAAAATCCTACAGTGAACTTTGCACGAACCAAATCCTAGTTTTTAGAAGACCTTTGGTCGTCGCTGTGGCATTGAATGAAAAGAAATTTATTCGGTCAGGCTAGTTGAAAAATGGAATTTTGTTAGACCGCTTATCAAAATCCTACAGTGAACTTTGCACGAACCAAATCCTAGTTTCTAGAAGACCTTTGGTCGTCGCTGTGGTATTGAATAAAAGGTAATTTGATAGGCTTTCGAACAATATACAACTTGTTGGGTTTAATTTGGTCAGGCTAGTTGAAAAATGGAATTTTGTTAGACCGCTTATCAAAATCCTACAGTGAAATTTGCACGAACCAAATCCTAGTTTCTAGAAGACTTTTGGTCGTCGCTGTGGTATTGAATGAAAGGTTATTTAATAGGCTTTCGAACAATATACAATTTGTTGGGTTTGATTCGGTCAGGCTAGTTGAAAAATGGGATTTTGTTAGACCACTTTTCAAAATCCTACAGTGAACTTTGCACGAACCAAATCCTAGTTTTTAGAAGACCTTTATTCGTTTCTAAGGTATTGAATGAAAGGTAATTTAATAGGCTTTCGAACAATATACAATTTGTTGGGTTTGATTCGGTCAGGCTAGTTGAAAAATGGAATTTTGTTAGACCGCTTATCAAAATCCTACAGTGAACTTTGCACGAACCAAATCCTAGTTTCTAGAAGACCTTTGGTCGTCGCTGTGGTATTTAATGAAAGGTAATTTAATAGGCTTTCGAACAATTTACAATTTGTTGGGTTTGATTTGGTCAGGCTAGTTGAAAAATGGAATTTTGTTAGACCGCTTATCAAAATCCTACAGTGAACTTTGCACGAACCAAATCCTAGTTTTTAGAAAACCTTTTGTCTTTGCTGTGGTATTGAATGAAAGGTAATTTGATAGGCTTTTGAACAATATACAACTTGTTGGGTTTGATTCGGTCAGGCTAGTTGAAAAATGGAATTTTGTTAGACCACTTATCAAAATCCTACAGTGAACTTTGCACGAACCAAATCCTAGTTTCTAGAAGACCTTTGGTCGTCGCTGTGAAATTGAATGAAAGGTAATTTAAAAGGCTTTTGAACAATATACAATTTGTTGGGTTTGATTCGGTCAGGCTAGTTGAAAAATGGGATTTTGTTAGACCACTTATCAAAATCCTACAGTGAACTTTGCACGAACCAAATCATAAATTTTAGAAGACCTTTGGTCGTCGCTGTGGTATTGAATGAAAGGTAATTTAATAGGCTTTCAAACAATATACAATTTGTTGGGTTTGATTCGGTCAGGCTAGTTGAAAAATGGAATTTTCTTAGACCGCTTATCAAAATCCTACAGTGAACTTTGCACGAACCAAATCCTAGTTTCTAGAAGACCTTTGGTCGTCGCTGTGAAATTGAATGAAAGGTAATTTAAAAGGCTTTTGAACAATATACAATTTGTTGGGTTTGATTCGGTCAGGCTAGTTGAAAAATGGGATTTTGTTAGACCACTTATCAAAATCCTACAGTGAACTTTGCACGAACCAAATCCTAGTTTTTAGAAGACCTTTGGTCGTCGCTGTGGTATTGAATGAAAGGTAATTTAATAACCTTTTGAACAATATACAATTTGTTGGGTTTGAATCGGTCAGGCTAGTTGAAAAATGGGATTTTGTTAGACCACTTATCAAAATCCTACAGTGAAATTTGCACGAACCAAATCCTAGTTTCTAGAAGACCTTTGGTCGTCGCTGTGGTATTGAATGAAAGGTAATTTAATAGGCTTTCGAACAATTTACAATTTGTTGGGTTTGATTTGGTCAGGCTAGTTGAAAAATGGAATTTTGTTAGACCGCTTATCAAAATCCTACAGTGAACTTTGCACGAACCAAATCCTAGTTTTTAGAAAACCTTTTGTCTTTGCTGTGGTATTGAATGAAAGGTAATTTGATAGGCTTTTGAACAATATACAACTTGTTGGGTTTGATTCGGTCAGGCTAGTTGAAAAATGGGATTTTGTTAGACCACTTATCAAAATCCTACAGTGAACTTTGCACGAACCAAATCCTAGTTTTTAGAAGACCTTTGGTCGTGGCTGTGGTATTGAATGAAAGGTAATTTAATAGGCTTTCGAACAATATACAATTTGTTGGGTTTGATTCGGTCAGGCTAGTTGAAAAATGGAATTTTGTTAGACCGCTTATCAAAATCCTACAGTGAACTTTGCACGAACCAAATCCTAGTTTCTAGAAGACCTTTGGTCGGCGCTGTGGTAATGAATGAAAGGTAATTTAATAGGCTTTCGAACAATATACAATTTGTTGGGTTTGATTCGGTCAGGCTAGTTGAAAAATGGGATTTTGTTAGACCACTTATCAAAATCCTACAGTGAACTTTGCACGAACCAAATCCTAGTTTTTAGAAGACCTTTGGTCGTCGCTGTGGCATTGAATGAAAAGAAATTTATTCGGTCAGGCTAGTTGAAAAATGGAATTTTGTTAGACCGCTTATCAAAATCCTACAGTGAACTTTGCACGAACCAAATCCTAGTTTCTAGAAGACCTTTGGTCGTCGCTGTGAAATTGAATGAAAGGTAATTTAAAAGGCTTTTGAACAATATACAATTTGTTGGGTTTGATTCGGTCAGGCTAGTTGAAAAATGGGATTTTGTTAGACCACTTATCAAAATCCTACAGTGAAATTTGCACGAACCAAATCCTAGTTTTTAGAAGACCTTTGGTCGTCGCTGTGGTATTGAATGAAAGGTAATTTAATAACCTTTTGAACAATATACAATTTGTTGGGTTTGATTCGGTCAGGCTAGTTGAAAAATGGGATTTTGTTAGACCACTTATCAAAATCCTACAGTGAAATTTGCACGAACCAAATCCTAGTTTCTAGAAGACCTTTGGTCGTCGCTGTGGTATTGAATGAAAGGTAATTTAATAGGCTTTCGAACAATTTACAATTTGTTGGGTTTGATTTGGTCAGGCTAGTTGAAAAATGGAATTTTGTTAGACCGCTTATCAAAATCCTACAGTGAACTTTGCACGAACCAAATCCTAGTTTTTAGAAAACCTTTTGTCTTTGCTGTGGTATTGAATGAAAGGTAATTTGATAGGCTTTTGAACAATATACAACTTGTTGGGTTTGATTCGGTCAGGCTAGTTGAAAAATGGAATTTTGTTAGACCGCTTATCAAAATCCTACAGTGAAATTTGCACGAACCAAATCCTAGTTTCTAGAAGACCTTTGGTCGTCGCTGTGAAATTGAATGAAAGGTAATTTAAAAGGCTTTTGAACAATATACAACTTGTTGGGTTTGATTCGGTCAGGCTAGTTGAAAAATGGAATTTTGTTAGACCGCTTATCAAAATCCTACAGTGAACTTTGCACGAACCAAATCCTAGTTTCTAGAAGACCTTTGGTCGTCGCTGTGAAATTGAATGAAAGGTCATTTAAAAGGCTTTTGAACAATATACAATTTGTTGGGTTTGATTCGGTCAGGCTAGTTGAAAAATGGGATTTTGTTAGACCACTTATCAAAATCCTACAGTGAACTTTGCACGAACCAAATCCTAAATTTTAGAAGACCTTTGGTCGTCGCTGTGGTATTGAATGAAAGGTTATTTAATATGCTTTCAAACAATATACAATTTGTTGGGTTTGATTCGGTCAGGCTAGTTGAAAAATGGAATTTTCTTAGACCGCTTATCAAAATCCTACAGTGAACTTTGCACGAACCAAATCCTAGTTTCTAGAAGACCTTTGGTCGTCGCTGTGGTATTGAATAAAAGGTAATTTGATAGGCTTTCGAACAATATACAACTTGTTGGGTTTAATTTGGTCAGGCTAGTTGAAAAATGGAATTTTGTTAGACCGCTTATCAAAATCCTACAGTGAAATTTGCACGAACCAAATCCTAGTTTCTAGAAGACTTTTGGTCGTCGCTGTGGTATTGAATGAAAGGTTATTTAATAGGCTTTCGAACAATATACAATTTGTTGGGTTTGATTCGGTCAGGCTAGTTGAAAAATGGGATTTTGTTAGACCACTTTTCAAAATCCTACAGTGAACTTTGCACGAACCAAATCCTAGTTTTTAGAAGACCTTTGGTCGTCGCTGTGGTATTGAATGAAAGGTAATTTAATAGGCTTTCGAACAATATACAATTTGTTGGGTTTGATTCGGTCAGGCTAGTTGAAAAATGGAATTTTGTTAGACCGCTTATCAAAATCCTACAGTGAACTTTGCACGAACCAAATCCTAGTTTCTAGAAGACCTTTGGTCGTTGCTGTGGTATTGAATGAAAGGTAATTTGATAGGCTTTCGAACAATATACAACTTGTTGGGTTTGATTCGGTCAGGCTAGTTGAAAAATGGGATTTTGTTAGACCACTTATAAAAATCCTACAGTGAACTTTGCACGAACCAAATCCTAGTTTCTAGAAGACTTTTGGTCGTCGCTGTGGTATTGAATGAAAGGTTATTTAATAGGCTTTCGAACAATATACAATTTGTTGGATTTAATTCGGTCAGGCTAGTTGAAAAATGGAATTTTCTTAGACCGCCTATCAAAATCCTACAGTGAACTTTGCACGAACCAAATCCTAGTTTCTAGAAGATCTTTGGTCGTCGCTGTGAAATTGAATGAAAGGTAATTTAAAAGGCTTTTGAACAATATACAATTTGTTGGGTTTGATTCGGTCAGGCTAGTTGAAAAATGGGATTTTGTGAGACCACTTATCAAAATCCTACAGTGAACTTTGCACGAACCAAATCCTAGTTTCTAGAAGACCTTTGGTCGTCGCTAAGGTATTGAATGAAAGGTTATTTAATAGGCTTTCGAACAATATACAATTTGTTGGGTTTGATTCGGTCAGGCTAGTTGAAAAATGGGATTTTGTTAGACCACTTATCAAAATCCTACAGTGAACTTTGCACGAACCAAATCCTAGTTTTTAGAAGACCTTTGGTCGTCGCTATGGTATTGAATGAAAGGATATTTAATAGGCTTTCGAAAAATATACAATTTGTTGGGTTTGATTCGGTCAGGCTAGTTGAAAAATGGAATTTTGTTAGACCGCTTATCAAAATCCTACAGTGAACTTTGCACGAACCAAATCCTAGTTTTTAGAAGACCTTTGGTAGTCGCTAAGGTATTGAATGAAAGGTAATTTGATAGGCTTTCGAACAATATACAACTTGTTGGGTTTGATTCGGTCAGGCTAGTTGAAAAATGGGATTTTGTTAGACCACTTATAAAAATCCTACAGTGAACTTTGCACGAACGAAATCCTAGTTTCTAGAAGACGTTTGCTCGTCGCTGTGGTATTGAATGAAAAGTAATTTAATAGGCTTTCGAACAATATACAATTTTTTGGGTTTAATTCGGTCAAGCTAGTTGAAAAATGGAATTTTGTTAGACCGCTTATCAAAATCCTACAGTGAACTTTGCACGAACCAAATCCTAGTTTCTAGAAGACCTTTGGTCGTCGCTAAGGTATTGAATGAAAGGTTATTTAATAGGCTTTCGAACAATATACAATTTGTTGGGTTTGATTCGGTCAGGCTAGTTGAAAAATGGGATTTTGTTAGACCACTTATCAAAATCCTACAGTGAACTTTGCACGAACCAAATCCTAGTTTTTAGAAGACCTTTGGTCGTCGCTGTGGTATTGAATGAAAGGATATTTAATAGGCTTTCGAAAAATATACAATTTGTTGGGTTTGATTCGGTCAGGCTAGTTGAAAAATGGAATTTTGTTAGACCGCTTATCAAAATCCTACAGTGAACTTTGCACGAACCAAATCCTAGTTTTTAGAAGACCTTTGGTAGTCGCTAAGGTATTGAATGAAAGGTAATTTGATAGGCTTTCGAACAATATACAACTTGTTGGGTTTGATTCGGTCAGGCTAGTTGAAAAATGGGATTTTGTTAGACCACTTATAAAAATCCTACAGTGAACTTTGCACGAACGAAATCCTAGTTTCTAGAAGACGTTTGGTCGTCGCTGTGGTATTGAATGAAAAGTAATTTAATAGGCTTTCGAACAATATACAATTTTTTGGGTTTAATTCGGTCAAGCTAGTTGAAAAATGGAATTTTGTTAGACCGCTTATCAAAATCCTACAGTGAACTTTGCACGAACCAAATCCTAGTTTCTAGAAGACCTTTGGTCGTCGCTGTGAAATTGAATGAAAGGTAATTTAAAAGGCTTTTGAACAATATACAATTTGTTGGGTTCGATTCGGTCAGGCTAGTTGAAAAATGGGATTTTGTTAGACCACTTATCAAAATCCTAAAGTGAACTTTGCACGAACCAAATCCTAGTTTTTAGAAGACCTTTGGTCGTCGCTGTGGTATTGAATGAAAGGTAATTTAATAACCTTTTGAACAATATACAATTTGTTGGGTTTGATTCGGTCAGGCTAGTTGAAAAATGGGATTTTGTTAGACCACTTATCAAAATCCTACAGTGAAATTTGCACGAACCAAATCCTAGTTTCTAGAAGACCTTTGGTCGTCGCTGTGGTATTGAATGAAATGTAATTTAATAAACTTTCAAACAATTTACAATTTGTTGGGTTTGATTTGGTCAGGCTAGTTGAAAAATGGAATTTTGTTAGACCGCTTATCAAAATCCTACAGTGAACTTTGCACGAACCAAATCCTAGTTTTTAGAAAACCTTTTGTCTTTGCTGTGGTATTGAATGAAAGGTAATTTGATAGGCTTTTGAACAATATACAACTTGTTGGGTTTGATTCGGTCAGGCTAGTTGAAAAAAGGAATTTTGTTAGACCGCTTATCAAAATCCTACAGTGAAATTTGCACGAACCAAATCCTAGTTTCTAGAAGACCTTTGGTCGTCGCTGTGGTATTGAATGAAAGGTAATTTGATAGGCTTTCGAACAATATACAACTTGTTGGGTTTAATTCGGTCAGGCTAGTTGAAAAATGGGATTTTGTTAGACCACTTATCAAAATCCTACAGTGAACTTTGCACGAACCAAATCCTAGTTTTTAGATTACCATTGGTCGTCGCTGTGGTATTGAATGAAAGGTTATTTAATAAACTTTCGAACAATATACAATTTGTTGGGTTTGATTCGGTCAGGCTAGTTGAAAAATGGAATTTTGTTAGACCGCTTATCAAAATCCTACAGTGAACTTTGCACGAACCAAATCCTAGTTTCTAGAAGACCTTTGGTCGTTGCTGTGGTATTGAATGAAAGGTAATTTGATAGGCTTTCGAACAATATACAACTTGTTGGGTTTGATTCGGTCAGGCTAGTTGAAAAATGGAATTTTGTTAGACCGCTTATCAAAATCCTACAGTGAACTTTGCACGAACCAAATCCTAGTTTTTAGAAGACCTTTGGTCGTCGCTGTGGTATTGAATGAAAGGTAATTTAATATCCTTTTGAACAATATACAATTTGTTGGGTTTGAATCGGTCAGGCTAGTTGAAAAATGGGATTTTGTTAGACCACTTATCAAAATCCTACAGTGAAATTTGCACGAACCAAATCCTAGTTTCTAGAAGACCTTTGGTCGTCGCTGTGGTATTGAATGAAATATAATTTAATAGGCTTTCGAACAATTTACAATTTGTTGGGTTTGATTTGGTCAGGCTAGTTGAAAAATGGAATTTTGTTAGACCGCTTATCAAAATCCTACAGTGAACTTTGCACGAACCAAATCCTAGTTTTTAGAAAACCTTTTGTCTTTGCTGTGGTATTGAATGAAAGGTAATTTGATAGGCTTTTGAACAATATACAACTTGTTGGGTTTGATTCGGTCAGGCTAGTTGAAAAATGGGATTTTGTTAGACCACTTATCAAAATCCTACAGTGAACTTTGCACGAACCAAATCCTAGTTTTTAGAAGACCTTTGGTCGTGGCTGTGGTATTGAATGAAAGGTAATTTAATAGGCTTTCGAACAATATACAATTTGTTGGGTTTGATTCGGTCAGGCTAGTTGAAAAATGGAATTTTGTTAGACCGCTTATCAAAATCCTACAGTGAACTTTGCACGAACCAAATCCTAGTTTCTAGAAGACCTTTGGTCGGCGCTGTGGTAATGAATGAAAGGTAATTTAATAGGCTTTCGAACAATATACAATTTGTTGGGTTTGATTCGGTCAGGCTAGTTGAAAAATGGGATTTTGTTAGACCACTTATCAAAATCCTACAGTGAACTTTGCACGAACCAAATCCTAGTTTTTAGAAGACCTTTGGTCGTCGCTGTGGCATTGAATGAAAAGAAATTTATTCGGTCAGGCTAGTTGAAAAATGGAATTTTGTTAGACCGCTTATCAAAATCCTACAGTGAACTTTGCACGAACCAAATCCTAGTTTCTAGAAGACCTTTGGTCGTCGCTGTGAAATTGAATGAAAGGTAATTTAAAAGGCTTTTGAACAATATACAATTTGTTGGGTTTGATTCGGTCAGGCTAGTTGAAAAATGGGATTTTGTTAGACCACTTATCAAAATCCTACAGTGAAATTTGCACGAACCAAATCCTAATTTTTAGAAGACCTTTGGTCGTCGCTGTGGTATTGAATGAAAGGTAATTTAATAACCTTTTGAACAATATACAATTTGTTGGGTTTGATTCGGTCAGGCTAGTTGAAAAATGGGATTTTGTTAGACCACTTATCAAAATCCTACAGTGAAATTTGCACGAACCAAATCCTAGTTTCTAGAAGACCTTTGGTCGTCGCTGTGGTATTGAATGAAAGGTAATTTAATAGGCTTTCGAACAATTTACAATTTGTTGGGTTTGATTTGGTCAGGCTAGTTGAAAAATGGAATTTTGTTAGACCCCTTATCAAAATCCTACAGTGAACTTTGCACGAACCAAATCCTAGTTTTTAGAAAACCTTTTGTCTTTGCTGTGGTATTGAATGAAAGGTAATTTGATAGGCTTTTGAACAATATACAACTTGTTGGGTTTGATTCGGTCAGGCTAGTTGAAAAATGGAATTTTGTTAGACCGCTTATCAAAATCCTACAGTGAAATTTGCACGAACCAAATCCTAGTTTCTAGAAGACCTTTGGTCGTCGCTGTGAAATTGAATGAAAGGTAATTTAAAAGGCTTTTGAACAATATACAATTTGTTGGGTTTGATTCGGTCAGGCTAGTTGAAAAATGGGATTTTGTTAGACCACTTATCAAAATCCTACAGTGAACTTTGCACGAACCAAATCATAAATTTTAGAAGACTTTTGGTCGTCGCTGTGGTATTGAATGAAAGGTAATTTAATAGGCTTTCAAACAATATACAATTTGTTGGGTTTGATTCGGTCAGGCTAGTTGAAAAATGGAATTTTCTTAGACCGCTTATCAAAATCCTACAGTGAACTTTGCACGAACCAAATCCTAGTTTCTAGAAGACCTTTGGTCGTCGCTGTGGAACTGAATGAAAGGTAATTTAATAGGCTTTCGAACAATATACAACTTGTTGGGTTTGATTCGGTCAGGCTAGTTGAAAAATGGGATTTTGTTAGACCACTTATCAAAATCCTACAGTGAACTTTGCACGAACCAAATCCTTGTTTTTAGAAGACCTTTGGTCGTCGCTGTGATATTTAATGAAAGGTAATTTAATAGGCTTTCGAACAATATACAATTTGTTGGGTTTGATTCGGTCAGGCTAGTTGAAAAATGGAATTTTGTTAGACCGCTTATCAAAATCCTACAGTGAACTTTGCACGAACCAAATCCTAGTTTTTAGAAGACCTTTGGACGTCGCTGTGAAATTGAATGAAAGGTAATTTAAAAGGCTTTTGAACAATATACAATTTGTTGGGTTTGATTCGGTCAGGCTAGTTGAAAAATGGAATTTTGTAAGACCGCTTATCAAAATCCTACAGTGAACTTTGCACGAACCAAATCCTAGTTTCTAGAAGACCTTTGGTCGTCGCTGTGAAATTGAATGAAAGGTAATTTAAAAGGCTTTTGAACAATATACAATTTGTTGGGTTTGATTCGGTCAGGCTAGTTGAAAAATGGGATTTTGTTAGACCGCTTATCAAAATCCTACAGTGAACTTTGCACGAACCAAATCCTAGTTTCTAGAAGACCTTTGGTCGTCGCTGTGGTATTGAATGAAAGTTAATTTGATAGGCTTTCGAACAATATACAACTTGTTGGGTTTGATTCGGTCAGGCTAGTTGAAAAATGGGATTTTGTTAGACCACTTATCAAAATCCTACAGTGAACTTTGCACGAACCAAATCCTAGTTTTTAGAAGACCTTTATTCGTTTCTAAGGTATTGAATGAAAGGTAATTTAATAGGCTTTCGAACAATATACAATTTGTTGGGTTTGATTCGGTCAGGCTAGTTGAAAAATGGAATTTTGTTAGACCGCTTATCAAAATCCTACAGTGAACTTTGCACGAACCAAATCCTAGTTTCTAGAAGACTTTTGGTCGTCGCTGTGGTATTGAATGAAAGGTAATTTAATAGGCTTTCGAGCAATATACAATTTGTTGGGTTTAATTCGGTCAGGCTAGTTGAAAAATGGAATTTTGTTAGACCGCTTATCAAAATCCTACAGTGAACTTTGCACGAACCAAATCCTAGTTTCTAGAAGATCTTTGGTCGTCGCTGTGAAATTGAATGAAAGGTAATTTAAAAGGCTCTTGAACAATATACAATTTGTTGGGTTTGATTCGGTCAGGCTAGTTGAAAAATGGGATTTTGTTAGACCACTTATCAAAATCCTACAGTGAACTTTGCACGAACCAAATCCTAGTTTTTAGAAGACCTTTATTCGTTTCTGTGGTATTGAATGAAAGGTAATTTAATAGGCTTTCGAACAATATACAATTTGTTGGGTTTGATTCGGTCAGGCTAGTTGAAAAATGGGATTTTGTTAGACCACTTATCAAAATCCTACAGTGAACTTTGCACGAACCAAATCCTAAATTTTAGAAGACCTTTGGTCGTCGCTGTGGTATTGGAAAGGTAATTTAATAGGCTTTCGAACAATATACAATTTGTTGGGTTTGATTCGGTCAGGCTAGTTGAAAAATGGAATTTTGTTAGACCGCTTATCAAAATCCTACAGTGAAATTTGCACGAACCAAATCCTAGTTTCTAGAAGACCTTTGGTCGGCGCTGTGGTATTGAATGAAAGGTAATTTAATAGGCTTTCGAACAATATACAATTTGTTGGGTTTGATTCGGTCAGGCTAGTTGAAAAATGGGATTTTGTTAGACCACTTATCAAAATCCTACAGTGAACTTTGCACGAACCAAATCCTAGTTTTTAGAAGACCTTTGGTCGTCGCTGTGGCATTGAATGAAAGGAAATTTATTCGGTCAGGCTAGTTGGAAAATGGAATTTTGTTAGACCACTTATCAAAATCCTACAGTGAACTTTGCACGAACCAAATCCTAGTTTTTAGAAGACCTTCGGTCGTCGCTGTGGTATTGAATGAAAGGTAATTTAATAACCTTTTGAACAATATACAATTTGTTGGGTTTGATTCGGTCAGGCTAGTTGAAAAATGGGATTTTGTTAGACCACTTATCAAAATCCTACAGTGAAATTTGCACGAACCAAATCCTAGTTTCTAGAAGACCTTTGGTCGTCGCTGTGGTATTGAATGAAAGGTAATTTAATAGGCTTTCGAACAATTTACAATTTGTTGGGTTTGATTTGGTCAGGCTAGTTGAAAAATGGAATTTTGTTAGACCGCTTATCAAAATCCTACAGTGAACTTTGCACGAACCAAATCCTAGTTTTTAGAAAACCTTTTGTCTTTGCTGTGGTATTGAATGAAAGGTAATTTGATAGGCTTTTGAACAATATACAACTTGTTGGGTTTGATTCGGTCAGGCTAGTTGAAAAATGGAATTTTGTTAGACCGCTTATCAAAATCCTACAGTGAACTTTGCACGAACCAAATCCTAGTTTCTAGAAGACCTTTGGTCGTCGCTGTGAAATTGAATGAAAGGTAATTTAAAAGGCTTTTGAACAATATACAATTTGTTGGGTTTGATTCGGTCAGGCTAGTTGAAAAATGGGATTTTGTTAGACCACTTATCAAAATCCTACAGTGAACTTTGCACGAACCAAATCATAAATTTTAGAAGACCTTTGGTCGTCGCTGTGGTATTGAATGAAAGGTAATTTAATAGGCTTTCAAACAATATACAATTTGTTGGGTTTGATTCGGTCAGGCTAGTTGAAAAATGGAATTTTCTTAGACCGCTTATCAAAATCCTACAGTGAACTTTGCACGAACCAAATCCTAGTTTCTAGAAGACCTTTGGTCGTCGCTGTGAAATTGAATGAAAGGTAATTTAAAAGGCTTTTGAACAATATACAATTTGTTGGGTTTGATTCGGTCAGGCTAGTTGAAAAATGGGATTTTGTTAGACCACTTATCAAAATCCTACAGTGAACTTTGCACGAACCAAATCCTAGTTTTTAGAAGACCTTTGGTCGTCGCTGTGGTATTGAATGAAAGGTAATTTTATAACCTTTTGAACAATATACAATTTGTTGGGTTTGAATCGGTCAGGCTAGTTGAAAAATGGGATTTTGTTAGACCACTTATCAAAATCCTACAGTGAAATTTGCACGAACCAAATCCTAGTTTCTAGAAGACCTTTGGTCGTCGCTGTGGTATTGAATGAAAGGTAATTTAATAGGCTTTCGAACAATTTACAATTTGTTGGGTTTGATTTGGTCAGGCTAGTTGAAAAATGGAATTTTGTTAGACCGCTTATCAAAATCCTACAGTGAACTTTGCACGAACCAAATCCTAGTTTTTAGAAAACCTTTTGTCTTTGCTGTGGTATTGAATGAAAGGTAATTTGATAGGCTTTTGAACAATATACAACTTGTTGGGTTTGATTCGGTCAGGCTAGTTGAAAAATGGGATTTTGTTAGACCACTTATCAAAATCCTACAGTGAACTTTGCACGAACCAAATCCTAGTTTTTAGAAGACCTTTGGTCGTGGCTGTGGTATTGAATGAAAGGTAATTTAATAGGCTTTCGAACAATATACAATTTGTTGGGTTTGATTCGGTCAGGCTAGTTGAAAAATGGAATTTTGTTAGACCGCTTATCAAAATCCTACAGTGAACTTTGCACGAACCAAATCCTAGTTTCTAGAAGACCTTTGGTCGGCGCTGTGGTAATGAATGAAAGGTAATTTAATAGGCTTTCGAACAATATACAATTTGTTGGGTTTGATTCGGTCAGGCTAGTTGAAAAATGGGATTTTGTTAGACCACTTATCAAAATCCTACAGTGAACTTTGCACGAACCAAATCCTAGTTTTTAGAAGACCTTTGGTCGTCGCTGTGGCATTGAATGAAAAGAAATTTATTCGGTCAGGCTAGTTGAAAAATGGAATTTTGTTAGACCGCTTATCAAAATCCTACAGTGAACTTTGCACGAACCAAATCCTAGTTTCTAGAAGACCTTTGGTCGTCGCTGTGAAATTGAATGAAAGGTAATTTAAAAGGCTTTTGAACAATATACAATTTGTTGGGTTTGATTCGGTCAGGCTAGTTGAAAAATGGGATTTTGTTAGACCACTTATCAAAATCCTACAGTGAACTTTGCACGAACCAAATCCTAGTTTTTAGAAGACCTTTGGTCGTCGCTGTGGTATTGAATGAAAGGTAATTTAATAACCTTTTGAACAATATACAATTTGTTGGGTTTGATTCGGTCAGGCTAGTTGAAAAATGGGATTTTGTTAGACCACTTATCAAAATCCTACAGTGAAATTTGCACGAACCAAATCCTAGTTTCTAGAAGACCTTTGGTCGTCGCTGTGGTATTGAATGAAAGGTAATTTAATAGGCTTTCGAACAATTTACAATTTGTTGGGTTTGATTTGGTCAGGCTAGTTGAAAAATGGAATTTTGTTAGACCGCTTATCAAAATCCTACAGTGAACTTTGCACGAACCAAATCCTAGTTTTTAGAAAACCTTTTGTCTTTGCTGTGGTATTGAATGAAAGGTAATTTGATAGGCTTTTGAACAATATACAACTTGTTGGGTTTGATTCGGTCAGGCTAGTTGAAAAATGGAATTTTGTTAGACCGCTTATCAAAATCCTACAGTGAAATTTGCACGAACCAAATCCTAGTTTCTAGAAGACCTTTGGTCGTCGCTGTGAAATTGAATGAAAGGTAATTTAAAAGGCTTTTGAACAATATACAATTTGTTGGGTTTGATTCGGTCAGGCTAGTTGAAAAATGGGATTTTGTTAGACCGCTTATCAAAATCCTACAGTGAACTTTGCACGAACCAAATCCTAGTTTTTAGAAAACCTTTTGTCTTTGCTGTGGTATTGAATGAAAGGTAATTTGATAGGCTTTTGAACAATATACAACTTGTTGGGTTTGATTCGGTCAGGCTAGTTGAAAAATGGGATTTTGTTAGACCACTTATCAAAATCCTACAGTGAACTTTGCACGAACCAAATCCTAAATTTTAGAAGACCTTTGGTCGTCGCTGTGGTATTGGAAAGGTAATTTAATAGGCTTTCGAACAATATACAATTTGTTGGGTTTGATTCGGTCAGGCTAGTTGAAAAATGGAATTTTGTTAGACCGCTTATCAAAATCCTACAGTGAAATTTGCACGAACCAAATCCTAGTTTCTAGAAGACCTTTGGTCGGCGCTGTGGTATTGAATGAAAGGTAATTTAATAGGCTTTCGAACAATATACAATTTGTTGGGTTTGATTCGGTCAGGCTAGTTGAAAAATGGGATTTTGTTAGACCACTTATCAAAATCCTACAGTGAACTTTGCACGAACCAAATCCTAGTTTTTAGAAGACCTTTGGTCGTCGCTGTGGCATTGAATGAAAGGAAATTTATTCGGTCAGGCTAGTTGAAAAATGGAATTTTGTTAGACCGCTTATCAAAATCCTACAGTGAACTTTGCACGAACCAAATCCTAGTTTCTAGAAGACCTTTGGTCGTCGCTGTGGTATTGAATGAAAGGTAATTTAATAGGCTTTCGAACAATTTACAATTTGTTGGGTTTGATTTGGTCAGGCTAGTTGAAAAATGGAATTTTGTTAGACCGCTTATCAAAATCCTACAGTGAACTTTGCACGAACCAAATCCTAGTTTTTAGAAAACCTTTTGTCTTTGCTGTGGTATTGAATGAAAGGTAATTTGATAGGCTTTTGAACAATATACAACTTGTTGGGTTTGATTCGGTCAGGCTAGTTGAAAAATGGAATTTTGTTAGACCGCTTATCAAAATCCTACAGTGAAATTTGCACGAACCAAATCCTAGTTTCTAGAAGACCTTTGGTCGTCGCTGTGAAATTGAATGAAAGGTAATTTAAAAGGCTTTTGAACAATATACAATTTGTTGGGTTTGATTCGGTCAGGCTAGTTGAAAAATGGGATTTTGTTAGACCGCTTATCAAAATCCTACAGTGAACTTTGCACGAACCAAATCCTAGTTTTTAGAAAACCTTTTGTCTTTGCTGTGGTATTGAATGAAAGGTAATTTGATAGGCTTTTGAACAATATACAACTTGTTGGGTTTGATTCGGTCAGGCTAGTTGAAAAATGGGATTTTGTTAGACCACTTATCAAAATCCTACAGTGAACTTTGCACGAACCAAATCCTAAATTTTAGAAGACCTTTGGTCGTCGCTGTGGTATTGGAAAGGTAATTTAATAGGCTTTCGAACAATATACAATTTGTTGGGTTTGATTCGGTCAGGCTAGTTGAAAAATGGAATTTTGTTAGACCGCTTATCAAAATCCTACAGTGAAATTTGCACGAACCAAATCCTAGTTTCTAGAAGACCTTTGGTCGGCGCTGTGGTATTGAATGAAAGGTAATTTAATAGGCTTTCGAACAATATACAATTTGTTGGGTTTGATTCGGTCAGGCTAGTTGAAAAATGGGATTTTGTTAGACCACTTATCAAAATCCTACAGTGAACTTTGCACGAACCAAATCCTAGTTTTTAGAAGACCTTTGGTCGTCGCTGTGGCATTGAATGAAAGGAAATTTATTCGGTCAGGCTAGTTGAAAAATGGAATTTTGTTAGACCGCTTATCAAAATCCTACAGTGAACTTTGCACGAACCAAATCCTAGTTTTTAGAAGACCTTTGGTCGTGGCTGTGGTATTGAATGAAAGGTAATTTAATAGGCTTTCGACCAATATACAATTTGTTGGGTTTGATTCGGTCAGGCTAGTTGAAAAATGGAATTTTGTTAGACCGCTTATCAAAATCCTACAGTGAACTTTGCACGAACCAAATCCTAGTTTTTAGAAAACCTTTTGTCTTTGCTGTGGTATTGAATGAAAGGTAATTTGATAGGCTTTTGAACAATATACAACTTGTTGGGTTTGATTCGGTCAGGCTAGTTGAAAAATGGGATTTTGTTAGACCACTTATCAAAATCCTACAGTGAACTTTGCACGAACCAAATCCTAAATTTTAGAAGACCTTTGGTCGTCGCTGTGGTATTGGAAAGGTAATTTAATAGGCTTTCGAACAATATACAATTTGTTGGGTTTGATTCGGTCAGGCTAGTTGAAAAATGGAATTTTGTTAGACCGCTTATCAAAATCCTACAGTGAACTTTGCACGAACCAAATCCTAGTTTCTAGAAGACCTTTGGTCGTCGCTGTGAAATTGAATGAAAGGTAATTTAAAAGGCTTTTGAACAATATACAATTTGTTGGGTTTGATTCGGTCAGGCTAGTTGAAAAATGGGATTTTGTTAGACCACTTATCAAAATCCTGAAGTGAACTTTGCACGAACCAAATCCTAGTTTTTAGAAGGCCTTTGGTCGTCGCTGTGGTATTGAATGAAAGGTAATTTTATAACCTTTTGAACAATATACAATTTGTTGGGTTTGAATCGGTCAGGCTAGTTGAAAAATGGGATTTTGTTAGACCACTTATCAAAATCCTACAGTGAAATTTGCACGAACCAAATCCTAGTTTCTAGAAGACCTTTGGTCGTCGCTGTGGTATTGAATGAAAGGTAATTTAATAGGCTTTCGAACAATTTACAATTTGTTGGGTTTGATTTGGTCAGGCTAGTTGAAAAATGGAATTTTGTTAGACCGCTTATCAAAATCCTACAGTGAACTTTGCACGAACCAAATCCTAGTTTTTAGAAAACCTTTTGTCTTTGCTGTGGTATTGAATGAAAGGTAATTTGATAGGCTTTTGAACAATATACAACTTGTTGGGTTTGATTCGGTCAGGCTAGTTGAAAAATGGGATTTTGTTAGACCACTTATCAAAATCCTACAGTGAACTTTGCACGAACCAAATCCTAGTTTTTAGAAGACCTTTGGTCGTGGCTGTGGTATTGAATGAAAGGTAATTTAATAGGCTTTCAAACAATATACAATTTGTTGGGTTTGATTTGGTCAGGCTAGTTGAAAAATGGAATTTTGTTAGACCGCTTATCAAAATCCTACAGTGAACTTTGCACGAACCAAATCCTAGTTTCTAGAAGACCTTTGGTCGGCGCTGTGGTAATGAATGAAAGGTAATTTAATAGGCTTTCGAACAATATACAATTTGTTGGGTTTGATTCGGTCAGGCTAGTTGAAAAATGGGATTTTGTTAGACCACTTATCAAAATCCTACAGTGAACTTTGCACGAACCAAATCCTAGTTTTTAGAAGACCTTTGGTCGTCGCTGTGGCATTGAATGAAAAGAAATTTATTCGGTCAGGCTAGTTGAAAAATGGAATTTTGTTAGACCGCTTATCAAAATCCTACAGTGAACTTTGCACGAACCAAATCCTAGTTTCTAGAAGACCTTTGGTCGTCGCTGTGAAATTGAATGAAAGGTAATTTAAAAGGCTTTTGAACAATATACAATTTGTTGGGTTTGATTCGGTCAGGCTAGTTGAAAAATGGGATTTTGTTAGACCACTTATCAAAATCCTACAGTGAACTTTGCACGAACCAAATCCTAGTTTTTAGAAGACCTTTGGTCGTCGCTGTGGTATTGAATGAAAGGTAATTTAATAACCTTTTGAACAATATACAATTTGTTGGGTTTGATTCGGTCAGGCTAGTTGAAAAATGGGATTTTGTTAGACCACTTATCAAAATCCTACAGTGAAATTTGCACGAACCAAATCCTAGTTTCTAGAAGACCTTTGGTCGTCGCTGTGGTATTGAATGAAAGGTAATTTAATAGGCTTTCGAACAATATACAATTTGTTGGGTTTGATTTGGTCAGGCTAGTTGAAAAATGGAATTTTGTTAGACCGCTTATCAAAATCCTACAGTGAACTTTGCACGAACCAAATCCTAGTTTTTAGAAAACCTTTTGTCTTTGCTGTGGTATTGAATGAAAGGTAATTTGATAGGCTTTTGAACAATATACAACTTGTTGGGTTTGATTCGGTCAGGCTAGTTGAAAAATGGAATTTTGTTAGACCGCTTATCAAAATCCTACAGTGAAATTTGCACGAACCAAATCCTAGTTTCTAGAAGACCTTTGGTCGTCGCTGTGAAATTGAATGAAAGGTAATTTAAAAGGCTTTTGAACAATATACAATTTGTTGGGTTTGATTCGGTCAGGCTAGTTGAAAAATGGGATTTTGTTAGACCACTTATCAAAATCCTACAGTGAACTTTGCACGAACCAAATCATAAATTTTAGAAGACCTTTGGTCGTCGCTGTGGTATTGAATGAAAGGTAATTTAATAGGCTTTCAAACAATATACAATTTGTTGGGTTTGATTCGGTCAGGCTAGTTGAAAAATGGAATTTTCTTAGACCGCTTATCAAAATCCTACAGTGAACTTTGCACGAACCAAATCCTAGTTTCTAGAAGACCTTTGGTCGTCGCTGTGGAACTGAATGAAAGGTAATTTAATAGGCTTTCGAACAATATACAACTTGTTGGGTTTGATTCGGTCAGGCTAGTTGAAAAATGGGATTTTGTTAGACCACTTATCAAAATCCTACAGTGAACTTTGCACGAACCAAATCCTTGTTTCTAGAAGACCTTTGGTCGTCGCTGTGATATTTAATGAAAGGTAATTTAATAGGCTTTCGAACAATATACAATTTGTTGGGTTTGATTCGGTCAGGCTAGTTGAAAAATGGAATTTTGTTAGACCGCTTATCAAAATCCTACAGTGAACTTTGCACGAACCAAATCCTAGTTTCTAGAAGACCTTTGGACGTCGCTGTGAAATTGAATGAAAGGTAATTTAAAAGGCTTTTGAACAATATACAATTTGTTGGGTTTGATTCGGTCAGGCTAGTTGAAAAATGGGATTTTGTTAGACCACTTATCAAAATCCTACAGTGAACTTTGCACGAACCAAATCCTAGTTTCTAGAAGAACTTTGGTCGGCGCTGTGGTATTGAATGAAAGGTAATTTAATAGGCTTTTGAACAATATACAATTTGTTGGGTTTGATTCGGTCAGGCTAGTTGAAAAATGGGATTTTGTTAGACCACTTATCAAAATCCTACAGTGAATTTTGCACGAACCAAATCCTAGTTTCTAGAAGACCTTTGGTCGTCACTGTGGTATTGAATGAAAGGTAATTTAGCAGGCTTTTGAACAATTTACAACTTGTTGGGTTTGATTCGGTCAGGCTAGTTGAAAAATGGGATTTTGTTAGACCACTTATCAAAATCCTACAGTGAACTTTGCACGAACCAAATCCTAGTTTTTAGAAGACCTTTGGTCGTCGCTGTGGTATTGAATGAAAGGTTATTTAATAGGCTTTTGAACAATATACAATTTGTTGGGTTTAATTCGGTCAGGCTAGTTGAAAAATGGAATTTTGTTAGACCGCTTATCAAAATCCTACAGTGAACTTTGCACGAACCAAATCCTAGTTTCTAGAAGACCTTTGGTCGTCACTGTGGTATTGAATGAAAGGTAATTTAATAGGTTTTCGAATAATTTACAATTTTTTTGGGTTTGATTCGGTCAGGCTTGTTGAAAAATGGGATTTTGTTAGACCACTTATCAAAATCCTACAGTGAACTTTGCACGAATCAAATCCTAGTTTCTAGAAGACCTTTGGTCGTCGCTGTGGTATTGAATGAAAGGTAATTTAATAGGCTTTTGAACAATATACAATTTGTTGGGTTTGATTCGGTCAGGCTAGTTGAAAAATGGAATTTTGTTAGACCGCTTATCAAAATCCTACAGTGAAATTTGCACGAACCAAATCCTAGTTTCTAGAAGACCTTTGGTCGTCGCTGTGGAATTGAATGAAAGGTTATTTAATTGGCTTTCGAACAATATACAATTTGTTGGGTTTGATTCGGTCAGGCTAGTTGAAAAATGGAATTTTGTTAGACCGCTTATCAAAATCCTACAGTGAACTTTGCACGAACCAAATCTTAGTTTCTAGAAGACCTTTGGTCGTGGCTGTGGTATTGAATGAAAGGTAATTTAATAGGCTTTCGAACAATATACAATTTGTTGGGTTTGATTCGGTCAGGCTAGTTGAAAAATGGGATTTTGTTAGACCACTTATCAAAATCCTACAGTGAACTTTGCACGAACCAAATCCTAGTTTTTAGAAGACCTTTGGTCGTCGCTGTGGTATTGAATGAAAGGTAATTTAATAGGCTTTTGAACAATATACAATTTGTTGGGTTTAATTCGGTCAGGCTAGTTGAAAAATGGAATTTTGTTAGACCGCTTATCAAAATCCTACAGTGAACTTTGCACGAACCAAATCCTAGTTTCTAGAAGACCTTTGGTCGTCGCTGTGAAATTGAATGAAAGGTAATTTAAAAGGCTTTTGAACAATATACAATTTGTTGGGTTTGATTCGGTCAGGCTAGTTGAAAAATGGGATTTTGTTAGACCACTTATCAAAATCCTACAGTGAACTTTGCACGAACCAAATCCTAGTTTTTAGAAGACCTTTGGTCGTCGCTGTGGTATTGAGTGAAAGGTAATTTAATAACCTTTTGAACAATATACAATTTGTTGGGTTTGAATCGGTCAGGCTAGTTGAAAAATGGGATTTTGTTAGACCACTTATCAAAATCCTACAGTGAAATTTGCACGAACCAAATCCTAGTTTCTAGAAGACCTTTGGTCGTCGCTGTGGTATTGAATGAAAGGTAATTTAATAGGCTTTCGAACAATTTACAATTTGTTGGGTTTGATTTGGTCAGGCTAGTTGAAAAATGGAATTTTGTTAGACCGCTTATCAAAATCCTACAGTGAACTTTGCACGAACCAAATCCTAGTTTTTAGAAAACCTTTTGTCTTTGCTGTGGTATTGAATGAAAGGTAATTTGATAGGCTTTTGAACAATATACAACTTGTTGGGTTTGATTCGGTCAGGCTAGTTGAAAAATGGAATTTTGTTAGACCACTTATCAAAATCCTACAGTGAACTTTGCACGAACCAAATCCTAGTTTCTAGAAGACCTTTGGTCGTCGCTGTGAAATTGAATGAAAGGTAATTTAAAAGGCTTTTGAACAATATACAATTTGTTGGGTTTGATTCGGTCAGGCTAGTTGAAAAATGGGATTTTGTTAGACCACTTATCAAAATCCTACAGTGAACTTTGCACGAACCAAATCATAAATTTTAGAAGACCTTTGGTCGTCGCTGTGGTATTGAATGAAAGGTAATTTAATAGGCTTTCAAACAATATACAATTTGTTGGGTTTGATTCGGTCAGGCTAGTTGAAAAATGGAATTTTCTTAGACCGCTTATCAAAATCCTACAGTGAACTTTGCACGAACCAAATCCTAGTTTCTAGAAGACCTTTGGTCGTCGCTGTGAAATTGAATGAAAGGTAATTTAAAAGGCTTTTGAACAATATACAATTTGTTGGGTTTGATTCGGTCAGGCTAGTTGAAAAATGGGATTTTGTTAGACCACTTATCAAAATCCTACAGTGAACTTTGCACGAACCAAATCCTAGTTTTTAGAAGACCTTTGGTCGTCGCTATGGTATTGAATGAAAGGTAATTTAATAACCTTTTGAACAATATACAATTTGTTGGGTTTGAATCGGTCAGGCTAGTTGAAAAATGGGATTTTGTTAGACCACTTATCAAAATCCTACAGTGAAATTTGCACGAACCAAATCCTAGTTTCTAGAAGACCTTTGGTCGTCGCTGTGGTATTGAATGAAAGGTAATTTAATAAACTTTCGAACAATTTACAATTTGTTGGGTTTGATTTGGTCAGGCTAGTTGAAAAATGGAATTTTGTTAGACCGCTTATCAAAATCCTACAGTGAACTTTGCACGAACCAAATCCTAGTTTTTAGAAAACCTTTTGTCTTTGCTGTGGTATTGAATGAAAGGTAATTTGATAGGCTTTTGAACAATATACAACTTGTTGGGTTTGATTCGGTCAGGCTAGTTGAAAAATGGGATTTTGTTAGACCACTTATCAAAATCCTACAGTGAACTTTGCACGAACCAAATCCTAGTTTTTAGAAGACCTTTGGTCGTGGCTGTGGTATTGAATGAAAGGTAATTTAATAGGCTTTCGAACAATATACAATTTGTTGGGTTTGATTCGGTCAGGCTAGTTGAAAAATGGAATTTTGTTAGACCGCTTATCAAAATCCTACAGTGAACTTTGCACGAACCAAATCCTAGTTTCTAGAAGACCTTTGGTCGGCGCTGTGGTAATGAATGAAAGGTAATTTAATAGGCTTTCGAACAATATACAATTTGTTGGGTTTGATTCGGTCAGGCTAGTTGAAAAATGGGATTTTGTTAGACCACTTATCAAAATCCTACAGTGAACTTTGCACGAACCAAATCCTAGTTTTTAGAAGACCTTTGGTCGTGGCTGTGGTATTGAATGAAAGGTAATTTAATAGGCTTTCGAACAATATACAATTTGTTGGGTTTGATTCGGTCAGGCTAGTTGAAAAATGGAATTTTGTTAGACCGCTTATCAAAATCCTACAGTGAACTTTGCACGAACCAAATCCTAGTTTCTAGAAGACCTTTGGTCGGCGCTGTGGTAATGAATGAAAGGTAATTTAATAGGCTTTCGAACAATATACAATTTGTTGGGTTTGATTCGGTCAGGCTAGTTGAAAAATGGGATTTTGTTAGACCACTTATCAAAATCCTACAGTGAATTTTGCACGAACCAAATCCTAGTTTCTAGAAGACCTTTGGTCGTCACTGTGGTATTGAATGAAAG
Organism: Athrips mouffetella; assembly: GCA_947532105.1. Taxonomy (NCBI): domain Eukaryota; kingdom Metazoa; phylum Arthropoda; class Insecta; order Lepidoptera; family Gelechiidae; genus Athrips; species Athrips mouffetella. The sequence continues at coordinate 26,268 of CANNWQ010000057.1, read as the reverse complement.
GTAATTTAGCAGGCTTTTGAACAATTTACAACTTGTTGGGTTTGATTCGGTCAGGCTAGTTGAAAAATGGGATTTTGTTAGACCACTTATCAAAATCCTACAGTGAACTTTGCACGAACCAAATCCTAGTTTTTAGAAGACCTTTGGTCGTCGCTGTGGTATTGAATGAAAGGTTATTTAATAGGCTTTTGAACAATATACAATTTGTTGGGTTTAATTCGGTCAGGCTAGTTGAAAAATGGAATTTTGTTAGACCGCTTATCAAAATCCTACAGTGAACTTTGCACGAACCAAATCCTAGTTTCTAGAAGACCTTTGGTCGTCACTGTGGTATTGAATGAAAGGTAATTTAATAGGTTTTCGAATAATTTACAATTTTTTTGGGTTTGATTCGGTCAGGCTTGTTGAAAAATGGGATTTTGTTAGACCACTTATCAAAATCCTACAGTGAACTTTGCACGAATCAAATCCTAGTTTCTAGAAGACCTTTGGTCGTCGCTGTGGTATTGAATGAAAGGAAATTTAATAGGCTTTTGAACAATATACAATTTGTTGGGTTTGATTCGGTCAGGCTAGTTGAAAAATGGAATTTTGTTAGACCGCTTATCAAAATCCTACAGTGAAATTTGCACGAACCAAATCCTAGTTTCTAGAAGACCTTTGGTCGTCGCTGTGGAATTGAATGAAAGGTTATTTAATAGGCTTTCGAACAATATACAATTTGTTGGGTTTGATTCGGTCAGGCTAGTTGAAAAATGGAATTTTGTTAGACCGCTTATCAAAATCCTACAGTGAACTTTGCACGAACCAAATCTTAGTTTCTAGAAGACCTTTGGTCGTGGCTGTGGTATTGAATGAAAGGTAATTTAATAGGCTTTCGAACAATATACAATTTGTTGGGTTTGATTCGGTCAGGCTAGTTGAAAAATGGGATTTTGTTAGACCACTTATCAAAATCCTACAGTGAACTTTGCACGAACCAAATCCTAGTTTTTAGAAGACCTTTGGTCGTCGCTGTGGTATTGAATGAAAGGTAATTTAATAGGCTTTTGAACAATATACAATTTGTTGGGTTTAATTCGGTCAGGCTAGTTGAAAAATGGAATTTTGTTAGACCGCTTATCAAAATCCTACAGTGAACTTTGCACGAACCAAATCCTAGTTTCTAGAAGACCTTTGGTCGTCGCTGTGAAATTGAATGAAAGGTAATTTAAAAGGCTTTTGAACAATATACAATTTGTTGGGTTTGATTCGGTCAGGCTAGTTGAAAAATGGGATTTTGTTAGACCACTTATCAAAATCCTACAGTGAACTTTGCACGAACCAAATCCTAGTTTTTAGAAGACCTTTGGTCGTCGCTGTGGTATTGAATGAAAGGTAATTTAATAACCTTTTGAACAATATACAATTTGTTGGGTTTGAATCGGTCAGGCTAGTTGAAAAATGGGATTTTGTTAGACCACTTATCAAAATCCTACAGTGAAATTTGCACGAACCAAATCCTAGTTTCTAGAAGACCTTTGGTCGTCGCTGTGGTATTGAATGAAAGGTAATTTAATAGGCTTTCGAACAATTTACAATTTGTTGGGTTTGATTTGGTCAGGCTAGTTGAAAAATGGAATTTTGTTAGACCGCTTATCAAAATCCTACAGTGAACTTTGCACGAACCAAATCCTAGTTTTTAGAAAACCTTTTGTCTTTGCTGTGGTATTGAATGAAAGGTAATTTGATAGGCTTTTGAACAATATACAACTTGTTGGGTTTGATTCGGTCAGGCTAGTTGAAAAATGGAATTTTGTTAGACCACTTATCAAAATCCTACAGTGAACTTTGCACGAACCAAATCCTAGTTTCTAGAAGACCTTTGGTCGTCGCTGTGAAATTGAATGAAAGGTAATTTAAAAGGCTTTTGAACAATATACAATTTGTTGGGTTTGATTCGGTCAGGCTAGTTGAAAAATGGGATTTTGTTAGACCACTTATCAAAATCCTACAGTGAACTTTGCACGAACCAAATCATAAATTTTAGAAGACCTTTGGTCGTCGCTGTGGTATTGAATGAAAGGTAATTTAATAGGCTTTCAAACAATATACAATTTGTTGGGTTTGATTCGGTCAGGCTAGTTGAAAAATGGAATTTTCTTAGACCGCTTATCAAAATCCTACAGTGAACTTTGCACGAACCAAATCCTAGTTTCTAGAAGACCTTTGGTCGTCGCTGTGAAATTGAATGAAAGGTAATTTAAAAGGCTTTTGAACAATATACAATTTGTTGGGTTTGATTCGGTCAGGCTAGTTGAAAAATGGGATTTTGTTAGACCACTTATCAAAATCCTACAGTGAAATTTGCACGAACCAAATCCTAGTTTCTAGAAGACCTTTGGTCGTCGCTGTGGTATTGAATGAAAGGTAATTTAATAGGCTTTCGAACAATTTACAATTTGTTGGGTTTGATTTGGTCAGGCTAGTTGAAAAATGGAATTTTGTTAGACCGCTTATCAAAATCCTACAGTGAACTTTGCACGAACCAAATCCTAGTTTTTAGAAAACCTTTTGTCTTTGCTGTGGTATTGAATGAAAGGTAATTTGATAGGCTTTTGAACAATATACAACTTGTTGGGTTTGATTCGGTCAGGCTAGTTGAAAAATGGAATTTTGTTAGACCACTTATCAAAATCCTACAGTGAACTTTGCACGAACCAAATCCTAGTTTCTAGAAGACCTTTGGTCGTCGCTGTGAAATTGAATGAAAGGTAATTTAAAAGGCTTTTGAACAATATACAATTTGTTGGGTTTGATTCGGTCAGGCTAGTTGAAAAATGGGATTTTGTTAGACCACTTATCAAAATCCTACAGTGAACTTTGCACGAACCAAATCATAAATTTTAGAAGACCTTTGGTCGTCGCTGTGGTATTGAATGAAAGGTAATTTAATAGGCTTTCAAACAATATACAATTTGTTGGGTTTGATTCGGTCAGGCTAGTTGAAAAATGGAATTTTCTTAGACCGCTTATCAAAATCCTACAGTGAACTTTGCACGAACGAAATCCTAGTTTCTAGAAGACCTTTGGTCGTCGCTGTGAAATTGAATGAAAGGTAATTTAAAAGGCTTTTGAACAATATACAATTTGTTGGGTTTGATTCGGTCAGGCTAGTTGAAAAATGGGATTTTGTTAGACCACTTATCAAAATCCTACAGTGAACTTTGCACGAACCAAATCCTAGTTTTTAGAAGACCTTTGGTCGTCGCTGTGGTATTGAATGAAAGGTAATTTAATAACCTTTTGAACAATATACAATTTGTTGGGTTTGAATCGGTCAGGCTAGTTGAAAAATGGGATTTTGTTAGACCACTTATCAAAATCCTACAGTGAAATTTGCACGAACCAAATCCTAGTTTCTAGAAGACCTTTGGTCGTCGCTGTGGTATTGAATGAAAGGTAATTTAATAGGCTTTCGAACAATTTACAATTTGTTGGGTTTGATATGGTCAGGCTAGTTGAAAAATGGAATTTTGTTAGACCGCTTATCAAAATCCTACAGTGAACTTTGCACGAACCAAATCTTAGTTTTTAGAAAACCTTTTGTCTTTGCTGTGGTATTGAATGAAAGGTAATTTGATAGGCTTTTGAACAATATACAACTTGTTGGGTTTGATTCGGTCAGGCTAGTTGAAAAATGGGATTTTGTTAGACCACTTATCAAAATCCTACAGTGAACTTTGCACGAACCAAATCCTAGTTTTTAGAAGACCTTTGGTCGTGGCTGTGGTATTGAATGAAAGGTAATTTAATAGGCTTTCGAACAATATACAATTTGTTGGGTTTGATTCGGTCAGGCTAGTTGAAAAATGGAATTTTGTTAGACCGCTTATCAAAATCCTACAGTGAACTTTGCACGAACCAAATCCTAGTTTCTAGAAGACCTTTGGTCGGCGCTGTGGTAATGAATGAAAGGTAATTTAATAGGCTTTCGAACAATATACAATTTGTTGGGTTTGATTCGGTCAGGCTAGTTGAAAAATGGGATTTTGTTAGACCACTTATCAAAATCCTACAGTGAACTTTGCACGAACCAAATCCTAGTTTTTAGAAGACCTTTGGTCGTCGCTGTGGCATTGAATGAAAAGAAATTTATTCGGTCAGGCTAGTTGAAAAATGGAATTTTGTTAGACCGCTTATCAAAATCCTACAGTGAACTTTGCACGAACCAAATCCTAATTTCTAGAAGACCTTTGGTCGTCGCTGTGAAATTGAATGAAAGGTAATTTAAAAGGCTTTTGAACAATATACAATTTGTTGGGTTTGATTCGGTCAGGCTAGTTGAAAAATGGGATTTTGTTAGACCACTTATCAAAATCCTACAGTGAAATTTGCACGAACCAAATCCTAGTTTTTAGAAGACCTTTGGTCGTCGCTGTGGTATTGAATGAAAGGTAATTTAATAACCTTTTGAACAATATACAATTTGTTGGGTTTGATTCGGTCAGGCTAGTTGAAAAATGGGATTTTGTTAGACCACTTATCAAAATCCTACAGTGAAATTTGCACGAACCAAATCCTAGTTTCTAGAAGACCTTTGGTCGTCGCTGTGGTATTGAATGAAAGGTAATTTAATAGGCTTTCGAACAATTTACAATTTGTTGGGTTTGATTTGGTCAGGCTAGTTGAAAAATGGAATTTTGTTAGACCGCTTATCAAAATCCTACAGTGAACTTTGCACGAACCAAATCCTAGTTTTTAGAAAACCTTTTGTCTTTGCTGTGGTATTGAATGAAAGGTAATTTGATAGGCTTTTGAACAATATACAACTTGTTGGGTTTGATTCGGTCAGGCTAGTTGAAAAATGGAATTTTGTTAGACCGCTTATCAAAATCCTACAGTGAAATTTGCACGAACCAAATCCTAGTTTCTAGAAGACCTTTGGTCGTCGCTGTGAAATTGAATGAAAGGTAATTTAAAAGGCTTTTGAACAATATACAATTTGTTGGGTTTGATTCGGTCAGGCTAGTTGAAAAATGGGATTTTGTTAGACCACTTATCAAAATCCTACAGTGAACTTTGCACGAACCAAATCATAAATTTTAGAAGACTTTTGGTCGTCGCTGTGGTATTGAATGAAAGGTAATTTAATAGGCTTTCAAACAATATACAATTTGTTGGGTTTGATTCGGTCAGGCTAGTTGAAAAATGGAATTTTGTTAGACCGCTTATCAAAATCCTACAGTGAAATTTGCACGAACCAAATCCTAGTTTCTAGAAGACCTTTGGTCGTCGCTGTGAAATTGAATGAAAGGTAATTTAAAAGGCTTTTGAACAATATACAATTTGTTGGGTTTGATTCGGTCAGGCTAGTTGAAAAATGGAATTTTGTAAGACCGCTTATCAAAATCCTACAGTGAACTTTGCACGAACCAAATCCTAGTTTCTAGAAGACCTTTGGTCGTCGCTGTGAAATTGAATGAAAGGTAATTTAAAAGGCTTTTGAACAATATACAATTTGTTGGGTTTGATTCGGTCAGGCTAGTTGAAAAATGGGATTTTGTTAGACCGCTTATCAAAATCCTACAGTGAACTTTGCACGAACCAAATCCTAGTTTTTAGAAAACCTTTTGTCTTTGCTGTGGTATTGAATGAAAGGTAATTTGATAGGCTTTTGAACAATATACAACTTGTTGGGTTTGATTCGGTCAGGCTAGTTGAAAAATGGAATTTTGTTAGACCGCTTATCAAAATCCTACAGTGAAATTTGCACGAACCAAATCCTAGTTTCTAGAAGACCTTTGGTCGTCGCTGTGAAATTGAATGAAAGGTAATTTAAAAGGCTTTTGAACAATATACAATTTGTTGGGTTTGATTCGGTCAGGCTAGTTGAAAAATGGGATTTTGTTAGACCACTTATCAAAATCCTACAGTGAACTTTGCACGAACCAAATCATAAATTTTAGAAGACTTTTGGTCGTCGCTGTGGTATTGAATGAAAGGTAATTTAATAGGCTTTCAAACAATATACAATTTGTTGGGTTTGATTCGGTCAGGCTAGTTGAAAAATGGAATTTTCTTAGACCGCTTATCAAAATCCTACAGTGAACTTTGCACGAACCAAATCCTAGTTTCTAGAAGACCTTTGGTCGTCGCTGTGGAACTGAATGAAAGGTAATTTAATAGGCTTTCGAACAATATACAACTTGTTGGGTTTGATTCGGTCAGGCTAGTTGAAAAATGGGATTTTGTTAGACCACTTATCAAAATCCTACAGTGAACTTTGCACGAACCAAATCCTTGTTTTTAGAAGACCTTTGGTCGTCGCTGTGATATTTAATGAAAGGTAATTTAATAGGCTTTCGAACAATATACAATTTGTTGGGTTTGATTCGGTCAGGCTAGTTGAAAAATGGAATTTTGTTAGACCGCTTATCAAAATCCTACAGTGAACTTTGCACGAACCAAATCCTAGTTTTTAGAAGACCTTTGGACGTCGCTGTGAAATTGAATGAAAGGTAATTTAAAAGGCTTTTGAACAATATACAATTTGTTGGGTTTGATTCGGTCAGGCTAGTTGAAAAATGGAATTTTGTAAGACCGCTTATCAAAATCCTACAGTGAACTTTGCACGAACCAAATCCTAGTTTCTAGAAGACCTTTGGTCGTCGCTGTGAAATTGAATGAAAGGTAATTTAAAAGGCTTTTGAACAATATACAATTTGTTGGGTTTGATTCGGTCAGGCTAGTTGAAAAATGGGATTTTGTTAGACCGCTTATCAAAATCCTACAGTGAACTTTGCACGAACCAAATCCTAGTTTCTAGAAGACCTTTGGTCGTCGCTGTGGTATTGAATGAAAGGTAATTTGATAGGCTTTCGAACAATATACAACTTGTTGGGTTTGATTCGGTCAGGCTAGTTGAAAAATGGGATTTTGTTAGACCACTTATCAAAATCCTACAGTGAACTTTGCACGAACCAAATCCTAGTTTTTAGAAGACCTTTATTCGTTTCTAAGGTATTGAATGAAAGGTAATTTAATAGGCTTTCGAACAATATACAATTTGTTGGGTTTGATTCGGTCAGGCTAGTTGAAAAATGGAATTTTGTTAGACCGCTTATCAAAATCCTACAGTGAACTTTGCACGAACCAAATCCTAGTTTCTAGAAGACTTTTGGTCGTCGCTGTGGTATTGAATGAAAGGTAATTTAATAGGCTTTCGAACAATATACAATTTGTTGGGTTTAATTCGGTCAGGCTAGTTGAAAAATGGAATTTTGTTAGACCGCTTATCAAAATCCTACAGTGAACTTTGCACGAACCAAATCCTAGTTTCTAGAAGATCTTTGGTCGTCGCTGTGAAATTGAATGAAAGGTAATTTAAAAATCTTTTGAACAATATACAATTTGTTGGGTTTGATTCGGTCAGGCTAGTTGAAAAATGGGATTTTGTTACACCACTTATCAAAATCCTACAGTGAACTTTGCACGAACCAAATCCTAGTTTTTAGAAGACCTTTATTCGTTTCTGTGGTATTGAATGAAAGGTAATTTAATAGGCTTTCGAACAATATACAATTTGTTGGGTTTGATTCGGTCAGGCTAGTTGAAAAATGGAATTTTGTTAGACCGCTTATCAAAATCCTACAGTGAACTTTGCACGAACCAAATCCTAGTTTCTAGAAGACCTTTGGTAGTCGCTGTGGTATTGAATGAAAGGTAATTTGATAAGCTTTCGAACAATATACAAATTGTTGGGTTTGATTCGGTCAGGCTAGTTGAAAAATGGGATTTTGTTAGACCACTTATAAAAATCCTACAGTGAACTTTGCACGAACCAAATCCTAGTTTCTAGAAGACGTTTGGTCGTCGCTGTGGTATTGAATGAAAAGTAATTTAATAGGCTTTCGAACAATATACAATTTGTTGGGTTTAATTCGGTCAAGCTAGTTGAAAAATGGAATTTTGTTAGACCGCTTATCAAAATCCTACAGTGAACTTTGCACGAACCAAATCCTAGTTTCTAGAAGACCTTTGGTCGTCGCTGTGAAATTGAATGAAAGGTAATTTAAAAGGCTTTTGAACAATATACAATTTGTTGGGTTTGATTCGGTCAGGCTAGTTGAAAAATGGGATTTTGTTAGACCACTTATCAAAATCCTACAGTGAAATTTGCACGAACCAAATCCTAGTTTTTAGAAGACCTTTGGTCGTCGCTGTGGTATTGAATGAAAGGTAATTTAATAACCTTTTGAACAATATACAATTTGTTGGGTTTGATTCGGTCAGGCTAGTTGAAAAATGGGATTTTGTTAGACCACTTATCAAAATCCTACAGTGAAATTTGCACGAACCAAATCCTAGTTTCTAGAAGATCTTTGGTCGTCGCTGTGGTATTGAATGAAAGGTAATTTAATAGGCTTTCGAACAATTTACAATTTGTTGGGTTTGATGTGGTCAGGCTAGTTGAAAAATGGAATTTTGTTAGACCGCTTATCAAAATCCTACAGTGAACTTTGCACGAACCAAATCCTAGTTTTTAGAAAACCTTTTGTCTTTGCTGTTGTATTGAATGAAAGGTCATTTGATAGGCTTTTGAACAATATACAACTTGTTGGGTTTGATTCGGTCAGGCTAGTTGAAAAATGGAATTTTGTTAGACCGCTTATCAAAATCCTACAGTGAACTTTGCACGAACCAAATCCTAGTTTCTAGAAGACCTTTGGTCGTCGCTGTGAAATTGAATGAAAGGTCATTTAAAAGGCTTTTGAACAATATACAATTTGTTGGGTTTGATTCGGTCAGGCTAGTTGAAAAATGGGATTTTGTTAGACCACTTATCAAAATCCTACAGTGAAATTTGCACGAACCAAATCCTAAATTTTAGAAGACCTTTGGTCGTCGCTGTGGTATTGAATGAAAGGTAATTTAATATGCTTTCAAACAATATACAATTTGTTGGGTTTGATTCGGTCAGGCTAGTTGAAAAATGGAATTTTCTTAGACCGCTTATCAAAATCCTACAGTGAACTTTGCACGAACCAAATCCTAGTTTCTAGAAGACCTTTGGTCGTCGCTGTGATATTGAATAAAAGGTAATTTGATAGGCTTTCGAACAATATACAACTTGTTGGGTTTAATTTGGTCAGGCTAGTTGAAAAATGGAATTTTGTTAGACCGCTTATCAAAATCCTACAGTGAAATTTGCACGAACCAAATCCTAGTTTCTAGAAGACTTTTGGTCGTCGCTGTGGTATTGAATGAAAGGTTATTTAATAGGCTTTCGAACAATATACAATTTGTTGGGTTTGATTCGGTCAGGCTAGTTGAAAAATGGGATTTTGTTAGACCACTTTTCAAAATCCTACAGTGAACTTTGCACGAACCAAATCCTAGTTTTTAGAAGACCTTTGGTCGTCGCTGTGGTATTGAATGAAAGGTAATTTAATAGGCTTTCGAACAATATACAATTTGTTGGGTTTGATTCGGTCAGGCTAGTTGAAAAATGGAATTTTGTTAGACCGCTTATCAAAATCCTACAGTGAACTTTGCACGAACCAAATCCTAGTTTCTAGAAGACCTTTGGTCGTTGCTGTGGTATTGAATGTAAGGTAATTTGATAGGCTTTCGAACAATATACAACTTGTTGGGTTTGATTCGGTCAGGCTAGTTGAAAAATGGGATTTTGTTAGACCACTTATAAAAATCCTACAGTGAACTTTGCACGAACCAAATCCTAGTTTTTAGAAGACCTTTATTCGTTTCTGTGGTATTGAATGAAAGGTAATTTAATAGGCTTTCGAACAATATACAATTTGTTGGGTTTGATTCGGTCAGGCTAGTTGAAAAATGGAATTTTGTTAGACCGCTTATCAAAATCCTACAGTGAACTTTGCACGAACCAAATCCTAGTTTCTAGAAGATCTTTGGTCGTCGCTGTGAAATTGAATGAAAGGTAATTTAAAAATCTTTTGAACAATATACAATTTGTTGGGTTTGATTCGGTCAGGCTAGTTGAAAAATGGGATTTTGTTACACCACTTATCAAAATCCTACAGTGAACTTTGCACGAACCAAATCCTAGTTTTTAGAAGACCTTTATTCGTTTCTGTGGTATTGAATGAAAGGTAATTTAATAGGCTTTCGAACAATATACAATTTGTTGGGTTTGATTCGGTCAGGCTAGTTGAAAAATGGAATTTTGTTAGACCGCTTATCAAAATCCTACAGTGAACTTTGCACGAACCAAATCCTAGTTTCTAGAAGACCTTTGGTAGTCGCTGTGGTATTGAATGAAAGGTAATTTGATAGGCTTTCGAACAATATACAAATTGTTGGGTTTGATTCGGTCAGGCTAGTTGAAAAATGGGATTTTGTTAGACCACTTATAAAAATCCTACAGTGAACTTTGCACGAACCAAATCCTAGTTTCTAGAAGACGTTTGGTCGTCGCTGTGGTATTGAATGAAAAGTAATTTAATAGGCTTTCGAACAATATACAATTTGTTGGGTTTAATTCGGTCAAGCTAGTTGAAAAATGGAATTTTGTTAGACCGCTTATCAAAATCCTACAGTGAACTTTGCACGAACCAAATCCTAGTTTCTAGAAGACCTTTGGTCGTCGCTGTGAAATTGAATGAAAGGTAATTTAAAAGGCTTTTGAACAATATACAATTTGTTGGGTTTGATTCGGTCAGGCTAGTTGAAAAATGGGATTTTGTTAGACCACTTATCAAAATCCTACAGTGAAATTTGCACGAACCAAATCCTAGTTTTTAGAAGACCTTTGGTCGTCGCTGTGGTATTGAATGAAAGGTAATTTAATAACCTTTTGAACAATATACAATTTGTTGGGTTTGATTCGGTCAGGCTAGTTGAAAAATGGGATTTTGTTAGACCACTTATCAAAATCCTACAGTGAAATTTGCACGAACCAAATCCTAGTTTCTAGAAGATCTTTGGTCGTCGCTGTGGTATTGAATGAAAGGTAATTTAATAGGCTTTCGAACAATTTACAATTTGTTGGGTTTGATGTGGTCAGGCTAGTTGAAAAATGGAATTTTGTTAGACCGCTTATCAAAATCCTACAGTGAACTTTGCACGAACCAAATCCTAGTTTTTAGAAAACCTTTTGTCTTTGCTGTTGTATTGAATGAAAGGTCATTTGATAGGCTTTTGAACAATATACAACTTGTTGGGTTTGATTCGGTCAGGCTAGTTGAAAAATGGAATTTTGTTAGACCGCTTATCAAAATCCTACAGTGAACTTTGCACGAACCAAATCCTAGTTTCTAGAAGACCTTTGGTCGTCGCTGTGAAATTGAATGAAAGGTCATTTAAAAGGCTTTTGAACAATATACAATTTGTTGGGTTTGATTCGGTCAGGCTAGTTGAAAAATGGGATTTTGTTAGACCACTTATCAAAATCCTACAGTGAAATTTGCACGAACCAAATCCTAAATTTTAGAAGACCTTTGGTCGTCGCTGTGGTATTGAATGAAAGGTAATTTAATATGCTTTCAAACAATATACAATTTGTTGGGTTTGATTCGGTCAGGCTAGTTGAAAAATGGAATTTTCTTAGACCGCTTATCAAAATCCTACAGTGAACTTTGCACGAACCAAATCCTAGTTTCTAGAAGACCTTTGGTCGTCGCTGTGATATTGAATAAAAGGTAATTTGATAGGCTTTCGAACAATATACAACTTGTTGGGTTTAATTTGGTCAGGCTAGTTGAAAAATGGAATTTTGTTAGACCGCTTATCAAAATCCTACAGTGAAATTTGCACGAACCAAATCCTAGTTTCTAGAAGACTTTTGGTCGTCGCTGTGGTATTGAATGAAAGGTTATTTAATAGGCTTTCGAACAATATACAATTTGTTGGGTTTGATTCGGTCAGGCTAGTTGAAAAATGGGATTTTGTTAGACCACTTTTCAAAATCCTACAGTGAACTTTGCACGAACCAAATCCTAGTTTTTAGAAGACCTTTGGTCGTCGCTGTGGTATTGAATGAAAGGTAATTTAATAGGCTTTCGAACAATATACAATTTGTTGGGTTTGATTCGGTCAGGCTAGTTGAAAAATGGAATTTTGTTAGACCGCTTATCAAAATCCTACAGTGAACTTTGCACGAACCAAATCCTAGTTTCTAGAAGACCTTTGGTCGTTGCTGTGGTATTGAATGTAAGGTAATTTGATAGGCTTTCGAACAATATACAACTTGTTGGGTTTGATTCGGTCAGGCTAGTTGAAAAATGGGATTTTGTTAGACCACTTATAAAAATCCTACAGTGAACTTTGCACGAACCAAATCCTAGTTTCTAGAAGACTTTTGGTCGTCGCTGTGGTATTGAATGAAAGGTTATTTAATAGGCTTTCGAACAATATACAATTTGTTGGATTTAATTCGGTCAGGCTAGTTGAAAAATGGAATTTTCTTAGACCGCCTATCAAAATCCTACAGTGAACTTTGCACGAACCAAATCCTAGTTTCTAGAAGATCTTTGGTCGTCGCTGTGAAATTGAATGAAAGGTAATTTAAAAGGCTTTTGAACAATATACAATTTGTTGGGTTTGATTCGGTCAGGCTAGATGAAAAATGGGATTTTGTGAGACCACTTATCAAAATCCTACAGTGAACTTTGCACGAACCAAATCCTAGTTTCTAGAAGACCTTTGGTCGTCGCTAAGGTATTGAATGAAAGGTTATTTAATAGGCTTTCGAACAATATACAATTTGTTGGGTTTGATTCGGTCAGGCTAGTTGAAAAATGGGATTTTGTTAGACCACTTATCAAAATCCTACAGTGAACTTTGCACGAACCAAATCCTAGTTTTTAGAAGACCTTTGGTCGTCGCTATGGTATTGAATGAAAGGATATTTAATAGGCTTTCGAAAAATATACAATTTGTTGGGTTTGATTCGGTCAGGCTAGTTGAAAAATGGAATTTTGTTAGACCGCTTATCAAAATCCTACAGTGAACTTTGCACGAACCAAATCCTAGTTTTTAGAAGACCTTTGGTAGTCGCTAAGGTATTGAATGAAAGGTAATTTGATAGGCTTTCGAACAATATACAACTTGTTGGGTTTGATTCGGTCAGGCTAGTTGAAAAATGGGATTTTGTTAGACCACTTATAAAAATCCTACAGTGAACTTTGCACGAACGAAATCCTAGTTTCTAGAAGACGTTTGGTCGTCGCTGTGGTATTGAATGAAAAGTAATTTAATAGGCTTTCGAACAATATACAATTTTTTGGGTTTAATTCGGTCAAGCTAGTTGAAAAATGGAATTTTGTTAGACCGCTTATCAAAATCCTACAGTGAACTTTGCACGAACCAAATCCTAGTTTCTAGAAGACCTTTGGTCGTCGCTAAGGTATTGAATGAAAGGTTATTTAATAGGCTTTCGAACAATATACAATTTGTTGGGTTTGATTCGGTCAGGCTAGTTGAAAAATGGGATTTTGTTAGACCACTTATCAAAATCCTACAGTGAACTTTGCACGAACCAAATCCTAGTTTTTAGAAGACCTTTGGTCGTCGCTGTGGTATTGAATGAAAGGATATTTAATAGGCTTTCGAAAAATATACAATTTGTTGGGTTTGATTCGGTCAGGCTAGTTGAAAAATGGAATTTTGTTAGACCGCTTATCAAAATCCTACAGTGAACTTTGCACGAACCAAATCCTAGTTTTTAGAAGACCTTTGGTAGTCGCTAAGGTATTGAATGAAAGGTAATTTGATAGGCTTTCGAACAATATACAACTTGTTGGGTTTGATTCGGTCAGGCTAGTTGAAAAATGGGATTTTGTTAGACCACTTATAAAAATCCTACAGTGAACTTTGCACGAACGAAATCCTAGTTTCTAGAAGACGTTTGGTCGTCGCTGTGGTATTGAATGAAAAGTAATTTAATAGGCTTTCGAACAATATACAATTTTTTGGGTTTAATTCGGTCAAGCTAGTTGAAAAATGGAATTTTGTTAGACCGCTTATCAAAATCCTACAGTGAACTTTGCACGAACCAAATCCTAGTTTCTAGAAGACCTTTGGTCGTCGCTGTGAAATTGAATGAAAGGTAATTTAAAAGGCTTTTGAACAATATACAATTTGTTGGGTTCGATTCGGTCAGGCTAGTTGAAAAATGGGATTTTGTTAGACCACTTATCAAAATCCTAAAGTGAACTTTGCACGAACCAAATCCTAGTTTTTAGAAGACCTTTGGTCGTCGCTGTGGTATTGAATGAAAGGTAATTTAATAACCTTTTGAACAATATACAATTTGTTGGGTTTGATTCGGTCAGGCTAGTTGAAAAATGGGATTTTGTTAGACCACTTATCAAAATCCTACAGTGAAATTTGCACGAACCAAATCCTAGTTTCTAGAAGACCTTTGGTCGTCGCTGTGGTATTGAATGAAATGTAATTTAATAAACTTTCAAACAATTTACAATTTGTTGGGTTTGATTTGGTCAGGCTAGTTGAAAAATGGAATTTTGTTAGACCGCTTATCAAAATCCTACAGTGAACTTTGCACGAACCAAATCCTAGTTTTTAGAAAACCTTTTGTCTTTGCTGTGGTATTGAATGAAAGGTAATTTGATAGGCTTTTGAACAATATACAACTTGTTGGGTTTGATTCGGTCAGGCTAGTTGAAAAAAGGAATTTTGTTAGACCGCTTATCAAAATCCTACAGTGAAATTTGCACGAACCAAATCCTAGTTTCTAGAAGACCTTTGGTCGTCGCTGTGGTATTGAATGAAAGGTAATTTGATAGGCTTTCGAACAATATACAACTTGTTGGGTTTAATTCGGTCAGGCTAGTTGAAAAATGGGATTTTGTTAGACCACTTATCAAAATCCTACAGTGAACTTTGCACGAACCAAATCCTAGTTTTTAGATTACCATTGGTCGTCGCTGTGGTATTGAATGAAAGGTTATTTAATAGGCTTTCGAACAATATACAATTTGTTGGGTTTGATTCGGTCAGGCTAGTTGAAAAATGGAATTTTGTTAGACCGCTTATCAAAATCCTACAGTGAACTTTGCACGAACCAAATCCTAGTTTCTAGAAGACCTTTGGTCGTTGCTGTGGTATTGAATGAAAGGTAATTTGATAGGCTTTCGAACAATATACAACTTGTTGGGTTTGATTCGGTCAGGCTAGTTGAAAAATGGAATTTTGTTAGACCGCTTATCAAAATCCTACAGTGAACTTTGCACGAACCAAATCCTAGTTTCTAGAAGACCTTTGGTCGTCGCTGTGGTATTGAATGAAAGGTAATTTGATAGGCTTTCGAACAATATACAACTTGTTGGGTTTGATTCGGTCAGGCTAGTTGAAAAATGGGATTTTGTTAGACCGCTTATCAAAATCCTACAGTGAACTTTGCACGAACCAAATCCTAGTTTCTAGAAGACCTTTGGTCGTCGCTGTGAATTGAATGAAAGGTAATTTAAAAGGCTTTTGAACAATATACAATTTATTGGGTTTGATTCGGTCAGGCTAGTTGAAAAATGGGATTTTGTTAGACCACTTATCAAAATCCTACAGTGAAATTTGCACGAACCAAATCCTAGTTTTTAGAAGACCTTTGGTCGTCGCTCTGGTATTGAATGAAAGGTAATTTAATAGGCTTTTGAACAATATACAATTTGTTGGGTTTAATTTGGTCAGGCTAGTTGAAAAATGGAATTTTGTTAGACCGCTTATCAAAATCCTACAGTGAACTTTGCACGAACAAAATCCTAGTTTCTAGAAGACCTTTGGTCGTCGCTGTGGTATTGAATGAAAGGTAATTTAATAGGTTTTCGAATAATTTACAACTTTTTTGGGTTTGATTCGGTCAGGCTTGTTGAAAAATGGGATTTTGTTAGACCACTTATCAAAATCCTACAGTGAACTTTGCACGAACCAAATCCTAGTTTCTAGAAGACCTTTGGTCGTCGCTGTTGTATTGAATGAAAGGTAATTTAATAGGCTTTTGAACAATATACAATTTGTTGGGTTTGATTCGGTCAGGCTAGTTGAAAAATTGAATTTTGTTAGACCGCTTATCAAAATCCTACAGTGAACTTTGCACGAACCAAATCCTAGTTTCTAGAAGACCTTTGGTCGTCGCTGTGGTATGGAATGAAAGGTAATTTAATAGGCTTTCGAACAATATACAAATTGTTGGGTTTAATTCGGTCAGGCTAGTTGAAAAATGGAATTTTGTTAGACCGCTTATCAAAATCCTACAGTGAACTTTGCACGAACCAAATCCTAGTTTCTAGAAGACCTTTGGTCGTCGCTTTGGTATTGAATGAAAGGTAATTTAATAGGCTTTTGAGCAATATACAATTTGTTGGGTTTGATTCGGTCAGACTAGTTGAAAAATGGAATTTTGTTAGACCGCTTATCAAAATCCTACAGTGAACTTTGCACGAACCAAATCCTAGTTTCTAGAAGACCTTTGGTCGTAACTGTGGTATTGAATGAAAGGTAATTTAATAGGCTTCCAACAATATACAATTTGTTGGGTTTGATTCGGTCAGGCTAGTTGAAAAATGGAATTTTGTTAGACCGCTTATCAAAATCCTACAGTGAACTTTGCACGAACCAAATCCTAGTTTCTAGAAGACCTTTGGTCGTCGCTGTGGTATTGAATGAAAGGTAATTTAATAGGCTTTTGAACAATATACAACTTGTTGGGTTTGATTCGGTCAGGCTAGTTGAAAAATGGAATTTTGTTAGACCGCTTATCAAAATCCTACAGTGAACTTTGCACGAACCAAATCCTAGTTTCTAGAAGACCTTTGGTCGTCGCTCTGGTATTGAATGAAAGGTAATTTGATAGGCTTTCGAACAATATACAACTTGTTGGGTTTGATTCGGTCAGGCTAGTTGAAAAATGGAATTTTGTTAGACCACTTATAAAAATCCTACAGTGAACTTTGCACGAACCAAATCCTAGTTTCTAGAAGACCTTTGGTCGTCGCTGTGGTATTGAATGAAAGGTAATTTAAAAGGCTTTCGAACAATATACAATTTGTTGGGTTTAATTCGGTCAGGCTAGTTGAAAAATGGAATTTTGTTAGACCGCTTATCAAAATCCTACAGTGAACTTTGCACGAACCAAATCCTAGTTTCTAGAAGACCTTTGGTCGTCGCTGTGAATTGAATGAAAGGTAATTTAAAAGGCTTTTGAACAATATACAATTTATTGGGTTTGATTCGGTCAGGCTAGTTGAAAAATGGGATTTTGTTAGACCACTTATCAAAATCCTACAGTGAACTTTGCACGAACCAAATCCTAAGTTTTAGATATCCTTTGGTCGTCGCTGTGGTATTGAATGAAAGGTTATTTAATAAACTTTCGAACAATATACAATTTGTTGGGTTTGATTCGGTCAGGCTAGTTGAAAAATGGGATTTTGTTAGACCACTTATCAAAATCCTACAGTGAAATTTGCACGAACCAAATCCTAGTTTTTAGAAGACCTTTGGTCGTCGCTCTGGTATTGAATGAAAGGTAATTTAATAGGCTTTTGAACAATATACAATTTGTTGGGTTTAATTTGGTCAGGCTAGTTGAAAAATGGAATTTTGTTAGACCGCTTATCAAAATCCTACAGTGAACTTTGCACGAACCAAATCCTAGTTTCTAGAAGACCTTTGGTCGTCGCTGTGGTATTGAATGAAAGGTAATTTAATAGGTTTTCGAATAATTTACAACTTTTTTGGGTTTGATTCGGTCAGGCTTGTTGAAAAATGGGATTTTGTTAGACCACTTATCAAAATCCTACAGTGAACTTTGCACGAACCAAATCCTAGTTTCTAGAAGACCTTTGGTCGTCGCTGTGGTATTGAATGAAAGGTAATTTAATAGGCTTTTGAACAATATACAATTTGTTGGGTTTGATTCGGTCAGGCTAGTTGAAAAATGGAATTTTATTAGACCGCTTATCAAAATCCTACAGTGAACTTTGCACGAACCAAATCCTAGTTTCTAGAAGACCTTTGGTCGTCGCTTTGGTATTGAATGAAAGGTAATTTAATAGGATTTTGAACAATATACAATTTGTTGGGTTTGATTCGGTCAGGCTAGTTGAAAAATGGAATTTTGTTAGACCGCTTATCAAAATCCTACAGTGAACTTTGCACGAACCAAATCCTAGTTTCTAGAAGACCTTTGGTCGTCGCTGTGGTATTGAATGAAAGGTTATTTAATAGGCTTTCGAAAAATATACAATTTGTTGGGTTTGATTCGGTCAGGCTTGTTGAAAAATGGGATTTTGTTAGACCACTTATCAAAATCCTACAGTGAACTTTGCACGAACCAAATCCTAGTTTTTAGAAGATCTTTGGTCGTCGCTGTGGTATTGAATGAAAGGTAATTTAATAGGCTTTTGAACAATATACAATTTGTTGGGTTTGATTTGGTCAGGCTAGTTGAAAAATGGAATTTTGTTAGACCGCTTATCAAAATCCTACAGTGAACTTTGCACGAACCAAATCCTAGTTTCTAGAAGACCTTTGGTCGTCGCTGTGGTATTGCATGAAAGAAAATTTGATAGGCTTTCGAACAATATACAACTTGTTGGGTTTGATTCGGTCAGGCTAGTTGAAAAATGGGATTTTGTTAGACCACTTATAAAAATCCTACAGTGAACTTTGCACGAACCAAATCCTAGTTTCTAGAAGACCTTTGGTCGTCGCTGTGGTATTGAATGAAAGCTTATTTAATAAACTTTCGAACAATATACAATTTTTTGGGTTTGATTCGGTCAGGCTTGTTGAAAAATGGGATTTTGTTAGACCACTTATCAAAATCCTACAGTGAACTTTGCACGAACCAAATCCTAGTTTCTAGAAGACCTTTGGTCGTCGCTGTGGTATTGAATGAAAGGTCATTTAATAGGCTTTCGAACATTATACAATTTGTTGGGTTTGATTCGGTCAGGCTAGTTGAAAAATGGAATTTTGTTAGACCGCTTATCAAAATCCTACAGTGAACTTTGCACGAACCAAAACCTAGTTTCTAGAAGACCTTTGGTCGTTGCTGTGGTATTGAATGAAAGGTAATTTAATAGGCTTTCGAACAATATACAACTTGTTGGGTTTGATTCGGTCAGGCTAGTTGAAAAATGGGATTTTGTTAGACCACTTATCAAAATCCTACAGTGAACTTTGCACGAACCAAATCCTAGTTTCTAGAAGACCTTTGGTCGTCACTGTGGTATTGAATGAAAGGTAATTTAATAGGCTTTTGAACAATATACAATTTGTTGGGTTTAATTCGGTCAGGCTAGTTGAAAAATGGAATTTTGTTAGACCGCTTATCAAAATCCTACAGTGAACTTTGCACGAACCAAATCCTAGTTTCTAGAAGACCTTTGGTCGTCGCTGTGGTATTGAATGAAAGGTAATTTAATAGGTTTTCGAATAATTTACAATTTTTTTGGGTTTGATTCGGTCAGGCTTGTTGAAAAATGGGATTTTGTTAGACCACTTATCAAAATCCTACAGTGAACTTTGCACGAACCAAATCCTAGTTTCTAGAAGACCTTTGGTCGTCGCTGTGGTATTGAATGAAAGGTAATTTAATAGGCTTTCGAACAATATACAATTTGTTGGGTTTGATTCGGTCAGGCTAGTTGAAAAATGGAATTTTGTTAGACCGCTTATCAAAATCCTACAGTGAACTTTGCACGAACCAAATCCTAGTTTTTAGAAGACCTTTGGTCGTGGCTGTGGTATTGAATGAAAGGTAATTTAATAGGCTTACGAACAATATACAATTTGTTGGGTTTGATTCGGTCAGGCTAGTTGAAAAATGGAATTTTGTTAGACCGCTTATCAAAATCCTACAGTGAACTTTGCACGAACCAAATCCTAGTTTTTAGAAGACCTTTGGTCGTGGCTGTGGTATTGAATGAAAGGTAATTTAATAGGCTTTCGAACATTATACAATTTGTTGGGTTTGATTCGGTCAGGCTAGTTGAAAAATGGGATTTTGTTAGACCACTTATAAAAATCCTACAGTGAACTTTGCACGAACCAAATCCTAGTTTCTAGAAGACCTTTGGTCGTCGCTGTGGTATTGAATGAAAGGAAATTCGATAGGCTTTCGAACAATATACAACTTGTTGGGTTTGATTCGGTCAGGCTAGTTGAAAAATGGGATTTTGTTAGACCACTTATAAAAATCCTACAGTGAACTTTGCACGAACCAAATCCTAGTTTCTAGAAGACCTTTGGTCGTCGCTGTGGTATTGAATGAAAGGTAATTTAATAGGCTTTTGAACAATATACAATTTGTTGGGTTTGATTCGGTCAGGCTAGTTAAAAAATGGAATTTTGTTAGACCGCTTATCAAAATCCTACAGTGAACTTTGCACGAACCAAATCCTAGTTTTTAGAAGACCTTTGGTCGTGGCTGTGGTATTGAATGAAAGGTAATTTAATAGGCTTTCGAACAATATACAATTTGTTGGGTTTGATTCGGTCAGGCTAGTTGAAAAATGGAATTTTGTTAGACCGCTTATCAAAATCCTACAGTGAACTTTGCACGAACCAAATCCTAGTTTCTAGAAGACCTTTGGTCGTCGCTGTGGTATTGAATGAAAGGAAATTCGATAGGCTTTCGAACAATATACAACTTGTTGGGTTTGATTCGGTCAGGCTAGTTGAAAAATGGGATTTTGTTAGACCACTTATAAAAATCCTACAGTGAACTTTGCACGAACCAAATCCTAGTTTCTAGAAGACCTTTGGTCGTCGCTGTGGTATTGAATGAAAGCTTATTTAATAAACTTTCGAACAATATACAATTTGTTGGGTTTGATTCGGTCAGGCTTGTTGAAAAATGGGATTTTGTTAGACCACTTATCAAAATCCTACAGTGAACTTTGCACGAACCAAATCCTAGTTTTTAGAAGACCTTTGGTCGTCGCTGTGGTATTGAATGAAAGGTAATTTAATAGGCTTTCGAACATTATACAATTTGTTGGGTTTGATTCGGTCAGGCTAGTTGAAAAATGGAATTTTGTTAGACCGCTTATCAAAATCCTACAGTGAACTTTGCACGAACCAAAACCTAGTTTCTAGAAGACCTTTGGTCGTTGCTGTGGTATTGAATGAAAGGTAATTTGATAGGCTTTCGAACAATATACAACTTGTTGGGTTTGATTCGGTCAGGCTAGTTGAAAAATGGGATTTTGTTAGACCACTTATCAAAATCCTACAGTGAACTTTGCACGAACCAAATCCTAGTTTCTAGAAGACCTTTGGTCGTCACTGTGGTATTGAATGAAAGGTTATTTAATAGGCTTTTGAACAATATACAATTTGTTGGGTTTAATTCGGTCAGGCTAGTTGAAAAATGGAATTTTGTTAGACCGCTTATCAAAATCCTACAGTGAACTTTGCACGAACCAAATCCTAGTTTCTAGAAGACCTTTGGTCGTCGCTGTGGTATTGAATGAAAGGTAATTTAATAGGTTTTCGAATAATTTACAATTTTTTTGGGTTTGATTCGGTCAGGCTTGTTGAAAAATGGGATTTTGTTAGACCACTTATCAAAATCCTACAGTGAACTTTGCACGAACCAAATCCTAGTTTCTAGAAGACCTTTGGTCGTCGCTGTGGTATTGAATGAAAGGTAATTTAATAGGCTTTCGAACAATATACAATTTGTTGGGTTTGATTCGGTCAGGCTAGTTGAAAAATGGAATTTTGTTAGACCGCTTATCAAAATCCTACATTAAACTTTGCACGAACCAAATCCTAGTTTCTAGAAGACCTTTGGTCGTCGCTGTGGTATTGAATGAAAGGTAATTTAATAGGCTTTCGAACAATATACAATTTGTTGGGTTTAATTCGGTCAGGCTAGTTGAAAAATGGAATTTTGTTAGACCGCTTATCAAAATCCTACAGTGAACTTTGCACGAACCAAATCCTAGTTTCTAGAAGACCTTTGGTCGTCGCTGTGGTATTGAATGAAAGGTAATTTAATAGGTTTTCGAATAATTTACAATTTTTTTGGGTTTGATTCGGTCAGGCTTGTTGAAAAATGGGATTTTGTTAGACCACTTATCAAAATCCTACAGTGAACTTTGCACGAACCAAATCCTAGTTTCTAGAAGACCTTTGGTCGTCGCTGTGGTATTGAATGAAAGGTAATTTAATAGGCTTTCGAACAATATACAATTTGTTGGGTTTGATTCGGTCAGGCTAGTTGAAAAATGGAATTTTGTTAGACCGCTTATCAAAATCCTTCAGTGAACTTTGCACGAACCAAATCCTAGTTTTTAGAAGACCTTTGGTCGTGGCTGTGGTATTGAATGAAAGGTAATTTAATAGGCTTTCGAACAATATACAATTTGTTGGGTTTGATTCGGTCAGGCTAGTTGAAAAATGGAATTTCGTTAGACCGCTTATCAAAATCCTACAGTGAACTTTGCACGAACCAAATCCTAGTTTTTAGAAGACCTTTGGTCGTGGCTGTGGTATTGAATGAAAGGTAATTTAATAGGCTTTCGAACATTATACAATTTGTTGGGTTTGATTCGGTCAGGCTAGTTGAAAAATGGGATTTTGTTAGACCACTTATAAAAATCCTACAGTGAACTTTGCACGAACCAAATCCTAGTTTCTAGAAAACCTTTGGTCGTCGCTGTGGTATTGAATGAAAGCTTATTTAATAAACTTTCGAACAATATACAATTTGTTGGGTTTGATTCGGTCAGGCTTGTTGAAAAATGGGATTTTGTTAGACCACTTATCAAAATCCTACAGTGAACTTTGCACGAACCAAATCCTAGTTTCTAGAAGACCTTTGGTCGTCGCTGTGGTATTAAATGAAAGGTTATTTAAAAGGCTTTTGAACAATATACAATTTGTTGGGTTTGATTCGGTCAGGCTAGTTGAAAAATGGAATTTTGTTAGACCGCTTATCAAAATCCTACAGTGAACTTTGCACGAACCAAATCCTAGTTTTTAGAAGACCTTTGGTCGTGGCTGTGGTATTGAATGAAAGGTAATTTAATAGGCTTTTGAACAATATACAATTTGTTGGGTTTGATTCGGTCAGGCTAGTTGAAAAATGGAATTTTGTTAGACCGCTTATCAAAATCCTACAGTGAACTTTGCACGAACCAAATCCTAGTTTCTAGAAGACCTTTGGTCGGCGCTGTGGTATTGAATGAAAGGTAATTTAATAAGCTTTCGAACATTATACAATTTGTTGGGTTTGATTCGGTCAGGCTAGTTGAAAAATGGGATTTTGTTAGACCACTTATAAAAATCCTACAGTGAACTTTGCACGAACCAAATCCTAGTTTCTAGAAGACCTTTGGTCGTCGCTGTGGTATTGAATGAAAGCTTATTTAATAAACTTTCGAACAATATACAATTTGTTGGGTTTGATTCGGTCAGGCTTGTTGAAAAATGGGATTTTGTTAGACCACTTATCAAAATCCTACAGTGAACTTTGCACGAACCAAATCCTAGTTTCTAGAAGACCTTTGGTCGTCGCTGTGGTATTGAATGAAAGGTAATTTAAAAGGCTTTTGAACAATATACAATTTGTTGGGTTTGATTCGGTCAGGCTAGTTGAAAAATGGAATTTTGTTAGACCGCTTATCAAAATCCTACAGTGAACTTTGCACGAACCAAATCCTAGTTTTTAGAAGACCTTTGGTCGTCGCTGTGGTATTGAATGAAAGGTAATTTAATAGGCTTTCGAACAATATACAATTTGTTGGGTTTAATTCGGTCAGGCTAGTTGAAAAATGGAATTTTGTTAGACCGCTTATCAAAATCCTACAGTGAACTTTGCACGAACCAAATCCTAGTTTCTAGAAGACCTTTGGTCGTCGCTGTGGTATTGAATGAAAGGTAATTTAATAGGTTTTCGAATAATTTACAATTTTTTTGGGTTTGATTCGGTCAGGCTTGTTGAAAAATGGGATTTTGTTAGACCACTTATCAAAATCCTACAGTGAACTTTGCACGAACCAAATCCTAGTTTCTAGAAGACCTTTGGTCGTCGCTGTGGTATTGAATGAAAGGTAATTTAATAGGCTTTCGAACAATATACAATTTGTTGGGTTTGATTCGGTCAGGCTAGTTGAAAAATGGAATTTTGTTAGACCGCTTATCAAAATCCTACAGTGAACTTTGCACGAACCAAATCCTAGTTTTTAGAAGACCTTTGGTCGTGGCTGTGGTATTGAATGAAAGGTAATTTAATAGGCTTTCGAACAATATACAATTTGTTGGGTTTGATTCGGTCAGGCTAGTTGAAAAATGGAATTTCGTTAGACCGCTTATCAAAATCCTACAGTGAACTTTGCACGAACCAAATCCTAGTTTTTAGAAGACCTTTGGTCGTGGCTGTGGTATTGAATGAAAGGTAATTTAATAGGCTTTCGAACATTATACAATTTGTTGGGTTTGATTCGGTCAGGCTAGTTGAAAAATGGGATTTTGTTAGACCACTTATAAAAATCCTACAGTGAACTTTGCACGAACCAAATCCTAGTTTCTAGAAGACCTTTGGTCGTCGCTGTGTAATTGAATGAAAGCTTATTTAATAAACTTTCGAACAATATACAATTTGTTGGGTTTGATTCGGTCAGGCTTGTTGAAAAATGGGATTTTGTTAGACCACTTATCAAAATCCTACAGTGAACTTTGCACGAACCAAATCCTAGTTTCTAAAAGACCTTTGGTCGTCGCTGTGGTATTGAATGAAAGGTAATTTAAAAGGCTTTTGAACAATATACAATTTGTTGGGTTTGATTCGGTCAGGCTAGTTGAAAAATGGAATTTTGTTAGACCGCTTATCAAAATCCTACAGTGAACTTTGCACGAACCAAATCCTAGTTATTAGAAGACCTTTGGTCGTGGCTTTGGTATTGAATGAAAGGTAATTTAATAGGCTTTCGAACAATATACAATTTGTTGGGTTTGATTCGGTCAGGCTAGTTGAAAAATGGAATTTTGTTAGACCGCTTATCAAAATCCTACAGTGAACTTTGCACGAACCAAATCCTAGTTTCTAGAAGACCTTTGGTCGGCGCTGTGGTATTGAATGAAAGGTAATTTAATAGGCTTTCGAACAATATACAATTTGTTGGGTTTGATTCGGTCAGGCTAGTTGAAAAATGGAATTTTGTTAGACCGCTTATCAAAATCCTACAGTGAACTTTGCACGAACCAAATCCTAGTTTTTAGAAGACCTTTGGTCGTGGCTGTGGTATTGAATGAAAGGTAATTTAATAGGCTTTCGAACAATATACAATTTGTTGGGTTTGATTCGGTCAGGCTAGTTGAAAAATGGAATTTTGTTAGACCGCTTATCAAAATCCTACAGTGAACTTTGCACGAACCAAATCCTAGTTTTTAGAAGACCTTTGGTCGTGGCTGTGGTATTGAATGAAAGGTAATTTAATAGGCTTTCGAACAATATACAATTTGTTGGGTTTGATTCGGTCAGGCTAGTTAAAAATGGAATTTTGTTAGACCGCTTATCAAAATCCTACAGTGAACTTTGCACGAACCAAATCCTAGTTTCTAGAAGACCTTTGGTCGTCGCTGTGGTATTGAATGAAAGGTAATTTAAAAGGCTTTTGAACAATATACAATTTGTTGGGTTTGATTCGGTCAGGCTAGTTGAAAAATGGAATTTTGTTAGACCGCTTATCAAAATCCTACAGTGAACTTTGCACGAACCAAATCCTAGTTTTTAGAAGACCTTTGGTCGTGGCTGTGGTATTGAATGAAAGGTAATTTAATAGGCTTTCGAACATTATACAATTTGTTGGGTTTGATTCGGTCAGGCTAGTTGAAAAATGGGATTTTGTTAGACCACTTATAAAAATCCTACAGTGAACTTTGCACGAACCAAATCCTAGTTTCTAGAAGACCTTTGGTCGTCGCTGTGTAATTGAATGAAAGCTTATTTAATAAACTTTCGAACAATATACAATTTGTTGGGTTTGATTCGGTCAGGCTTGTTGAAAAATGGGATTTTGTTAGACCACTTATCAAAATCCTACAGTGAACTTTGCACGAACCAAATCCTAGTTTTTAGAAGACCTTTGGTCGTGGCTGTGGTATTGAATGAAAGGTAATTTAATAGGCTTTCGAACATTATACAATTTGTTGGGTTTGATTCGGTCAGGCTAGTTGAAAAATGGAATTTTGTTAGACCGCTTATCAAAATCCTACAGTGAACTTTGCACGAACCAAATCCTAGTTTTTAGAAGACCTTTGGTCGTTGCTGTG